>CM038048.1:88994005-89594005 GCA_021397845.1 Areca catechu | reverse complement strand
AAGTGCCAAGGAACGGCTTCGGCCATGATGCGGTCGGTATAAGGAGGGCGCATATCACACATTGCTAAATCATTGTGATCCCTATGCTCCTGGATCCTTGCCATCTCTGATTCGATGGCTTTAAACTTTCCATCGTAGTCGGAAAGAATCTGCTTCGGGGGAATCTCCACGGGAGCGGAGTCTTCAGAGGAAGAAGAGGGAGTTTGTCTAGGTCTCTTCCCTCTATGTAGGGAGTCAGTGGGCCTAGGCATTTGTGAACTTCGACCCTCAGGGGAGGGTCGAGGGTGGAGGGAAAGATGAGCGGACCCCTCTCGAGGGGCGCTTCTCCTCCAGGATCGAGAGCTGTGTCTGGAGGTGGCTGGCGGATGCCCCACCTGAAAAGTTTTATTTTGGAAGTCCTGAACCATGGCCGTGAGAGTGTTGACCTGGTTCAGGAGATGCTCGAACTGTTGTTGTCCCACAACAAGTATGGGAGGTGGAATGTCATTTTCCACAGGAGGTTCTCCCCCTTGGGAAGGAGCACGACTTCGGCTGGCTGAGGCGATTTGAGTCTTTCCTCTCGCCATGGAGAACTTTTTGTACTTCCCCTTTATCAAGGAAGGGAGCTCAACAATGGATGTTTAAGTCAACTGCCCTCGCCCCCTACCTGGTGCGCCAATCTATTGGCGTAAAGTCCCTTTTCTAACTGGATGGAGCTACTGGATCACAGGCCCATTCCCTGGTTTACCTGCAAAACAAATCCCTGGCCGGAGTTGCTCTGGCAGGGGACACTCCGATGTCTAAGTCAAAGGCGGGCTCCAATCACAGAATGGGAAAGATTCTCAAGAGGACAAGCAGAGAGGAAAGGGCTCTTGTATTTTTAGGAGTATCTTGTGCCTTACCTGGAATGTCCCATCTTACCAGTATTTATATTGATTGGACCGGCCTGCGGTTCTGTTCTCCTTCCAGCGGTTATGATGGAAGGAGTTAATTCATTCCCCTCATTCGCAATCATGGACGGTTACTAAACAGTTCCTGCTAGGCCGGAGACGTTGCCGTAGGAATTAATGATCACATGTTTTGAAGATAGCCAGATAGTTGGTGATGATCGTTATCCACCACATTTGTAGGGATTTGAAATAGGTCGAATGTCTGTCTTCAGGTTTCCTCTTTTGGAATATTCGTAGCTGAATTGGAGAGATGCCTTCATCTTCAGATTTCTTTGGAATAGATCGGAGATCGGGTCTTTGGTATAAATCGAAGACCACGATGTAAGCTGAAGACTATGGCATGGATCGAAGACTTTGGCTTTGGCCAGTTGTGGAGATCTTGTCTTCAGAATGGACCGAAGACGTTGTCTTCAGCGGTTAACGATTGACTCTTCAATCAAAGTTAAGATCTTCGAATTCGGCTTGTTCGTCAACTGTTCGACTTCTTTCGGGCACTCTGGTTCGGAGTGCATGGTTCGAGAAAAATGTCTTCAGCCGGTCGAACCGGTGGTCGATTTGGGCTTAAACCGACATATCCTAACACCTAGGTTACTTCTCCTACTAACTGATTTAACTAAGTAAACGGTTATCTTTTAATAACTCTTACTCTTAATCCAATTCTCTATAAAATAATTTTTCAGCTTACTCTTTCTCGTGAAATAATCGTCATTAATCCCTGTGGATACGATCCCGACTCATCGCTTGCTATAGTAGTGAGTAGATTTTATTTTTGATCGCCTAAAATAGTGATCACTCCTCCATGGGACTACTAATGTTATCCTCTACCAAGCCTTCCCATCTACTCTAAAGGGAGCAGCTCAACATTAGTATTCAAGTTTGAAACCAAGATCAATGCATTCT
This sequence comes from Areca catechu, assembly GCA_021397845.1. Taxonomy (NCBI): domain Eukaryota; kingdom Viridiplantae; phylum Streptophyta; class Magnoliopsida; order Arecales; family Arecaceae; genus Areca; species Areca catechu. The sequence continues at coordinate 89,592,176 of CM038048.1, read as the reverse complement.
TTTGAGTAACTAAGCTAGTCTTCGCTAACCATTTTGTCAGCAACCGGCGATAACAAAAGTGGCCAGACTATCACCACACCCTAAAACAAAATGATTGAAAGTCGATTCGAGCCTTTGTCGATTGCTTCAATATGGCCACCTTGAAGGTCCGCAACTTGGATCAGTTGATCGCAATGTTTTCTCTGATAAGCGAATTATAAAAAATGATCTCAAAAAGTCACTAATCAAAACCTATCCCTGAGACTTTGTTAATATTCTAACCTGGACAAAGAAATATGCACGGATAGAGAATGCCTTCACATAAGAAAAAGTTTCTACCACTTTCTCACTAGAGGGTGGTGGAAAGCTATGAGTCGACTAGAAACACTTTTCAAGACTGTAAATAATCCGGTTGTGCTCTAGATCTCTACCTCAGCAACGAAAAAAAGGGATCCTTCGGGATCACCAACCCAGGAGACTCACAGAAAAGGCCGTCCAGTGTCACCACTAAAAAAGTTCAATACCTACACTCCATTAAACACGCCAAGGAAAAAGTGCTGATGGAGATCAAAGGACAACTCCTAGAAATCTAAAAATTATGGACCCCATTGGCTCGTAGAAATTCAAGCAAAGTTTGCATGTATCACCACGGTCATAGCCACGACACTGAAGAATATATCTAATTTCAAGATGAGATCAAGGAGCTTATCAGATGAGGCTACCTTGACCGGTTCATCCAATGCTAAAGGGAGCAGGTGGATTAGCCAAGGTCACCTCAACTAGTTAAACATCCATAGTGGCCCAAGCCCCAAGAAAAGGGTAACCCACTTCTATCAGAGATAGTGCGCACCATCACTAGGGGGTACCGCCATAGAGACTTCAATAATGAAGGATGGCCAACAAAGAGGCAGGCTGGAGAACCAATAATTTTACTAAAAAAGATAATCAAGGAATCCAATTCCCTCATAACAATATGGTAGTGATAACTTTAAATATTGAAAACTATGATGTACACCGCATCCTTATAAATAATGAAAGTTCAACGGATGTCTTGTATTATGATGTTTTTGTCAAAATCAAAATATCCAAATATCCCCTGATTGGTTGGGAAGAGTAGATTCCTCCCTAGTCGGCTTTACTGGAGATACAATCCAAGTGGAGGGAGTGATCACGTTGACATTATCCTCGCCAATCCATCATCTAGGTTGATTTTCTTATCATCCAAGCACCTTCGGCCTACAACGCTATCCTCGAACGACCGGGCCTCAATATTTTTCAAGTAGTTGTATCAATTTATTATTTGAAGATAAAGTTTTTGATTACATATGGAATCGGAGAGGTTCATGTAAATCAGGGCTTGGCATGCCACTGCAATTATATTGCACTTCGAGGAACCAAAACTATCGATGCCTATCTAGTCAAAGAGTTGGACACCCATGACAACCTGGCCAAGTAGCGAGTAGAACCGATCGAGGACCTCATCTCCATACCTCTGGCAGATGAGAATCCAGAGCACATGGTCTAGATTGGCTCCAATCTGGATTAGGTAACCAAAAACCAACTTGCTTAGTTTTGTAGGAAAATATCAATGTCTTCATCTGGATACCAGTAGATATATCAAGTATCGACCTCTCAATAATGGTGCACTAGGTAAATATGGTCCAAAGCATTGATCCTTCAAATAAAAGAAGTGAAACTCCATACTTGAGTGCCAAAAGATAATAACCGAAGAGGTCGACAAATTGCTCGATAAGGGCTTCATCAAAGAAACCTCTTGCTTAGAGTGGATCTCTAATATGATCATGGTAAAGAAAGCAAATAGCAAATGATGAATTTGTATCAAGTTTTTGACCTAAACAGAGCATGCTTGAAGGACAGCCCATTACCAAGGATTGATCAAATGATGGATGTAATGTCGGGCCATGATCTTTCCAATTTCATGGATACATTTTCTAGCTATAACCAAATCTAGATAGCTCCTGAAGATGAGAAGAAAACTACTTTTATCACTGATTGAGATCTTTTCTATTACAGGGTCATGCCATTTAGTTAAAAAATGAAGATACAACTTACTAACACCTTACAAACAAAATCTTCAAAGACCAGATCAGGCGAAACATGAAAGTGAATGTGGATGATATACTTGAAAAAAGTAAAGTTACCAAGACCCACATCAACGACATCCAAGAAACCTTCACCATCTTATGGAAGTACCAGATGAAGCTGAATCCTACTAGTGTGCTTTCGGGGTGGCTTCTAAGAAGTTTCTTGGTTTCATGGTCTCTAATTGGGAGATGGAGGCCAATCTTGAGAAAATCAAAGCCATTCAAAAAATGAGCCCCCCGAAGCACCTCACAGGAAGAATTGTAGCCCTTAATCGATTTGTCTCCAAGTCGACCGAGTGTCTTCCCTTCTTCCAAACCTTAAAGTGGTCCAAGAACTTTTAATGGATTGAAGAATGTTAGAAAGCTTTTAAAAATCTAAAAAGCTACCTCAGTTCCCCCCGCTATTAGGCAAACTGAACTTGGATGAGAAACTATTCCTATTCTTAGCAACTTCGTCCCTGATGATGGGTGTAGTGTTGATCCAAGAGTGAAACAAGATCCAGAAGCTGATTTACTACATCAGTCGAATCCTAAGAGACATAGAGACCCAGTATTCTAAACTTTACAAACTAGTCTATGCCCTTCTTATCATCATTTAGAAGCTTCGACCGTACTTCTAACCCCACCATCATCCTCATGATCGGCTAGCCTATGAAGAGCATCTCACACCAGCCTGATATGTCGAGAGGCATTGCCAAGTGGGTAGTTGAAATTTCTGAATTCGACATCAAATTTCAACCACAATCATCTATCAAAGCTTAGATAATGACAGACTTCCTGGTCAAGTGCACCATCCCTGATGAACCCACCATACTAGATGAAGCGAAGCCCTCAATGTTGATACAAGGACCCACCATAAAGACCACCAGTACCTAGAAAGTATATGTGGATAGCTTTTCCACCTTTGAAGGATCGGGAGTCGAATTGGTCATTGTAACTCTGGAAGGAGTCATCACCGAGCATACCCTATGCTTTGGATTCTCCATGATGAATAATGAAGCATCGCGAGGCTTCGAGTGGCTAAAGAGTTGGGGGTGTAGGATCTAAAGGCCTACAGTGATTCACAATAGGTCATCGGACATATAAAAGATGATTATGAGGCTCGGAAGAAAAATATGACAAAGTACCTCCTAAAGGTCAAGGATCTGGCTTCCACCTTCAGCAACTTTGAAATCCAGCAAATACCAATAGAGGATAACTCTTAAGCTGACCTTCTAGCCAATCGGTGATCATTATACCCATGACATTGCCTAGAGAAGCCTATTTTGAGCTGATTAAGAGATTCACCATCGAGGAATTGATGGAAGTGATGCAACTTAATAATGAGCTCTCTTAAATCGACCCATTGATCAACTTCCTAGAGAGCGGCACACTCCCTGTAGATCAAAAAGAAGTCTGCAAAGTGAAATACCAAGCATCCCAATATCTCATGTACAAAGGAAAGCTCTACAAGAGATCATTCTCTCTACCCCTCCTTAGGTGCCTACGCCTATTCGAAACTAATTATGCACTGAAAGAGGTTCATGAAGGGATATGCGAGAGCCACATCGAAAAAAAGGTGCTAACATATAAACTCTTCTGATAAGGTTACTACTAGCCAATGATGCAAAAGGATATGGAAGACTTTATCATGCGATGCAACACTTACCAAAGAAATTCTAACATCTAGCACTTACTTTCTATACCGATCATCCCTATATGTGTCTCTTGGTCTTTTGTATAGTGGGGGATGGATATTCTTAGTCCATTTTTGTCTGTCTCAGAACAGCAAAAGTCTCTGTAGATCATTATAGACTATTTCACAAAATAGATAGAAGCCAAACCATTGGCTCGCATTTTCGAGGCAAAGGTGATAGACTTTGTCTAGAGAACCATAATCTGCTGGTTTGGGGTCCCCCGGATGTTGATCACCGATAATGAACGATAATTTATCAAAACTAAATTTGACAAGTTCTGTGAAGATCATGGAATTTCACATCACTTTATCTCGGTAGCTCTCCCCCAAGCTAATGGAAAGGCAGAGATGATGAACCAAACCTTCTCTAAGGCATCAAAAAGAGATTAAACAAAATCAAAGATTCATGGACCGATGACCATATACTCTGGGCATATCGGACAATATTGAGAGCTTCAACAAGGAGACACTCTTCAGCTTGGCTTTTGAAATTAAAGGCATAATACCCATCGAGCTCGGAGTTCCATTAGCATGGGTCAAAAATTTTGATAGGCAAGCCAACTCTAAAAGATGACTCATAAATTTGGACCTGCTAGATGAAGTTCAGAAATGAGCATGTATCAAAATGGTGGTGTACCAGTACAAATTGCCCGGTACTTCAATTCCAAAATTTGGAGTAAGACTTTTAGAGTCGATGACCTGGTACTATGACGAGTAGAGGTCTCCCAGCTTGGTCAAAGAGGTAACTTTCACTAAACTAAGAAGGATCCTATCAAGTGGAGGAGGTCATCAAGCTAGGGACCGATCGACTAAAGCAACTAGACTGAACCCCTCTGCTCCGATACTTGAACTCAACTAATTTTTTAATGCATCACCGGCATTATAGTTCGCCCCTTCTTGTTAAATAAAAGATTTTTTTCGAAACATGCATATCTCTACTATTAGCTAGAAACTAAGAAAGCTCCGATAATGAAGGTCCTCTAGCCAAGTTTCAGAAACCTTTAAAGCTTCTAGTAAAAACCTTCCATATGAATATGAGAGGCCCAAATACAAAATATGACTATACGATTCAAAATTTAGTAGATAACAAACAAACACAAACAGAAATATAAAGAAAGGATTATTCATTAATGAATTTTAGATTACACATATTTGTGGCCTCGCAACCAAATTACATTGTTTCAAGAATACTTCATGAAGTACATGTGAAAAATGGACAGACTCCGAAGGACTAAGACTTCACTTCTAGAAGCTCTCGAGTTTCGTGCTAGTAAGAAGAGAATGAAAACCGAGTATGAACATCCTAGAGCGCCAAAGTTTTCCTTTGAAAAAGAAAAACATGTCCTCCAAGCTCAGAGAGTAGCTGAGATGCCACATAATGCGCAAGAGTGCTGCCAGGAAAGGAAGGAGGTGCATCATGAATCCAAGGCTAACCAGCATGTAGCATAAGCATGGATTCCTTCGAAAGGGATTGATGTGACAAAAGGCATGCCCCTAGCCACAAGCAAATGGATGAGAAAATTTGAAAGGCCAAGAAAAGCATTAAAGAACACCGAGAGACCACCCCTACATGTCTTGAGGATGATACCTCAGGCCATCATCCAAGGCCAGGCTCCTTAAGTTGTGCCTCCCGCATGCTTGGCCATTTCTCTGTTGAAGGCCAAGTCCCTGCCTACAGATTAACTGGATGATGAGGAATACAGTTGCATCCCCACTCCAGCTCCATCCTCCAACCAACAATTATTGCAATGATATAACTAGAGCGCCGGCCAATTCCAATACCTCCCATCCTAAGATAAACATCCATTAACATCTCCTTAATATGTTCAGGCCATCCGGGAGAGATCCCTTCCATCAAGAAAGGAAACCCGGTAGCCCAGACTCCTATGCTAGGAATCAGTGGTAGCATCTCCCCGCATACCTTGATAGCAAGGAGATTTAGCAAAGATTCGCTTCACCAGCCCTTATTTACAAAATAACCAGGTGGGAGATAGCCACGCCCATGTCCAACCATTGTGGGGCAGGTGTACTCCTAGTAACTAAATATCTTCAGAAAAAAAAGTCAAAGCAGCAAGCCTCCCTATCGAGGTCTCTATTTCCTTGAAAACAATGCATTAATATCTTGACATTCTCACCAAAGCAAAACCATAAAGGTGCCCGTTGTCCAAGAGTTATACCTAGTAAGAATTTTCTCCGAGGACCAAGTTTGCATTAAGTGGCACATCATACCACGTCGCACCTTGAAGTTAAAGAAATGATGCCAAAACTTTTGCTAGATAACAACACACTGAATATAATTGGAAGCATGAAAAGACACCTACAGGAACAAGATGCACTATTATAGGCTCAATGAAAGAGTATTAGCCATGAAGTACCTTCATTAAAAATTAAAATCTTTTAGTGCCTACAGCTCCAAATAATCTTTGATTGGTCAGAGCCCCAAGACGATTTAGCATCCATGGCTCCAAATAATCTTTGATAAGTCAAAATTTCAAGATGATATAGCATCCATGGCTCCAAATAATCTTTGATTGGTTAGAACCCAAAATCCTTTCAATGCCACGGCTCCAATCATCCCTTGATCAGTCGAAAGCCTCAATGGCCTCTCGGTTGTCCATAAAAGATCAAAGCCTTTCAGTGTCCATGGCTTTGAATGACCTTTGATCGGTCAGAGCCCAAAAACCTTTCAATAACCATAGCTCCAAATGATCTTTGATCAGTCAAGGGCCTCAATAGCCCCTCAGTGGTCTATCAAGGTAAAAGGTTGCCCAATACCCATGGCTCCAAGCGACCATCGATCAATAGAGCCCAAGGCTTTTCAGCACCCCCTAGCTCCAAACAACCATCAATCAGTTAGAGCCCTGAAACTTTAAAATGATCCAAGGTTGGCCAAAATCTTAAGGACCTTTGATCGATCCACAAAGGATTTAAATTTTGAGTCCTATCACTCGATGCTACAATAATCTACAATCGATCTAGTAGCTTTCAATCTGCTATAAACTAAGAAGGATCATCTATTTATTCAAAGTGACAAATGTTCATACCATAGGAGAAGTAAAAGAGAAGGTAAAAGTAAAAATTTCATTGTGTTATATCAAAAGTACCCGAAAGCTACAAAAGATAGTTATCAGAAATGAGCAACACACCAAAGAAAAAAATATGAAAGGAGGCTAATCTTCTTCAGCCTCAGAGTCCTCCATGGATTCTATCTCACAGGTCAACAAATTTCTATGAAGAATTCATCCAGGTTTCTCCCAAAAGGAGGTAGGCAAGAGAAGTCAAGGTTCAGAAAAAAAATTGAACTATATTCCTATAGGTGGAGTAGTTGATGGAATGGTCAACATCGAACATATTGTATATTCTCTCCAAGGAACGATCGCTTTTCCCAAAAGCTCCTCGTACCCTTCAAGTTTCCATCACATGGCATGTCTCCAATCGAAGCTGCTTACTCAATTGAGAGGTGACCATGGCAAGTTGTTATGACTTGATCTCAGAGCCAGTTGCCAAATCTTTATCCCTCAATGATCGCTCGAGAATGAAAATCTTCTCCCAAGCCTTATGCAACTCGCTTTGAAGCTACACCATCCAAGCAGCTGACTCCCATCTCACCACTCTAGATACAAGTAACGATTCTAGAACAAAGTCTCACCATGAGCAGACCAAAGTTGGCTACGCATTTAAATCACCTTGGCAGCCACATCCCAAGTCACCCTCCTAACTATCCCAGATAGTAGCCTGTCCGACTCCTTAGTGAACTTGGCTTTCTCGATGATATGCACTTTATCCCTTTGCCAGATTATTGATCGGAGGTGTTAGATCTCTTTATTTGCCTTTTCAAGCACTGCTTGTGCCTTCGATAATGTCTTTTTCTAGTCGATAACTTTCTTATTTGTCACCTTGACTTTCTTCTACAAACTATCAATATAAGTCCTAATTTCTATTATCCTTGAGGGAGGATCAGCAACGATAGGTTCACTCGATGAAGGCTCGGATCCTGAATGCAATCATGCCATCAAGTGAATGATACAAGACATGAAAAGAAAATTTTTATTTCATTTCATCAATGAAAAGTTCTCTTATAAAAAGAAATGGAAGAAAAGAAAAACTACAAATTTAATCTCCAACGAATCTTTGAGGTCAGTGACAGCAAGAGTAGCCTTGGAGGATATGACCATGGTCTCAGTTGGTGGAGGCACAGACGCGATGATGGGTTCGGTCGATGGGGTCTTGGGCATGATGACGGGAACTGTGACCTCTCCGCACTCGGGGGAGGGCTCCCTCCTGAACTCTCCTTGCTTGTCCAAGAAGGAGAGGTTCAGCTCCAGGTACTGGATCATGACCTTGGTACTACAATCATCCTTACCTAATTTGAAGCCTTTGTAGAAGGCTTCCTCGCTGAATTCGTAGTGGTCAACATAGAATTCCTTCAATATACGAAAGACCACCACCATCCAAACTTTCTCTATTACGAAGTTTATCAAGGCCTTGTATACCTCCATGGCCTTCTCCCCAGCCTTCTTCTCCACCTTAGCCAACTCCTCCTTGGCCTTCGTCGCCTCCACCTCCTTCCTTTTTCTCTCTAAAGCCAAGTTGGCCTCTATCCTAGCAAGCACCTCCTTCAAGTACTCGGATGTAGTTTTCACTACCTCAGCCCTCTTGTAGGCCTCCATAATGCCATCCTCAAATTGTCTCTACTGGTCAAGGGCCTTCACCCTCTCCAGCAACTAATTCATTAAAATGGCCATGGAATGCATCAACTATGACAAAATTAGGCATTAGAGAATTAAGGAAAAAGAAAAATAGGGACTAACCAAGATAATACTTGATACATGACAGTCACCAGTCACCGAGTACTTCCTTAGATCTAGAAAATACATTGCATTAACTTTCTCTAACTCCATAAGGAGCAAAGTCCTCTCAAAAAGCTCCCTGACGATCCTCCAATTATGGAAGGTGGCATCCTCTGGGATTCCCTCTAGGAGGGACTCGGGATTGGACAGGCCCTCTAGGGCTACCTCACATGGAGCACTGAAGGATGACAGCGAGAGTTCAGCATCGAGGTCGGGGCCGACAAGGTGGCAATCTCTAAAACAACCTTGGTCGCCAATATGAAGCCTATTCAACTGGGACCTCTGCTGGACCAACATCCATTAACCTCACCTTCTTTGATGAGGCAGAGATAGCTCGAACCTTCCTCTTTTAAGGAAGGGTCTTCTATATCTCAGGCAGATCCTTGGGCCTCATGTCTACACCCGAGCAATATTTGGTTAGAATCAAGAAAAAAGTGGAGCTAGAGGAAAGAAAACAAATCCTAAACTCATCCCTAGGACCGAATGGGCTGAGCCCTGTGCTAGAGAGAGCATCCTCGGATAAAAGTTGCCTTAAAGGGAGAACTTTGTATTCCTGAAGGATCTCAAAAGCCTCTTTTCCTCGGTATTTAGTTTTAGGATCTCTAGAGCGGAAGTCTCTGACTGATCTGAGCTTGACAAGTCCCAACTACTAACGAAGGAGCAAGAAATAAACAAAAATTATCCCTTTCACCCATGAATAATGGAAGAGGAACTCTCGATCAAAGGGGAGACCCTCCTTTTAGTATTAAAATACCACCAATCCCTCATAAAAGGTGCCTCTTTGTGGTATAAAATACATAGAATAAAGCAAGAGAAGGATGAACCTCAGCCAAAAAATAGATGACCAAAAATCCTAGAATAAGCCTAAGCGAATTTGGAGTGAGGGTACATAAAGAAATCTAGTAAAACCTAAGCAGATTAAGGAGAAAAGAATGAATAGAAAATCTTAACCTAGCCTCGAATGCCTCCACATACACCCCAAGCCTATCCTGTGCATCAGAGTTGGGAAGTTCCAAATTAAACTCCCTGGGGACCCTATACAGAACCCAGATCTTAGTCAACTTATCCATAGTTAGTGCGGACTAGACGCACTAGGCCCGGAGGTCTCTAGTCCGGTACACCACTTCATTGGAACCCTGGTGCCCTTTGGCCCTACTCTTCCAGGATCCCCTTTTGATGGTGACTTTCCTCTCCCAGAACCTGCCATCACTAAGAAGGAAGAATAAAAGTTAGAAGAGAAGGCCAAAACACACACCTGAAAATGGGGAGGAGGTGGAAGTGGTTAAGGACTATGAGAGACCTCCCAAAAAGATCTCTGATAGGGAGAATAAGAGAGGAGAGAAAGAGGACGAGGACACTGATGACCAAAGTAGGAGGCAACAGGAGGACACTCAAGAGAAGAAGATCTAAGAAAGCAAAAATGCAATTGAAAAATCAAAATGAGTAGAAGAAATTGCCTTTTATAGTAAGAAAAAATGAGATTCTAAAACCTTGAATAGTTTTGAGCCAATTGACATGCACTGCATAAGGGGTTCTTATTGGTTCACTATAGCCACTTGTTGCCAGGGTTCAATGTAGTGGGATAGTCAAAGTGTCTACCAGATTCATAAATCAGAGCCCATGATTATTTTTATCCATTTGGATTTACCTCAAAAATCATGCATAATCCCTCGATTGAAAAGCCTTTCATATCCCTAACACTATTTTGGATGAGTACTCTCATAGCCCAACCAAAGCTCGGATTATAGAGTAGGAAGGTATCCGTTGGAAAAAATTTCACTCAGGCCCAGGGATATGAAGTCAAAGTTAATAGGTCCAATCGATCGGACATGCTACATGAACGCCAACCACTCATCGCCAAGGATATGAAACCCAAACCAGTAAGCCTAGTCAGGCAGCCCAACTGCATACCTTTCGATCATTCATCGGATAAAGGACTTAATTAGAAGAGAACTCCCTCTTGGTCCTAATATTATCAAACAAGCCAACATGATTAGCACCTGGACGGTTCCACCACCTGGTTGACCCCTCATCGGAGAAGCTGAAACCTTGTCCAACTGTCCTGAGTCTTATCGTACAACAAATTACCAAGCACCCTTATATAGGCAAGCCTTGACGATGGCTGTGTCCTAGGCAAGGTCGACCACACGATCGGCATATGAGCGGCTTTCTTGTCTGTCTATCCCCTCACTAGAGAAACTAGATTCTCTCCTGATCAACAGGACCTAGCTGAGTACCAAACTATCGAGTACCCTCGATCAAGCAGACCTCGATAGTTAATAGCTTTCGATAGAGTTACTAGCACTTCTATCGACTGGCTATCGAAAGCTATTAACATGCACTCGTCGATTACTTACAGGATCCGATCCTTAATCAGCTAACAATTTCTTTGCTCCAATATTTTTGGATATGGCTCAACATGTGCTCCGCACATGAGTGGCCCTCCTTGTTCGTCCGTCATCTCATTGAAAAAAATGATATCCGAATTGGCCAGACTAAGCTAAGTGCCGCCCACTGACCACCTTCATCTGACCTAGCCTTAGCAACAACCAGCTTCCCATCGATCGGACCATCCAAAGACTATCGACAGATCTTACCCTCACCGAGGCTATCTAATCAAGCATCCTTTGACTAGCCATCTCTTGAATTCAATAGAAGTACTCGGGCTGATCCTTGATTCGTAAATCTAATGGCATATAGATTCTTAGGCAATATTCCCACTAGAATCCACTAAAGGCTAATACAATTGATGCTTATTTTTGCATCCTTGATTATAAGGTTAAAAGGTCATATCATGTATCATGATCCCTAATCACTACCATATCCTCATAATTAAAGGGAACGTGCCTGGACCTAGGCAGCAATCCATACCACTATTAAAGAAATATGACAAATTCTACGTAAGGATAAGTTTTCAATTAAAACAGAATGGGCATCCACTATAAACTGGAAAATCCTCTGATAGCCTACTAATAAGCCATGTCACTTCTCACCGAATCTACCAAGATTTTTATCATTTTTGAAAATACCTTTATCCTTCACCTATAAAATGAGATACCCTGGCGACTTTCAAGGTATGTAAAATCTCTCAACCATGCTCCTTATATTATTGTCATGTAGGAAAACTAACTGGAGCTACAGAGGGTCTATGCTAGAACATCTTCCAGCCAGGACTTTTTATAAGTTTCGCCTCCCGAAGATCTGCCTGCATCACCAACTCCAGCATCTCTAGTATCCTGATAGATTTTAGCACCAACAATCTCTTTGTATTCTTGAAGATCTATTATCTAGGATAACAATCATAGGACCAACAAACACTTTTAAAAAGCATCGAGAAAAACTCTCTCCACTCCTGCATTCTCGATGCTTTTATGATGCTTTTTAAAGTGTCGGGAGAGTTTTTAGCGATGCTTTAAAGCATCGAAAAAGATCTTTTTTAGCATTGAGAATAACTCTATTTACTGTAATATCCCCACCATAGAAAGCCATCTCCTTTTCTATCCTTTTGGTCTATCCATCGCCTTCTAACTTAATGAATTGATGTTAGACTTTGGTAGCCTCTCATCAATTAATGGAATAATAAATACTTCCAAGTAGTATCACATTCAGGAATGCAGAGGATTGTGATTCTTGGATTGAGCTTGACAATAGATTTATTAGGATTCACCCTTTAGCCTGGGGGTAACAATATTGCTTACTCCTCAAATTGCAAGTATTACTCATAATAGACTTTACAAACAAGATACAGTGTCCTGCAAGTAATAGATATATATAATTTAAAGTTGTAAAAAAGTCAATGAGAAACATAAAAATACATGAAAAATTAGAGGCCATGCTTAGGCATTGGGATAGAGCCGCAACCATTGAGTCCTTGTATATAATTATGGAGATATATATATATATATATATATATATATATATATATAGTATGTTCATTGTATATATTAAATACTAGTTAAACTTATATATTAAATACTAACTATTCTTTTATGTGTGTGTATATGTGCATGCATGTGTGCATATGTATATATGTATATGTGTATATATATATGTATATATGTATGTGTATATATATATAAAGAAATGGAAGAGTCTGGATTCATTTAGATAGGAAAGAAATACAACAAAATATGACAACAACGAGTAGAATATACAAAAATGGATAAGAGTAGAAAAATGAATTGAGAAATAGAAGATGGAGAGGAGTTTAGATGGGAGGAAGGAAGAGGGGCTAGAGTAGATGAACAAGCATAATATGATAATAGTGTTCTTGGTAAGAATCCTAAGGTTAAAGATTCCTTATTGAAAATACAATTATTTCTTCTCATTTTAGTTTTCCAATATAATAAAATAGCAAGCAATTCCCAGGCTAAATGTAGGTTCCTTTTAATTTTTAAGTTTTTTTAGAAAACTTGTAGAGTGGGCACCATAACAGCAATTCATATTTTTCAAGCCTTGAAAAAAAATAATCTCAAATTGATTATCGATAGAAGCAAAATGAGAACAAGCGTTAAGTAATTAATATAATCTTCGAGTTGATAAAAAGATAAGTTGATGGTATTTGCTACTTAAATTTGCTCAATTTAGCAATTATGAATATACTATTGTTGACAATAAACCAAAAAAAAAATTTGCTTTGGTATAAAGTAAGTCCATCAATTAAGAAAACTGTAACAAGACTAAATGTTGAAAAGAACTATCCCATTACCATTATGATACTCATTATGTTTATGTAATTCAATGGGAGAAAGCCAAAAGGACCAAGTGTTAATATCTTTAGTGAGGTCCAATTAGGAGGGGCAATTTATGGCTCGATTTATAACAAACCTAGTTTATGAAGATCCAAAGTCATGCTAACCGAACCTATTTAATAAATAGAATGGTTACATGTTTAGAATCCTAAACAATTCATCCTATTTGACCTAGTTAATAGTTTAGATCAAGTCATATCCCAACTAATCTAAAATCCATTTAATTTGTTTAAGACCTATTTAATTTGTTGAAGACCTGTTTAATTTGTTTGACCCATTTAATCTATTTTGATCAATTTATTTACAGGTTATGCATATTAGATTGAGTTAGTTATTTATTTACTAAATAGATCAAGTTTAGATGAATTTTTAATCTATTAATAAATAGCTCAAGTTTGGACTGATAGATATTTGACTTAATTTGTATCCAACCATACTTGATTGCCCCTCCTAGATCCAAAAATGAACTACTACATTTAAGAATTGAGGCTAGAGAACATTTGTCATCTTTATCGGAACAATTTATAGAAAAGATTTCATAAGCCAAAGAATGGATCCAGTAGTCCTCCCACAAATGAACAATTTTTGAGTTTTACCATAGCTATCCTAAGTATGAGGTCATATAGGGATCTATCTTTGCAATGGATAAGTAACTTGCAAAAGAGTGATGTTATACTCGTTAGACTTTTACTTTGTTCTAATAATCTTCGTTACAAATAATATTTCAAGAGCATCAAGGATCTCCATGGCTTGTCTACATCATCTAGTGTCTTCTAGGGCCATCTTCCAAGCAAGGCTAAGTTTATATTGCATAAGTACTTGATACCAAAGCTACTGTCAAATTGACTTAAAGTATAGTAATATGCATTTCAATTTGCCAAGCATAGCTCTACAAAATGTTTTTCCTTACCTTTTCAAAACATTTTTTAAAAAAAAATCTCCTTATCTTGTTGGGGGTTCTTCACAACTCACTTGGAGAGGTAGAAGACAAGTATGTAAAACTTTTTTTATGGCTAAAACCTATATGGTCACATGGAACTAATCTTCCTTCAAGAGTAAGTATTCACCCCTTCCAACTACCTAGTTTATATTGAACAAACATATAGTTTAAGATGTTAATTAACATTAAAATGACAATCTATAAGTTGTGTTCTTTATAGGAGTAAACGTAGTATGGATAATATTTAACCAAATCAGATTTCATATCCGAATCTATCCAGATATAGATATAAATTTAAGCATTCGACTAATATCTGTATCCGTATCTACATTCGTAAAAAAAAATATGGATATGAATAGACAATTATCCAATCCATATCCGAATATCTGATTCTACTTGTAATCCTTTTTAATTTAACATAGTACTCATTAACTTTAAAAATATATATATACGGACTATTAACTTGATTTATCCTTAAATTAATAATATTTTTAATTCTATAAATATATAGTTTAGTCACTCGATTTATATCCATATTTTCAGTATCAAATTTGTATCCATATCCATTTAAAATAAATATGGATATTAATTTTTATATTCGATTAATATCCATATCCGTATCCGTATTTGTCAAACAAAATAAATATGGATATGGATGCACTAGTATCCGATCCAATTTTAACCTTAATTCTTTGGTATACATGATTGTCTCCATTGCACTTTGACATCGACGTCTTGATTTTTTTTAAATTATGGTTTTATTTACAAGTGACCAAATTAATCTTTGTTAATTGTGGATACTTATATCTTAAACTTGATAAATCATTCCCGTAACAATATAAATTTAGCATCCAACAAAAATCTAGTACTCCTCCAAGATAATGTGACCAAGAGCAGTCTTGGAGCGATGGGTTACCCAAGCTTTGTTGGGCCCAATCCATGCCTTCCACCCTTACCTTCCCTATCCTTACATTCCCCAAAAAACCCCAACCAATGCCTTCATGACACGTGCCAACGGCATCCCCAACTGCATAGTAGCTGGTAGGCAGGTGGCCATAGAATATTAAAAGTCCACGCCATTACATCCTCCATAGATGGTTCTAGAGGAAAAGACACATGGTGTGTAATTTTAAGGATAAGAGGAGGGCGTTTAATAGGGTGGACGGCCTTAGGGAGCATCGCGATGATCGAACGGTGGAGATCACGAAGAGCAGTGGACGATCCAATAAGGATCCGATAAGGTGGTCCCGTGGGGGATCAGGCAGCGCATGGCGAAGGGGAGGGAGCTCCCGCGAGCGCAGAAGGTGCCACGTGTCCATCCCCGACCGCGAAGCGCTCCCTCACTTCACTTTCATCTCCGTGAAATACTCCTAATTTACTGCTGAGATGGTAGCCCGGTTCCAGGTATTCTTTTGGGGCACCTGATCGGGATGGTGAGAGAGTTTACTATTCCGACATCTTAGTGATATCAGGTTGACGTACTCAGGTGGTAGAGAGAGCACGCAAAAAAATTATGGCTCGAATCGAACATAGCCTGGCAGGGTTGGGGCCTGTGGGGATAGCTACACCGGAATTTATCCCCCTCTTCTTTTGGTTTATCAAAAAAAATACTCCCAATTTTAGTGAATTATCATTTGCGTCCTCCTGTCCTCCGTCCCTCTTGCTCTTTGGTTCCTCCCCTCCCCCAAAGAGGAAGCGATCTCTCTGGGTCTTCGTTTCCATTTCCTAGGGTTTCTCTCCCTACTGCTCTTCAATTCCGTATATCGTCCTGGGTTCTCCTCTCTTTTTGGTCGAATCCTAATTCGTTGGAGGCAGCGGATCAGCCCCCGGCACGGTGCCAGCAGCTACATCGGCTTCCGAGAGAGGAGCCTCCTCACCTCCGGCTTCTCCGAGATCGTCGGGGACGATGTCATGTAGGTCTGGTAAGGGGAAGAGCTGGGACACTTCTTCTTGCATTTCTTGAAGCCCTTGAGGAATGCATCCAAGACAACCTCCTGCACCTCTTCCATGAAGACTTCTGAGACCTTGAATCACGGGACAGCTTCGACCCCTTCTTTCTGTTCAGCCTCCATCACCACCGTGGCTGCAGCAACCTTCTCCTCAATGGTCGTAGCCCGCGCCTTCGCTGCTTCAAGGCGCATCTCCAGACCCTGCAGCCACCCCTGTAGGCAGATCGCCTCGGAGGCGGAGCAGGCAGCCTTCATCGAGCGGGTGAGCTCTCCCTCCTTCCTGGCCATGTCCTCTTTGAGGCCCGCCACCTGTAGCCCTAGATCCCCGACCATGTCCCTGGAGCTGGCTAAGTTAGCTTCCAGCCCCTTCATCTGGCCCTCCATGTCCACCGCCTGGTCTACCAGAACCTTGACCCTTTCCTCGGCGAACTCCGCTCTGCCATAAAAATTGGCATCCTGCCGAAGCAATGCCAGACAGGCATCACGGACCAGGAAGGTATCCTGGACCATCCCCAGTTGAAGGAAAGGAGAAGGAAGTTAGCAAAAAAAGAAGTGGGGGAAAAGAAGAAGACTCACCGTGAGAAACGGGCCTAGAAATGACGGTCGCCGCCAGCCCTTTCCCAGCGATCCCAATGATGGAGGATAAACTCCAGCATCCTCTTGGCTAGCCCTGAATCGAGAGTAGTCACAGCATCTGGCGGCACCATGGTGGACACCCTAGCAACCCTAGGTCCCGGTGCCATAGAAGTGGAAGGCCTCAGCCTAGCTGACGAAGAGGGGCATACTGCAATAGACAGTGGGGGACCGGGTAATGCTGGCCGGGCCTCTGCCACCTCAGTGGTTGCCAATGGAGTTGACCCTTCCCCTACCACCACGATGACCGCCATCTCCTCCGACTCTAAGAACGGCGGGGTTTCGATAGTCTAGGGGGCTGTCGAAGGAGCCGGTAGCGTCTCATCCCTGGCCACAGTGGTCCTGCTGGGCTTGTGGGTTGCACCCTAGCCACCTCCGTGGTTGGCACTAGGGTGTCGCGGGCCCTTCTTTCCTGGGGCCCGGAAGAGGTCTCCCCGTCAGGCCTCCGCTTTGCTTCCCCTCGAGGCCTTTTCGGTGTCTCCTAAGCCCCGAAGATGCTGGCCACTTGCGAGACATCTGCCTGATTTGGTCCACGAAGAACCTCATATCTGCAATTCAAAAAAATAGTTGGGTTAGATGCTGTATGCCACCAAAGGACCCAGGTCTGGGGCCTTACCTAGAGTATGGGCAGGGCTGATCCCAGCATCGAACAGGTTCTGTTCGGACAGAAGGTCCCGCCCATGGGGAACCTCCGAGGAGATGAGCTGGTCGTACACCTCCTGGTCGATGGGCTCTATCGAAGCGTTCTAGTTTGGGGATCGGTCGGGGTCGCTCCAGGCCCAATTAACTTCCTCGATCGAGACAAAGAAAAACCTACTCTTCCATCCCTTGATGAATATGGGTAGGTCAAATTTAAGGGCCCCCGAGATGGGGGCCATGAACCACCACCCACTATTGGTGGGATGGTGCTTCAGGATGAAAAAAGCCCTAAAGAAGGAGAAATGGGCAACGATGTCATGAAAGTGACAGAGCACAATGAAGGAGGAGATGACCCTAACAACATTTGGGATGAGTTAGGCAGGAACTAACCTATAATGATCGAAGAAGGAAAGGAAGAAAGGATGAAGAGGCAGACAGAGCCTAGAGAGGAAGAAGTAGGAAGAAGTCCTAGTACAGAGCAATCCGGCCCAGGTCGCTAGACGTGACTCATTCCCTCGACTCCGGAGCCATGAACCGGACGGAGTCCGAGATCCTATAGACGCTCCAGAGATGGAGAGCATCATACTGGGTCATTGACGAGACGATCTCAGACAGGCGTACCTGCTCCTGGATAGAGGAGGAAGGAGAAGGTGGGGGCAGAGAAGATGTGCCGTGGTCCACCATCCTGTGGTGACCCCATGGGACTCTAAATGGGGCATCCTCCTCCTTGCTATTCGAGGGAGAAAGCCCCGACCGCAAGGGCTCCACTGCACTTGGATGGTTCGAACGGTGGTGCCCCCTCCCGGGAGAACCCATGGAGATAGAAAGGAAAGGACGGAGTAAAGGGAGGAAGACACAAGTCCTCGGCACCTAGCAGAGGGAGAGAAGGTCGAGGAAGAAGACTGACCTACGGAGATCCTGGGCCAAGGTTATTAAAACAAGTTCAAGGCTTTCGCTCCCCCTTTGTGTTTTTGCTCCTTCAAAGATTTACGAAAAGGTGGATGGAGGGGAATGGCCTCTTTGAAAAAGACGGCAAAGTCCTTTCACATTGTGCTAAGTGGAGTTTGTGTCCTCTCCCCCCGTGGAC
Source organism: Areca catechu (assembly GCA_021397845.1). Taxonomy (NCBI): domain Eukaryota; kingdom Viridiplantae; phylum Streptophyta; class Magnoliopsida; order Arecales; family Arecaceae; genus Areca; species Areca catechu. The sequence goes on along the minus strand of CM038048.1, from coordinate 89,573,568 downwards.
AATGGATCTCGACCACGTGTCGACACCCGTTGCGCAAGGCGCTTTAGTTCGAATGCAACCGCAACGAGTAGGGTGAAACTATAATGATGGGCCGCCATGCCCACTGATGTAGCATCTCTCGATTGGTGCAAGACACGATCTGTAAACCATCGACGACCGGGGCATTAAATGGCCTAGGCACAATCCCCTTCATGTTAGCGATGTCATTACTCTCCTTACCTCGGGGCCGCGGCGATCCGAATGCCTCGCACTCCAAACTTGAGAGGGGGGTATCTGATGTGGCGAACTGCTAACATGGAGGCATCCGATATGGCAAACCGCTAACGTGGAGGCATCCGACGTGGTGGACCGCTAACGTGGATTCGGCACAGCAGGCGATCGAGGTGGCATGCGAGACTGTCGAGGCGAGCTCCCATCCGAGGTCGAGCTCCCAAACGAGGAGAGCTCTCATCCGAGATCGTGCTCCCAGCCGAGGTGAGCTCCTATTCGAGGTCGAGCTCCTTATCAAGGTGAGCTCTTGTCCGAGGTCGAGCTCCCAGTTGAGGAATGTCAAAGGTGATAAGGACCCCCGTGATCGAAGCGACAGGACTGGCAGGGAGAAGAAGGGCATGTCCCCTGAAGGGGCGACTGCTAGAGAGGGCTCCGATGGTGACCCTGGCGTACAACGTCACCATCCTCACCAAACCCTTTGCGGCTTTCAGGGACTCGAACCCTCTTCGACGAAGGTGCCTCACTGGAGCTCCGGGCCCTATAGCATGCCGTCTGCACCCTCTGCAAGGGTATGCTCCACCGAAACTCCAGGTCCTGTAGCACGTTGTCTGCACCCTCTACAAGGGTATGCTCCACCGCGGCTCCAGGCTCTTAGCATGCCACACTCTCTGCAGGATATGCTTCACCGGGGCTCCAGACCCTGTGGCACGCCGCCTGCACCCCCTGGAAAGAATACTCCATGAGGGGTCCAAACCCTGTAACACTCTATTTACACTTCCCACCAGGACAGTGCTCTTCCAAGCACCTGGGCTTGACGGCACGATACCCACATCTTTTGCAAGAGTGTCCAATCAGGATGCCAGCCCCCATGATGCGCCACTCGCACTTGTCGCAGTGGGTCACCCCACTAAAAATGCAGACCCTGCAGCACGCCACCTACACCTATGGCACAACCTTCCTCCAAGAACCCCGAACCTTATTCCACATGGCTCCAGGAACGAGGCAATCATGGAAGAAGGAAACCCCCGAAGGAAGGAGGATAAAGGGGGAAAAGGCTCTAGACCTGAGAAAACAGAACTAACTACTATAAAAAAAGAAGAAGAACCTCTAACGAAGGATAAGCAAAGACAAGGACCGAACGAACACTACGAGACTCTTCCAATCACCCACATTTCTAACCCTCTTATCTTTCAAACTCTCCAAACGCAAAGACCTCCTGAGACCTCGTTAAAAAGAATCTATTCCTATAAATCGCTTTACTGACTTAGTCATCGAAATGTCCCCGAATCATCTCTTTTTTGTAAAGCCAACCGACCGAATGTAAAAATGATGTTGCGAGAAACCTAACCATCCTATATGAATTCAACTTCGACCAGATCCTTTCTAAGTTCCAAGACACGGCAATCTAGACAACAATAGATTGACATGCAAGAAAAGAAGACGAAGCTCGCATGATGACCGATTGATGATATTGACCATCCCATCTAAAAGGCATCCACGAAACCCAATGGTCTAATGATGATGACCCGAGTGCAAAAGACCTCGGCCAGCTGCGTCGGGGAGCCATCCCAGCAGCTGCATCAATGAAAAGGTCGACTTAAACCTTTTAATGATTCCAATTGCACCTCGACAAAATGGAAAAATGTAAAATACCGACTACAAACACACTAAAACAACGGTTGCCCAGACATGCTTGAAACCTTTTCAGTGTACAGAATCATTTCATGTAGATTTATCTACAAGGTTAATAATAGAGTCCTGATACATCGTCTCAGGTGTGGAAATGGTTCATCAGACATCAAACTGCAACAGAGATTTTCAAGTTTAACATTTTTAATCGGATGATGTACAATAACGGATAATGATGGTGTCACCTCACCAGGAACTTAAAGGATGCTTGATTTAAAACTACAAAGATATTCTTAGTAATTTAGTGCAACCCCATAATGGTCAAACAGCATGAACATTTTGTGCATCCCTGAAGTATATAGTTGTCTAGTGCTTTGAGTCATCATATTTTTGTTGCTCCCTAATATACCAAGTAGTCCGATACCCAGCTATTCACCGTAATCAAGTGCATAACCCCATACTGGTCAAACAGCATGAACATTTTGTTCATCCCTGAAGTATATAGTTGTCTAATGCTTTGAGTCATCATATTTTTGGTGCTCCCTAATATACCAAGTAGTCTGATACCCAGCTATTCATTGTAATCAAGTGCATAACCCCATACTGGTCAACAGCATGAACATTTTGTTCATCCCTGAAGTATATAGTTGTCTAATGCTTTGAGTCATCATATTTTTGGTGCTCCCTAATATACCAAGTAGTCTGATACCCAGCTATTCATTGTAATCAAGTGCATAACCCCATACTGGTCAACAGCATGAACATTTTGTTCATCCCTGAAGTATATACTTGTCTAGTGCATTGAGTCATCATACAGCATGAACATTTTGTTCATCCCTGAAGTATATAGTTGTCTAGTGCTTTGAGCCATCATATTTTTGGTGCTCCCTAGTATATACTAAGTAGTCTGATACCCAGCTATATTCACCATAATCAAGTGCATAACCCCATAATGGTCAAACAGCATGAACATTTTGCTAATCCCTTAAGTATAAAGTTTAGTAGTGCCTTAAGTCGTAATATATTTTTGGTGCTCCCTAATCACCCAGCAGTCTGATACCCTCATAAGCAGCTCCAGGATGAAGGTCATCCATGGTATCAACGCTTCTAAAGCCACTTAACTCTCTTAGGCCCGTCCAGCCATTGCGATTAAGGAAATCACGGAAGTCCTCTTGAGTGTAGATTGTCTTTTCCACGGTTCGAACTGCCATGCGGTCAGTCCCATCATATATGCAAATTTTTATCGTTATCCCTGAAGCAATCAGAAAAAACAGGTTATAAACATCAGAAAACTACCAATTTATTTTGAAACAAGATAAATCGTCATCCCAATACTTTGAACAAGAAGAAATCAACTGGACCAACAATAATTTTTCAAAAGACCATGTAAAAAATATCGAATTCATCAAAGATTTTACAAAGGCATTCTTGAGAAAATGCTGTGTACCGAAACTCTCACATGTAATCATTCCCCTAAGTTGGACAAATGTACCTTTGTCATTGCATTAAATGGCCAAAATCAAATTTGAGAACATGCAGCTGACTGACAGCTCTGCATTAATAAGATGAAAGCATCCCCAGGTGATCACGACTGCAGGATACAGGTAAATATACAGCCAAAAACAACCATTCTGACACTACTGTACTGACATGAATTTTAATAGATGAGGGCACATTGCTATTTATCAATTGACCTTGCAGAGATAAAGGCATTGTATTTGTGGCATTTAATGCATTGGCAAGAAAACCAAGGTACCCCTACACATTCATAATACCACCGCAGAAAATACCTTTGATTGTATAGAATTATAAATGCAAGCATGCGTGCAAGCAATAGCATGCACATGCCCACAAACAAGCATGCACCCTCCTGCTCACACTAACGCACCCGCACACGTGTATGTTTTGCTTGCTCCACCCAAGCGGTTACTTAAAACAGAACTGAAAACAAATTTTAGCAATAGCATGCTGCCTTCACGTCATCTGTTGAACAGGAGGAACTATTAGACGTTGGTCGAGCTAGATGATTCGAGTTCAAACCCTCTGCCATGCAGCTTTCATCATCTTGCCCCTCCATTATGGTCCTCTCCAAATTTGCCCACTTCTATTTACTAACTGGGTGGGGAAGTCGTTGACATCTTCATCATAATCCTTGCAAGTGTGCCATCAGTCCTCCACCACCACCTTTATCAGCGATTCTCAACCATCCAACCACTTCCTCCTCTAACCGGGCATCACTTCACCATTTTTCCCACTGTAGCAAATCAAAATTGGGTACTAGGGACAAAGGCATGAAGCGAAGAGTGAGACTAAGTAAAAGATAGCATTAGATGAAAATAGCCGAGAGGAAGTCAATCACAGGCTCAGCACAAACCCAAGAATCTTGGGGCTGAGAGAAGGTAAGAATTCAGTAGATGAATTGAGTGCCGGTCAGAGTAACAAGAAATCACAAGGTAAGGTTAATACAGCTTGTCATTGGTACAGTTTAATATGGTAACAGTAACACAATGAATATGAAGTGAAGATGATTAGCAGTTATGACTTATATCAACAAAGAGAAGATGGAGGGAAGGGACTTGTAGCAGGTGCAAGATTTAAAGGGGGTTCTCAATCAAATTTCTATATTTCAAACTAATCATTGTAGATGTAGATGAACTCAAAAAAAAACCTGATAGATCAGATTCTGTATAAAGAGATGCCCCAGAATCCTTGCAGCAGGAATTGAGTGTGCATCTATTAGTTCAAGCCACATGATGTGCCATTCACATTGAGAATCCATCCATACAAATTGATCATGATCTATGACAGATAAGATACCTTGAAATAAAAAATCCAATGATTTGCAGATTTCTTACATATATCTGTAGGCCACAAAGCTAAAAATGGAACTTCTTCAAAGGGCTACATATGACAATTTGATTCCATTTTTACCTTAGGAGATCAAAATCAAAGATATTGAATTCTCGGATTACAGGATCAACAATGCAATTTTAAAAACAAATTCTAAGATCTTGCCATCAATGTTATGACCATGTTATGATTCAACACGATACCTCCAAAACAAATGCTTATGGTCTTTTTAGGCATTAAATGTTCAGATCATGATCAACATTTTCAATTTTCCATATGGATGACCCACCTCATAAATTGCATTAATAAGGTTTCGTCTTTCGTGTAGGGTAACAAATAGAGAGGAGTGCTATGGAAGGAGAATGAGGAAGGACTGAGGAGAAAGGACATCTAGAGAAGTGGAAGGAAATGAAGGAAATTCAGTGCTGGGTAAGTAAATATTTTGTGATTTAATATAACTCTCATAATATCATGTGCAAACACTCCTAAAAGCTTTTAAGACCAGAAGACCTGATTAACTCAGTCATGCCTTCTAGTCAAAATGCACAATGGGACATCCAAATCGACGATCAACACCATTCACAATGATCTATAACATCTCAAATACCTAGAAAGGCAAAAAGGAGCTGAGATTGAGCAAGCAGATCATGCTCAAGCTCAGCTTGCAAGTCAAGCTTCAGCTTGGAGCAGTTCAAGCTTAAGTCGAGTTGAATACATCCTTCTTAAATACATGCTTTGAGCTAATTCCACCATTATATGTCACCCTGACTGCTTAAATACATCATTCTTTATATATTATATGATAAATAAACATAATAGATAATATTATATATTTTGTTTTTAACCTATAGTATTTTGACCTTAATTAATCAAACACAATAAAGATAAGCATCAAGCTCAAATCCTTTACTATTTGAGTGAACTTCCACTAAGCTGATCCCGAGACAACACAATATGCTCACAAATTGCTTGCTTGTGTTAATGCCTAGAAAATAAAATTCAGATTTTCTAAGGTGTATGGCTCGTTTTTCACATGATACTTAAATGAACAATTTTGTAGTAATACAACAAATGACTCCTTTTGATAAAAGTTTAGGACTACCCAAGCTACTAAAAATTTGGTCAACAAGCTTGTAGAGATATTTAAAACACAATGAATATCATGGATGAACAACTTCATGGTCTACCATGCATTCAGGTTCATTTCATAACTAATAGCTGCGCTCTTGGAACATCAGAGATTCCATGTACACATGCTTGCACACAAATGGTATAGGTTCGTGCAATGCTTCTCATAACAACAAATATACATAAAAACTTGTCGATATTAAAAGAAAAAATAGGGGAGTATATAAAAGCAATTTTAAGTATCTTGATCTAGAAAATAATGAAGAAAATTGATGGAATGATTAGTTTCAGAAAATAATAAGTATCCATAGTTTTCCATGTTTGAAAAAATGACTATTCTTTTCTCAAGGAAAGAAATGGTGGTCATATGCTTCAATAAGATGGGTGCCTTTTTTCCTACAAAACTTACCAACTTTGGCAAGTTGAATAAAGATTTGGAATTTAATACATTAATATATTATGCATATGTTACTCTATACACAGTAGTGCATTGATGTATATATTGTTAGGAGATTTTCAATTTCTAAGTTTCCCAATTATGAAAGGAAGAGATGGTATGACGGTATGACCTACCATCTGATAATAAAATGCATCTGCTTGTTGTGTGCATGTTCATAGAAAATATTAATATATGCAACGTAATTATATCCATTAACAATATTTCCTAGTTTGACCTACATGTCACAGGTGTGACTAAAGGGAGCTGATTTCTTTCATTCATTTAAACTTTATTAGAAGAAAATGCATTTACTAGTGTTGCACAGACACTCACATTCAGCTCAATGATTCTGACAGACATGTATCGGAATCAAATACACCTTATCAAATTCATTGATTTCAGCTTTAATGATGGTTAGAGAAGGGGGTTTTCCAACAATGAGTTTGACCCACCATAATAATGTTAAAAGTGAACATACTAGAGGAACGGTTTGGGATTTCCGTCACGGACCCTCCTCCACAATGCCTTCAGGCAACCGAGTTGAATGCAGAGGGAGTTGCACGCTGAACCCTATACTCTACACACAAGTGGCAGAAAGCACCTAGCTGGAGCTGTTCTTTAACAGATTAAACAAAAATGAAGAAATGAAAATAACTTCATGAATGTTATTTTTCTCATACCCTTGACTGCTGGAAATTTTGGCTAAGATATATAGATATACACACTAACAATTAGGGTTTTCGAAACCATCCCGAACCGTCCGATTCAAGACATACATATTGTACCAGCCAAGTACCAGTATGGTTCAGTCCTAGAAAATGGTTTGGGATCCCAGACCATCAAAAATGAACCGAACCGGACCGATACGGGTCAATTCGGTGCGGTACAGGTTGGTTCGGTACGGTATGTCCGGTTCACTCTAGTTTGGCCTGATTCAGATCCGGTTCAGCGAATTTTGCTTGAGAGGGACGAGAAAGGTAGTTTTTTTCTCAATTTTACCAAGACCGATACATGTACTGGTATGGTACGGTACCATACCAGTCACTACCGGTATGAATTTCGATACTGGTTTAGCGATCCTTGCTAACGATCTTGACAAACAATATCTTCTAATGCTTTCTTTTACATAATATCTTAAAAATAAATATATAATTTATTTACTTGTGTTCATGTATCCATATTTCTTTTCTTTCTCCCCTGGTTAAGTCATATGCTTGACTTTGTGTCAGGATCCAATTCTCATTTCGGCATCCTTAGAATACTGCTTTGTTCTTATTTTTCCAAAAACCAGTTTGCTTATTTTCCTAGTCCATATGATAAATTTACATTATTATTCAATGCAGATTTCAACATAACCCCTTACTTTCCAATCCCATTACTGTCAAGGTCATCATTTTACAAGTGTTCTCCTTAGTATTTGTTTCAGCATATAAATGCACTCACTTTTTTAATCCTTTTTTTCTCTCTTAAAGCCGGTCTAAAGGAGATAATCATGTGGGCTGCATTTGATCAACAACGGAAGTGCAATAATAAACCGTCATTTAGTAATGACCACCAATAGAGAAATCTAGTAGTATTGGGTATATAACTTCATCATGCACAAACTAATCAAAGCACTATATGCATTTAGCATGTTTCAAATGCTAGTAATATAAAAATTAGCATGCGAAGCCTGTACGAGAAGGTTTGAATGAAGGGATGAAGCAATAAAGACCATTTCAGGAGGTTTTGTTGATTGGCATGGTTTAGATATCAAGACCTGATTTTTCTTTTCTTTTGTCTTTTTGAGGGGGTTGGGATTCAATACTATTCCATGTTCACCTAGTTCACTCGTGATGACAAATCTTGAAGTCGGTTGCAAAAGTTTCACATAGAAACTGTTTCCACTCGATTGTCTGTTTATGTCCTTATTACATCAGTACGTAACTCATGCAGTTTTCTCCCTATCAAAAATTGGAAAATTAGGAGAAAGCTATTAAGGAACTTAAGCAGAAATATTAAATATTAAGAAAATGCTTAGATTTTCCATAAAGTTTTTCCTCATACAAAATGGCAGAGGCATGAGCAAAGTTGTAAAGTTGGGCTTATTGGGGTCAGGGGTGGGGGGATATGAAGGTAGGAAACAAACTAATAAAAAGGACATGATTGACATAAGATTTTTATCAACTTTCCTTTCTCCTCATCCAGTTCCTCCAGCCAATGTACCAATGTATGTTGAAAAAGGTATTCCATTCAAGGCAATAAAAAACAATTAAGACTCCAAAATTACTCAAATTTATTATTTCAGTTTAAAATTTTTTGTTTCATGGGCATCGCAATACTAAACCCTAAACTTCATGCTCATTTTATGTGTCCTCTTCTGCCCTTCAAATTATCAAGGGCTACATCATTATTTAAAAATAAAAACGTTTCTACAAATCTTTCACCATACCTCCTATTCTGTTATGCATGGTAGACCATTTCAGTTGGTTACCATCAAATCCTAAAATTTCTCCTACAAAGTTATTGATAAACCCTATAATTGGAAGTATTCACTTTATAATTCATATAAAATTGTGGGTCCTACTCTCATGTTAGAAAATCTTCCCATAGCCCAAGTTGGCATGCATCAATGTTATATCTCAAAGTGATTTCATACTTAACTGCCCCATGCTTATCATATAATGAAATAATATGATATGTCACCCCATGCCTCTTATACCCACTATTCCAATCTAAACGTTGAAAGGTAATGGTGTCATCTACAAACACACACTTGAACCATTCCGAAAACAACATTCAAATATTTATAGGGAAATAAAAAATGAATTTTCTGAAACATGTAGAAAATTATGTTTAACTGTTGAATTTGGATAACCATTATACAAAATCTTAAAGGAATTTATGGTAGGTCGTCAAACAAGATGCAAACATTTTATAATTACCATCATCAAGATGAAGAGAATAGGTTCCCAGTGGCATGTCCCTGTCAAGGCTGCGAACCACCTCATCTTCATCCTCCAGCCAAAATGCCCTTCTAGTCCTTATTCCAAAAGCTGATTTGATTGCATCCTTTATTGCCTCTGTGCTGCCATCAATTCCAATCTTTCTAGTGTAGTCTCCCCACTTGATTGAAATAACCCTTCCACAATATGAGGCATGATTATCACCACCTACCAAAATAGAACAGCCAGTCAAAACCAAGGGAAGGCAAGCATTACTTTTGCAAAACTGCCACAGCATCTATCTGTGGTATTTTATTAAGTTATATCAAGATAGGCAGAAGATATAGCATCAACAACAGATAGTATTATCCCCATTTCGAATATCATTTTTGATGTAAAGCTAAACCATCATCTAAAACTTGCATCTGATCTTAGAAGATTCATTTCCCCAGAGAAGGGACAAAGAAACCAAGAAAATTTTCACGCTTCTGAGACAAAAGAACCCATAAACAACACAATACAAGAATTTATCTAGACTGCAACTAAAGGTGCACTACCATTTGTAGGGGTGTCTCTCCAACTCCAAGGGGGAACACCATTAGTTGCCACTTCATCAGCTGCTGTTATGGCAAGAGGATTTCTCTCGTGATCCAAACGCCTGTCCACATTGAGTGTGGACCTACCATTCCCTGCTATTCACAAAAATAGCTCTTTCTTAACAGATACAGAAGGTTACATATGGATTTGGATGGCTGAACATATTTATTTCCCAGCAAATGCAATATGCAAAGTTCACAAGTTTACCCATGTAAAACTTATGAAGCAAAAATCATATGAAATTATGGCCTTCATATTCATGAGATGAACAGGTCAAAGGAGTATCAAATGCATATAAAGCAAACATATATTTGATGAGAGCAAATGAGAACAATAAATGGCCAGAAATATTATTAAAGAGCCAGCACTGAAAAATAGATTGACTTAATCAAGGGTCCAATAACACATTGTATAATACATGTTTCAGGGTTTATTGTTAGGTAACTCTTCTTAACACAATTTTCTTGAAATGCAACCCATCACTCTTCTTTATTAAGTTCAATTGTATACATAACTAGTAGTTTGATAACCTATTAAATAAACTTAAATTGTCAAAAAAAATAATTACAAGTTAAAAAATAATTAAATAAGCTATCACTTTTAGCCACTCACTTTCTCCAATATTTATTATTTTATATTCAATATTTATCATCAGTAATTTAATATATAAATTAATAGTATTAACACACACACACACACACTCAATTCTTGACTTCTATCTCTTCTCACATTTGCTCCATAGCACTTTTAAAATCTGATTATTGTGATTGTGCCCATGCCACCATATGCAAGAATGGTAGGACAATATGGTACAAGTAAGAATGCAGAAGAGGTAGAGATGGCATCACATCCATATGACCATATTTAATGCTGAATTTAATTATCTAGTTAGGGCTAGAATCAGGCAGGATCAATCAAAATTCCCTCTAGCTCAAGCCTGGTCAGGAGAATTGTTGGGAGATTCTAGCCAAACCTAAGTCCACAAAATCTCTATAAGCTCCAATGCAAGCCCAACTCAGCCTGAACCTAAGCCCAACCCAAAGTCCAAACAGGGCCTAACCATAATCAAGCCAACTGGCTCAAAAATGCATGGTCCAAATCAAACCTGCCTCCTCTTTTCCCGCCACCACCACCACCCTCTCTCTCTCTCTCTCTCTCTCTCAGTGGATGAAGGAAAACTAGAGCCCTTCAATAGTTGGCGGAGGAGATGAATAGAAAGGTGATGACCCCCTTATGGGAGAGATTGATGGAGGCAGAGTAGAAGGGTAGGCAGAAAGGTGGTGGCCCCCTTATGGGAGAGATTGATGGAGGCAGAGTAGAAGGGTAGGCGGAGTAGCAGAAAGGGAGGTGGAGGAGCAAAATAAGAGAGAGAAAAGGAGAGAGGGAGATGAGGGGCAGTGGAAGAGAGGAAAAGATGGTGGCCCCGCTAGTGGGTGAGTTTGAAGGATTAGAAGGGGAGTGGTAGGAGGGGAAGAGTAGGGGATGTAGTAGTAGAAAGGGAGAGTATGAGTAGATATAAACAAATTAGGGTTCTGTTTTAAGGACATTCAAACTCATCCATGCATCCATCTTCCATGGATGAACAAGATTAAAGCATATCAAATAAAGTAAAATATAATTTTATAATTAACTAAATATTATCTAGCTTTCATGCTAGGCTTGGACCAAGCCAAGGACCTGCCTAAACCCAGCCCCAAATTGTTTCAAGCTTTAAATCTTAGGCCCGCGCTTGGGCTGAATCTACAAATGTCCGGGCCTAAAAGCAAAACCCACGTGGGTCTAACCCGACAGGCTTCACACTGGCTTAGACAAAATTTTCATCCATATATCTAGTCCCATAGTCCGTGATACTGCCCCATACCGCCCAAAGCATATGGGTCTCGTACCACCATATATCACCCTACATGTACACCTCATACCAAGATGTACTAAGGTATGTACTGACACATATCGAGGCATACCAAGTTGTATCGAGATAAAAAGTAAAAAAAAATAATTAGAGGGATGTTTCGGTATGGGATATATACCATACCATATCGACAATACCGTATCAAATCACTAAAGTATCGGTCAGGTACCTGGTAGATTGCAGACCTTGTCTAATCCACTAAATTATCCCAATTACATCTACTTAAAATAAACACAATTATAAGTCTCATAAAAAAGAATAGTTGACATAATATTCTATGCACCAAACCGATGTAAAGTTGCATGTTACAAATCCATCTTCTCCTAACTTTAGTGCATATGTTGCACTAATAAAATGCTCCCTTCTTCCTAAGCCAACCTTGCCCAAGGTTCTTATCTTTTGCCTAAAGAACGAAACTCATATTAGATACCCCAATCTTCCCTTCAGAAAACTTGATGCCATACACTTACCAATGCATATCAAAGCAAAATGAATGTGTCTAACTTCTCTCCTAAGTTCCTTTTGCTTGCTTCAATACTTGCTTGCTAACAAATATAAAAGCGTTTTCTTTGTATAGAATTGTTTCATATTCAAAGTTATTGAAATTTAGCCAAGTGGCAAATATGCAGCAATGGCAAGAAACCTAGAAGTTATGCAATAAAAATTAATGTATTTCACTAATATACAAATATATAATAAATCTACTAAGCACCCTAAGACCTCCTTTGTAAATAATTGTAACATCCTCTCAAATCCAAATAATTTCTATAGCACAGTAAACATTCTTATTTTTTTTTCTAGCAGATTGCACAGACTCTTGCTCCTCTTCCAACTGAGAAATCCCCGCTAGGTGTCAATCTCCTCCGATCCAATTAGATGAACACCTTTATTGTGTGCAAGCCTTCTTGCATGATGGAGTCTCTTGTGTTAACCCTTGTGTTTTCGAATTTAGGTCTGTACATGCTTGACCATTTTATTGCATGCACCTAGACCAAGGTTCAATGTCTCCTGCTTCAACCATCCAAGGCATAACCTAATAGCAATTATTATTGTGCATCATTCTTGCCTTCAACCCAACCAGTCATAAAATGGTCAACCTTTAGACCAATAATAAAACCTTAGCTTTCCCCTTAACTAATCTTTTGACATTAGGAACCATACATGGCATGTCTTCATTCATGATGCATGACATTCCAAAGAAAAAAAGCATGATGACCTAGCCTCCCAGGAGAAATCAATCAAAAGGGTAGCCCCTTAAACTCATCTATGAAACCATAAGCCCCAAGTTCCTCTTCTATGATTTGACATGCACGTGGACTACTTCTTTGATGCCCTCAACCAACTAGACCCCTAAGCTAACTACATTCATCTTGTTCTAACCCAAAAAAAGCTCAAGACCAAACAATTTGACCTTCATCAACACAAATTGTTTGTCACATATTCATCCATCCATGCCTCAAAACATGTCCTGACAGAGTGCATCTTAAGATCTTCTAAGAGCCTTCATCACCTTAATCCCGACAAAACTATTAAAGCTCCTACCACCATGCCATACTCATTATACTCCTTTTCCTTTTTATTTTCTTGAGAGCACTTGGAGCTTTATGCTACACATATTGATTTAAAAGATGTGGTCTTCTATGAGACCTTGATCTTAAAAGTCCTTTCCTTAGTCATATCCATTACCCTTTTTGTAATGACACCAAGTACATATTGCCCTCAACCTTGCATGCATTTCCATGTCTTAGTTGCCAGAATTAGGAGCAAGTGTGGCAGCAGATGCAGCTGCTGGTGCAGGCAAGCAAATACTTTACAAAACATTTTGAGCAAGGAAGTGCTTAGGAAGTGGGTGCTGCTTTGAGATTTTGGGAAGATTCTGAAGCAAGTGTGTTAACCTAGGAGAATCCGACAGTTAAGTTCCATCTCACATCTAATAATGAGTTCAACTTTTGAGTCCTACAACAACTTAAGTTGTTGCATCTTTCAAACCAGTTTCGAGTCCTTTGCAATTGAAGCACTTGCTCCACTTAAGGTCGAAGCCCAACCAAGAAGAAGATGAGCTAGTCCATTATTGACATCCTTTTGAAGATAAGCATAAGAGGATGAACCTATCAACATATTTCCAACAAGAACTTGTCCAACTTAATGACTTCTAAATAGATTTTCCTTATTCTTAGGAAGACATTGCATCACCAGCTCTTTTGTGAGCTCTAACCATGTATTTGAGCAAAGAATCCCATTTATGTTGTCAATTTCTTCACTGCTTCAGAAGGTATGATATAATTCATGACACGTGTTTGTGGTCTACTTAGATCCTCTTCGAGGTGGGTAGGACTGTTGTTATTGACTTTCCAATATATTTTTCGTATTACTGAATTTTAAGTTTGCCATAACATCTCAACTTCAAATTTTGATCCTTTTACCTCCTCAGCGCCAAAAACCCTACCATCGTAACACATGAATATGGCCCACTCCTATAGCCTGACCTTAGTCTGAAGTCATCCGCTTGCAGAAGAGTAGCAAACTTAAATTTAGTTCAAATCAATGTGAAAGTTAAAAAGCATGAAGCAAACCCATCACAAGCAAATATCAAGTTCAAACCATTGTGAATAGACCATTTCAAGACAATGGCAGTTTTCCACTAGGCCCTTCAACTTATCAAGTTGCAACTTGCCTGCAGTAACAACTTCAGTTACCCTGAGCAATAGTGTTGTCAAGTAGCTCACTTTGAGATATTATTTTGCCATAGCTTCCCAGATTTGGCCATCCTCACCACGTTGTAAGGTTCTCAAAGGAACAAGCTATTCACAACCACCTCATGTTTGGCTTGAAATTGAGCTAGATATTGATTCATTCAAATAGTTAATGAGTTGAGCATGAATTGAAATCTTTTAGCTCAAAAATAAAAAATTTGAACACAAACTGGACTTGCTTCAATCATGGTCAGCTTGATATAGCCCAAAATATAAATATATAAATATTACTTCTTGATTTTTTTATTTGATATATTATAGTTAAAATTAAGTACTACAAATATTTATTTAGAATCAAGATATGCCTAAGTCATCAGATCTTAAGTCTAACAACTACATTTTTTATTTGAAGGTGAAAATTTGTAGCCTTTGGATCATAGATTTGATGACTTAGGATCATTGAATAATTAAAGCGAAATGGAAGTGGTGAAACCCAAAATCTCTCTAGTCTCTCACTCTTTCAAATGCCATTCCGTCCCTCTATTTAACTTTCTCCAATTCTCTATCTCCCTCTACCTCTCTGTCTCTTCCTCTCTCTGATGTAAGAATATCAGGAGCAGACCAAGATTTCAAGGTTCCAATTTCTAATTCATGTGTTGATCAATTTTTGTATTAGGTCAAGTGAGTTCGATGAGTCCATTTGCTCACTTGAGTCCTGTAATAAAGTGTGCCAGTTAGATTCACTAAGTCAAGTGAAGTCCTTTTGTATTCTAGTCCAATCAAGTTGAGTTGACTAAGTCTATGTAATAAAAGTAAATCAATTGAGTCCAATTGAATTCACTTAGTCCATTGAGTTGAGTCCTCTTGTTTACAAATAAGTCCTGTAATAAACTGAGGCAAGAAAGTCTAGTGAGTCCCTTGTCTCAAACCTATGAGTCCTGTATTTTGGTTCAAGCCCAGTACAAGAGAGGAGAGTCACCAGATCCCATCCAGGCCCCTGCTATTCATGCGCCTGGGCCTCTTCGCAAGCCCATATGCCAGACCCCTGTCATACTTCAAGATGGCGCCCCACCCAGTCTAAGATCTTTGGCGCCCCAGGCCTTCACCAGCCCAGATTCAACCTTGTCGCCCCTGCCCCTGGCCCATCTAGAGCCGGCGCCCTCCCAGGACCCTTCATGACCTGGCACCCCAGCCCAAGCCCCCTTCATGACCTGGCACCCCAGCCCAAGCCCCATCCACAGTTGGCGCCCCATCTAGCCCAAGCCCAATAGGAGCCTCACAGTCCAAGGAGGAGTTAGCCATACCACTTCTACAAGGAGACCAGTCTTCTAATTCAAGTTTATTTTGTATTTCATTTTGTTAAAGACTTGTACTCCAACTTTGATAAGAAGAGGGTCCTGGGTGAGCTTATAAATACCACACCTCTCCCCCTCTTGTAATCATCTCTTTTCATGAATACAATCTAAAGTTATTCTGTCAAATTGTTTCCTCCAAATTGGAGTGGGTGTGAGACCCGTTTTGACTTTTCTTGTGTGCAAAACCCTAGCCACCCAACACCCTCTCTTCCCCTAAACCCTAGCCAACATCCATCCCAGCTGAAGCCTTGGACGCCCTAACTTCCTACAAGCCAGGCGTCCTTCAATTGGCCGCCAGCCACCTCGGAGATCCCTTCCATCCCTCTATTCTTCTTTCTTCCAGTTTATTATTTTTCTCATCGTCTGTGAGCCTAACCTTTAACATTTGCAGGATCCCTCCAGTGCCACACCCTCCGAATGAGGTCTTCTTTGCCTCCGAATCGATCTGATAAAAACTCGACAGATCCGCAAGAAAGCGACTCGATCATCCAAGCACCGATCTGAGCGGAGCGATCTCTTCCCCGGTATCAAGAAAATCATTGCTAGGTATGTAGAACATTTCCCTTGTCATTTTTTCTATTTTGTTGAAGTAGAGCATGCACCTAATAGGCCTTCTTAGTCATAGAATCCTTTATTTGCTTTATCTTTTTTAATAGTTCTAGCATGTGGGTAGGATTCTAACCGTTACTAGAAAACCCTAACCTAGTCTTGACCTGTTTCAGGAATTTAATCATGACAAAATCTTAAAGTAATTAGCTGCATATTTTATGTCCCTCCCCTGCATCCTCATCATACATCATGTTAGAATCCCATCCCCTCATCAACTTTAGTATCAGAGCAGGATTAGGGCATGTTCTTGCATCATAGTTTAAATTTCTGCATCCTGAAATCTGCGATAGTAGTATATATATAGGGCTGTTTATCCATTAAAATAATTTTGTTTTTCTCTGATTTTCACGATAATTAATCTCTGTTTAATCCTCTGTTTTCTGTAATTTTCGTGAATTTTTTCTGATCTGAAAACAGGGTGAAACCTGCATGAGAAAACGACCCTAACAAAAATATCTGCATGCTGAACCTGCACTAGTAGTCTGAATTTAGGTCTGGTTTTCCATCAATTTCATACTGTTTTTCTCTGAAATTTGCATCACGTCATCTATGTCAAGTCCTCTATTTTTCCAGCATTTTAGCTAATTTTTACAGATTATAAAAAAAAAAAAAAATCAGCAAAACAAAAATCATAACCAGAAATTGTCTTTCTGAGTTTCCTGCATCCAGTTAGAAACCCTAGGTTTTGCATTATCATACTATTTTTGCTTTGCATGAAATTTGGTAAGAACCATCCTCACACATAACCCTCTCTTCTGCAAATTTTTTAAAATTTCTCTACTCTGAAATCCGTGCTAACCTCTGCATCAAAATAGAACCCAAAACTTCAATTTCTGCTAATTCTGCATACGTGACTTGATTAAACCTAATCACCTACCAAATCCCACCAAACCCAAGCCAATTTTGATTGACCACCTAACCAACTTAAATTTAAGTCAGCCACCTCATAAAAAGAGATTAAAAAAAAAATTATTCTCTGTTTTGTTATTAGATTGCATCAGGGTTCATTGATTGTGCATCATCTGCATCTAACCTAATCTTAAGGACAATTTTCTCTGTCAGATCAGGACAGAATTTCATCACCTATCCTGGGCCCAAAACAACCACCTTTGCATATGTACCTAAGCCTAATTTAAAATTAACTAGCAACTTAATTGATTTAGCGACACCAACAAGTCGGGTCCGAGTTTTGTGGGTATACCAATGCATTCAACCCTCCACTTATTACTGGAAACTGGTGTCTAAGGCTAGAGGTCCAGAGGCAAACGTCCTAAGTGAACTGGTGATTTTTAATTAGGACCCTGTGACAAGCAGGGAGAGCCTCCCACCACCCCACCTCTTACCTGGTCAGTGGAAGGATTAAGTACTGAGTTGGGTGTAAGTTGAGTTGACTCACTTGACTTTGGCTCTAGGCCTAGCAAACCCTGGTACGATTAACCCATGTGTGCTTGGTTGCATCATAACCGTTGTGTGTTTGATTGCATGACCGTTAGATTAGAAGCCCAATACCAATAGCCTCAACCCAACCTAGTGTGACCATGGAGTCCAACCCTAGGAGAGCCCAATACTCCGACCCATACTGGGAGCCCAATCCTAGAAGAACCCCACACCATGACCCATACTTGGAGCCCAACCCTAGGAGAGCCCAATACTCCAACCCATACTGGGAGCCCAACCCTAGGAGAACCCCACACCATGACCCATACTTGGAGCCCAACCCTAAGAGAGCCCCACACCTTGAACCAATCTGGGATCGTAGTACAAGGAAACCCAATTATGACTTCATAGACCTGGATGAGAGAGCCACTAGGTATATTAGACGAGAAGCACCTGCATTTAATGGTAACCTTCTTCTTGAAGATTATCTTGATTGGGAAGAAGGTATGGATCAATATTTTGAAAGAGACCTAATGTCAGAAGAAAGGAAGTATGGTTTGCTAAACTTAGATTAGTTCGCCAGGCTAGAATCTATTGGGATAAGATTGAAAGAATGACTAGAAATAAAAGAGGAGCCCCCATAACTACCTGGAGAGCCATGGAAAGCAAACTTAGGGAAGAGTACCAACAGAGATCCTATGAACCTAGCTCCTATGCACCCAGATCCAATGAATCCAGATCCTATGACCCCAGAACCTATGAACCCAGATCCTACGAACCTAGCTCCTATGTATCCAAGTCCTATGAGCCCAAAGAACCCATGACCCATAGATCTGAACCCATATCCTATGAGTCCAAGGAACCCATAACCCTTAGTCGACCTGAACCCCATAGAACTAGTAACCCTAGATATCAGCCAAGTATTAGTCAAGTACCCCTTAGTCAACCCACCCCTGCTACTCCAGACACTAGTCAAGTTTTCCTTAACCAACCCCCTCCTACCATCCCATTGGTTCACAAGGAAGACATTGAAGTGGAAGTATAGGAAGCTGACATGAACTTAGTGGATGAGTACGAGGGAGAAGGAAAAATAGATGAAGCCAACCCAGAATTAGTTGACCTTGACTCTACCCAGACTGAAGCCAATCCAAAATTAGTTGACCCTGACCATACCCAAACTGAAACCAACCCAAAGTTAGTTGACCCTGACCATATCCAGACTGAAGCTGTAGTGGAAGAACAGTTAGAGGAAGAAAGCCCAGATACTGCTATTAGAGTCCTACCTGAAGAGACTTTAGAAGAGAACCCAATTGTAGAGCCTAGTCCTGAATTTCATGAGCCAGAAGAGTTTATTGAGGACTTGGCTTATTTAACCCAGTACCCTCAAGATGAAGTCACTTCTTTGATCCCAATTGAAGATCTCTTCCCTGAAATTAGTGACCCATTCTTCCATAAGGCAGACCCTGTAGATATACCTCAACCTCGTAAGGTTAACCTCATTAGTCTAGGACTAATCCCTGACACCACTTCTTATATCATACTTTATCCAATCAACCCCGAACCCTCTTCTTACTTTCTACGCTACCAGACTAACCCTGAATCCACCTCTTATTTCCTGCCCTTTCCAGAAACTTCCAGCATTTCTAAGACCATTCAATTACATTTTATAGAGGTAAGCATAATGCATACGTTCATTACACATGTTAGGTTTGCATCTTACTTCTGGCATACTTTATGGCATTTAGTAGGAGTACATACATCATTCTCGTCTACATGTCATCCACCTGACCAAGGGACAAACCCACAGTCGTAGCTTAGGGTTTTGTCGAATCTGCATATCAATAAGTGCTGGCATGAGTCATTTGCCTGCATTAGGTGTTATGAGTCATTTGCACTGCATGATTAGAGATTTGCATGAGGAATTAGCCATAAGATTAATGTAAGCAATCATTTTTATAAGAACATGGTTGTTGCTGTAACTTCTCCCGGACTGGGCTAGGATGGCTGGGCTGGAGCGCTCCTCTCCCGGTTCCTGCAAAAAAGTCCCCCAGGGCCGGTGGTGTTTCGGCGGGGGACACTCCAATGCTTAAGTTAGCGAGAGCTTGAAGGCAACAGAATGGAGAAATCAAATAGAGATAAGTGTATGGAGCGGGAAGAGAGTCCTTGTCTCGCTGTGTCCCCCAGCTTATCTTATATAGGCGCGGAATAGTGCCAAAATCCGTTAGGGGTGAAGCCAAGAAAGACCGATCTGACCCTAGGAGAATCTAGAGAGTAGCCACGTGGCGCCAAGATAGGGCGACATCGTGGGAGTAATGGAGTAGTGGTGCTGATATGTCAGGATTCTGTTGTAACAGAATTCTGGTACCAGCTGGAAGAGACTTCTGGAGTCATTGAGCCATCCTTAGAGTGGGTCGGTCGGACCTCCGAAGGAGAGCGTCTGTCGAACCTTCAGCAAGAGCGGGCCAGCCGGACCTCAGCAAAAGTGGATCGTTCGGACCTCTACTTCAGTGTAGAGCTATCAACGAGTCGGGTCCGAACCCGAGACCCGCGGGTCTGGACCCAATGGGTCCAGGTCTGGATCTCAATCCGGACCCGTTTATCCAGACCCGGATCCGGACCCGATTAGTAATAGATAAATGGATCCCGGACTGGATATTACATATCCAAACCCGACAGACCCGAGACCCGATTAAATAAAATAATATGATATATATTTATATATATTTATATAAATGTGGGACGTTGAATCATAATCGAACGGTTAAAAAAAAAGAATAGAATCCTCCACTCTTACAAGCCCATGGGCCATGGTGGTATTCGGGTCCAGGTTCAGGTCTGGATATCCGGGATCCATTCGGGTCCGGGTCTGGTACTTTAAAATTGGACCCGTCAGGTATTCGAGTCCGAGTCCGGGTCCGGGTCCGGGTCCGATAGCTAAAATCGGATCCGGATCTGGATATCTGGGTTCCGACCCAAACCCGACCCGTTGACAGCTCTACTTCAGTGGGTCAATCGGACCTTCAACAAGCGCGGGTCAGCCGGACCTCTACTTCAGTGGGTCGGTTAGACCTCCGAAGGAAAGCGTCCGTCAGACCTTCAACAAGAGCGGGTCAGCCGGACCTCAGTAGAAGTGGGTCGTTCGGACCTCTACTTCAGTGGGTCGATCGGACCTCCGAAGGAGAGCATCCGTCGGGCTTTCTGCAAGAACGGGTCAGCCGAACCTCAGTAGAAGTGGGTCGTTCGGACCTCAGCAGAAGTGGGTCGTTCGGACCTCTACTTTAGTGAATCGTTCGGACGCTCCAAAGAAAAGCGTCCGTCGGGCCTTCAAAGGAGAAGGTCACCCGGATGTCTGTAAGAGCGGTTCGGTTAGACCTCAGCATGAGTGGCGATCCGGTTCGCTGGTGAGCCGGTTGGGTATAACAATGGTTAATTCCCGAAAAGAGTCTAAGAGTTCGCTAGGAAAATCTTATGATGATTAGGCTACATACCCGTAAGCTGGATCCTTCAAAGTGATAAAGGATGTTGGACCTAGTGCCTAAGTTACCACCTACTTGGCATTAAGCTCAACCTTCAATATCTCAGACTTAGTTGAGTATAGGGAGCCAGCAATGATACCCAATGAGCCTAGTGAACCTGACCCTTTCTTTGAGAGCGAACCCAACCCTGAGTATCTACATCAAATCAGCCTGTGAGAGGAAATGATTGAGCGTATCCTGGACAACCAAGCCATTAGTACCCGGATCAAAGGCTACCATGTCACTTAGTTCGTTGGCAAGGTCGATCGAGATATGAGGATTCGTGGATCACTCGAGAGAATCCGCAATGCTCAACCCAGACCCGTTAGAGCAGTACCTGAGCCAGATCGACCTTCTTACTCGACAGGGTCGAGTTCTTCCTATTCCGGGAGAATTGATGTAGGACCATCAGAAACATATCAGGATTTCAAGGTTCCAATTTCTAATTCATATGTTGGTCAATTTTTGTATTAGGTCAAGTGAGTTCAGTGAGTCCATTTGCTCACTTGAGTCCTATAATAAAGTGAGCCAGTTGGTTCACTAAGTCAAGTAAAGTCCTTTTGTATTCTAGTCCAGTCAAGTTGAGTTGACTAAGTCTATGTAATAAAAGTGAATCAATTAAGTCCAATTGAGTTGAGTCCTCTTGTTTACAAATGAGTCCTATAATAAATTGAGGCAAGAAAGTCTAGTGAGTCCCTTGTCTCAAACCTATGAGTCATGTATTTTGGTTCAAGCCCAGTACAAGAGAGGAGAGTCACCAGATCCCATCCAGGCCCCTGCTGTTCATGCGCCTGGGCCTCTTCACAAGCCCATACGCCAGACCCCGGTCATACTTCAAGATGGCGCCCCACCCAGTCCAAGATCTTTGGCGCCCCAGGCCTTCACCAACCCAGAATCAACCTTGGCGCCCCAGGCCTTGGCGCCCTTGCCCCTGGCCCATCTAGAGCTGGCACCCTCCCAGGCCCCTTCATGACCTGGCACCCCAGCCCAAGCCCCCTTTATGACTTGGCGCCCGAGCCCAAGCCCCATCCAGAGTTGGCGCCCCATCTAGCCCAAGCCCAGGAGGAGCCTCACAGTCCGAGGAGTCAGCCAGCCCACTTCTACAAGGAGACCAGTCTTCTAGTTCAAGTTTATTTTGTATTTCATTTTGTTAAAGACTTGTACTCCAACTTTGATAAGGAGAGGGTCCTGGGTGAGCTTATAAATACCCCACCCCTCCCCCTCTTATAATCATCTCTTTTCATGAATACAATCTAAAGTTATTCTGTCAAATTGTTTTCTCCGGATTGGAGTGGGTGTGAGACCCATTTTTACTTTTCTTGTGTGCAAAACCCTAGCCACCCAACACCCTCTCTTCCCCTAAACCCTAGCCAACATCCATCCCAGCTGAAGCCTTGAACGCCCTAACTTCCTACAAGCCAGGCATCCTCCTTCAATTGGCCGCTAGCCACCCCGGAGATCCCTTCCATCCCTATATTCTTCTTTCTTCCGGTTTATTATTTTTCTCATCATCTGTGAGCCTAACCTTTGACGTTTGCAGGATCCCTCCAGTACCACGCCCTCCGGATGAGGTCTTCTTTGCCTCTGAATCGATCTTATAAAAAGCCGACGGATCCGCGGGAAAGCGACTCGATCATCCATGCGCCGATCTTAGCAGAGCGATCTCTTTCCCGGCATCAAGAAAATCATTGCTGGGTATGTAGAACCTTTCCCATCTTATTTTTTCTGTTTTGTTGAAGTAGAGAATGCACCTAATAGGCCTTCTTAATCCTAAGATCCTTTATTTACTTTATTTTTTTTGATAGTTTTAGCATGTGGGTAGGATTCTAACCGTTACTAGAAAACCCTAACCTAGTCTTTGACCTATTAAGAAAATTTAATCATAATAAATTCTGAAATTAATTTGCTGCATATTTTATGTCCCACCCCTACATCCTTATCATGCATCATGTTAGAATCCCGTCCCCTCATCACTCTCTCTCTGTGTTAAGTCTCTTAAAGGCACAATGGCATTATCCTTGGAACATCCATTTTGCTGGATGCCATCCCAGTACAAGAGAGGAGAGTCACCAGATCCCATCCAGGCCCCTGCTGTTCATGCGCCTGGGCCTCTTCACAAGCCCATACGCCAGACCCCGGTCATACTTCAAGATGGCGCCCCACCCAGTCCAAGATCTTTGGCGCCCCAGGCCTTCACCAACCCAGAATCAACCTTGGCGCCCCAGGCCTTGGCGCCCTTGCCCCTGGCCCATCTAGAGCTGGCACCCTCCCAGGCCCCTTCATGACCTGGCACCCCAGCCCAAGCCCCCTTTATGACTTGGCGCCCGAGCCCAAGCCCCATCCAGAGTTGGCGCCCCATCTAGCCCAAGCCCAGGAGGAGCCTCACAGTCCGAGGAGTCAGCCAGCCCACTTCTACAAGGAGACCAGTCTTCTAGTTCAAGTTTATTTTGTATTTCATTTTGTTAAAGACTTGTACTCCAACTTTGATAAGGAGAGGGTCCTGGGTGAGCTTATAAATACCCCACCCCTCCCCCTCTTATAATCATCTCTTTTCATGAATACAATCTAAAGTTATTCTGTCAAATTGTTTTCTCCGGATTGGAGTGGGTGTGAGACCCATTTTTACTTTTCTTGTGTGCAAAACCCTAGCCACCCAACACCCTCTCTTCCCCTAAACCCTAGCCAACATCCATCCCAGCTGAAGCCTTGAACGCCCTAACTTCCTACAAGCCAGGCATCCTCCTTCAATTGGCCGCTAGCCACCCCGGAGATCCCTTCCATCCCTATATTCTTCTTTCTTCCGGTTTATTATTTTTCTCATCATCTGTGAGCCTAACCTTTGACGTTTGCAGGATCCCTCCAGTACCACGCCCTCCGGATGAGGTCTTCTTTGCCTCTGAATCGATCTTATAAAAAGCCGACGGATCCGCGGGAAAGCGACTCGATCATCCATGCGCCGATCTTAGCAGAGCGATCTCTTTCCCGGCATCAAGAAAATCATTGCTGGGTATGTAGAACCTTTCCCATCTTATTTTTTCTGTTTTGTTGAAGTAGAGAATGCACCTAATAGGCCTTCTTAATCCTAAGATCCTTTATTTACTTTATTTTTTTTGATAGTTTTAGCATGTGGGTAGGATTCTAACCGTTACTAGAAAACCCTAACCTAGTCTTTGACCTATTAAGAAAATTTAATCATAATAAATTCTGAAATTAATTTGCTGCATATTTTATGTCCCACCCCTACATCCTTATCATGCATCATGTTAGAATCCCGTCCCCTCATCACTCTCTCTCTGTGTTAAGTCTCTTAAAGGCACAATGGCATTATCCTTGGAACTCCCATTTTGCTGGATGCCATCCCTTAAGTTCTCATGGCTTCTAGCGCCCCCCCCCCCCCCCCCCCCCTTCCCTTTCAACTCCCAATTTGATCTCCTATTCTTCCTCCAATCAACCCCATTCCAATTATTGAGTTGAATCAAGCTCTGCTTAGCCAGCTCAATGTGAAACAGGCCAAGCATGATCTCGATATTCCCAACTTAACTCCAGCTCGAGCAAGCTTAAGTTGACCATTTACGGTATCAAGCCAAGCTTGAGTTGGCTCAATTACACTCTACCATACTGCACCTAGTTCTCTTCCAACTTGGTTACATGATAACCATTGCTCCTCTAGCCTATCCTTTCCTAACCTAGTGTCTAAGTTAGGTTTAATATTGGTTACAGAAGAATAGTTACTTCAGCATACAAGACTATGCAAGAATTCTTGAATTATGCCCCTACTAGTAGTTAGCACCTAAGCACATGCCATATGCCAGACACTAATACATGGCTTTTAGAGTTTTAGACATTTGGAGTCACTCTCATTATAAGGCTCTAAGAGACAAGTACAAAAGGCATAGGTGAGTATGCTCAAGTTTTTACACAAATTATTTAACTTGCGATCACAATCAAAGGAAATGTCCTACTTTATGAGCATGTTACTCAGCATATGGCAGCTAGAATGCGCTACTTGGCAAAAATTGGATAGCCAATAGTCCCTTAACTATATTCAACCCCTCACCGATCTATGATTTATTCAAAAAGTAAATGAAGTGATTTAGAGGCTAGGGTTCCCCAATCATAACACCATATTACAATAATATCCATGTGACGATTTTCACTGATATTACTATGACAGGAACAAAACATTGGCTCCTTTTTCAAGTTTTGGGGGGAAAAAACATGTCCTATTTTATCTCAATCATACCTATGGTCAAGATGTTTCTCTTTTTCTCAGTAATATGTTACTTCTTGTTTCCCCTTCTATATTTTCATGACATCTTCCAAAGTTTTGTTTAATTACAATTTGGATGCCATCTAGAGCCTGTCAAAAATCTCAACCACATGATTACAAGCTACATAAGTAATTTGTTGTGTGCAATAGCATGTGGCCAAGAAAGCAGACCTTAAATCAACCCTAGAAAATAACAGTCATAAAAGTACTGTACAAAACTAAACCACTCGCACACACACAAAAAAAATAAAAAATAAGCAATCAAACCAAGTATGCATATGCAAAACCAACTAATTAACCATGTAAAGAGGGAATTATCATGAATTCTAAAGCTACAGTCAAATACCTTCCACAGACCCATATGAAATATTAGCATCTTCAGGACCTGCAAAAACAGAGGAAATAAATAAATAATCAAGCAATCATGAGAAGTAACTGCCAGTACATAGAAGGTGGGGTTGATTGGATGTAGTCATGTAACTAACTTGCTCAAATGCAAACCATGAAACAATAAAAATGCATGCTATTAGAATTTATAAACATCTCAAGAGAGGTGAAAGATAAGAACATAACACAGAAACATTACCATCTAATTTTGCTGGAGCAAGAATCAATTTGTACAACAATACCATAGTCTAAAGACAACAAACTGGTAACAATGATGGAAGCTTAATTTGAGAATAGAACCCAAGTGCTCATAGTGGCAACAATTCACAGGTCAAGATAATATCCCACAGACTTCAACATTGTCAATGAATTTAAAAGGAAAATGATATAGTCATAAACCCAGGGGTCCTATGAACTTACTTTTCACATTGAGTTTTGTGTCATGCTCCATTCACCAAAGTCTAGAGTCCACTCATTCAAATATCAACATTTCGAGTTTGGACAATTCATCAATTACTTTATGAGGAAGAGCTCGCTCCACTGTTCACTCCTAATGCTTGGCAACAAAATACAAAACCCCAGGCCAATGATCCAGTGTGGAAAAATAAACAAAGAGCACTCTCTCCAGGAATGAACAAGCAAAGACCTTAGCCTATGGCCTTGTCACCCTACATTTCACTCCTACTCTAATGTCTTAGAACACTCTCAAAGGGGTAATTGTATTAAAGGGGAAGATTCACGAATTTTCCAAGCACGAAAGAGCATTCCAATTATGTGAATTTATGATATAGGAGCATTGTGGATGAAGTTACCTAAGGTTAGATCAAACAACTGCTCATCAAGCAAATTAGATAAGCTGATGCTAGAAGCAGCACAGAATGATGTAGCATGGGATTTTGATATAACCTTGATAATTTCTATTCCAGTGTACATCATGATCTATGAGGAAAAATATGGAAGGCGCATGGCAAAGAAAATGGATACAGCCCACAGGGGCCAAAAACTCATCATCGCTGTAAAGGATTCATATTTGTTGAAGGAATTGAATATTATTGTTTTTACTTTCACAAGAAAAATTTAAGGAGTTAAAATTATATGAGTTAGAGCTCCCTGGAGGCACTTACAATGCAAAACTTAAGCAATTAAAATCTTATTTTGAATCAAAATGCAGTTAGGAAAACTTAGGCATATAATAAGTAAAATTTGGGGTCTCCAGGATGTCCAAAAGATTATAGTCTTGGAAGCATATGCATGCATGTTTCAAAGTTGTTCTACAGATATTATATGGTGTCATAAAAAAGCAAGCTGCATGCAAGAAACTGGCTATGGTGTCTTAGGGAACACACAGCCGGCGTACTACACAAATGGTAATAGCTACAATAAAATGTCCAGATTTAGTTAAAGAAAGTATTTTGTAACATAAACATCCAATGAAAGATTAAACAGTTTGTGAAACATGCATGCGATCCACAATTGTTTGGAAAGTTAGAAAATGGATTCAAGCAGAATCACCCTCATATCCTATTCTCAAATCCATGCTTTAATTCCTAGGCAAGGGAGGACCATGTTTCCAAATGGCGAAAGTGTCAATCAACGCAAAATGTCAAAATACCTCTTTTCATCTGTCAACCAATCAACAAAACTTTTTCATCAAATCAGAATTCAAAGTTAACGACTCACAAGAGGATCAAATGAATAATACCTTTATCGGAAAACTGCAGGTAAGGGTCAACCTTGGAGGCCGGGGGACTCTTATAAGCTGCGTTCTTGCTCCTCTCCTTCAGCATCTCATCAAGCTCCTTGTAGTACGACATCTTCGCGGTCCCGCTCCCCTTCGCTTGGTGCTTCGCCTTCTTGAACTCCTTCAGCAGGTTTCGCCACTTGTCCGTGCACATGGTCGGCGACCGGTCGAACCCCTTGTCCCTCATCTTCGCCGATATCTGCTCCCACAAGTGCTTGTTGGACTTGGAGGTATTGAACATCGCATCCATCTCCCGCCGGAGGCTTACGAGGCTTCGCGTCTCCTCCTGGACCCAGGTCTCAGCCCGCTTCTTGGGCGCCTTCACCTCGTGGTCCTCCCCGCTGCTGTCCGCCAGAATCATCGGCTGCTGCGGTTGCTGCTGGGGCGGCGGCAGGCCACCATTGCCGGCGACCTGGATCATCATGCCGTGGCCGTCTTCTTTGTAGTAATCAACCGATCGAGGCTTGTCAGACAAGTACATGCTCTTCCTTCTTCCCTGCTCCTCCTCGTCCCCGCCGTCCTCGCGACTCCGGAAGCAAGGGAGGACGGACTGGGAGAGGTATTGGTCTAGAGTGAGGAGAGACATCTGAGAAAGATGGTAAAATTGGTATCAAATTGGACTTCCAGTAGAGCAAAACCCATGTCTCGGATCACTCCAGAACAAGGACCAGTAGAAATCCACAGAATCTTAGGAAAGGGAAGAACAAGAGATCAAGACGAAAGCAAAACTTGGGTTTCAGGGATAGGGGACAAGGAATTTCCAGTTGGGTTTTAGATGGGATTTATAGAAGGGGAGAAGGGGAAGAGAGACCATTTCTTGAGATTAATGATGGGTTTCAAGATCGAAGGCGAGAAATAGAGAGGAGGGATTGGGAGGGTTTTGGGGTTGGAAGGTGCGACCTTTTCTCTCCCCTAGAAGTAGGAAATTGGCGTGGGAGAGGGAAAAAGAGGAAGCTGAGGAAGTTTACGGAGAGTCCGGGCCTTGACAAATACTATGCGTCCGATTTCTATGAAAAGAGGTTGCCTCTGGCCTGCAGGGCTTTGCGGGCGCATGACACCCCTCAGGAAGCGTAGGGATGCAGACTTTTAGAGTTAGAAGTCCGCTACTTACCTCAATTCTGACGGCAAACACCACTACGGTGGTAACGCGAATTTTTATCTGATAGATTTACTCATCGATCATGAATTTGAGATATTATTTTTAGATGATTCGATTAAATTCTGGTACATGAATATGTGATCCGAACAAAAATATAGTAAATTGGGGACCAGAATAAAAAAGCTATAGCAGGGTAAAATCTCCTATTTTTTTTATCAAAAAAAAATTTCTTACGGCAAACATATTTATTTTTATTTATTAAAAATTTTTAATATATATTTAATAACTATAATATATTTTTAAAAAAATTAAATAATAAAAATATTTTTTAAAAAATTTATGTTATTCCGTTTTTTATATTATAACATCATATATCATAGGATCAAAGAATATTTTTATTATTAAAAAATAAAATAAAAAAAAATAAAAAAAAATTAATTTTATAACATCTTGTGAGCAAGATTATAACATCCTGTTCAAAAAGATATTATAATGAAAGAATATTTTTGTCATTCAAACATGTATTTAATATTTCATAATTTATTTTTTTATTAAAAATTTTGAATGATAAAAATATTATTTATGACATTCTATTATGAATAGGATATTATAATCATGTTTATAAGATGTTATAAGATCTAGAATATTTATGTCAAATAAAATTATCCATCAATTTTATGGTACAGGAACATTATAAAGCAAGCCATAAAATATCATAATTTTTTTAAGAAAGAGATATTTTCATTATTTAAAATTTTTAACGAAAATATAAAGCCAAAGGTATTAAATGTGTATTAAAAAATTGGTTTACGTAGTCTAATCATATTTGATAGTATATTTTTTTACATTATCCTAGTCAACAAAGAATTTCTCTAGCTCTCCATTGAACTGAACTCTACATTATAAGGTCTCAATGGCCATATAAAAGGCCACCCAATCAACCAACCTCTTGGTCTCTTTGTACATGTGAATGGCACTAAACATCTCACCATAGAAATGATCCTTATCTCGTTGTCTAGGATGGGATAAGAAAAAACTAGGTCAAGTAGCTCCTTAGTCAATCAGTTGGTGATAGGTTCTGTCGTGCCTATCCGGCTGACCCTGGGTTGAATCGGCCCCAGGCATCCGGCCGGCTGACCCCTGAAGGAGGGGTCCGAGAGACCCATGGGAAGAGAGGTCCAACCCCCGGCTCTTAAAGAGATCCCTACGGTCTCTTTCCAAAATTGCTGACCCACCAGGAGGTCGACCCGGGCTGAGCCGAACAGACTTCTCCCGTCAAAGGTACGACTGACCTAGAGAAACTCAGAGAGCCGTCATACACCACCTCGCGCGCACGTTGGCTTCCTTGGAGCTCCTGGCGAACGCCCCGGTCGGCCGGGTTACTCTTTTCAGCTGAGGCCGACCCACCATTAAGGGAACTACTCGAAGGCTCCAGAAGCCCCTCTCTAACGAATTCTGACATTCTGTTACAACGAACTCCACCACATAGCAACGACTCCGTGCCACCAGGCCATCGCTCTGACCCTCCTGCCACACCACCAGGCCACGACCCTGCCACCATGCTGGCTCTATCGGGGGCAAATCGGGGCTTTGCTAGCCTGTCCCCTAACAGAATTTGGCCGCAATCCACGCCTATAAAAGGCACCCGGGGACCTCCGCGAGAGGTGAGGTACTCCTTCCCTACCACGAGTGATTTTTTCTTAGCTCTTTCCATTATGTTGCTCCAATCCCTCCTCTAACTTAAGCATCGGAGTGTCCCCCGCCGGAGCACCTCCGGCGCCCAGGGACTTTGTGCAGGTTGACCGGCAGAGGAGCTCTCCAGCGCACCCACCGAGCCCGATCCAGGAGGAAGAGCGGTAACAGATTGGCGCTAGAGGAAGGAGGGCGAACCTTCGTTCTGCTCTTCACTCTAAAAGGAAAGATCAACTAGGAAGATCCCGCCATGGCAAGGGGGAGAACTCGAAGTATTTCCGTGAGGGGAGGGCATTCTCATCATGGGCCCGGAGCACCCTGTGCGGAAAGTGACGTCGCTGCTGCCGCTGAGCCCACCATCACCCTAGGGTTGCAGCAATTCCAGATGCTGGTAAACCGCATCGAGATGCTCATCTCAACGGTCCAGCGCTTCCAGGAAATGGCTGACCATCGGCAGCAGCCGCCGGCAGCTTCCTGCGTCAACCATCAGCCCGTCGCTGGTGTGAGCCAGTAGTCGGAGGCGCCCCCACCTCCGTCCCCCGTTGTTCCGGAGCCCTAGGGGTCCTTAAGGGCCCACGCTGAAGGAAAGAAGGCGAGATCAGCTTCCCCCTCTTTCACCGACTCTATCCCTCTCGGCGACCGGTACCCTGCTGCAGACCCACACGACTACGGTAGCAAACTCATGCACATTGAAGAGCGCATTGCCGAGATTGTCGAGCGGCAGAAAGTTGAGGGGGGGCAGGCGCATGACACCCGCCTGCCTTTCTCCGCCGAGATTATGGGGGAACCTATCCCCCGGCACTTCAAAATCTCACAGGTGGACCCCTATGACGATACCACCAATCCACTGGACCACCTGAGCACCTATAAGGCCCACATGATGGTACAGGGCGCTTCTGACGTCCTTCACTGCATCGCCTTCCCAGCGATCCTAAAGAAGGCCACGCAGATGTGGTTCTCCGCCATCCACCCAGGTACGATCTATTCCTTTTCCCAGCTTGAAACCCTTTTTCTTTCTCATTTCAGGACTTGCAGTCGGACTTTGAAAAACACCGACTGCCTCTTCTTCATCCTCCAAAAGGAGGGAGAGACCCTCCGGGACTACATGGCCCGCTTCAACTCAACTGCCATGGAGGTCCCGGACTTGAATGAAGCGGTGGCCATGTCAGCCTTCAAGAGGGGGCTCCACTCGTCCAGGATCACATTCTCCCTGGACAAGAAGTTCACTGCGAACTACACCGAGTTGTTGGCCAAGGCGCACAAGTACGCCCTGACAGAGGAGCAGTCGGCGAGCCGACACCAAGCTGAAGGGAGGTCAGCCCCAAAGAAGCGGGGCAATAAAGCCCCCACAGTCCGACCTCCCGGCAATGACAACCGATCCACTCGGTGCCAGAGCCCTAAACCAAGGGACTACCTCAAGCGGTTCAACAACTATGCGCCCTTTTCCCTGCCACGAGAGAAGATCCTCATGGAGATCGAGAACAAGGCCTTCTTCCAAAGGCCTCGATCGATGAAGGGCCCTCCTACCGCCAATAATATAAACAAGTACTACTTGTTCCACAGGGACCATGGGCACGACACAGAAGAGTGCATCTAGCTGAAGGACGCCATCGAGGACCTCATCAGGAGAGTGTATCTGAACAAGTACATCCGACCCCACCAGGATTGGGCCGAGACTTCAGCTGCCAGAGACCCTCCAGAGGAGGCTGAGCTCCCCAATCAGTGCCCGACAGATGGGGGCGTTGGCATGCTGCACCGACGGTCCAACTGGGGGCATGAAGAAGGTCAAGACACTGTAAAGAGGTCCAGGGGTTCTAATGTAATCAATTTTTCTGATGAAGACCTCTTGGAGCCTCCTCTTCCGGGCGATGACCCTGTGGTCGTGTCGGCTATCATTGCCAACTATGATATAAAGCGTGTCCTTATTAATAATGGAAGTTGCACGGAAGTTTTACTGTATGACGCTTTTGTCCATATGAACTTATCCAGATCTAGGCTGCGGGAATCCCTAATGCTGCTCACTGGGTTTGGGAGGAACACCATTGGGGTTGAAGGGGAAATCACTTTACCCATGACCCTCGGGGCGGAGCCTTACCAGCGGACCTTCCCCATCAACTTTGTGGTCGTCCGTACGACCTCGGCATACAACGCCATCTTGGGCCGACCGGCCCTCAACAGGTTCCGGGCCATTGTATCCACTTACCATTTGCTGGCCAAGTTTCCGACCCATGACGGAGTTGGAGAGATGAGGGGAGACCACAGAATGGCTAGATAATGCCTAGCTATTCACAACAAGTAGCTGGATGGGCACCCCACACTTGAGCAACTTGACCCCAGAGATGAAGCCGACAGCCACGATCAGCCTGTTGAGAAGATTGTATTTGTCCTCCTTAGAGAGGATGATCCCATAAGAGTCCTCCAAATAGGGAGCGCTCTGGATGAAGAGGCCAGGCGGGAGCTGGTCGGCTTCTTGAGGAGCAATGCAGAAGTCTTTGCCTGGTCGGCATCGGACATGCCATGCATCCTGTCGAACATCATCACCCACCAGCTTAGG
The DNA here is from genome assembly GCA_021397845.1 of Areca catechu. NCBI lineage: Eukaryota > Viridiplantae > Streptophyta > Magnoliopsida > Arecales > Arecaceae > Areca > Areca catechu. The sequence goes on along the minus strand of CM038048.1, from coordinate 89,540,590 downwards.
GTGGATCCTACTTATAGGCCCGTCCGACAGAAGAAGAGGAGCTTCGCTGCCGAAAGGCAGAGGGCCATTGAAGAAGAAGTGAAGAATCCCTTTGATGCTGGCTTCATCAAGGAGTCCTATTACCTAGAGTGGCTGGCCAATGTCGTCATAGTGAAGAAGGCCAGTGGTAAGTGGAGGATCTATATGGATTACACAGATCTTAACAAGACTTGCCCCAATGATAGCTTCTCACTACCGAAAATTGACCAGCTTGTAGATGTGACAGCCGGCCACCAACTCTTGAGCTTTATGGATGCCTTCTTCGGGTATAACCAGAACAGGATGCACCCCGAAGATGAGGAGAAGATGGCCTTTGTCATGGACAGGGGCCTGTATTGCTATAAGATGATGCCTTTTGGCTTGAAGAATGCGGGTGCCACCTTCCAAAGGCTGATCAACTGAGTCTTTGAAGGCCAAATTGGGAGGAACATGGAGGCGTACGTCGATGATATGATTGTCAAAAGCCTCCATAAGGCCGACCACATCAGGGACCTGCAGGAGTCCTTCAACGCGTTGAGACGCCATAGGATGAAGCTGAACCCCGCCAAGTGCATCTTCGGGGTGACCTCTAGGAAATTCCTTGGTTTCCTGGTTACTCAAAGAGATATTGAGTTCAACCCCGAAAAGATCAAAGCTATCATCGACATGATGCATCCGATCAGTAAAAAGCAGGTGCAAGAACTTACGGGTTGCGTTGCTTCTCTCAGCCGCTTCATCTCCCGGTCGGCTGAGAGATCCCTCCCATTCTTCAAGACCTTGCATCGGTCGGATCGCTTCCAATGGACTGATGAATGCCGGTCAGCCTTTGAAGTCTTGAAGGACTATCTGAGGAATCCTCCACTCTTGGCCAAGCCAACGGTGGGGGAAGTGCTGTATCTGTACCTATCGGCCTCTAATGAGGCCATCAGTGCTATCCTCGTGCGGGTGGGGGAAGAAGGCCAACAGAAACCCATCTACTACATCAGCAAGGTCCTCCACGATGCTGAGACAAGGTATCCTAAGGTGCAAAAGCTGGTCTACTCACTGGTCATAGTGGCGAAGTACCTCCGACCTTACTTCCAGGCACATCCAATTATTGTACTGACTGACCAGCCCCTCAGAGCGATCCTCCGAAGCCCTGACACCTCCAGACGGCTCGCCAAGTGGGCCGTCAGGCTGGGCAAGTTTGACATCTCCTTCCAGTCCCGATCGGCCCTGAAAGCTCAGGTAATAGCTGATTTCATTGCGGAGTGCACCTGGGGGACGGAGGCAACCCCAACAGTGCTGAGACGCCTGTGGCTGATCCCGTGGAAGAAGCCGAGCCCGCTTGGACTCTGCATTTGGATGGAGCTTCCAATCTCTCAGGGTGCGGTGCAGGCTTGATCTTAGCTGACCCTAATGGGCAATGTCTGGAGTACGCCCTACACTTTGCATTACAGGTATCGAACAACCAGGCGGAGTATGAAGCCTTACTTGTAGGGCTGAAGATAGCTAATAAATAGGGCATTGGCAGGATCCGCACCTTCTCCGACTCCCAGTTGGTAATCAATTAGGTGAAGGGCAAATTTGAAGCAAGGGATCCTTCCTTGGCTAAGTACTTGGGCAAGGTACGGGGCTTCATATCTCAACTTAAATTTTTCGAGATCCTTCATATACCTCGGCGGCAAAACTCCCGGGCGGATGCCTTGTCGCGGCTAGCCACTGTCGTGGTTGGCACCTCCGATCGAACATTCGTGGAGCATCTGCAGCACCCAAGCATTATCGAAGAGCCGATCGAGGTTCATCAGGTCGAACAAGAAGCCTCGTGGATGGGCCCAATCCGTACATTCCTGGTGCGAGGGACTCTTTCGGATGACCCGGTGGAAGCTAAGAGTGTACGCTCAACGGCTTCTAAATATGTCATCCTCGATGGGGCCCTCTACAAGCGTTCATTCTCGCAATCGCTGCTGAAATGCTTGGGGTCGACCGATGCAAATTATGCACTCCCGGAGGTGCATGAAGGCATCTACGGTGATCATCTTGGAGGAGGTCCCTGGCTTACAAAATCATCCGGCAGGGATATTATTGGCCTACAATTCCAAAAGGATGCGTTAGACTTCGTATTAAAGTGCGACGCATACCAAAGGTATTCTAGCATCCAAAGGAGGCCCGCCAGCCAGCTGACCCCGCTTACGGCGCCTTGGCCATTTGCACAGTGGGGCATGGACATCCTGGGACCTTTCCCCCAGCATCCGGCCAATAGAAGTTTCTTCTTGTGACCATTGATTACTTCACCAAATGGGTGAAGGCTAAAGCATCGGCGCAGATAACGGAGGCCAAAGTGAAAAACTGGCTAAAGCATCGGCGCAGATAACGGAGGCCAAAGTGAAAAACTTTGTCCGGAACTGTATTATCTTTTGGTTCAGCATCTCGAGAACAATCATCATCGATAATGGAAGACAGTTTGACAATGCTCAGTTCCGGGGTTTCTGTCAACAATACTACATCGCCCATCGGCTTACTTCGGTCGGTCACCCTCAGTCCAATGGAGAGACTGAGGTTACTAATAGAACGATCCTGCATGGACTGAAGACCCGGCTGAATGAAGCCAAAGGGCTTTGGGCAGAAGAGCTTCATTTGGTGCTTTGGGCATATCGGACAACCGCTCGGACGGCGACTAGGAAAACCCTGTTCAACCTAACCTACAGGAGTGAGGTAGTCATCCCCGTGGAAGTCTCTTTATAGTTTTTGCGGATTGACCAGTTCACCGAGCCAACCAACTCGGAGCAACAGAGAGCTGACCTGGATCTGATGGAAGAAACTAGGCTCTGAACGAGCATGAAGATGGAGACCTACCACCAGAAAATGGCCAGATACTACAATTCGCGGGTCAAGACGCGAACCTTCTAAGTTGGAGATCTGGTCCTGCGAAGGACAGATGTTTCAAGGCCAACCAAGCAAGGAAAACTTTTTCCCAATTGGGAAGGCCCTTATCGAGTTACTGAAGTAATTCGAGCTGGAACCTACCGACTCGAATATTTGGACGGACGGTAGATAGCACACCCGTAGAATGTAGACAACCTTCGCAAGTACTATCAATAAAGTCTACAATTTCTTCAACTTCTTTCAGCCCACTCCAAAAGTCCGGCTCCGGTCAGCAGAGGCTCTAGGGCAGCCCACTCCAAAAGTCCGGCTCCGGTCGGTAGAGGCTTTAGGGCAGCCCACTCCGAAGTCCGGCTCCGGTCGGTAGAGGCTCTAAGGTAGCCCACTCTGAAAGTCCAGCACCGATCGACGGAGGCTCTAGGGCAGCCCACTCCAAAAGTCCGACTCCGATCGATAGAAGCTCTAGGATAGCCCACTCCGAAAGTCCGACTCCGATCGGCAGAGGTTCTAGGGCAGCCCACTCCGAAAGTCCGACTCCGGTTGGCAGAGACTCTAGGGCAGCCCACTCCGAAAGTCCAACTCCGGTTGGCAGAGGCTCTAGGGCAGCCCACTCTGAAGGCCCGACCCCGGTCGGCAATCATCCCAAAACAACCTACGCGGGACCGCATGGAGGATAGGCCGCAACATGGGCTAACTCGCGGACTGGGGCTTAGAGCAAGCATCTAAGTACCTGGTTCGGATTAAGCTACCGCCCCCAGCTATCCTACCGGCTTCAGGCCAGAATGAGCCGACTGGAAGTACTTAGGAATTTCCCTAAGGGGTTCAAGTTCGAGTTATACTAATGTCTGTCGACCATTTTAAAAGGGCTTATGACCCTGAAGGGCCGACTAGAAATACTTAGAAGATTTTCGGAAGAAAAACAATTCTGGCATGCTCATACACAGAAAGTAACTAAAGTTCCTTTTCATTAATGATAAAGGTAAATATTTACAAGCGGGGTGGGTCGGACATTTACAAACTCCTTAGGTCCGACCCACGGAAGATGCATCAGGGGCCACAACCTCGGCCCCGTCAGCTACAACCGGGGGATCAGCCGAAGCCGCGGCAACTGGAGGTTCAACTGGGGAGGCCACCGCCTCCGTGTCGGTTGGAGCTGGGGCTTCGGCCCTAACCACTTCTGCCTCACCCTTCACTTGAGGCTCTGCCTGGGGCTCCTCCCCCTCTGCCAGATCCTTCAGCTCAGCGCCTGACAGGTCCAGCTCTGGGAAGAGCGAAGCCACCTTCTTCAGGCAGTCATCGTAGCCTTCTGTACAGAAGTCCGACACTGCCTCCTCCACATCTTCAGCGAAGCTGACGGAGGCCTTGTATGCCACCATGGCTTCTTGGGCCTGCCTTGCGGCCAGCTCTTTGGCTTCCTCAAGCTGGGTCGCCAATTGTGCTGTCGTCGCCCGTTCGGCTTGAGCCCTCTTGTCGGCCTCTGAGAATCGTTTCTCTTCCTCTTTGAGCCGACAGGCGAGTGAGTCGATCTTCGCCTTTCTCCTCTTCAACCTGGCCTCCCGGTCGGCCAGCTGGTTCTCAGCCTCCTTCAGGGCCGCCTTCGATGACTCTGCCTTAGCTCGGGCTACCGCCAACCCCTCTTCAAAAGACTTCAGGGAAGCCTTTGCGGTCACTTGGGCCACCTCCAGCTCCTGAACTCTCTTCGTGCAGGTCTTGGCGATGTGCGGCACCTGGCTGATGCCGTCGTCCATCAAGGAGATGCCATGAAGGAGCTCCAAGCACAAGGCTGGGTTAGTGCTATACACAAAGAAAGAAAAGAGGTAAGGGGACAAGTTAAGGCTCTTACCCTCATAAAGTCGCGATAGGACTCCATCACTACATCGGTCAGATTTCTCTGGATCGACACCTCCCAATCAGCATACGTCATGGCCCCCCTCAGCAGGCTCCGCGCCCTCCTAGGTGGTCAAGCGCATGCCAGTGCTGGAATTCTTCCTGGCGGATCTCCTCGTCTGACTCCTCGACCCCACTCTCGGCTGCTCCTTCTACGGCCGTCCCCTTCCCTTTGTCCGTCAAAGGAACTGCCTCCTCTGGACCGGTGGATGAAGGAGCTGATGCCGCTGCCGTGTCGGACATTTATGTCTGCTCTTGCCCCGGTCGGGTGGCTGACCCACCTGCAGAAGCTGGCATCCCTGCCTTCTTCCTTTCCATTTTCTCGGTGCGGGGGACCCCGTCTTCGTCCGACTCGACCTCGACAACGGGAGTGGGTCTCTCCTCCTCCCATTTTTTCTTCTGCCGTTCGGCGACCGGCGTGGAAGCCGACTCTGGGACGGCCCATTTCCGCACCGCCCGTTGGATGACCTTGGATTTATCGATCCTCTGCATCCTTCCTCCTATTGCAGGAAAGTCAATGTTAGTAAAGGGAAAGGAGAGAGCCAAAAATTTATGAAGACAAGTTATAAGAGAAGAGGTCGGCCCTTGCCTAGGAATCTTTGGGGGCTGATTCCCGCCTGGTGAAGGGTTTCCTCCCCCAACAGCTCGTATGCCACCATCGGGTCGGCTCCGCTGATCTTATTAAATTTAGCCCGGTCGGCTATTAAGATCGACCTCCCCTCGTGGATTCTCGGCCATGGTTCCCTCCACAACGGCTCGAACCCCCAAGGTTGGAGACTGCTGACGAAGAAGAACCGGGCCTTCCACCCGTGGATGGCTAATGGGAGACACTTCAGGATTTTTCGGCCTTGGCGGGGGATGAACAACATCCATTCCCGGCTCCTAAAGTCCCTTTTCAGGTAAAAGAAATTACCGAAGAGGGACAGTCTAGGTTCGGACCTAGCCCTATGGCACAGCACAATGAAGCAGCATATCGCCCGAATGCTGTTCGAGGTCAGCTGCGCTAGGGTTACCCTATAAAAATTGAAGATTTCTACAAATAGGGAGTGTAGGGTGAGCCTCAGTCCGGCCTTGAGGTGGGCTTCGTACATTGGGAAAGTCCCTGGCCCTAATGGGTTGTTCGCTCTTCCCTCTCGGCCCGGGAGCGTAAGGTGTAGGGTGGAGGGAATGCCATACACCGTCCTAAGGTTCTCGACCCGTTCCCGGGTCATGGTCGAGGGTATCTTACTCAGCCCAGGATCCCTGGGCCTACGGGCCGGACCTCTGCTGCCAAACCCCATTATGGCTAAAAAGGAAGGAAGGAAGACTGGGACTAACCTGGGACTAGATTCCTAGAAGCCGAGTTTCGCGGAAGAAGAAGGGGACTCTCTATCGTGGAGCGCGGGCGCAGCAGGAAAAATCCTTTCGCACTGCCTCCCCCCTCCTTTTATAGGCCTCCAAAGGGGGAGGGGAGAGGGAAGAGCGGCAGCCGCCCGTTCCGTGAGCATTCCAATTGCCCCATTAGAGGATGTGATCGCCTGCATCTCAGAGCCCGAAGCGTCAGGAACATCCCGTCGTGCAGGTGGCGATCCGCATGAATGCCGGATCAGTGGCACAGGGGCAACCTGGGAAGCGATGTCGACCGACCGGATGCCGCCGCATGGCACGGTGCCCTACTCCATCGCGGCCCGATGTGAGCCAGCCTGGCCTTCATCATAGCATCTGATTTGTATTGGCTGCCATGCCTGCACTCCAATGCATGGCTGACAGCTGTCCAAGGAGCCGTTCAAGGGGGATTTGAAGTGACTTGACGCCTCGACCCAGGATCCGCTGCAAGTGCATGCAACCCGTACCGAAGTCATGCTCCTGCCTTTTGAAGCCATGTGACCCCTCAAAGTCCAAAAGCAGAGGGACAACTGTTGTGCCTATCCGGCTGACCCTGGGTTGAACCGGCCACAGGCGTCCGGCCGGCTGACCCCTGAAGGAGGGGTCCGAGAGACCCATGGGAAGAGAGGTCCAACCCCCGGCTCTTAAAGAGATCCCTACGGTCTCTTTCCCAAATGGCTGACCCACCAGGAGTCCGACCCGGGCTAAGCCGAATGGACTTCTCCCATCAAAGGTATGGCTGACCCAGCGAAACTCAGAGAGTCGTCAGACACCTTTTCGCACGCACATTGGCTTCCTTGGAGCTCCTGGCGAACATCCCAGTCGGTTGGGCGACTCTCTTTAGCTGAGGCCGACCCACCATTAAGGAAACTACTTGAAGGCTCCAGAAGCCCCTCTCTAACAAATTCTGACATTCTGTTACAACGAACTCCACCACATGGCCACGCCTCCGTGCCACCAGGCCATTGCTCTGACCCTCCTGCCACGCCGCCAGGCCTTGACCCTGCCACCATGCTGGCTCTCCCGGGAGCAAATCGGGACTTTTCTAGCCTGTCCCCTAACGGAATTTGGCCGCACTCCACGCCTATAAAAGGCGCCCGGGGGACCTCCACGAGAGGTGAGGTACTTTTTCCCTACCACGAGCAATTTTTCCTTAGCTCTTTCCATTCTATTGCTCCAATCCCTCCTCTAACTTAAGCATCGAAGTGTCCCCCGCCAGAGCACCTCCAACACCCAGGGACTTTGTGCAGGTCGACCGGCAAAGGAGCTCTCCAGCGCACCCACCGAGCCCGGTCCAAGAGGAAGAGCGGCAACAGGTTCTCAATATTTTAATAGGATAGCTCAAGCACTTCTCGTATTAAATTTTGTAGAAAGATTACTTTACCCTTTGATTTTTTTTTCCTTGGATTCTCAATATGAGGTGGAAATTCTTAGCCCAACTTGCTAATTTGATACAAGCCCAAACTAAAAGTTAACAGATTTTAGTTATGGATCTAATCATGTAGATATTTAGAAAGTCGCACAAGAGTCATGAACTATGGGAGAAAAAGAATGTCACCATCCATTTTTTTTTTAAAAAAATATATAAAAAGAATGAATATCTCATCAAGCTTATCTCCATTATCATTATATAATGGTAGGAGACTGGTATTATTGACTTTGTAATTACCCAATAATTTCTATAAAAAAAAGTAACACAAGCATGTAATTACAACAATGACTAATTAAAGAATGAACTAGAGTTATTGACTTATTATACTCATTAAGGTCTACTAATAACAACTAAGATAAAGCCAAAATTATGGAGCTATTAATGAGTCAATAAAGTCAGCAAATAAAGAAAGAAATAATTAGATGATAGATTGCAACCTAGTATATAACCTGAAACCATCCATGAGTCTAGTTTGACTTAATCCAGTCCAAAAATAAAACTTAAAATTTTAATTTGTTATAAAAATTATAAAGTTTCTAACATCGCCTCCCCTATATTCTTCTCCTTGATACTATTGTTCATGAGGTCGTTGTCATCTAACATAAGTAGCACAAGGATTGGGCTCTCCTCCCTTTTCATAGCTCCCTCCATTCAATTGACACTATGTTGCCCACAAGGTTTCTAGCAATCACCATACCAAATAGCATAAAAGTTAGACTGTGTCCTTCCTTTCTAGTAGTTCTATCCTCTTCATTATTGTGTACTTGTGCACCTTATGTGCAATATTGTTAGAGGTCAAACTTAAATAATAGTAAGAAAATATTTATAAATATTGGTGTTTGTTAAATTGAAGAATATTTGACTTCAAATGAATTATGCTGCACAATAAAGGAAGAAACCCAATGAAATGGAGTACATAACAAAGGCAAACTAATATGTTATGTTTGACAAATAATAAGCAATTTATTCAAGGAAATCTCTTGTGCATGACTGCAAGCAAGGCCAGAAAACTTAAGAGGAGATTGAGATGACAAAAATATAATAGAGTGAGATAAAAGCTACAGAAACCAGCATTGCATACCTTAGCATCCATGAAGTAAAAGAATAAGAAAGTATTTCTTTAGCTAAATGTATTGTTTCTCGCTTTCTAAAACATTACATATAAAAAGGTAGAGAAAGATCTTAGCAATTTCTTGATCCAAATTATAATGGTGAGTGAATCGTCTTCCATTAAACCCTTTTGACATGTAAAGCACTTACCATACACCTAAGCCCCTCCCAATCTACTTGATGCTTAGATATTAGAAGAGTAGTTGAGCAAAGACAAGAGTCTAAAACAACCTTAACATCATATTTATGACCATATTAGAAAAACTGGGGCCACTACATTATCAATGTTGTCATCAAATTATAAGTGAAGTGAGTCACTAGAGAAAGGAGTGATAGGGACTGATAGAGTGTGATAGGAAGTCCAGGTGTTCTGACCTTAATCTCAAATTGAGTTCTTCATATAATATCTAAGTCTAATAATTTGTTATGAAGTTAGAATGTGGCCCTCAAAAATTCATTTATTTCTTGTTGCCCACATATGCTAACCAATATAGCAAAATAAATAAGCTGATGCTTCATAGCGTCTCTTTTATGATCAAGCCAGAGATGATTAATAAAACTATGAAAAATGGAAGTATCAACCGGTGCGTAATTAACTAGTTTCCAAACTTCCTAAGCAAATAGACAATTGGTCGTAATGTGTTAAAAAGCCTTGTTGACCTTCAAAAACAAGTCACAAATAATAGTGATTTAAATTTCTCATTTTTGAAAAATGCTTTTGTAAGGTAAACAATTCCAATAGATTTTCCACCAAAATAGACCTATCATTGGATGTGCAATAGTTTCTAAGCCCCATAAACATAAATGGAGAATAGCTTATGTAAAGAAACTACTTTAACTTTCGTACCACTTCCATCACATAGCCTACTTTGTCCTTAATATTAAAGATGAGTGTTGCCTTAGATAGGATCTACTTTGTAAATCCTTACAAAATATTTAGCAACAAGCTATAAGCATCAGGAAGATCGGCAACTCAGAGATTTGTTGGAGTGTTAATGTTGATCATAATTAGACTACGGTTGAAAGGGATATTAATAGTTCATGCATCATTCTAAATATTAATCTTTGTACCATCATGAATCATCTATGTAAATTTCAGAGGATAATAGAAGCAAACTTGCAAAGCTCCCTGTTAGGGATATGAAGCCTAACAGGCCCAATTGGTTGGCCCTGCTAGATGACTGCCAACCACTCACCATCAAGGATATGAAATCCAAACTAGTAGCCTAACCAAGCAACGCAACCATATACCTTCCGACCATTCATTGGATAGAGGATTTAATTGAAAGAGGACTCCCTCTTGGTCCCAATGTTATCGGACAAGCCAACATAATTAGTACCTAGACGATCCCACCACCTGGCTGACCCCTTATTAGAGAAACTGATGCTTTTCCCAATTGGCATGAGTCTGGCCATACACCAAACTACCAAGCACCCTTGCCTTATACAACCAAGCCTTGGTGATGACTGTGTCCTAGGCAAGACTCAACCAGACGATCGGCATGCGGCTTCCTTGATCGTCCATCCTCTCATTAGAGAAACCAGTGCCTCTCTCGATCAATCGGATCCAATTGAGTACCAAACTATCAAGTAGCCTCAACCGAACAAGCCTCGATGGTTACTAGCACTGCTATCAACTGGCCCCGAAAGCTATCAACATGCACTCACAACTGCTCATCGAATCCGATCCTTGATAGGCTAGCAATTTCTTTGCTCCAATATACCTAGACATGACTTGACCACATGCTCAACACATGAGCGGCCCTCCTTATCCATCCATCATTTCACCGAAAAAAATGATATCCCAATTGTCATGACCAAGTTCAGTGCCACTCACTGACCACCTTCATTTGACCTAGCCTCAACAGCAATTAGATTCCCATCAATTGGACCATCCGATTGTCGGCATATCCCACCCTCACTGAGACCATCTGATCGAGCATCCTCTAACGACCATTTCTCAGATTCAATAGAAATACTCAGACCGATCCCTGATCCATAAATCTGATGGCGTATAAGTCCTTAGACGATATTCCCACTTGGACTCATTGAAGGCAAATACAATCAATGCTCATTTTTGTGCCCTTGATTACAAAGCCAAAAGGTCACATCACGTATTATGATCCCTAATCGCCACCATATTCTCACAATTAATGGGAGCTTGCCTAGATCCAAGCAATTGTCTAATCGCCATTAAAGAAGCATGGCAAATTTCATATAAGGACAAGGTTTCAATTAAAATGGAATGGACATCCCCTATAAATCAAAAACTCCTTTGACTTCCGCTGATAAGCCCTGTCATTTCTCACTGAACCTACCTAAATTTTCATCATTTTTGAAAATATCTTTGCCCTTCACCTATAAAATGAGACCCCTTAGGGACTCCTAAAGTATGCAAAATCTCTCCACCATATTCCTTGTACTGTTGTTATATTGAAAAATTGACTTGAGCATCAAAGGGTCCACATTGGAACACTTTTTGGCCAAAGCTTTTTTATAGGTTCTGCTTTTCGGAGATCCGCATGCCCCACCAGCTCCAACATCTCCGATGCCCCAATGGATTCTAGCACCAATAGAAGAGAGAAAGGGACTTATACCACTTTGAGGAGTGTGGCCTGAAGGAGAATGAACAATGTCATCCAAAAAAGGTTGCATCCCATCGCATTAACACTGCCACCTCCTGATTGGTGGAGAGCTTGACTAATAACCAGCCCTATAGGTACTACCAAAGGCCTCTCCATCTCCATAGATGCGATGGTTAGTTCTGAACAATTTAACCTGCTCTTTCTACAGGTTCAAAACTTGGTGGCGGCATCCAGGCTATCCAAGCCACCCTCGCATCACTCTCTACAATAAAACCTCCTATGGTAGCACCACTCATGGCCTCTCAACTTGTGGTGCAACCGGCTCCCATACTGCCTCCATGGTACCACACCCTTATTTGGCACCATAAACAATACCACCATCATCAGAGCAGTCACAGCAACCTTCTAGGGATCCAGAAAGGAAGACCATCCACTATCATCATCCCAGGAGCCCAAAACCAAGGAGACAATGATCTCAAAAGCCCCCGCTCGGGGCATGACTCAATCCTGGACCGACAATCCTCTCAATAATCAGAGACCCTCGCCATTAGGACCTCAAAGTCGAGAGGAAGCTTAGGGAGCTGGATCAGTGGATTGAAGCAATCCGCAACCTCTTCTCAACACCACATGATAAGTTTATCAATGACCCATCTTTTGATGACAAAATTATATAGGTGTTGCTTCCCTAACACTTCAAGGTTCCTCAACTAGAGAGCTATGATGGGACAACCGATCTAGTTAATCATTTATAAAGCTTCAGGACCATGATACTCCTCCACGGGACCACTAATGCTGTCCTCTATTGAGCCTTCCCATCTACTCTAAAGGGAGTAGCTCAACATTAGTATTCAAGTCTAAAACCAGGATCAATGCATTTTTTTGAGCAACTAAGCTGATCCTCCGCTAACCAATTTGTCAATAGCCAGCGATAGTAAAAGTGGCAAGACTACCACCACACCCTTAAACAAAATGATTAAAAGTCAATCCAAGTCTTTGTCAGTTGCTTCAATATGGCCATCTTGAAGGTCCACAACTTGGATCAGTTGATCGCAATATTTTCTCTGATGAGCGAATTATAAAAGAATGCTCTTAAAAAGTCACTAATCAAAATCTATCCCTAAGACTTTATTAATATGCTAACCCGGATAGAGAAATATGCACAAATAGAGAATGCCTTCACACAGGAAAAAGTTTCTACCACTTTCTCTCTAGGGGGTGGTGGAAAGCTATGAGTCAACTAGAAACACTTCCCAAGACTGGAAAGAATATGACTTCACTCCAGATCTCTACCTCAGCAACAAAAAAAAGGATCCTCCGGGATCACCAACCCAGGAGTCTCACAAAAAAGGTTATCCGGTGTCACCACTAAGAAAGTTCGATACCTACACTCCATTAAATAAGCCAAGAAAAAAGTGCTGATGGAGATCAAAGGACAATACCTAGAAATCTGAAAATTATAGACCCCACTGGCTCGTGGAAATCCAAGCAAATTTTGCATGTATCACTGCGATCATGGCCATGACAATGAATAATACATCCAATTTCAAGATGAGATCGAGGAGCTCATCAAACAAGGCCACCTCGACCGGTTCATCCAATGCCAAAGGGAGTAGGTGGATCGGCCAAGGTCGCCTCAACTAGTTAAACATCTGTAGTGGCCCAAGCCCCAAGAAAAGGATGACCCACTTCTATCAAAGATAGTCCGCACCATCACTAGGTGGTACTGCTATAGAGACTTCAGCAATGAAGGATGGCCAACTAAGAGGCAGGCTGGAGAACCAATAATTTTATCAAAAAAGATAATAAAGGGATCTAGTTCCCTCTTAACAATATGGTAGTGATAACTTTAAATATTGAAAACTATGATGTACACCGCATCCTTAAAAATAATGAAAGTTCAACCGATATCTTGTATTATGATGATTTTGTCAAAATAAAAATATCCAAATATTTCCTGACTGGTTGGGAAGAGTAGACTCCTCCCTAGTTGACTTTACTGGAGATGCAATCCAAGTGGAGGGAGTGGTCACCTTGATATTATCCTCGACAATCCATCACCCAGGTTGATTTTCTTGTGGTCCAAGCACCTTCGACCTACAACACTATCCTCGAACGACCGGGTCTCGATGCTTTCCAAGTAGTTGTATCAATTTATTATTTGAAGATAAAGTTTTTGATTACATATGGAATCCTAGTCAACTTTCTTGGAGATGCAATCCAAGTGGAGGGAGTGGTCACCTTTATATTATCCTCACCAATCCATCACCCAAGTTGATTTTCTTGTCGTCCAAGCACCTTCGACCTACAACGCTATCCTCGAACGATCGGGTCTCAATGCTTTCCAAGCAATTATATCAATTTATTATTTAAAGATAAAGTTTTTGATTACATATGGAATCGAAGAGGTTCATGTAAATCAAGGCTTGGCATGCCACTGCAATTATATTGCACTTCGAGGAACCAAAACCATCGATGCCTATCTGTTCGAAGAGTTGGACACCTATGACAACCTGGCCAAGTAGCAAGGAGAACCAGTCGAGGACCTCATCCCCATACCTCTGGCAGATGAGAACCTAGAGCACATGGTTTAGATTGGCTCCAATCTGGATTAGGTAACCAAAAACCAACTTGCTTGGTTTTGTAGGAAAATATCAATGTCTTCGTCTGGATACCAGTAAATATATATGATATCAACCTCTCAATAATGGTGCACTAGGTAAATATGGTCCAAAGCATCGATCCTTCAAATAAAAGAAGTGAAACTCCATACTTGAGTGCTAAAAGATAATAACCGAAGAGGTCGACAAATTGCTCGATAAGGGCTTCATTAAAGAAACCTCTTACCCAGAGTGGATCTCTAATATGATCATGGTAAAGAAAGCAAATAATAAGTGATGAATTTGTATCAAGTTTATCAACCTAAACAGAGCATGCCTGAAGGACAGGTACCCATTGCCAAGGATTGATTAAATGATGGATGTAATGTCGGCCATGATCTTTCCAATTTCATGGATACCTTTTTCGGCTATAACCAAATCCAGATATCTCCTAAAGATGAGAAGAAAACTACTTTTATTACTGATCGGGATCTTTTCTATTACAGGGTCATGCCATTTAGTTTAAAAAAATATAGATACAACTTATTAGCACCTTATAATCAAAATCTTTAAAAACCAGATCAGGCAAAACATGAAGGTGTATGTGGATGATATACTCGTAAAAAGTAAAGTTACCAAGGCCTACATCAACAACATCCGAGAAACCTTCGCCATCTTGTGGAAGTATCAGATGAAGCTGAATTCTACTAAGTATGCCTTCGGAGTGGCTTCTGGGAAGTTCGTTAGTTTTATGGTCTCTAATTGGGGGATGGAGGCCAATCTTGAGAAAATCAAAGCCATTCAAAAAATGAGCCCTCCGAAACACCTCACAGGAAGAATTGTAGCCCTTAATCGATTTGTCTCCAAGTCGACTGAGCGATGCCTTCCCTTCTTCCAAATCTTAAAGTGATCCAAGAACTTCCAGTGGATTGAAGAATGTTAGAAAGCTTTTAAAAATCTCAAAAGCTACCTCAGTTTCCCCCGGTATTAGGCAAACTGAACTTGCATAAGGAACTGTTCCTATTCTTAGCAACTTCATCCCCGATGATGGGCGTAGTGCTGATCCAGGAGTGAAATAAGATCCAAAAGCTGATTTACTACATCAGTCGAATCCTAAGAGATACAGAGACCCAGTATTCTAAACTTTAGAAACTGGTCTATGCCCTTCTTATCATCATCTAGAAGCTTCGACCGCACTTCTAACCCCACCATCACCCTCATGATTGGCCAGCCTATGAAGAGCATCTTGCATCAGCCTGATATATTGAGAGGCATTGCCAAGTGGGTAGTTGAACTTTCTGAATTTGACATCAAATTTCAATCCCAATCATCTATCAAAGCTTAGATACCGACAGACTTCCTAATCAAGTGCACCATCCCTAATGAACCCGCCATACTAAATGAAGTGAAGACCTCAATGTTGATACAAGGACCCACCATGAAGCCCACCAATACCTAAAAAGTATATGTGGATAGCTTTTCCACCTCTGAAGGATCAGGAGTCGGATTGGTCATTGTAACTCCGGAAGGAGTTATCATCGAGCATACCCTATGCTTTGGAATCCCCGCGATGAATAATGAAGCATCGCGGGGCTTTGAGTGGCTAAAGAGTTGGGGGTATAAGATCTAAAGGCCTAAAGTGACTCGCAATTGGTCATTGGACATATAAAAGGCAATTTTGAGGCTTGGGAGAAAACTATGATAAAGTACCTCCTAAAGGTCAAGGATTTGGCTTCTACCTTCTGCAACTTTGAAATCCAACAAATACCAATAGAGGATAACTCTTAAGCTGACCTTCTATCCAATCAATGATCACTATACCCATGATATTGCCCAGAGGAGCCTATTTTGAGCTGATTAAGAGAGATTCACCATCGAGGAATTAATGGAAGTGATGCAATTGAATAATGAGCTCTTTTAAATCGACCCACTGATAAACTTCCTAAGGAGTGGCACACTCCCCGTAGATCAGAAAGAAGTCTGCAAAGTGAAATACCAAGCATCTTGGTACCTCCTGTACAAAGAAAAGCTCTACAAGAGATCATTCTCTCTACCCCTCTTTAGGTGCCTACACCCATCCGAGACTGATTATGCACTGAGAGAGGTTCATGAAGGGATATGCGAGAGCTATATCGGAAAGAAGGCGCAAATATACAAACTCTTCTGATAAGGTTACTACTAGTCAATGATGCAAAAGGATATGGAGGACTTTGTCATGTGGTGCGACACTTACCAAAAAAATTTTAACATCCACCACTTACCTACTATACCGATCATCCCTATATATGTCTCTTGGCCTTTTGCAAAGTGGGGGATGGATTTTCTTAGTCAATTTTCATCTGTCTCATAATAGCAAAAGTCTCTATTGGTCATTATAAACTATTTCACAAAATAGATAAAAGCCAGACTATTGGCTCGCATTTTTGAGGCAAAGGTAATAGACTTCGTATAGAGAACCATAATTTACTGGTTTGGGATCCCTTGGGTGTTGATCATCGATAATGAAAGACAATTTGTCAAAACCAGATTTGAGAACTTCTATGAAGATAATGAAATTTCACATTATCTTATCTAGGTGGCTCACCCACAAGCTAATGGAGAGACAGAGATGCTGAACCAAACACTTTTCCAAGGCATCAAAAAGAGATTAAACAAAATCAAAGATTCATAGGCCGATGACCATGTACTTTAAGCATATTGGACAACATTGAGAGTTTCGACAGGGGAGACACCCTTCAGCCTAGCTTTTAAAATTAAAGCCATAGTACCCATCGAGCTTGGAATTCCATTAGCACGGGTCAAAAATTTTGATAAGCAAGCCAACTCTAAAAGATGACTCATAAATTTGGACCTACTGGACAAAGTCCAAAAAAGTGTATGTATCAAAATGGTGGTGTACCATACAAAATTGCCCGGTACTTCAATTCCAAAATTTGAAGTAAGACTTTTAAAGTTGATAACCTGGTACTATGCCGAGTAGAGGTCTCCCAGCTTGGCCAAAGAGATAACTTTCACTAAACTAGGAACTGAAGGACCCTATCAAGTAGAGGAGTTCATCAAGCTAGGGACCTATCGATCGAAACAACTAGACCGAACCCCTCTGCTCCGATACTAAAGCTCAACTAATCTTTGAATGTATCACCGGCAATATAGTTGCCCCCTTCTTGTTAAATAAAATATTTTTTCGAAACATGCATATCTCTACTATTAGCTGGAAACTAAGAAAGCTCCAACAATGAAGGTCCTCGAGCCAAGTTTCTCAAACTCATCAGGTACCCTTAAAGTTTCTAGTAAAAACCTTCCATATGAATGAGAGGCCCAAATACATAACATGACTATATGGCTCAAAATTTAGCAGATAACAAACAAATACAAACAAAAATATAAAAAAAGGATTATTCATTAATGAATTTTAGATTACACGTGTTTGTGGCCTCGCAACCAAATTATATTATTTCAAGGATACTTCATGAAGTACAGGTAAAAAATGGACAGACTCTGAAGGACTAAGACTTCACTTCCAGAAGCTCCCGAGTTTCATGCCAACAAGAAGAGAAAGAGGACCAAGTCTGAACCGGCTAGAGTACCAAAGTTTTTCTTTGAAAAAGCAAAACATCTCCTCCAGGCTTAGAGAGCAACTGAGATGCCACATAATGTGCAGGAGTGATGCTAGGAAAGGAAGGAGGTGCATCATGAATCTGAGGCCAACCAGCATGAAGCATAAGCATGGATCTCCTTCGAAAAGGATTGGCGTGACAAAAGGCACGCCCCTAGCCATAAGCAAATGGATGAGAAAATCCAAGAGGCCAAAAAGAACACCGAGAGACCACCCCTACATATCCCGAGGATGGTACCTCAGGCCATCGTCCAATGCAAGGCTCCTTAAGTTGTGCCCATGCAAGCTTGGCTATTTCTTTGTTGAAGGCCAAGTCCCTGCCTACGGATAAACTGGATGATGAAGAATACAACTGCATCCCCCCTCCAGCTCCATCCTCCAACCAATGACTATTACAATGACATAACCAGATTGCCGACCATTTCCAATACCTCCAATCCCAAGATAAACATCCATCAACATCCCCTTAATATGTTCAGGTGGCCTTCTAGGAGAGATCCCTTCCATCAAAAAAGGAAACCCAGTAGCCCAAACACCTATACTAGGAATCAGTGGTAGCATCTCCCCGCATACCTTGATAGCAAGGGGATTTAGCAAAGATTCGCTTCACTAGCCCGTATATACAAAATAACCAGGTGGGAGATAGCCGTGCCCATGCCCAACCAATGTGGGGCAGGTGTACTTCTCCAAGTAACTGAATATCTTCAGAAAGAGAAGTCAAAGCAGCAAGCCTCCCTATCAAGGTCTCTATTCCCTTGAGAACAATGCATTAATATCCCGACATTCTCACCAAAGTGAGGCCATAAAGGTGCCCGTTGTCCAAGAGTCATACCTAGTAAAAATTTTCTCCAAGGACCAAGTCTGCGTTAAGTGGCACATCATGCCACGTCGCACCTTGAAGTCAAGGAAATGATGCCAAAACTCTTTCCAGACAACAACACATCGAATACAATTGGAAGCATGAAGAGACACCTACAAGAATAAGATGCGCTATTATAGGCTCAAGGAAAGAGTATTAGCCATGAAGTACCTTTGTTAAAAATTAAAACCTTTCAATGCCTATGGCTCTAAATGATCTTTGATCGATCAGAGCCCTATGACTATTTAGCATCCATGGCTCCAAATAATCTTTGATCGGTCAAAATTCCAAGATGATTCAGCATCCTTGGTTCCAAATGATCTTTGATCGATCAGAGCTCAAAGGTCTTTCAATGCCACGGCTCCAAACAACCCTTGATCAGTCGAAAGCCTCAATGGCCTCTCGGTTGTCCATAACAAATTAAGGCCTTTTAGCATCCATGGCTTTGAATGACTTTTGATCGGTCAGAGCTTAAAAGCCTTTCAATAACCACAGCTCTAAATAATCCTTGATTAGTTGAGGGCCTCAACAATCCCTCAGCGGCCTATCAAGGTAAAAGGTTGCCCAATATCCATGGCTCCAAGCGACTATCGATCAATAGAGCCCAAGGCTTTTCAGCACCCCCTGGCTCCAAACAACCATCAATCGGTTAGAGCCCTAAAACTTTTCAATGATCCTTGGTTGGCCAAAATCTTAAGGACCTTTGATCAATCCACAAAAGATTTAAATCTCGAGTTCGATCACTCGATGCTACAATAATCTATGATTGATCTAGCAACCTTCAATTGGCTCTAAATAAAGAAAGATCATCCAATTATTCAAAGTGACAAATGTTCATACCACAGGAGAAGCAAAAGAGAAGGTAAAAGTAAAAATTTATTGTGTTATATTAAAAGTACCCGAAAGCTACAAAGATAGTTATCATAAATGAGTAACACACCAAAGAAAAAAGTTATAAAAGGAGGCTAATCTTCTTCAGCCTCCAAGTCCTCCATGGATTCTATCTCATAGGTCAGCAAATTTCTCCAAGTTTCTCCCAAAAGGAGACAGGCAAGAGAAGTCGAGGTTCAGATAAAGAATTTGAACTATGTTCCTATAGGTGGAGTAGCTGATGGAATCGTTGACATCGAACATATCATATATCCTCTCCAAGGAACGATCGCCTTTCCCAAAAGTTCCTCACACCCTTCGAGTTTCCATCACATGGCATGTCTCCAATCAAAGCTGCTTACTCGATTAAGAGGTGACCACGATAATTTGTTGTGACTCGATCTCAAAGCCAGTTGCCAAATCTTTATCCCTCAATGATCGCTCGAGAATGAAAATTTTCTCCCAAGCCCTATGCAACTCGCTTTGAAGCTACACCATCCGAGCAGTCAACTCCCATCTCGCCACTCCATATACAAGTAATGATTCTAAGGCAAAGTCTCCCTTTGAGCAGACCAAAGTTGGCTGTGCATTTAAATCACCTTGGCAGCCACGTCCCAAGTCGCCCTCTCAACTATCCCAGATAGCCTATCCGACTTCTTAGTGAACTTGGTTTTCTCGGTGATATGTGCTTTGTCCCTTTGCTAGATTATTGATCAGAGGTGTTCGATCTCTTTATTTTTCTTTTTAAGCACAGCTTATGCCTTCGATAATGTCTTTTTCTAGTCGACAACTTTCTTATTTGTCACCTTGCCTTTCTTCTCCAAACTATCAATATGAGTTCTAATTTCTACGATCCTTAAGAGAGGATCGACAATGATAGGTTCACCTGACGAAGGCTTGAATCCTGAATGCAATCATGCCATCAAGTAAATGATACAAGACATGAAAAGAAAATTTTTATTTCATTTCATCAATAAATATTCTCTTATAAAAAGGAATGGAAGAAAAGAAAAACTACAAATTTAACCCCCAACCTTCTTTTTGGGGTCAATGATAGCAAGAGTAACCTTGGAGAGTATGACCATGGTCTCAGCTGGTGGAGGCATAAACGCGATGATGGGTTTGATCGATGGGGTGTTGGGCATGATGATGGGCACTATGACTTCTCCGCGCTAAGGGGAGGGCTCCCCCCCCCCGAACTTTTCTTGCTTGTCCAAGAAGGAGAGGTCCAGCTTTAAGTACTGGACCGTGACCTTGGTATGACAGTCATGCTTACATAATTTGAAGCCTTTGTAGAAGGCCTCCTCGCTAAATTGGTAATGGTCGGCGTAGAATTCCTTCGATGTATGAAAGATCACCACCATCCAAACTTTCTCAATTGTGAAGTTTGTCGAGGCCTTGTATACCTCCATGGCCTTCTCCCTAGCCTTCTTCTCTACCTTGGCCAACTCCTCCTTGGCCTTGGTCACCTCCAACTCCCTCCTTTTCTCTCCAAGGCCAAGTTGGCCTCTGCCCTAGCAAGCGCCTCTTTCAAGCACTCGGATGTAGTTTTCACTACCTCAGCCCTCTTGTAGGCCTCCATAGCGGCATCCTCAAACTGTCTCTACTAGACGAGGACCTTCACCCCTTACAGTGACTGATTCATTAAAATGGCCATGAAATGCATCGGTTGTGATAAAATCTAGCATTAAAAAAATTAAGGAAAAAGAAAAATATAGACAAACCAAGAAAATACTTGATGCATGACAGTCATCGAGTACTTTCTCAGATTTGGAAAATATATTGCATTAACTTTCTCTAACTCCATAAGGAGCAAAGTCCTCTCAAAAAGCTCTCTAACGATCCTCCAATTATGGAAGGTGGTATCCTCTGGGATTCCCTCTAGGAGGGACTCGGGATTGGATAGGCCCTCTAGGGCTACCTCACATGGAGCACCAGATGATGACAGCGGGAAGTCGGCATCGGGATCGGGGTCGACAAGGTGGCAATCTCTAAAACAACCTTGGTTGCAACTATGAAGCCTATTCGACTGGGACCTCTGCTGGACCGATATCCATTAACCTCACCTTCTTTGATGATGTAGCAATAGCTCGAGCCTTCATCTTTTAAGGAAGGGTCTTCTACATCTCAAGTAGATCCTTGGGTCTCATGCCTACAACCGAGCAATATTTGGTTAGAATCAAGAAAAAAGTAGAACTAGAGAAAAGAACAAAATCCTAAACTCATCCCTAAGACCGAATGGACTGAGTCCTATACTGGAGAGGGCATCCTCGAATAAAAGTTACCTTAAAGGGAGAACTTTGTAATCCTGAAGGATCTCAAAAGCCTCCTTTCCTTGGTATTTAGTTTCACGATCTCTAGAGCAGAAGCCTCTAGCTAATCTCAGCTTAACAAGTCCCAACTGATAATGAAGGAGCAACAAATAAACAAAAACTACCCCTTTCACCCATGAATAGTGGAAGAGGCACCCTCAATCAAAGGGGAGACCCTCCTTTGAGTATTAAAATACCACCAATCTTTCATATAAGGGTGCCTCTTGATGGTATAAAATATATTGCATAAAGCAAGAGAAGGTTGAACCTCGGCCAAAAAATAAATGACCAAAAATCCTAGCATAAGCCTAAGCAAATTTGGAGTGAGGGTAATAAAGAAATATGGTAAAACCTAAGCAAATTAAGGAGAAAAGGATGAATAGGAAACTTAACCTAGCCTCAAATGCCTCCACATACACCCTAAGCCTATCCCGTGCATCAGAGTTGGGGAGTTCCAAATTGAACTCCTTGGGTACCCTATACAAAACTTGGATCTCAGTCAACTTATCCATAGTTAGTACAGACTAGTACGCACTAGGCCCAGAGGTTTCTAGTCCGGTACACCACTTCATTGAAATCCTGGAACCCTTTGGCCCTACTCTTCCAGGATCCCCTTTTGACGGTGACTTTCCTCTCCCAGAACCTGCCATCACTAAGAAGGAAGAACAAAAGTTAGAAGAGAAGGCCAAAAAACCCACCTGAAAATGGGGAGGAGGTGGAAGTGGTTGAGGATTACGAGAGACCTTCCAAAAAGATCTTCGATAGGGAGAACAAGAGAAGAGGAAAGAGGATGGGGACATTGATGACCAGAGCAGGAGGCGACAAAAGGACACTCAAGAGAAGAAGATCTAAGAAAGCAAAAATGCAATTGAAAACTCAAAATGAGTAGAAGAAACTACCTTTTATAGTAAAGAAAAATGAGATTCCAAAACTTTGAATTGTTCTAAGCCAATTGACATGCACCGCATAGGGGCTCCCTATTGGTTCACTATAGCCACTTGTTGCCAAGATTCAATGTAGTGTGACAGTCAAAGCATCTGCCGGATTCACAAATCGGAGCCCATGATTATTTTTATCCATTCAGATCTACCTCAAAAATCATGCATAATCCCTCGATTGAAAAGCCTTTTATATCCCTAACATCATTTTGGATGAGTACTCTCATAGTCCAACCAAAACTCGGATTAGAGAGTAGGGAGGTAACAATTGAAAAAAAATTTCACTCAAGCCCAGGGATATGAAGTCAAAGTTAATAGGCTCAATCGATCGGCCTTGCTACATGACCACCAACCACTCATCACCAAGGATATGGAGTCCAAACCAGTAAGCCTAATCAGGCAACCCAATCGCATACCTTTCGACCATTCATCGGATAGAGGATTTAATTGGAAGAGGACTCTCTCTTGGTCCTAATATTATCGAACAAACCAATATGATAAGCACTTGGACGGTCCCACCATCCGATTGACCCCTCATCAAAGAAGCTGATACCTTGTCTAACAGACCTGAGTCTGACTATATAACAAATTACCAAGCACGCTTACACGGGCAAGCCTCGGCGATGGCTGTATCAGCATATGAGCGGCTTTCTTGTCTGTCTATCCTCTTACTAGAAAAACTGGCACCTCTCCCGATCATGTAGACCTAGCTGAGTACCAAACTATTGAGTACCCTCGATCAAGTAGACCTTGATAGTTATAGCACTTCTATCGACTGGCCATCAAAAGCTATAACGTGCACTCACCGACTACTTACCAGATTTGATCCTTAATCATCTAGCAATTCCTTTGCTCCAATATTTTGGATATGGCTCAACTGTGTGCTCAGTACATGAGTGGCCCTCCTTGTTCATCCATCATCTCATTGAGAAAAATGATATCCAAATTGGCCAGACTAAGCTAAGTGCTGCTCGCTGACCACCTTCGTCTGATCTAGCCTTGCCAACAACCAGCTTCCCATCGATCGGACCATCCAAAGATTATTGACATATCCCACCCTCACCGAGGCTATCCGATCAAGTATCCTCTAACCGGCCATTTCTCGAATTCAATAGAAGTACTCGGGACGGTCCTTGATTCGTAAATCTGAAGGCATATAGATTCTTAGGTGATTCCCACTCGAATCCACTGAAGGCTAATACAACTGATGGTCATTTTCACATCCTTGATTACAAGGTTAAAAGGTCATATCATGTATCATGATCCCTAATCACTGCCATATCCTCATAATTAAAGGGAACATGCTTGGACTTAGGCAGCAGTCCATATCATTATTAAAGAAATGTGACAACTTCTATGTAAGGATAAGTTTTCAATTAAAATAGAATGGGCATCCACTGCAAACTGGAAAATCCTCTAATAGCCTATTGACAAGCCATATCACTTCTCACTGAATCTACCAAGATTTTTATCATTTTTGAAAATACCTCTATCCTTCACCTATAAAATGAGATCTCCTAGCAACTTTCAATGTATGTAAAATCTCTCAACCATGCTCCTTATATTGTTATCATGTAGAAAAACTAACTTGAGCAACAGAGAGTTTATGTTGGAACATCTTCTGGCCAGAACTTTTTTATAGGTTTCGCCTCTTGAAGATCTGCCTACATGATGCGGACATCGAGATGAATATTGAACCTGATCAGCTGACTCATATATCAGGACAGCCTGGTGATAGTTCGGCGAAGCCCAACCCAGACGTTTCGGTTCAGCTTCCGGCCCATAACGATTTGGGGGCACCAGCCTCGCCAGCAGGAAACGTGCGCAGGTCCAGACGCCTTCAAGGGAAGCAAGTTTCAAATCTGACCCGTTTTTGGGATGAAAACAATTAATTGGGAATTGGGTCGAAGGCCCAATACACTAATTGCGTCCGTGAAATTTCGGATCCGGGAAAACACCGGAGTCTTTAGTCTTATTATTATTATTATTTTATTAGTGGCGTGATCTCTTGATTTTTTTTTTATAAAAAAAAAAAATCCGTTTGAAGAGTTTCACGCAAGAGTCAGCGTTTGGATTTGTTTACATTAGAGTTTAGTTTTTTTTTCCCTCCCTTGCAGTCACGTGGGGGTCATTAATACCTTGTATTGTTTCTTAAAACCCGAACCAAGGAAAAGAAAAGGTGTTGATTATTTTTTTTTGTTTGGGAATAACAATTACACGGTGAGCTTTGTTTTGGACGTGTTTTGTTTTGGAGAATTTTTTGGGGACGTGCTGTTGTCTTTTATGTTTGGGTGATTCCGTGGAAGGCAGCGAGCGTTTCTTTGTTTTGAAAAAAATAATTGCACGGTGTTTATTGGTGGGTGATTTTGTGGAAGGCCGCCAGCCACCTTGTTTTCCTCCTTGCGCACACCAGGCCAAAAGCCTGGTTGGAAGAAGACGATTCCGTGAGGAATCTCTTTCTTCCGTTCCTAGTTCCTGATTTTAAAAAAAAAGAAACAGGGACTCACGGTGAGAAACCCATCGTTCGTCCCTTCCAATTGTGAAGACCCGGATTAAAAATCCGGTAGAGGGCTGGCAACGTGAGGAATCACGCGGCCCCTCCAGCGCTTGATCGTTGCAGGTTTCAAAGGATCTTCCCCATCTTACTCAATCCTAGCATCCAAGAATTCCCATAACCCGTTCTCGCAGAGCCGGGATTTTGGTCGCTGCAGGCGTTTGACAACCGTCCTACACCACTACACCACCAGCTCTAGCATCTCTGGTGTCCTGACAGATTTTGGGACCAACACTCTCTTTGTATTCTTGAATATCTATTATCTAGGATAATAATTATAGGACCAATAGACATATTTAGCATGCACCAGAGAGCTCCATAAATTATTCAATTTTGGAATAATTTTAGTAGCCAATCTGGTTAATAAAACATAGTGGCGAGTACTGAGAGAAGGGACTCCTAAACCATAATTACTTAAAAAATGAATCCAATTATTAAGTGCTCCATAACCAAAAGTAATTTCTCTTTAAAAATTCAATTTCAGCCACAATCAACTTTGGAATCACCGTACCTATAATCAAATAGATTAAAGTAGAGGCTATGACATATTTAATAAGGACTAATTTCCCCACCATAGAAAGCCATCTCCTTTTCTATCCTTTTGGTCTATCCATCGCCTTCTAACTTAATGCATTGAAGTTGGACTTTGGTAGCCTCTCATCAATCAATGGAACAATAAATACTTCCAAGTAGTATCACATTCAGGAATGCAGAGGATTGTGATTCTTGAATTGAGCTTCACAATAAGTTTATTAGGATTCACCCTTTAGCTTGGGGGTAACAATATTGCTTACTCCGTAATTTGCAAGTATTACTCACAATAGACTTTATAATCAAGGTACAGTCTCCTGCAAGTAATAGATATATATAATTTAAAGTTATAAAAAAGTCAATGAGAAATATAAAAATACATGAAAATTAGAGGCCATGCTTAGGAATTGGGATAGAGCTACAACCATTGAGTCCTTGTATATAATTATGGCGATATATATAGTATGTGCATCAATATGTTGAATACTAGTTAAACTTATATATTAAATACTAACTATTCTTTTATGTGTGTGTATGTGCGTATGCATGTGCGCATATGTATATATATATATATATATATATATGTGTGTGTATATATATGTATGTATGTATATATGTATGTGTGTATATATATAAGGAAATGGAAAAGTCTGGATTCATTAAGATAGGAAAGAAATACAACAAAAAATGACAACGAGTAGAATATACAAAAATGGATAAGAGTTTAAGAATGAATTGAGAAATAGAAGATGGAGAAGAGTTTAGATGGGGGGAGGAAGAGGGGCTAGAGTAGATGAACAAGCATAATATGATAATAGTATTGTTGGTAAGAATCCTAAGGTTAAAGATTCCCTATTGAAAATATAATTGTTTCTTCCAATTTTAGTTTTCCAATATAATAAAATAGCAAACAATTCTCAGGCTAAATGTAGGTCCCTTTTAATTTTTAAATCTTTTTAGAAAACTTGTAGAGTGGGCACCATATCAGCAATTCAAATTTATCAAGCTTCGAAATAAAATAATCTCAAATTGATTATCAATAGAAGCAAAATGAGCGCAAGTGTTAAGTAATTAATGTAATCTTCGAGTTGACAAAAAGGTAAGTTGACGGTATTTGCTACTTAAATTTGCTCAGTTTAAATAGCAATTGTGAATATGCTATTGTTGACGATAAACCAAATAGAATTTTTTGCTTTGGTATAAAATAAGTCCATCAATTAAGAAAACTGTAACTAGACTTGATGTTGAAGAGAACTATCCAGTTACCATTATGATACTCGTTATGTTCACATAATTCGATGGGAGAAAGCCAAAAGTACCAAGTGTTGATATCTTTAGTGACGTCCAAGTAGGGTGGGCAATTTATAACCCGATTTATAACAAACCTAGTTGACGGAGATCTAAAGTTAAGCTAACCGAACCATTTAATAAATAGATTGGTTACATGTTTAGAATCCTAAACTGTTCACCCCATTTGACCTAATTAATAGTTTAGATCAAGTCATGACCCAACTAGTTTAAAATCTGTTTAACTTGTTTAAGACCTATTTAATGTGTTGAAGACCTGTTTAATTCGTTTGATCCATTTAATCTAATTTGACCAATTTATTTACAGGTTATGCATATTAGATTGAAATTTTAATTTATTAATAAATAGTCCAAGTTTGGACTGATAGATATTTGACTTAATTTGATCCAACCTAACTTGATTGTCCTTCCTAGATCCAAAAATGAACTACTCCATTTAAGAATTGAGGCTAGAGAACATTTGTCATCTTCATCGACATAATTTATAGAAAGGATTTCATAAGCCAAAGAATGAATCCACTAGTACTCCCATAAACGAACAATTTTTCAGCAATTTTACCATAGCTCCCCTAAGTATGAGGTCATGTAGGGATTTATCTTTGCAATAGATAAGTAACTTGCAGAAGGGTAATGTTATACTCGTTAGACTTTTGCTTTGTTCTAATAATCTTCATCACAAATAATATTTCAAGAGCATCAAGGATCTCCATGGCTTGTCTACATCATCTAGTATCTTGTAGGGCCATCTTCTGAGCAAAGCTAAGTTTATATTGCACAAGTGCTTGATGCCAAAGCTATTGTTAAATTGACTTAAAGTATAGTAATATGCATTTCAACTTACCATGGCTCTACATAATGTTTTTCCTTACCTTTTTCCTTACCTTTTCAAAACATCTTTTTTTAAAAAAATCGCCTTATCTTGTTGGGGTTCTTCGCAACTCGCTTGGGGAGGTAGAAGACAAGTATGTAAAACTTTTTTATGGCTAAAACCTATATGGTCACATGAGACTAGTCTTCCTCCAAGAGTAAGTATTCACCCCTTCCAACTATCTAGTTTATATTAAACAAACGATAATAATTAACATTAAAATGACAATCTATAAATTGTGTTTTTTATAGGGGTGGAAGTAGTATGGATAATATTTAACCAAATCCGATTCCATATCCGAATATATTGGATATGGATATAAATTTAAACATTCGACTAATATCTGTATCCATATTTACATTCATAAAAAAATATGGATATGAATAGACAACTATCCGATATTTAATTTTATATAGTACTCATTAACTAAAAAATATATATACAGACTATTAACTTGATTTATCCTTAAATTAATAATATTTTTTGATTTTATAAATATATAGTTTAATTATCCGATTTATATCATATTTATATCTGTATTCGATTTGTATCCATATCCATTTAAAATAAATTTGAATATAAATTTTTATATTCGATTAATATCTATATCCGTATCTGTATTTGTCAAACAAAACAAATATGGATATGGATGCATTGGTGTCCAATCTGATTTTAACTTTAATTCTTTGGCATGCTTGATTGTCTCCATTGCACTTGACATCGGCATCTTGATTTTTTTAAATTATAATTTTATTTACATGTACCAAGTTAATCTTTGTTAATCGTGGATACTTATCCCTTAAACTTGCTAAACCATTCTCATAACAAATATAAATTTAGCATCCAACAAGAATCTAGTATTCTTTAAAGGCACCCTTTGCGTTATCTTTTTCCTTCAAGATCCTCTTCACCTTTTTCTTTTTTAAAAAATAAGAATCTATACCCTCCAAGATAGCGTGACCAAGAGCAACCTTGGAGCGATGGGTTACAAAAGCTAGTTGGGCCCAATCCATGCCTTCCACCCTTACCTTCCCTATCCTTACATTCCCTTAAAAATCCCCAACCAATGCCTTCATGACACGTGCCAACGGCATCCCCGACTGCGTATTAGCTGGCAGGCAGGTGGCCACGGAATATTAAAAGTCCACGCCGTACATCCTCTACAGATGATTCTAGAGGGGGAGACACATGGTGCGTAGTTTTAAGGGCAAGAGGAGGGCGTTTAACAGGGTGGACGGCCTTGGGGAGCATCGCGACGATCGGACGGCGGAGATCGCGGAGATCGGTGGACGATCCGATAAGGATCCGATAAGGTGGTCCCGCGGGGGATCAGGCAGCGCGTGGCGAAGGGTAGGAAGCTCCCGCGAGCGCAGAAGGCGCCACGTGTCCGTCCCCGACCGCGAAGCGCTCCCCCGCTTCGCTTCCGTCTCCGTGAAATACTCCCAATTTTAGTGAATTATCGTTTGCGTCCTCCCGTCCTCCGTCCCTCTTGCTCTTTGGTTCCTCCCCTCCTCCAAAGAGGAAGAGATCTCTCCGGGTCTTCGTTTCCGTCGCCTAGGGTTTCTCTCCCTGCTGCTATTCGATTCCGTATATCGTCTCGGGTTCTTCTCCTCTCTTCTTGGTCGAATCCTAATTCGTCGGTTTTCGCGAAAAAGGTCAGTATTTGGTGGGATTTTGGATAGGGATTTAGGGAATTTGGTTGGATCGGGCTGTTGTTGTGGACGTGGAGTTTGCAGGGGATTAGAGTTTGGAGATCTTTAGATTTCTTTTTTTGTTTCCTTGTTTTTTCGTTATCTTTGATTGATCTGGCTAGGTGGGTAGATTGGAGAAACGAACAAGAGGCTCCGTGATATTTTTGGTGCTGTATTTTTGTTCGCTATCGAAAATTGAGGGCTTGTCATCTAGGGTTTCTTTTCTATTAGATAGAGAACCAAGGGAAAAAAACCCAGCAATATTAAAATTAGGTTAAACGCCAAAAAAAAAAAAAAGAAAAAAAGAAAAGAAGGAAAACTAGGTCTTGATTCAGAAAAATAGATTTTCTTTTTTGGTTTTTCTGTTTTTTTGGGAAAATATAAATCCGGTTATCTTCCTGTTTTAGAAGGTTAGAAGGTTTGGTGTAAGAGAAATCAGAAGGGAAAAAAAGCTAGGGTTTCTGTTTGGGTTCGACTGGAGTGTAGGATGACCTTAAATTTCTCATCTTATTCTGTATTCCCTGCTTCAATCCGTGCGGATGAGGAATTTGGATCCACCAGATGTGATAGGAGTGCTGAAGGATTCGATAAGCCCTTCTGGTCGAGCCGGGGGATCGAGAATCCTTGTGGCAATGGAGGAGATGCAGGGAGGGCTGACAGGAATGGTTCTTGTGATCCTGTGGATCTTTTGCCATCAGACCCCTTTGGGATGGAGCTGAGCACCACTTTGGGCAACACTTTCACTGCAATCGCTGGCTGGATCGAAGATTTCAGCATGAATTCTGGTGATCACAAGGTGGGAAGTGGTTCTGTCTTCGAAGGTCTGAATTACTATTGGGTGTCTTCTTCTGCAACCCAGCTGAACTATGGAGGTGCCTATGATGGTTGGGTAGGGGAAAGATCCTTGGGATCATTGGGATATGAGGCTGAACGTGGAGTTTTTAAGCATGCTGCAGATGCGGGGGAGTTTTCAGACTCCAGGGATTCTGAAGTAGCTCATTCTAATGGAGGAGATGAGGGTGCCCCACATGAGGGTTTGCTTTTTGCGCTCAGCTATCTGGGTGTTCGGGATCTCCTCTCTGTCAAAAGGGTCTGCAGGTCACTGCATTCTGCAGTTCAGAATGATCCTCTCCTGTGGAGATGCATCGCGATAGATTCTTCCTTAAGTGAGAAGATAACTGATGATGATCTTTTGCAGCTATCACATAGAGCTCAGGGGAATTTGCAGTGCTTGAGTCTTGTTGGTTGCTCGAGGATCACAGACGATGGTCTGAAGCATGTGCTTGAGAATAATCCAAGGCTAAGAAAGGTTTGTACCCAAATGACTTCTTGTTTGAGTTTGACTGTTATTATGAGGTGATTCCTTGCTTGTCTTGGCTGTGCTTTCATTTGGTTATTGTAGATTGCTGATCTCTAGAAGTGGTGATTATATTCCTTTTGCATGCATTATCTTGCAATCGTACAAATACTCTTTCTATATTGATATCATTTCCTGTTCTGTATGATTCACCCTTTGGTGGAGGCCATTCAGTGTTATAACTTTGGTTTCATTTATTGTTTGTGTGATGAGTATTAATTAGTTGCTCTTCTTGTTTTCTTGCCCATTACTGTAATGACTGGTGTCAATATTAGCTTGCATTTAGACAATTGCAAACTCCAGATTTCTATGCTGGAGAGCAACTTGACTCTCTGTATTTTTTCTCACTTTGTTTACATGCAATAAAATGGGACTATTCACTAAGGGAACATATAAAAAACTTCCCATGCTGTTGTTTAGTACCTGGAAACTTCTAGGGTGGTCTATGTGATTCAGAAACTCCCAAAAAACTTGAATGCACACCCACTTCCTGGGCATTTAGGCACTTCCTCATTTGCAAGTGTTTTGAAATTATACAACTCTCTGCAAAATGTACTCCTTTTGTGCCCACAAAGTACCTACACCCATATCTGTTCCTGGTTCTGGCTGTTTCCCTTTCACCCATTAATTGTCTGTACCTGAATTCATACTTGTTAGTGATGAACAATCTCACTTTCAAAATACCTTGTCATCAATATTATCACAACTGTGGCTGTGACCGTAAATAGCAAGACTTAATAAACATCAAATTTTTGTTTGAATGAGCAATGGCATTACCAACCATAAAAGAGCCCCAAAAAAATATGCTCTCTGCAAATCAGGGAAATCTAGCTGGGGGTGATGCATTCACCTCAGCCTTGAGTATCTTTTGGTGTCTCCTTCATGGTTTCTATTGTTTCAATTGTCGTCTCACTCCCTCAGCATTCTTGACCTTCAATCTTTTTAGGGCCACTAGATTATTAGGATTGCTTTGCTTTTCCAAGTACCTTATTTGCTTTTCTTTTAGGTTGCTTTTGGTGCATCACCAAGCAATTTTGGAAGGTAATATGGATTGCCTTCAAGATAGATTGCCACCAATTAAATTGCCAGTAATGTTGATTACTATGTCTGGTACATTCAGGTAATGTTGTAGGAAAATTATTGAAAATCTTGATTGATATGTTTGGTATGATAATTAGATTACCGGTAATGTGAAATCAAATTTTTAAAATACCCCTATCTGTTCTCAAACATTATAGATTTGCAAACTTGCATCCATAAGCAATATGGAATCATACACATAGAATTATATATAAAGAATTTAAGAGGAAAAAGCCTAAATCAAAAGGGGGTGAGGTTGATGGGCGGCAGAGAAGCCGCAGATGGCAGCGGGGGGCACGGTCGATGAGCGGTAGAGGAGTTGTGGGCAGCGGTAGGGGATGCCGTCGAGTTTTGTATGATTTTTTGAGGTACAATTTTGTGCAAAATTTTTATTGCAACATTGCCAAAAATGTGGTAATCTAGATAGCCACCCCTCTTTAAGGCTTTCTAGATTATCTCATGGCAGACAATGTAGATTGCCAAGGCAATTTGGATTTCCACCAAAAAAGCATAACAAACGTAGTAATCCAAGGGACCCATTTTAAATTGCTAGCAATCTGGATAGATTACCAGTTACCAAATGTAACCTTATAATATTTTGCATCTTTTGTTATGCTTTTCTCACCCATGATTTTGATTCCAAAGATACTATTTTGCAATAAAATACCTAAGGATGTGCATTGTCATTGTGCACATATATAATATGTATTCAATTCGTACTTGTTAATGATGAACCTCATTAGACATGATCACTTCTAAATACTTTGTAATAATATATTAAAACCATGACCATGACCATAGATAGCAAGTCTCCATGGTCATTGAATTTTTCTTTGAAGCTATGCCATTGATGCTCGTTAAAGAGCCCTAGAAAGAGGCATTCACCATAATTAGCAATACTTTACCCCATCTGTGAATGAAGCAACTTTTATGGTGGCACCTTCCTGGTTTCTGCCTTTTCAAGTGCTATATCATACTCCCATACCACCTCTGATCTTCAAATTCTTTTGGAATTGGACCCCATGTTTTTTCCTTCCTTCGAATGAAACCCTGCATTAACTATTCTGCCTGCCTTATTCATGGTTTTGATTCCAAATTTGCAATTTTGTAGTAGAATACCTAATGATGTGCATTGGCATGGCATTTCTCATTATTGCACAGATACTTGATTATCTAATTATTGAAAATTTCAAAAAAAATCTTGATGATTCCTCTCTTTTTTTCTTTAATACATTATGGTTCTTAGATTGAAATATTTTTCTTATATTAGAATTTCATCCCTCGGTCGATGTGCTACTCATAATAGCTTTTCAGTTTCTGTTTATAATAACTATATGCTAGAGGTGGGAGCGCAGTTTTAAGTCTTGGTACCAATATCACTACTTGTTTCTGTTCTAGTATACTCCTAGTATATCATATTTTGTAGGCATGCAGTATGGTAGTTAGTGCTAGTATAGCAAAGTTGAGATCAACAAGATTTTTTAAATTGGAGATCTTGGCCACCTCCATTGGTGGCAAGACTGATATGGACCAAGATGTCAATTTATATTAAGCCAAGATGCAAAATAGGGGAAAAAAATAAAGTATTGAGAAATTCCAGGATATCGGCCATTTTTTTTCTCGGAATCAAGATATCAAAATCCCAGTAAATATAGTTAGTCTGAAGTTGCATATCATTTTAAGACTTTAATTTGAATATTTAATTAACAAATAATTTATAACACTCAACAGGCGATTAGGAAATAGTGGCCAATATTATTCTTATCATATCAGTTTTTTTTTTTTTGTGGGGGGGGGGGGGGTGTTGGGGAGGGGGGGGGGGGAATCGATTTATATCGGTGGAGATAATGTGGGCCAAGATGTTGGTTATATATCTTATTAGTTAGTGTCTAATACTAGTACAAACTGGTACCTCTGCCAAGATAAAAAATCCCTTTGACATCCACTACTATGTGATGATAAATATGGTAACAAGAGGAGTATTGAGTACCATTCCATGATTGGTAATTTGGTATGGTATTGTATGGTATGGCCTGTACTGGTCAGTTTTGGCATGATACTTAAATCCTTGGTGGGAGTTTAATCAGACTAAATGTTAAACTGATGCTTAAACTACACATTCAGTGGGTGTTCAGTCAGACTTGGGCAGCTGATATTTTGGCTAGCTTTACAAGGGCGATCTAGTTAAGAAGTCAGGTTCCAGAAGTTCAAGAAATATTTAAACAAGACTTTCAAGTCGGCTGCTGCTTATGGTGCAGAAGCTGTACAACTAAAGGTGATAAAAACTTCTTGTGGTTATTGACAGACAGCTACCGAAGGGATGTTGCTTGAACCTTGCCTACTGGCTTTGGTATTTTGCACAAAAAAAAAAAAGGGCCTCTGTTCTGCTCCCAATTCTGTTGGAAACTACCATTCTGTCAACAAAATATGAGCAGTCACATGGGTTCTGCCCCCACGGTTGCTCCCAGGGTTGAGTTCAGTGCTTTTATTGGCCCTCTCTTTTGGGCCTCTGTTATTTCCATTTTTTCTAGCTAGCAGTCACGTGGATGATGCACATGAGCAGAAATCCTATGTGTTCAATTTGAAAGTAGTAGTAAAGATTGATTCATGTATGAGAAAACACATGGATGAATGCAGTTAAATAGATTAGAGAGAGTGTATTTTGCTGGGATATTTGAGTTGGGTTGCAGGATTCCACCCTATTTTTTATTTTATGAGGCTGTTGGCTAGGAATTCAGGAATTGAAAATCTAGATACTTAGAGAGGGAGTCCAGTTTGCGGTTGGACATAGGCAGCTGCAATCTTATTTTATTCGTCTATCCCGCCTGATAATTGGAGTACTCCCACTAATTACGGGAGATCTTGTGCAACAGTCTGTTGAATGTCTGATGTTCATATTGTCTGTCTTGGAAAAATCTTGTGGGAGTTCTCATTATATGTTAGTATGTAGATTGCTGTTTATCACTACCATACTACATTAAAGTCTTTTACGTTAGAATCATTAAAGTGCACTAAAAGTATCTTATAGTGACTTTCCATATTTATGAAATGCTATTCCCTTTTGTATTCTTCCTGAGTGGCATGTGATATTTCCACGCCAAATTTAGAATTTTGTAATATAGCACCTAAAGGTATGCAATGGCATGATGCATCATATGGTTGCATAATTATCTAGAACCATTGAAGATTCTGATTTCAATTTTTGTCATCTCATATTATGCTAGTTGAACAGAAGCATGCTTTTGAAATTAGAATTTTCCATCTGTCAATATACTTTTCATAATTGATTCACTTTTCCTAATTAAGAACTAGATGTTTGAGAAGGTGGAAGGGTGGCAGTCAGACTCCAGAAGTTACATTAATGCATAAACTGTACATGTGAAGTATGTTCCAGAGTCTTCTGATATTTAAGTTAGACTTTTTATGGTGGCTTTTTCAGACTCTATAAGTCCAAGCAGTATTTTAACTAGATTTTTAAGAGGGGTGTTGGTAATGCTGCAGAAGTTCTCTGGTTAGAAGTGGGGGGAGATCCACATTCTGTGCATCACTGTTATCAATAAACAACTACTCTATGGATGTAACATGAATATTTTACTCAAATGGCTCTGGCTTTCTGTGATGCATGGGTTCCTTTGTCTTCATGATTATTGAAAATGCCCTGCTGTGAATATGTCTTCTAGTATATATCTCTGTTTTGCTATTCTAAATATCAATAATTTTAATGAGGCATACACTTGCTAGAGAAAACGGTGGGATTTAATAATATATTGAAGATGATTTTTGTCAGTCTAGAAGTTGTCCTAACAAGAAAAACGGTGTCGTTCTGCACCAATGTAATAAAGTAATAATTTTTTTGAGATTTTTATTTTGGCTTATCAGCACTTAACTGGATCTAGAAGGACACTATACTGTTGAGGTCCATCTTGCAATTACATGATTTGCTGACATTTTTATTGTAGTTTCAATTTTCCTTTTCAAATTATTCATTGAAATCATTTATGTGATTATGAAAATCATGCTCTTTGTCTTGCAGTTGTGCGTTCCTGGATGTGTGAGGCTTAGTGTATTGGGCCTTATTAATGCCCTAAAGGTTGTTAAGTCTTCAGGTATGCCAGGGATAACACACCTCGAACTCGGTAGGCTTTTCAGTGTATCACAAGAACATTTTGAAGAGCTGAAATACTTATTAGGCATTGACCAACTTCAGCAGCCGACATCTCACAAGCCTCGGCCTCGGTTTTATCACCTTAGCCGTTCTTCTCTAGCCTGTGATGATGAGCATGCCATTGATATTGAGATGTGCCCAGAATGTCAGAAGTTTAAGCTTGTCTATGACTGCCCTTCAGAACACTGTCATGGTGAAGTATCCAAGAAGTGTAGGGCTTGTGATGTTTGCATTGCAAGGTGTATCCAGTGTGGGAAGTGCATCAAAGACTGCAAATATGTTGAGACGTTTTGTCTTGAATATCTTTGTTCTGGCTGCTGGAAGCACCCAGCCATGATTCAAGAAAGCATGGAGAAGTAAATTGGCTCCAACACGCATATTCTCAAGCATGATATCATTCGCTATGTTCTTCAACTGGAAGCTGAACTTATTATTTGATTGCATAATACACAACTAGGAAGTTCTGAGTTGAGTGCCTTTTTAGGTTTTGTTCTTTCTTGGTCTACCAGTTTGGGATCTAGCAGCTTTGCATTGGCAAAAATTTGGATTTGCTTGTGCTCTACCTTGTGATATTTGCCTCCTGATCATCCTGGTCATCATGGCTTTTACCTTTTTTTAAAGATATAAAAAAAGATCAAAAAAGGGAAAAAAATAAATAAAAGGAATGGATAGATGGAAAGAGGAGAGGAAAAGAAAGGCAAAAAAGGAACAAAGAGGAAGACAAGAGGAAGATAATCAGATATCTACTCATAATTGTCAACTGGATTTGGCTGCCAGAATGTATGGCAAGAGCTTGTAGCTGATTGCCAGGGTAACTTGGCTTTTGAATATCGGGTCGGGTTGCAATTGAGACTGGTATGTTGCTTACCGAAAACTTCATCTTCTGGATATTTCTCTATGCAGAAGTCTCCATGCTCATCCCATCTTCCCTTGTCTTAGCAGGCACAGTGCTGAAGATATTTTATGTCCATGCCACAGCCATCCTTTTCTTCTTTAAGATGTTTCGTCCATGCCTACAGGTCTGCTATATCCAGCGAAGTTAAAGTGCTTATGCAAAATTTTCTGTGGAGGTAGGACCTTATTGGCTCTGCCCAGTGGATTTTAGTAGTTCACATATGTCATGCCTTGGACACAAAGGAGAACAAGAGTTATGGTTTTTGGATGCTCAGAATCCTTTGTCAGAAATTTCTACTGAGATCTAAGCAATGGTTTGGAGTACATAACAACAGGGGAATAGCAGAGCCGTCTCATCTGCTTTGGTTATGGGATTAAAGATCCACGACTCATATGGAGGCCTTGCTAGTTTGTCTTCATGCTATGTAATGAACAGGGGTTTTTGATTATTCTTGTGGCTTTCGTTTCTGATATAAGGCCGGCAATACGAGGACTGCCAATACTAAGTCACATACTGTTTTTTTAGTAATATATTGTTGAATAAAATGTTTCTATTGACTATGTTCTAAGTTTTAACTAACAGGGATCTTCATTCTTTTGCATTGTTTGTGAGAATGCTCCTTGCTGTATAAAAGCTTGTTTGCGAATTTGTGCTATCTCAATTCAGTCTTATTGTTGCATTTGATTGGTTTTATGAAAGATAAGGAGGCAACTTCTGATTCAACCACCTGTGATCATGTGATTGTTGTATTTTGGGCCTAGTGCTGCGGCTCATACAATGACTGAATAAAGTTATACTGGCATGATTCGGTGGCTTATTATGACGAACTTATGGTAACATTTTGGGTTGAGCATGTGGTGGCATTGTAACATGAAATTCCAGGAAGTTTATTCTTTCCTAATATTATAGCATGGCCATCTCATTGCATGTGAACGGCATTTCACAAAATATTTGTTACAAGTGAAGTATCAATTGCTATGCTGGATATTTGTTACAAGTGAAGTATCAATTGCTATGCTGGATATGAACATATGGTAGAAAATTGTAGCCGAGTTTATGGTCTGTTGGTGAAGTAGCTGGAGATTGGGAACAAGTAACCCAAGCTCAAATACTTCTCTCAACTTGATTTTGGCAGGGCATCTCTGTCTTGGTTTGTAGATCACGCATGCCTGATTGAAAATCATGCATGTGTAACCATTATGCTATGCATTTATCAGCATATATGGTCTTATGTGGTGGTTATAATTTTGCACAGGAATGCCATGAAAGGGTTCTAATCATGAAACACCTTGATGACCAACTCTGATCTTTGGACGGAGAGGCTTTCTGAGGTTCTTGTATGAGGGTAGATGCATCGTGTGACTGAGAATGCATGCCAGAAAGAACTGCAATGGAATTACATTGAGAAGGACAGGAGGTGTGTGAAATGTCATCCTTGAGCAGTTACATTAGAAGTATATAGGCAAATTCCCATTTGTATGAACTGACATGAGGGCTTATACTAGTTTGAATTATTTTGCAGAATTCACATGTTTGGTTTCTACCAAGCAAACAAAAATTTATTTGATGCTATACATCTGCAATGATGGACTATATTTAACTTTTAATTACAATTTTGTAAATACAATCTAAGGGCTCTGATTTTAAAAATTTTGCATTTTTTACTTTGAACTATAGGCTACCCCCATGCTGACTGTTTGAACTTGTCATCCTTGAGAAAAGCAGGCAAGGCCAAACAAGTTAGCTTCAAGCTCTCTGACAAGCATGATGGTCACCCTCCTCCCATAATTATGTATTTGAACCAAGATTACAATACCTGTTGGTACGGAGCTGGTATGTAGTCTCATACTGTACAATACTTGGTATGTCTTGACATTTTGTATCATATTGTGTGCCAATATTATAATAAGATACTATCTTGTACCAAAACATTTGAATATCTAATATGGAACCAAGACTAGGGCTTTATTTTTTAAAATAATGGACTATATAATATCTATCATTTCTAATAAATCATAGAAGAGCCGTGCTCATTTCAAAAGATTAATATAGAATATCCTTTCTTTTACCTCTAACGTTATTAAAATCTAGTTTAATGATCTATCCAACAAAAAAGCCATTAATTCCAGCATGCAGTCAAGAAGTTTCCGGTCTCAAACATTTTATCTCAATGTATTCAAATGATGACATATCATGATCCTTCGGAGGAGGCTCTGGGTTTTGAATCACATCTGTCCTCTCTTTGAGAGAGGCTCTAGGCATTAGTCCTGGATGGTATATCCCCCACCAACCCTTTTCTCTCACACGGCAGTCAGAAATACACAAGCCATTCACATCACCAATTTATTTATAAGTTTTACAAAATTTTGTGTGACCAACTAGGGGCACTGCTTACAATTTCTAACAGAGGTCCTAGACATAGCATAAATAAGAATCATGTAGTTAAAATACAGGGTGTTTGCATTATATCGCACCTTTATGCAATATTGCATGGATGATCAAATGCATTTCCCATGAACTATTCATGTTAAAGCTCATAACCAATTAAACAAAACATATAGCACACAGGGTATGATCATATCAGAACTAGATCATTAATTTATTAAATCTTACCATAACTTTGTAGTTTAGCATGTCTACGATAGAGCAGCAGCAGGATGGGTGCAACCGTGCAGGGAAGGTTCTCATGTTGCACCCTTTTTTATTTGGTTAACAAGCGTTTGCTTAGCTTTTTGGCATCCCTTTTCCATATTTCAGGTTTGAACCCTACTGGCCGGTGGCACTCCCACCACTATATTGCTCAGACACAATAAAAATAGCTCATAGAAGATTATCTACCTCCAACCCATGCAAACTCTACTGCTCTCATATGTAGATTTACCTTATGATAGCCATCATTTAATCATGAGCAATGGGACACCCTTTGTTACGTTCATGGGTTAATGATTGTATATTTCTTCCATGACATCTTTAAAAAGAATGCATCTTTTTATTACATGCAGCAAGAAGCAACCCTACTCCATGGTTCTTTGCAAGATACCACGAGAGGTGCATTTTTGCACAAGGAATAATTAGACAAACAAATTCACAACCTAACTGCCCATTAGTTTGATATTTGCATTAAACTTTGTAAGCGAGACATTTTGTACCAGGAGGTCAATAATTTCATTTTTTGGAAAATTTAATATCATTGCAAGCTGCAGCACCCCTACCAAATATAAGCATTGTGTCTAGCTCTACTCTAAAGCATCCATTCATACTTTTAATATCGAAAGCAACCATTTTTCATCAGGAGGCACTCAAGTATCAATCACAGTTTATGCAAAGATGTTGCATGAACAACACAGATGACGAGGAAAAGCAATATTAATGATGTTAATAATATGTCATTAAAACAAATAATAGGGCAAGAAGAAAGGTACAAGAACAAAGCATTTGCCAACTATTTGTTAGGGTATTTTGGCAGAGCTCCTTGATCCATCCAAAGGTCTTTACCTTCTTGAATCTTGTTGATGATAGCTGCCCCTTGTTGCCTTTCCTTCCTTAAGCGGAGGATGCATTAGGGGGTTGGGGTTGGTGTCCCATTGTTTAGCCTATGATAGCCCACTATCTTGCTTCTCCTTCTATCCTTCTCTTTTTGTGTCTACTTGTTGGGTTGGTGCCTTGATGCATGTCCACCTATTTTTGCGTGAATGATGCACGCGCAGCGGCCCAGGCCCATGCAGTCTCCTCCTTTTGTTCTCTATCACAGTCTATGAAGGACCATTGGTCCACAGGGATGACAAGAGTTCCACGGTGCCATTTAAAGCGCTCTAGCGAAAATTCAATGTGGGGCAAGTATTAAATATGAGAAAAGTGGGCGTTTGAAACACTGTAAGCCTTAAAATTGCTGCTCATCTTGAGTTGATTGGATGATGGAGTGCTCGTCTAGGCATAATCGAACGGCCATGCACATTTTACGATGAAATCAAATGGTTGAGCTTGTTTTTGGGTGGTATCCAATGCAAATTGGGTTGATTTATGTAATTTGTGCCATGATCAATGCCGATCGAATGGCCATAGATTGTTTTGGAATCAAACTCATGTTGGGAGAGCTATAGGACTTCGATTTAAACATGGTTGGACTGTTAGATTCCTAGTGAGATGCTCTTCATGCCAAAGGCTATAAAAATAGGGATAGAGGGCCAGGAATAAGGTATAAAGATCTAGTAGGCGGTGAAAGATCTTTGAAAGTCGATGGGGGCTGAAAGTTGAGAGCTTATAAGAGGGATTTAGGATTTATTGTTGAAAAAATTGTATGGAATTGAGAGTAAGAGTTCCAATCTTGTAAGTTTATTTTTATAGTGAAATCTTGCTTATCTTCTTCCTTATCCTGCGACATTAACACCAACAATCGTGATCCTGGGAAGGAAATGTTAGAAAATGTGTCCTATAGCTAATTATCTGAGTTGTAGATAGTTGAGCTCTTTATAATTTGTACACGAATCATTATTGAAATAAAAGTTATTTTTAGCAGTTCATCTCTTTTTGCATCTTTCTTTGGACTCTTTTGAGATGAAGTCCTTAGAACTACTTTAATTCGATAAAGAAGAATTTATCGAGTAGTTCTTAAACATGTTTATGACCAAATGATACATTGTTCCTAGAATGACAACGTTTATCAAGTATAAATCATTGTATGCCATATGGATTGGTTGTCCTCATAACTCAAGAGTATGGAGATACTGGTATGACATGCAGGTGAGTGTAGGTATACATTGCACTGAACGTGACCAACTCTGTTGAGGACTCTATTATTGGGAGTATCTCACAAAAGCATATGGGTATAAGTATTCCTATGACCTGAGATCATCCCGATAATTTGCAAGCAACTCATTATACTTAGATAGCGGATGACCTGGATTTCTAATCTAGTAATGGATGGTTATTGGGTGTAGTCAAGTATTTATTAAGTCAATAACGAGTTAAAATGGATTTGACCACTCTAAGATATTGGAGACAATGCTCTACTATGTTTCAATTTAGCAAGACCTTGGGCAAAGCAATCCTTATGAAGAGTCAGGGATTTAGCACGTTAAGACATATTTAGATGCATTATTCGGAGTTGGCAGTCGACTCTGAAATCATTCTGAGCATTAGGGTCAAAGAGATAAATTATACAGAAACCATATGCCTGGATTCTTGAATGTTGTTTCACAAACATTCAACTTCCAGATGTCGGGCACCATTGCTAGATGGTTGCATCGATTAGTTCATGATTAGTCCCTGCACTATTGACTTAGTGTTCGAACCTATGCGACCATACACAATAGAAGTTTCTAACCAATCATGATGGCTGACTAACGATTAAGAATCGTTTACTGACAAAATTATAAATATAATAAATAACTAATTTTGTACAAATATTATAAATTAAGAATTAATTAATTAATAATTAATTATAGGAGGATTAATTAATAATTGAATTTCTAATTGACTTAATTTGATTGAGTGAAGAGGTTTAAGTCAAGTCTAATTAAATTTGGTTCAATTAGAATTTATCCGATTAGGTTATTTGATGACCTAATTGCTAAGAATTTTTAATTATAGTTGGATTCGGGCTTGAGCCTAGTTGATTTCAAATTTAATTAACCCTAATTAGGATCTAATTAGATTGAGTCCAAGTTGGTTAAATTAGTTATAACCAAATTAGTTTGGTTCATAGCTAATTTTTGTCAAAGCCTGGTCACACCCTTATCTAGCCCAACTAGGTTTCCTATTAGATTTCTCCATGCTAATTATTTGAATAAATACATGAAAAATATATGACAAATATGTTTTCATGCACTCCCACCTTTCTTATCTGATTTGGATTAATTTATGATGAGTTTAAAGTTTAAATGAGAGGAGTTTGACTGGAAATCAAATTCTTTGCCTTATCCTAACTCTACTTGGTCTTAAACTCTCAAAAACTTATCTATTTTTGTCATCAACTTTTTTTGAGAACTCTCCATGAAAAAATTAGTTTTTTTCATACTCTCTCATTCCCATTTAGATTAGGATTGGTTTGAATTAAATTTGGATTGATTTAAATTTAATTGAAGGATTTCTATTAGGAATATAACACCTAGTCTTATTTAAACAGCATCACTTTATCCTAATCTAATCCCTCCTCTAATTAACAAAATCTTACTTCAATTTTTTGTCATTAAGAGAGTAATTACCATGAAAAATCTGAAGTAGAATTATCATGAAAATAAGAGGAAAAGGGGGCGTGAATTCTGGATGGACGTGAGAGACCCTCTTAAGTGCTAAGGTTGAAGGAAGAAGAAAAAGAAAAAAAATAGTAGAAATGGGTTTCTTATTTTTGATTTTCTTCTTCTTAGATATAGACCTCTTCATCCTCTTCTTGGATTTCTTAGAAGGCTCAAGAAAACCTAAGAAATAATTTATTTTCAGTCATTCAGTGGCCTTCACATGGACTTAGCAATCCAGGAGATTGATCGCGTCAGAGCTTCATGTGGATGATTCGTAGAGGTCGGATATCTTGTATGGCTGTGAAGCGACGTAGAGAGCCCTTACCATGTGCCATCAATAGCAGTGATCATCGATCCACAATAAGGTATGAAATTTGATTTCATATTGTTTATATATTAGATCTACTGCATGCATCGGCTAGATCGATGCATGCTGATTTTATTTTCTACTACATATCATGTTACGATCATGCTTAGGATTTATAAAATTATTTTAAATACATATTTTATATTTAAAATAGTTTTAAAATAGATGTTATTTTATTGTGAATTAATAAAAAAATCAATGCTTGAAACTTTAGGTGTTTTTTCCATAAGGGATTTCCCAAAAGGGATCCGTATTTCATATAAGAAATTTTTCTGACAAGTGGTATCATTGCAGTTGGTACCACAACAACCGATATCAAAGTCTCAGATTGTCCATGTTGATCGAGATGGAAAAAGATAGAGAACACAACCACAATCAAGGTGAACATTAACTAGTTCGATAGGAAGAGTAATTTCTTCTTTTAGCAAGCAGGGATAAAAGATGTGCTAATTTAGCAAGAGTTGATCGACACTCTTATATGCGAGAAGAAGCTCGCCACCATTGAGGAGAAGACTAGAAAAGGCTTTATATACAAGCAGTAAATGCTATCCGCTTATATTTGGTGGATGAGGTGGTGATTCATGTAATGAACGAGACTTCCCTGATGGTGCTATGGATGAAGCTCGAGAAGCTGTATATGGCAAAGCTTTTCATTAACATATTCTTTTTTAGAAGCAGTTCTATTAACTA
The DNA here is from genome assembly GCA_021397845.1 of Areca catechu. Taxonomy (NCBI): domain Eukaryota; kingdom Viridiplantae; phylum Streptophyta; class Magnoliopsida; order Arecales; family Arecaceae; genus Areca; species Areca catechu. The sequence goes on along the minus strand of CM038048.1, from coordinate 89,496,397 downwards.
TGGATGATCGAAGGATAGAGCATGCAGGAGTACCTGAGCAACTTTCAAAAGATTCTCACTGATCTCCTTAGTATCGATGAAAAAGTTGAAGAGAAGACCAAGGCATCGGTCTTGCTTCGTCACTGTCACAGTCTTTTGAATCCTTGGTGACTGCTCTTCTAGTAGAATAGAGCACCAATAATATGGAAGAGGTCACCTCAACATTATTCCAAAATGAGGTTCTCAAGCAGGAGAACCAAGCTTCAAGTTTAAATGGAAACTCGGCATTAGTGATTTCTGGAGGACTAGATAGTAGAAAGTAGAGCGACAGAGGATCACAAGGCCAGAGGTCCAGGTCGAAGGATGCAGCAAGATCAAGTGCTACCAGTGTAACGAGTTAGGACATTGTATCAGAAATTACATGTGGCTTAAAAATTGAATGAAGGCTACTACGACAGTGGCCAATTGTAGCGATGGTGATGGATACTACAGTGATACACTTATGGTATCCGAAGAGGTATCTCCTTCTTTCTAGTAAATTCAAAATTCTGCATATCTACACCATATTTATTATAGAGATGAGCTGTTCGACTCTCTAGAGAGTAGAAAAGGTTCTATCCACTTGCTAGATGGAACGAATTGTTACAATTGAGAGCGTTAGGATAGTCAGCTTGAAGGCACATAATGGGATAGCAAAAAAATTGGACGAGGTTTGAAATATACCCAAAATTTATAGAAATCTAATTTTTCTAAGTAAACTGGATTCAAACGATTATAAGTGAAAAGCCAGAGATGGAATTTGAAAGTCTTACATGACAGTAGGATTATTTTAAAGGAAAAAAAGCATAGAGAACACTATCTCTTGACAGGGAGTCCAATGCAAGATGGAGTTCCTAGTACTGACAGGAGCTTAGTGTGAGGTGGAGTTCGATAGTAGGTGGATCAGGCATGAGACAAGAGACTCGAGAGGATGACAAGAGATGTTGCATGGTGAAGTTTCTATTATCGCAAGAAGCTTTCCCGAGCAGGTCTCAGGTTAGGTAGTGTACAACACGTGATAGAGATGAGATCAAGTAGCCTCGCTCGACTCCCATGTTTGCCCATCCATGAGCAGTAGGCATTTATCTTATGGCATGAAGGTGAGATCCTTCAAGAGCTCCCAAAATTAGATGGAGGCTGAGCATCTAGTCTAGGTGGAGGTTGTTGGGTTGCTGCCTCGATGCATGCCCACCAATTTTTGCATGAGCGATATGCACGACAGCTTAGGTCCATGTAGTCTCCCCCTTTTGTTCTCTGTTGCACGGTCTATGGTGGACCATTGGTTCATAGGGATGGCATGAGTTCCATAGCACCATTTAAAGCACTCCGTATTGCCATTTAAAGCACTCCAGTGGGAATTCAATATGGGGAAAGCATTAAATGTGACAAGAGTGGGTGTTTGAAACACTATAAGCATGAATTGCTACTCACCTTCGGGTGATCGGACAAAGGAGCACTCGTCTTGACAAAATCGAGCGATCGCATGTGTCTTGTGGTGAAATCAAATAGCCGAGCTTGTTCCTGGGTGGTATCCGATTCAAATTGTGTTGATCTATGCAATCTGTGGTGCAATCAACATCGATCGAATGTCAACAGATTGTTTTGGCATCAAATTCGTATTAGGAGATTTATAGGACTCTTATTTGGACATGATTTAGACCGTTGGACTCCTGGTAAGATGCTCTTCATGTCAGAGGCTATAAACATAGGGACAGAGTATCAAGAATGAGGTGTGCGGATCTAGAGGTTGGTGAAGGATCTTTAGAAAGTCTGTAGGCATTCAGAGTTAAGAGCTTATAAGAAGGATTTGAGATTTCTTGTTAAAAGAATTACATGGAATTAAGAGTGGGAGTCTCAATATTGTAAGTTTATTTTTTTATAGTAAAACCTTACTTATCTTCTTCCTTCTCTTGGGGCATCGATACCAACAATTATGATCCTGGAAATAAGGATTCGTATTCCATACAAGGGATTTCCCTGATGAGTGGTATCAATGTAGTTGGTACCACAACACTACTTATATATATAATACTGCTACAACCTAAGGGGATAACCTCTCCTTCAAGAGAATTGTGGTTTATCTATGGTAAGGCGGTTATTTCAACAGTCAATTTTGCTTTTAAAGAATTGATAGGATCACGATGTTGTCATTAAGGCATCACGGCTATCAGTTTAATTAATTAACTTTTAAATAAAATTAAAAATATATAGAAATGATGAGTTGGGTTGAATCCACATGGAAGGTAGTACTTAGAATAGTTTGAAATCTTTGATTTTAAGAAGAAAAAAAAATATTTTGAAGTTGAAAAATAAAATTAAAAAGTGTAAATGAATTTGAAGAACAAGAATTTAAACATGGATATGTTAGATCTGCTAATCAGATCTTAGATTCTACTTGCAATAAAAATAACTAACAAAAACTTAAATGGCATAAAAATAAACTTTGCATTAATTAAAATCTAATTACAAGGAAGTGAAAATAACAATTAAATAAACCATCAAAAGCAATAACAAAAAATTCAAAGTTGATCAGTGCAGTCTCATCAGGAAGTTGGTTGATGTTACTTCACCTTCTTCCGTCGTACTCCGAGGAGCGAACTGGACTTCCTCTTCTTCTTTATCTTTGGATCTTGATATGAAAATTAGTGTAAGCAAAAAGATGGCATAGGAGACAAAGCTTCTCCTCTAAAAAATCTCACTCTTTAAGGCCAACACGTAATCCAAAGCTAAGCCTTCTACCCTATACCATATTCCTCTCTTCAAGATGATTTCTTCTTAGCCCAGAGGTCCTTTAAATAGAGCACATCTAGGGATTCCTCTCGATCAAATTTGGAGTCAATCGGGCTCAAGATTGGCTAGATATCACATGAGAAATTATAGCCATCCGATGTGCATCTTGATGGGCTGATCATGCTTTCATCCTTCTCAGCAAATAGAGTTCGATCTAGACTCGTAGAATCCCCGAATCCCCCTCCTTCGATCAAGACTTGGACTTTGCTTCTCCCCATCGGGTGGTCGGCGGTGCGAGGCAGCGGGCGGCGGAAGGCAGTGAGAGGCGATGGTGGCAGGGAAACCAATCAACAGGGAAAATGGTAGAGTGGAGCACTTGTGTTGGGTGGCCAATCAATGGAAGAGAAGGCGGGGATGGGGGAGTCATCGGAGATGGCCTGTGGTGGGTTTCAGGCATCATCTTCGATTGGCGATGATTAGCCATGGCTTTCAATGATCGAACGAAAGAAAAAATTAGATGATGGAGGCTGAGCAGAGATTGGACAGCTATAGGCGAGTCTCCGGCAGCTTCTCCAGTGATGGAGGGCTTCTTGGTGATGAGGGAAATGGCTAAGGACAGCTCCAATGGCTGGGAGGCATGAAACGAAGGAGTTGGTCCATGAAATAGCTTCGTGGACTGGCTATAATGGCTACCGGTAGGCCAACCTAGTTTTTGTAGACCAAGCGATCAGTCCATGGTGGATCGACTGCTTTTGTTGGTTATTTTCCAGTGCACACCGGTGGGCCCTTAGTTGGCTGCCACAGTGGGCGACTGAGGTGGCCAGCAGTCTTCGGGAGTGTCGACTCATATGGGCGTGTCGACACTATCCCTGGTGCGGTCGTTGTAATTGGAGAGTGTGACGAGCCATCTTGCTGCTGGAGCGGTACTCGATTTGCCAAGTCTGGCTCTAGTGCGAAGCCCCTCAGGCCCGCCGCCCTGCTTATGGGTGGGTTCTAGTATGCCTTAAGTGAGTAGATTCCCAGCCTTCCATCAGGTGCGTGCCTTTTGGTGTGGTGGTTAGGGGCTACAATCCGACAGATGGTATAAGAGCGAGGTTGCAGGTTCAAGCCTCGACAGCCCCCCGGGTGTCGCTGGGGGGGGGGATTATTGGCTATTTTCCAGCGCACACTGGTGGGCCCTTAGTTGGCTGCCACGGTGGGCGGCTGAGGTGGCCAGCAGTCTTCGGGAGTGTCGACTCGTATGGGCATGTCGACACTGCCCCTGGTGCGGCCGTTGTAATTGAAGAGTATGACGAGCCATCCTATCGCTGGAGTAGTACCCGGCTTGTCGAGTCTAGCTATAGTGCGAAGCCCCTCAAGCCTGCCACCCTGCTTATGGGTGGGTTCTGGCGCATCTTAAGTAAGTAGATTCCCAGCCTTCCATCAGATGCGTGCCTTTTGGTGTGGTGGTTAGGGGCTACGATCCGACATGTGGTATCAGAGTGAGGTTGCAGGTTCGAGCCTTGACAGCCCCCCGGGTGTCGCTGAGATGGGGGATTGTTGGCTATTTTCCAGTGCACACCGGTGGGCCCTTAGTTGGCTGCCACGGTGGGTGGCTGAGGTGGCCAGCAGTCTTCGGGAGTATCGACTCGTTTGGGCGTGTCAACACTGCCCCTGGTGCAGCCGTTGTAATTGGAGAGTGTGACGAGCCATCTTACTGCTGGAGCGGTACCCGGCTTGCCAAGTCTGGCTCTCGTGTGAATCCTAAATACATACAATTTTTTTATTAACTTTCAAATTTTGATTTTGGACTCATTTGAACTCTGATTTGAGTACCATCTATACCATTGAACTCCAGAAATCGAGCTTTTTTTGTTCATGGATTCTTTTTTATAAAACTCTAATAAAAAGCATCAATTTTTAATAAATATAACTTAATTAATATTTATTTTAATGGTTAAATTAGTTAAATTAGGATAATTGATAGACTTATCACATCCTTCAACTTAGTCATTGCTAGTCCCTTAGTAATGCAATTAAGATATATGTATTAATTTTATAACCATATAAGATTCTTCTTTGGATCCAGGCTTAAGATTAAAAGAAATTAGCTAGCATCACTAACTAGGTATTGAGTTTTCGAAATAAATTTTACAGTCAAAACTATTAGAAGCTTCCTTAAAATTCATCAAAGATCTATCGTACTTGTTTTTATGATGGCTAACTCAGTATTTCAATGCTAGATTATAAAGAACAATTATATCTTCGCTTCTCACATACTTTTGGTCAATTTTTTATATACCCTTTAAATTAAGCACATGAACTGAGATAGTTTTCACACCACCTGAATTTTTTTTAGTTGGTGATGTCTTCACACTCCCCACTTTTTGATACGAACAATAATACTTACTTAGACAAATGTGCCCGATTACTCGATGGAAGACCAATGTTTAGAACTTGCCCTATTTTTTTTTTTTTAGGTAGGTAGCTCTTTCCTCAAATTCAAGTTAAATGGAGGGGTATATATCAACTACCAATTTTTTATTAATAATTGAATCTTTAGTTAGCCTTACAACTAATACCTACTTTATCTCGTTAGTGTGCATATGCGATGAAAGTGATAATAGTCTTTAGGTGACCTAAGTAGATCGCTAAAAGTCTGATCAGCTAGTCTACTTCTTGACTCGCTACAGTCATTAGTGAATGCTTTCTAATTCTATTATCATTTTCCTAGTCTATTTAGCTCAAGAATTTCTTTCTTGACACATGATTTATTTAAGTTTTTTTTTATTTTCAAGATTTTCTAAAGATTTTTCAAAAATTTTTAATAATTTTTTTAAAAAAATTAAAGTTTAGAAATTTGTCCCTACCTCCCAACTTTAATACCATTGTCTCTAATGGTACAAATAAGTTAAAGAAATAAACTCAAACCATAAGGATAAAAAATATATAGGGATAGAGGTTACTTGAGAAGAGGAGCTTATCAACAAGATAAAGGATGCAATAATCAATTTGAATTAAATTTTTTTTATTATTTTTATTTTATTTTTAAGAATATAAAAATAAATATTTGATTACTTTCCAACAAGTGCTAAGTTTAACATCTTTAGCTGAACATTATGAATGAGTCCAGTTGATAATTGACTTTAATATATCCCTCATGCCAAAAAAATAACGGGGCCAATCAGGAGGCTTTGTCATCATAACAAAAAATCATTCATAGAGTACTCTACGAATGATTAGCCCGAATCAATAAAGTAAACTGGACAAGCATGTTATTCTAGGATTTAAAAATATTATTATGGTTTATATGATAATTAGGAAGGGATTGTGTTTGCTAGGCCGAGATTGGAGGTGATAGTTTAAAAATTTCTTCAATTATGGGTTAATCTACCCTGCTCCCCTTCTCGGGCATGATGTCTTTGATCAATGTTCCTTCCCATTTTAAATTTAGGCATCATTTTCAGATTAATATTAACCATGTTTCCATACATTATTTTAATATTATGGAAAGATTTTGGAAGCAGTTCTCAAAATTAGTGCCGAATACAGAGAAATCAATTAAAAAATTTTCAAAATCATGATCCCTCATTTTAATAATATCTCACCCAATAGCTTTTTTATGTACTTTTAGAATACCACTACATTGGACTTCCTGGGTAAGGTTCACTGGAAGAGTTTCAATGGGTGCATCAGGAAATAGTTTCAGTTCCAGATCAGGTGGTGATTCTAACAAGGGAGCTATTGGTGGGCTAGGTGATGATGGCTCTTATTGTTTATCAATCAAAAGTGGGGTGATTTCAAAGTAGGGTATCAGTATTGGATTATTTACTTGTGAAGTATACCCAGCTATATTAAAATTACACATCCCAAAATGAGCCTGATAGGGATCTACTATATCCTGGGAGAGAACTGTGAGGATGGCTTCCTCTATTATGTTATGTATTTGTAGTTCTTGAAAAGGTTTAACTAATTCCATCATTGCATCTATTTGTTCTCCCATCCCATTAAAAGGCATGGACAATTCTAGGGCACTAGAGACTGGGGCCATAGGTGAGTGGGATAATGATGAAACTGGTTTATCCCACAAGTTTAATTTCTCCATATATTTTCTATCTTAGCCAAATTATCTATATTGGTCTTTATGGTTGTGTAGAGTTATTCTAAAACCATTTCATTCCCGGGAGTCAGAGTTGATTGTTTAGAAAAAGATAGAGGGTCATTAAAATTTTGAGCTAGGTATGGTCCCTCTAGATTACTCTCGGGTTGACTAGGCAGTTTACCTCCCTCCTCTCTATTAAGTTCAATTAATCGTTGGTCAGTTTGATCCATTAGTTTATCGATAGATTGTTATTGGACTATAATCATTTGTTGAAATTAAACAAACCTATCGACATCTAGGTTGGTCTGTAAGGGAGGTAGGTATGATGCTTGCTGAACCTTCTCTTCAAATAATGGGCTATAATTAGTTAGAGAAGGTTGATAATGGTGATAGGGCTGATCATAATAGGGTGTATCTATGAACATAGATCCTTGGATTGCCGAGATAACCACTGGATATGGTTGCCATAAAAAATCGGTTGAGCCCCCCAATCTAAATTATAAGTATTAAAGTATAGATTATCTCTTGAGTTGTAGGTCGTTTGGGTTTGATATTGATAAACTTGGTCATACATAGACTCAAGAGGTTGGTACATAGTTGGGCATTCACTCTCAAGGTGAATGGGGCTCGAATAAACTTGGTGTGCCGGGAGAAAGGATACTCTACTATAAGGATTCATGCTCCTAGCATTGATCAAGTTCACTGGATTATTCTGATTATTCAAACATACAATCAAAGTCTTATATCAGAGTAATCTTTATTTATTTATATATTAATTTATTTATTATTATTACTATTTTTTAAGAGGGGTGATGAGATGAAGAAGGAAAAGAGTTCTAAAAACGAGGGCCTATGGAGTCCTAGAGCTAAGAGAGAGAGAAAAATTAGTTAGGATTTGATGTTATTTACAAACAAGTTAGCATAACATGGACTCTCTATCCTAGGGCTATCCTAAATCTAGATAACTCCTAACTGCCAAGGCAACCTTAGAGCCCTCCAAGTCAGAAACTAACTAATCAACTGGCCAGGTAAGGGTAAGATCGATGGGGGTCCCTTTGTTACTTTCCTTAGATACCAATTAAATTGGCCAGGTCAGTCAACAAAACCAATTAATAATCACCTTTATTCAGGGCTACATCATTCTTGAATCCCTTCCTAAACACTAGTAAATTAGCTAATCCTTACTCGGTCCAACTCTTTTGGATGCCTTGTCCTATTGAGCTCGAGTTTCTTAGGGACTGACATTTAATTGATTTTAATTAACAGGTTTGGGTCAATGCAAGATGCAGAGTGGTGGTTTATGGACCAAGAAAGGATTATCAACTCTCCACCTTATATTGTTTATGGGTTAATGCCCTTAAGATGATTTATGAAAATATATAATGCAAAACAGGAAGATGTCCCAAACAAGTAATAATCTTTTAAGGTTTAGTTAGTTACTCTATGTTAGTTAAGTATTATGTAATGTTTTTGTTTTCTTTTTATGTTGTGTTATTTAAAGTATGAGAGGCAAAAGGAAGGTTTTAATTTTGGTTAATTAGATGTGAGAAAAAAACTAAAATTAGGTTAAGCAAATAAAGAAACTATAAGTTTTATAATTAAGACAATAAATCAAATCCATATTTAAGGCAGTTAATAAAAAAGTTAAGTAATTTTTTTGGGATTAATTTAAAAAGGAATAAACTAAAAAAAATTCCTTCTTATGTTGATTTAAAAAGGGGGTAAGCAATAAAAAAGGAAATAAATCTTAAAAAATTAGGTAGGCTTTTTAAAAAAAAGAGACTAATCAAAGGAAACAAAAAAAGAAAGTTTTTTTTGGTTAATATGAAAAGGTAGAAATTAATTAGAAGCAACGAAAAAAAGAAAATTAATCTTGGATTATGATTAATCTCACCAAAATCATAGAACTTTCTTTCTCCTTTTTTTATTATTTTTTATCTAAAAAAGTTAATATATTTAATTTATAAGAAATCAAAGAGATAAAAAATGTTAGTATTCGTGCCTTCCTTAATAATGGCACTAAAAACTTGATATGATCGTGATGTTGCTAAGACACCACGGCTATCAATTTAATTAATCAACTTTTAAATAAAATTAAAAAAATGTAGAAAGGATGAGTCAGGTTGAATCCACAGGGAAGGCAGTACTTAGAATAGTTTGAAATATTTGATTTTAATTGAAAAAGAAAAATATTTTGAAGTTAGAAAATAAAATTAAAAAGTGTAAAAGAATTTGAAGAACAAGAATTTAAATGTGGGTACGTTCGATCTACTAGTCAGACTTAGCATTTACTTGCAATAAAAATAATTAACAAAAATTTAAATGGCATAAAAATAAACTTTACGTTAATTAAAACTAATTACAAGGAATTGAAAATAATAATTAAATAAATAATGAAAAGTAATAATAAAGAATCCGAAGTTGATTGGCACAGTCTTGTCACAAAGTTGGTTTATGTCACTTCGTCTTCTCCGTTGTATTCTGTGGAGCGAACTAGGCTTTCTCTTCTTTTTTCTTTTTGGATCTTGATTTAAAGATTGATATAGGCGAAAAGATGGCATAGAAGATAGAGCTTCTTCTCTAAAAAATCTCACTCTTAGAGGCTAACTCGCAATCCAAAGCTAAGCCTTCTATCCTGTACCATACTTCTCGTCTAGGACTTCCTCCCAATCAAATTTGAAGTCAATCGGGCTCAAGATCGGCCAGATCATGCAGAAAATTCTCAACCGTCCGATGTACATCTTGATGGGCTGATCATGCTTCCTTCCTTCTCGGCAAACAAAGTCAGATCCGGACTCGTAGAATCCTCGAATCCCCCTCCTTCGATCAAGACTTAGACTCTACTTCTCATCGGGCGGGCGGTGGTATGAGGCGGTGGGTGGCAGAAGGCGGTGGGTGGGCGACGGTGGCAAGGAAACCAATCAACAAGGAAAACGGTGGGGTGGAGCGATGGTGTTGGGTGGCCGATCAATGGAAGAGACGGTGGGGATGGGGGAGTATCGGTGATGGCCTGCAGTGTGTCTCGGGCATCATCTCTGGCAGGTGATGAGTGGCCATGGCTTCTTATGACCGAACGGAAGAAGAAATTGGACAATGATGGCCAAACAGAGATTGGATGGCTACAAGCGGGTCTTTGGCAGCTTCTCCGGTGATGGAGGGCTTCTCGGTTGCGAGGGAAATAGCAAGGGACCGCTTCGATGGCCCGGCGGCGTGAAACGATAGATTTGGTCCACAAAATAGCTTTGTGGACCAGTTATAATGGCGGCCAATGGACTAGCCTAGTTTTTGTAGACCGAGTGGACCAAAGGGGCTTAGGGCTTAGGGACACAGTTTTTCCGGTTTTGAGCATGCGACAGCGGAAAGAACAGAGCGAGCTCTACAAAATAAACGGATGGCAATTCAAAACCCGATCAAGATGAAATTTTAGTATATTGTTCACGGCAGCGAGCTCTACAAAGTGAACGGTTCGGATCGCTGTGATTCCTCTCGTGTAATCGGTAAATATTTGATTCTGGTGAGATCTTCCCTGTTTTCTTCCAGTATTCCTCAGTAATATTTATATATATTATACTGAGATGATCTTCATATGCTGTTTGGAGAGCCTCTAGTTTGTTAGAGAGAAAAACCTTGCTATACCTATTATTTGATTATAGTGGAAGTTGATCTGGTTCCAGGTCCCGTGGTTTTTACCTTTGGAGGGTTTTCCACATAAATCAGGTTTTCTTGTGCTTGATTTGATTTGCTTTTGCTGGATTGATATTGTTGAGTTATTATCTATTTTAATTAGCACACAGGGGTTAAAATTTATCCTGGGTATAATTATTTGTGATCGTGCTTTAACCCCAACAGAATCGTGGTTCCAAATCAAGTGGAGCGGGTATATGAGGTGATTCCAACTTCTAGTCTCCAAGGGATATGACAAACTGGCCAAGGTTTGAAATGTAGTCTACGGTTACTTTGATTGAGGAGCCACAATGATCTCTAGTTGGCCAAGGTTCGAAATGTGTCTACGGTTTGATTGAGGAGCTACAATGATCTCTAGTTGCAATGACAAGTAAAGCAAAGGGTTTACTAACTACGTGAATGATGGTTAGCATCTTGGAGGTTGTAGTTTTGGTAGCAACACCTAATGACTTTGAACTATAAAGCTGAAAACAGATTTGTGGGATAATGCCTTTTGTTTTTTGCTTTTGTCTTAATTAAGACATCTCCATCTAGAATTAACTATATGATATTCTTAATAATTTTAGACAAAATCCGTATATTGTTTAATGCTATTCCAAGAAGGATCTCGTAGAGGCACTCCTAGCCTGGATGGTGTAGTAGAAAATTCCATTGTTAGTTTTCCATTATTTTATTTAGTAAATATTTGGATCGTTGATGCATTAGTTGTTCTCAGTTTGTTTCTATCATAGTCATTTTTTCTTGTTTTGGGGTTCGATTCACTATACCATACTGATCTTGGGTACTGTTTATGCTACCGTACCATAACAGCAATCAAGGCTTATTATAGTAATTTAGTTGCTCTTTTATTTCAGTTTATGTTTAAATTAGGGAGTCCTAATGTGAGTGAATGGTAAGCTGCTAGTCAATTAAAATCAATGGTTTAATCGGCTGTTTTGTTTAGGTTATATCCAGATTTAAGAGTCCAAATTTCAGTAGGATTAGTGGTTGGTTAGGTTTATTAAAAGAGAAAGTTACCAGCTGTGGTGGTGGTGATTGTGGGGATACTACGTGAGATAATTGGAAAATAAGAGGCTCTTTATCCCATGCCTATTCTATTCTTCTTCTAAATTTTATCTCTACCATTGTGCTGCAGAGTACTGGTCTATTTTCGTAGATCTGCCAAACAAAACCAGTTTATCTCCTTGACCCAAATTAAGATCTGCACTCTAAATCTTGCTGCAGAATTATTTCTGTAATCTTTGACTTTCAGCAAGGCTATATCAATTGTATATTTATCATTTAGTGGTGCATGTGGTGATCAGTTGTGGAGTTGCTTGTTTGTATGTTGATTTGGAAGAGACTTTATTATTCCCATTCACATCACTATTATTATTACCATTGCTATTATCACTATTATCATTTAGATATTATTATTATCATCATTATTATATTACTATTTAAGTTATCATCATCACCATCAACATTTTGATTATTAGTATTATTTTTTTCTGGGGAGGGAGTGAGAGGGAGGAAGGGGGCTCAGTAAGCAAAATTGTTGTGATACTCTATCAGTATGACAGTATAGCACTGGATATTAGAAATTATAGCAGAATATGCTTGAAGGATTCTAAATACTGTATTGTTTACTATGAGAAAAACCTTATCGTTTAGAATTTGCAACTTCAGAAGACTGTTATTTACTGAATTTAACAATACTTCTAAACCGAAACATTCTTGTGGTGATGAAAATTGTCTTTGAAAATTGTCTTTGAACTTGCAGTATGCATTGACAAATGCCATATACCTCCTTAGCCCATTGATTGATCCTAAACTACAGTCATTATTGAACAACTAGTCTTCTTGTTGATTTTCACATACATCTGCTCTGAAGCTCTTCAAGTCCAATTTAAAGTTCTCTTGCCAGTTGATTTGAGCTTAAAGCTACTCATAATACTGGAAACACATGATACAATCAGGCATTCTAAATTATTCACATAAAATAAAATATGTTGTATTTTTTACAAGATGTGCTTCTTTTTTCAATTACTATTATTATTACTATTGCTATTACTACTATTGTCATGTAGATATTATTATTATCATTATTATATTGCTACTTAAGTTATCATCATCATCATCAACATTTTGATTATCATTATTATTATTGCTGGGGAGGGCCTGTGAAGGAGGAAAGGGGCTTGGTAAGCGAAAATTGCTGTGATACTCTGTGTTCAGCATTGCACTGGATAGTGGAAATTATAAGGGAAAAATGCTTTAAGGATTATAAATACTGTATTGCTTACTATGAGAAAAACTTTATCATTTAGAAATCGAAACTTCAGAAGATTGTTGTTGACTGAATTGAACAATACTTCTAAACCAAAACATTCTTGTGGTGACCAAAATTGTCTTCACTTGTAGTATGTATGCATTGACAAATGCTAGATACCTCCTTAGTTCATTGATTGATCATAAACTGCAGACATTATCGAGCAACTAGTTTTCTTGTTGCTTTTCACGTTCATGTTCTCCAAAGCTCTTCAAGCCCAATTTAAAGTTCTCTTGCCAGTTGATATGAGCTTAAAGCTATTCATAGTACTTGAAACACATGATGCACTCAGGCATGCAAAATTAGTCACATAAATAAATATGCTGTATTTTTTACTAGGTGTGCTTCTTTTTACAAATTTAAAACATTAATATTCTCTGATGCTGTCATTGTCATTCTTTTTGGATATTGTAAGATACCATGTTATGACTAGGTTATTGATGGGACATCTAATTTTTCTGTCAGACTTGGTTGCAATAATGGAGAGAATGGCTACTGTTAAACACAAGATACTGGTTTTATCTGGTAAGGGTGGGGTTGGAAAGAGCACGTTCTCAGCCCAGCTTTCTTTTGCATTGGCTGACTTGGACTATGTACCAGGTTGGCCTCCTTGACATAGATATTTGTGGGCTCAGTATCCTCAAGATGTTGGGACTTGAGGGTAGGACATCCACCAAAGCAACCTTGGTTGGTCCCCTTATACCTGGAATCGGCTATGTCTATTGGGTTCATGCTCCCCCACCCCAACAAGGCTGTCATATGGTGGGGTCCCCGAAAGAATGGACTCATAAAGCAGTTCTTGAAGGATGTGCACTGGGAGAGCTGGACCATCTCGTGGTGGATGCTCCACCTGGGACATCAGATGAGCATATTTCAACCGTGCAGTTTCTACAAGCTACAGGCATTAATGGTGCAATAATTGTAACCACTCTGCAACAAGTGTCTTTGATCGATGTGCATAAAGAGATTAGCTTCTGTAAGAAAGTTGGCATCCATGTCTTGGGTGTTGTGGAAAACATGAGCGGCTTGAGGCAGTCAATCTCGGACCTCAAGTTTGCAAGGTTAAGTGAGGCTGGAGAGGAGAACGATGAAACAGATAATGGGCTCTGAATTATATTAAAGCCAAGTGCTCCAGAGCTACTCCCTGTGGTTGTTTGCAGTGGGGCTGCAAAGATGTGCATGGAATCGGGTGTCCCATTTCTTGGAAAGGTGCCATTGGATCCACAGCTTTGCAGGGCAGCTGAGGAAGGCCAGTCATGTTTTGCTGACCAGAAATGCAGTGCAAGTGCACCTGCTCCTAGAAGGATCATCAAGAAACTGGTCGCAGCTTAGCCATAGTTGATATGAAATTTTAATATTACGTGCTAATGTGCAGCTTGCATAGTTTTTGTTTATAAAAATTAAACACTGCAATTCACTTCACATCATACCCACAGTTTTTGTACTTGTTGCCATGCTTTGATCTTTGAATGAAATGGAGTAGCCAACATAAAATTCTATGCCTTGTTTGTTGTCCATTCTTACATTGGCTCTCACCTGATGCTTTTGTGTTACTGTTCACTTTTTGGTCAGATGGGTCTGCGACCGGCCTAGGAAGAAATATCAGGATTGCTTGCATATAATTTTGATATCTGCTTTTAGGTTAAAAGGACTAATTTGAAGCCCTGTGACAACCTTGTACCAATTACTGGATTGTTACACTGAACAGTGGGATCAATGAGGTTGATACACTAACTAATGTGTTATCAATGATTGAAAGGTTCTTGGATCATGATGGCTGGTTGCTTATTGAATGGGGTCTAGCAGTGCCATCCAAGACTGTTTGCATGACTTCATGGTACATGACAAAGAGAAAATTAACATATCGGAGTATGGAGGACTCGTCCTGCACCTGGGGATGGTGAGAAGATGCTGAGAAGTAAATTAACAATTATATGCCATGACAAGGTGTACAATGTTGCTTGCATTTTTATTATACTGATAACAGCAAACAAGTCTGTGTCGCAAAACTTGTTTTATAAGTTTGGCTCCTGAATAGTAGTGTTGAAGTGTTGAAGCACCCCATAGAAATTTAAATCACGCTGACCGTGTTATGAGGGCTGTTTTCAGTCTTTGTTTTATCATAAATATATTAATTGTGAGCCATATGGAAAATTACCGGTTGCACTAATTTAGACTATATGCCATCAGTTATGCACGAGCATCGAAAATGATTCAGTAACTTGAATAGTTGCACTCAGCTGATGTGAATATTTATCATTGCTTCAAGCACCCTTACAAGGAGTCGAGCTTTGGAAGGAGCAAAAGAGAAGTTCCACATTGGCTGAATATTTTTCTTGAGTTTAGATTTGTGTTGTGCTATTTTTTCATAATTCTTCCCCCCATATTGGCTATAATTCTTACTGTAAGTACAGAATTTTGATAAACTAAGTTAAATCAGCAGCTGATTGCATGTATGAGACCATCTGAAGTTCTATGTTGGTCATTGTTTTACTCTCCTGTTTGTGGCTGCATATAGCTACACTTCAGAAGGCAGGTGAAAACCACTGAATATTGCGTTGCAGAAAAATGAGGGCATGTAGGACATCGTGTGCTAATTAGAGTTGCAGTGGAGCAGAAATGGAGATGTTGTGATTCCAAATTTATGCAATATTACTACAAACCCTGGAATGCTATACCATCCCATTCCACTTGATACAGGATATACTATATTATACCAGTATGCCGTTTCAAAGCATATCGAAACTGCAATACCGTACCAAACCTCGTATCGACACTGTGATAAAATTTTACTGGTATAAGGTTGGTCTGGTACTAAGACAACGAATCATGATACAAACGGTATGCACCAAACTGAAAAAAATATTGAATTTGTGCCGGCCAAGACTTTGTGATATGTAAACTTCATATACCAAATTTATCATACAGTAACTAATCAATTTGGTTGAGCTGGGTTTGCTCATTGTAGGAGTGATGGGTCCAGCTATGGATGAAATCGGTCCAATCTTGGTAACCATTAAACATGCCTGTCAACCGAAACAAGTTTAATCAAGGCCTATGAATTAGGTATGCCAAAAGAGACTGCTGGTTTTGAAGGCAAACGTGATGATGGATGATCAGCTGCAAAGTCCCGAGTTTGGACCACTTTCAGAGGCGCACAAAAGGATTACAATCCTGAAATTCCCATGGTTGACCAATTAACGGTGTCGCAGTGTTAAGCAGTCAGTTTGTCTCTGCTTTATAACCTTCTCCTTGTGCACATATAATATACTACTTTACATGGACAAATAACCTAGCAATCTAGCATTGAAGGTTTGTTTTGACATATTGCACATAAATATTGAAACTAGTGTCATCATTCAGCCTCTTCATGTAACTGCAAGTTAATTTTCAACTAATTGCCACAAACCTTCCTCCTAAGATGGAGAGAACAAAGACACAACACACACATACACCCCCCCCAACACACACACAGAGAGCATATTATAGAATAAATTAAATACACAGAATACATGGTGAAGATCATAGGATGGATATCAAGGACAAACAAAGTTTAGAAGAAAAAAAGGTAGCTATATGGAGGAAGGAGCACAGACAATACAAGCTAAGAGAAGAATGGCAGAAGAGGTGGCATCATCCTCCTCACTGAAGCAGCTCCTTTTGAACTTGCAAGCCTGGCCCTTGTTGCATTGCAGCCTCATCACCTCTTGCCTTTGGTCATTCCCCTTCACTTCTTGATCATGCTTCTTCTTCATGGATACTTGCCTTCTAGGCCTAGAATCCTCGACCTTGGACACCATCTTCTCTCACACTTCTCACTTTTCCCCTTCACCTAGATGATAAACCTCTCCCAAGACCAAATTTTATCAAGCAAAGATGCTTACCAGTGCATGGAAAACAAGCACACGTCATGCCCCTTATATAGGCCCGGAGTAGTTAATATACTTCTAGGTTCTTCATTGAATTGTACTATTGTAGAACTACCCTTTAACTTTGATGAAATTAGACACCTACTAACACAACTAGAAAAACGACTTCATCTAACTAGAGGTAATAGGATGTTCACTCTGACCATCTAACTGTTTCTTTTTTTTAAAAATAATTTTTATGTTTCCACGATGCCTAAGGGTAAATTTTGTACATATCTTAGTCTTAGACACACAAGCCGAGATAATTGTGCAAGTTAAATGGGCATATCAAGTTTAATCCAAACCTCCTCATCTTCTGAAATCATGTTTTAAAAGAGATTCTTCCTCTTGAATCTTATATTCATATATATATATATATATATATATATATATATATATTTTACAAAATGATGAAACAAATTTTTGTAACAACCAGTCAACTCGAGAATGGAGAACCGATGGTCCAAACCAGGGTTGGTACTTTCAAATTTGAATCATAGATCATAGTAATGCCATACAAGATAAGCTCATATGTCATACCATCAGCTAAATAACAAAAAAGAAGAAAAGTTGAGAGCACATGATTGGTATGTTGTTATGGCTGACATTGCAGCAGGGCCATGTGTTCTTGTATTAAGAGGGTAGCAATTGAAGAGGGGAAGGCAGAAAACCATTAATTTTGCTGATTAATTTGTCAGGTTCTTACCCTCTCAATCTCTAGCAAAATCCTATATCATAATATTATAGTGTTCAAAGACTCCATTTCTCTAATCCTACTCCTGTAGTCATGTGTCATGTTCCAAGGCAGGTGGTGGTGGGGTCATGTTCCAAGGCAGGTGGTGGTGGGGTCAAGTGGCAGCCCCTCCATGTCCTTGAGCAGGAACACCTTCATGTGCATTGCCATGTGAGCATGTCTTTCATGGTCCCTTCCTCATCTCTTTCACATTCTAAGGTGTTCCATGTAACTTTTTGTGTGGTAAGAACAATAATTATAAACTTATCATTATAGTTTATTTAGTAAACTAGACAAAACAAAACAAACATTAAGTCATGCTTCATTCCTTGAGATCATTTCTTATATTTTCTTAAACAAATACAGCACAGGATCTAATAGCTCTTGCGAAAGTGGGGTCGTGAAGTTGATTATTTTGAGTCAACTAGATTTGCCATTCAGGGCAAGGACTATCAGTCCAGGTGCAAATTCTCATATTTTGATTTCTCATAGGTTTGCAAACAAATGCTTTCTCCCTCCCATGCTTGAGTTATTAAATTGATGGAATAACATTGTCCTTCTTATGCTTGTAATAATCCACAGGTTTGTTAATATAAAACATCATCGCTTACTATTGCAATACTAATAAAGGGTGTAAGATAAATATGATATGCCTCATAATCTCTTCTGTTTTAGTCTAAATCAAGATGGAGAACAAAAAAAGAAAAATCATTCTATCAGCAGACATGCAATGCCTCAAGAGTTCCATGGTGTAGATATCAACTGATATGCACGTTGCCCAACTTAGGGGGCTGCATGCTTATGTAGCATCTCAAAGGGATATGGAGTGGGGTGGAAGATATGTGGGATGTCGTTCGCGGAGAGAAAAAGGCAAGAGTTGAAGGGACTCTGACCATAATAGACCCATTTGCCTGTTCATAGATAACATTGACCACACTTCATCTGTCAGATTCTACAAGCAATGTCAAATGGAATTCAACCTACATGAGAGAAAGGTCTCTGTCTAGTCTCAACCACAAAATATGAATAAATTGGCTCAGATATGAAAAACTTTGGAGCATAACTAGGCCCCTATTCTATTCTTCTGCAGGACCTGATAGACTAGGAGATACAGTCTGAGGAACCTGTCTCTCTACAACAAACTTGTACATACGTACTACGAGTCTATGACTACTTCCCCATAGATTAATTTAGTTGCTTTGATGTCTAAATATTTATAATTTCAATGCTTACAAAGATGCAAGAAAGATTCTCCAAAGTGGTTGTGATATATATTTTTTGTGCTCCTAAGACAGTGATAAAGTAGAAGACTGGAATTCCTTGCGTGATGAGGAGTCTTGACTAATTGGTGAACAAGGAGATGGCAGCGGATGCCAATTGATTGGTTTATGGAGTGGCCAGGTTGGTATTTGGTAGTCTAGTTGTTTAAAGCCATGGAAGCAATGATGGTTCTGCCTAGCAATTTATGCTTATTCAGTAAGGTCCCAAGAGAAATGTGAATGATAAGAAGCTATTTTGGGTCTTAGCATGACTGTTAGGTGGTTCCATAATCCTTTGAGGTGGGGTTATTCCATCACATGAGCTCTACCTCATGGAGTCAAGTTGAGAGGTCATAGGGGTTGTGGAGATATCAAAGATGATTGATCATAATGCATGCATTGTGAATATTATGATGAATGAAGTCACGATGACCAAGAATTCTTTACCTGTTAAATTAATTTAAAAGCTAAATGTACTTCACATGGAATAAGATGTTCAAATGATTGCATTTTATCATGTAGATACATAAAAAATTTGAACTTTGGGAGTAGATTAGCATAAAATATGAACCTGGTGGATTATAATAACCCAACCATCTTGTGATAATAAACTATTGAATTCCAAGGGTTTCTTGGTAAGATTGACAAAAATTGATCAAAGATTTGTGGATTTCAATGGCTATGTCTTGATGCTTTATTGCCATTTGTTATGCAACATGTCTTCAATTAGCTAACCATTAGCAGTTTCATCTTCTTTAATTCTCATCCAAGATTTAGGTTTTCATTTCTTAACAGCTTCCAAGTCTTCCAACTTCTAGAGATCTCACTGTTGCTACATCTCTCCAAACTAGGGCTATCCCTCAGATTGCGGCCGGTGTAGACCTCCAGGATACGGAACCTACAAAAAAAAAGTCCTTGCTCGCCAAAGAAAATGAATTGAAGGTTCTCCGGCGAGGGACCTGATAGCTAAGTCCATCAAAGTGGGAGAACAATAAAAGAAAATGAGGTAAGAAGGTATTTTGAGTGTAGATATTTTCTTACCCCCTTAGAATCCCTGCCCCTTTTTTTATAAAGGTTTTTTATAGAGGTTTTGGGCACTTCATAACCACTTGATTCTGTTAGACAGTTATAACCATCCAAATCTATTAGGCAATTTCATAACCACATGATCGGGTTTGTTAAGAATCTGTTACAACAGAATAGCCAACCCCTTTAAAATAACATCAGGAACCATAACCATTAAAGCTATTTTAATTCTATGCTCTGGATCCAGGTTGGTTAAACTCTAACGCTGCAGCAGTGATATCAAAATTCTGCTTGAGGATGTCCAGTACCCGAGGTGAGTAACAATGAATCAGTTCCAAGGTCAATCGATAATATCTGTTCTCTAGGTCAACTTCTTTTCGATATTCACATTTAGCTGTGTTATATTCATAACACTCACCAAACGCTGAGTCGCTGATTACTACTTTATAACATCAAATACAATATCCATTAATTAAAAACTACATTGGCTCTCATGATACTCAAATAAGTTTCTTAGATGAGAAGAAACCTCATCACGTATGTACTCAAGAGTTGTCTTCTCACCTGAGAGCCATCTTGGTAGTTCACAAATTTATAATTCAATTATACACCAATCATTCAAAAATGGTGCATGCAACCAAAAAAAAAAACACTCAAGAACTCCATTCCACACAATTTTTTAGTTATAACATGGTTTGAAAGGTTTTTGTATGGAAACAAATACATACGACAACATTCATTGGCAAGCATATTGTGCTCAACACAGAACATAGAAAAACTTCATTATTTCTTTAAGCATATTATTAGATTTGATACAAAAGCAAGGGAATATTTTGCAAACTGAAGTGAGGTTCATTTAGACAAACTGGGGATTGCATTATTCAACACACATCATTTATACACCGCATGTGGTTACAAAAGTCACCCAGTTAACTACATTGATACCAGGAAATACCATGTTTTCCTACAATGTAGGTGGTATCCAGATGTAGCCGTGTGTTTGCACATAACCTGCTTTGGCGAGCAACGCATCTGCCTCTGCTGGACCGCGGCTACCCGGCTTATAAGAAAGAGGCTTCAGTTCCCCAGCATCGATACTGTGTAGAAGAGGAGTGAAAATTCCCCATGCTGCCTGAAGGTCATTACATAGAATCAGAACCAGCTCTTGTTCAGATAAATATACATTTAGCAATTATATACCTTCAGTTCATCTCTGCGCACAAAGTGCTGCTGATCTCCCCGTATTCTGTGGAAAGGATGTCAAATGATTTAGTAGCCAAACTAAAATCACTGCATGATATCATAATAAATGGCTACTATAATCTAAAACATAAGAATATAAGAAGTGGAGAATGTCCATGGGCATATAGATATATTATATGGATGAACGGGGATATAAGGCAAAGACAAGACACAGAAACAAAAGAATATAGTCAGTCAATAACTTTTACAAATCATAAAAGAATAAACAACAACAGTCAAAGCCAACAATATTCTAAGAATCTAAACCTCAATAAAATGCAAAATAATAATAATAATAATAAAGAAAAAGGAACATTATTTTTCCATAGATGTATTTTAAAAGATAATCTTCTGCATGTGAAGATCAAAGATTATAAAGTCATGTATTGGCACCTTACTGATGGTACAAACTGTACTGGCCAAGAGGTGGTATGGAGGGGCAGGAATCCATATCAGCCCCCATTAGGCCCCAAAATTGGTGGATCAGGGTGGATCAGGCCAAAACCAACTTGTACCCAGGCCAAATCATGGGCAAAGTGAGCAGAATTGTGCAATATCAGTCAAGATGACATCTTTGTGATTTCTGAAGCTTGTTCTTTATGGATTTCAAGATGAGAACAAGCAAAAAAGTGAAGCTAGAAGCCATTAGATGCAAATTCCATGGGATTGAATTACACATCATGGAGTTTAGGGCTAGAAAAGCATTCTATCTTGGCAAAATTCTCTCCACACCTTTTTTTCATTTCCTGAAAAAACCAAGAATTATTTAGTGTTTAATTCGAAAAAAATGTTGAGATTTCATTGTTGATGGATATAGTAGTCTTTGATCACCAGATTCATACCTTACAGCATGAATTCGGGATCAAAATCATTGCAGATGCATATTTTTGAGAAATATCTAGGATTTGAACCCTTGACTCAGAGCAAGCTTTTAGGGGAGGGTGTTTTAAATCTATCTTTATCTCGAAGTTATATGATATTATGTAATAAATATGTGATATAAAAACTTTAGCATACATCATCAAAAACCATGACCAGAAAGAGCATTTAAATCAATACTCTTACCATTGTTCTTGCAAAAACAAAGCATTAAGATATTAAAGCATAAGGAAAGACAAAAGAACAATTTTAGAGATCATAACAGGTTGTACCAAGTGCCAAGGGCATGGTAGCTGTGTCAAAGCATTTTGGTTGATACTCCCTCGATATTTGATGTAATATGGTGCATACCATATCCAACCACTCACCCTTGGTTGATACAACTTCGATGCTCGATATTTCAAACCTTGGTCCAGATTTTTTTTTTTTTTAATGTAAATTTGCTGTTAATAATAACAACAGTGTGAATGGTGTAGTTAGATTGCAAAGGCTTAAAGTTTTATTTGAAGCTATAACAACTTCCCACAAATAATACTTTGGAATATATATGTGTGCTATTGTTCTTGTTGCTGCTGCCGCTAATAACTTGTTAGACAATTGTGTATTAATTGTCAAGATACACCTACCTAGCTTTCTTTATTAATGTATAGAATATTAGGAAGTATATTATCTAAAATATTCTAATACATGATCTTTCGAATTGCTAGAATATTTTCCATGATCCTTACGATTGCTAGAATATTCTACAATTACTAAGATATGATTTTTGGAATTGGGAGGATCTTATAATTAATACCATTACTTGTTTGATTTTCTCTTCATATTTATATAAGGATATATATATCGTAGTGAAAGACATGAAAGAAATCTTTCCCACTTGCTTATGATTTTCTCTTCTTCACTTACTTCTATCATTGTATCTGAGCTTTAGAGCTCAAGCCCTAGATCCCAACTCTATCGCCACACTACCTCGCCCCAAGTAGCACCGTTCCATTTCGACCATGCCTTCTAGTTCCATTACTATTATTCTTCTGATCGTTAACATCGAGTCTTGTCACCATCGAGCTGACTACGAACAACTTACTTTGGAAGGTCTTTTCTAATGTTCTTTCTACCATAGGTGTTAGGATATGTAAATGGTACCAGCCTCTCACCTCCTGTGTTTATTAAAGATGATTCAAAAAATCATCTTCCTAATCCGATATTTGAGACCTAGTAGAAGGACAGCACTATTCAGCTATGGCTCACTGCCACCATGTCCTCTATTATGCTTTAACACATTATTTCTGGTATTGAGAACATTGTTAGGGACATTTGGCTTGTCATTGAGCACTTTAGTGACAAGACCACTGCTATGGAGTTTCAGTTGGAGAGTAAGCTTCGCTTTTTGAAGGACACTATATATGTCTCTGACTATATCTTAAAAATTATCTTAAAAATTAAGGATATTGGTCAGAGTCTTCCTCCATTATTAGTCATGACACAGATCGTGAGCTTGTGATGGCTATTCTTCATGGTTTTCTCAAAGAGTATAGGAGTTTCATTACCACTGTTACTACGCATGGTAATCTTTCTGATCTTGAAAAGCTTTACCTACTACTTCAACAAAAATACTAGGATCATCATTTTAGTGCTCTTCGCAGTTCCGCTCCTCCCACTGGCGATTCTACTGTCTTTGTGGCTGCATGTGGTGGTGGGCAGCCAAGCAATCAAGATGGCCATGGAGATCAATCTCGAGGCAAAGGCAATTGTGGAGGACGACGCCAAGGGCTAGGATAGATGACTAATTATTAATATGGTGCTCAGCCCAACTACTACTAGCAACAATATCCATACTACTGAGTCCCACTGCCTCCCAACCCTCTCCTAACCCTTTCCTTTTTCAGAAGCAATCTGGCTCGACGTATCGGATATGCGGTAAATTTAATCACATAGCACTTCAATGTAAACAGTGCTTTAATCCAAAGATCATTGAATCGGTACCGAGACCTATACCAGTCAGCGACCGGTACAGTACGATATGGTACCGTATTGGTATGTATACCAGTCTTGAAAATTTGAGAAAAAAATATCTTCCTCCCTCCTCTCAAGCAAGGATCATTGAACCAAACCTGAACCGGATCCAAACCGAGCCCGAACCGAACCGGACGGTATGCACCGGTACAGTACGGTACCGTACAGGTATGGAATATAATTTTTTTATTTTTTTCAATGGTCTGGAGGCCAAGCCGGTATAGTACGGTACGTCCCGTACAGGACGGTATGGGACGTACCGCAAACCTTATTTTAATCATAATTATATATCCTATGATATACCACAATCCTTTGCTGCCATGAGTATTTTACAAGATGAGTCTGACCAAGAGGTGTGGTACCTTGACATAGACGACGAACCACATGACTGCCAATTCAGGTATACTTTCGCACTCTCAACCTTATCACAGTAATGATCATATTCTATTAGAAAATGAAGAACAAATTACTATTCATGATGTTAGTGAATCTAGGCTACATACATCTTATACTTTCTTTTGTATAATATTTTAGTCATTCCTTCCATTAAGAAAAATTTGTTATTTGTTCGATAATTTTGTCGCAATAATAATTGTTCTATAAAATTTGATTCATCTAGTTTTTCCGTGAAGGATCTGAGAACAAGGAGCTTCTTCGATGTAAGTCCTGGCTCGTCACTTTATCCTATTACTTCTCAAGTTTCAACTATTGGTGTTACCGTGTTAGGAATAAGGCAGTATTAGTAGCTGTTTAGTTGAGTCCTGAACTTTGGCATAAGAAATTAGGTCATCCCAATAGTGATGTTTTGCTTTGTTTCTTGAAAGATATTAATAATGTTTTACATGAATCTATTAAGTCCGTTCAATTCAATAATTATAATGCTTGTCATCTTAGAAAACATGGCAAATTACCGTTTAATATTTTTCAATCAAAATTTTCTTATCCATTTGAACAAATTCACTCTAATATTTGGAATCACTTGTTCTTTCTCCCTCTAGATATCGGTATTGTGTTTATTGATGATTTTTCTCAATATGTCTGGGTATATACTCTTAAATTTAAACATGAAGTTTATAATAAATTTATGAAATTTCATGCCATGGTAAAACATATTTATCAAGCAAATATTTATTACTTTCATTCTAATGGAAGAAAAGAGTTTGTTAATAAGGCTTTTACTGATTTTTTGAGTGCCAATGATATTTTTCATCGATGATCATGTCTCTATACACCTCAGCAGAATGGCATTGCTGAGCACAAAAATAGATACATAACAAATACTATTCACACTCTTTTATTTCAATCTACCATGCCAATGCAATTTAGGACTGAAGTCCTATACTATGCTGTAACTTTTTTAAATCGCACTCCATCATTGACTGGTCTGAATGGTTCGCTTCTTATCAAAAATTACATAGATATTCTCCTCCTGATGTGAATGTTATCAGAGTTTTTGGATGTCTTTGTTATCAAGCATTCAGGATATTGCATCGCAGAAGCTCCATCCACGATCTCTGCCTTGTATTTTTCTAGGCTTTTCTAAGCATCACAAGGGATTTCACTGTTTATATCCTCCCTCTGGTAAAGTTTTTATTTCTCATATTGTGTTTGTTAAGTCTATATTTTT
Organism: Areca catechu; assembly: GCA_021397845.1. Taxonomy (NCBI): domain Eukaryota; kingdom Viridiplantae; phylum Streptophyta; class Magnoliopsida; order Arecales; family Arecaceae; genus Areca; species Areca catechu. Next base: position 89,470,886 of record CM038048.1, on the reverse strand, counting down.
CAATACTTATTTATAGTCATTTTCAAAGCAATCACATGGCATGCCTACTGCTAGTGACTTAAATAAATTGAATTTGTTTGTCTCACATCCACACATGATTTAAATTCCTTTACTACCTGCTCCATTTCTGAGTTAGTATTTCACATGTTGCAGTTTGATATCAATGACAACATCGCTACAACTGCATCTGGTCTAGCTCTAGATTCATCCAGTGTTGTTGCTACTTGTTCTCCTGCTCTTATTGTGGATACTAATGATTTACAGAGATTTCTGTTGGTAGTCGTGTGAATTGGCCATCGGTTCAGATTATGTATCAACACACTCAGGTACGGACTTTTGAATCTACTTTGGTTCCCACATCCCTCCAAGTAAATTCTATCTAATCGAATATTGCTGCTGCTCCCAAATCTCCTAGACAACTTCATCCTATTCTACAATTCTCGCACCATATGATTCTTAGATATTAGTCCTCTTTTCTGGCAGACCCCTCTGCGTTGCTTGTCTCTTCTAGTTCTAATCTTCCGTAGGAACCATCGACGTTCAAGGAAGCCTCTTAGCACCCTGGTTGGATCACTATCATGCAGGAAGAATATGATGCTTTGATATCAAACTGTACATGGGATCTTGTTCCTCCTCCATTCTATGCTAACATTAATGCATGCAAATAGGTCTATAAAGTCAAAACTCATGCAGATGGTTCACTTGAACGCCTTAAAGCTCACCTTGTGGTATAGAAATATAAGCAGCAACAAGGTATATTGGCTTCGAGAAAATCTTCTCTCCTATTGTTACTGACAGCTACTATTGTTTGTACTGTTGTCTCTTGGCATTATCACAAGATTGGCCCCTTCGGCAACTTAATGTCAAGAATGCCTTCCTTCATGGCGTTCTTCAGGAAAAGGTCTATATGAGACAGTCTTCAAGGTTTGTTGATGCTGCTAACCTGCATTACCTTTATAGACTCAGGAAAGCCTTGTATGGTCTCAAGCAGGCTCCTTGTACCTGGTTTCAGAGGTTTATCTCATTTTTTGCTAAGCTTGGCTTTTGTTCTAGTATTGGAGATGCGTCTCTATTGGTTCATTCCAATGCTCATGGCACCATAATATTGCTCTTGTATGTGGACGATATTATAGTCACAAGCAGTTCTGACCCTCTTTTGGAATCTTTCATTGCCACTCTTCAATCTAAATTTGCTATAAAGGACCTTGGCTCACTTCGCTACTTGAAAATTGAGGTTAAATCTAGTTCCTCGGGTCTTCATCTCTCACAGTCTCACAAGGCAAGTATGCTATAGAATTACCTTCTCGTCATGATATGAAGGATTGCAAATCTATCAGCACACCACTCTTGTAGCACACATCTCACCATTCATGAAGGACAGTCTCTCTTAGACCTGTATAAATATCATCAAATTGTTGGGCCTTACAGTACCTTACCTTCACCTAACTTAACTTATCTTATACTCATGCACCACATGAACCATTCTTCAGGTTATGAAGTGGATCCTCCATTATGTTCATGGCACACTCAACTATGGATTACATTTTTCTCGGTATCAAAATCCATTGCTTACTGCTTATTCAGATGTCAATTGGGCTAGGTGTCCTGATATCCATCATTCCACTACTGGATTTTCCTTTTTTTTGGGTCCAATTTCATTTCTTGATCTGCCAAGAAATAATCTACTATTTCTAGATCCAATTATGGGGCTGAATATTGTGCTATGGCTTTGACACTTGCTAAAACAGTTTCGGTCCATCTTCTTCATGATTTGGGATGCTTCTTGTCACGCCCAATCCAATTATATTGTGACAACCTCAATACAACCTACCATGTTATCAAACTTGATCTCCATGCTCGTACTAAACACGTCGAACTCGAGCATCATTATCTTTGGAAGAAACTATAGTGTGGCAAGCTATCCATGCTTCATATTTTCTCTAAAAACCAATTGGCTAATATCTTTACTAAACCACTATCTACATCACACTTTCGTACTCTCTACACCAATCTTCACATTCGTCCACCGAATGCTCAACTTACAAGGGAATGTTAGACAACTGTATATTAGTTGTCAAGATATATCTAGCTAGCTTTCCTTATTAATGTACAAAATATTGGAAAGTATATTGTCTAGAATATTCTATGACATAATCTTTGGGATTGCTAGAATATTCTACACGATCTGTAGAATTACTAGAATATTCTATAATTACTAAGACATGATTTTTTGGATTGGAAGGATCTTGTGATTAATACCATTACCTGCCTGATTTTTTCTTCTTCATCTTTATATAAGGATGTACATATCATAGTGAAAGACATGGAAAAAATCTTTTCCACTTACTTTTGATTCTCTTCTTCACTTACTTTACTTCTCCTATCATAACTATTTACCAATTCCAATCTATAGAGCTTCAAACTTTTGCATGCGAGACAAATATAACATGTTTGTGCTTACAGGATCCCAAAGAAGACATCTACAAACCATTTGTTATCATTAAACTTGAACTCACTCCCTTACGACTAGACTTCCTGGATTTATATGCGAAGAAACTTCATAAGAAAGTCCATATCCCTGGATTTTATATTCTAAGAAGAGATTGCCATTGCTTTCAATGTGGGTAGGTATGTGGATGTGTTCAATCACATGCATGTCTTTTTGTATGATGTGCAAGCGTGTGCACTCGGAGATAAATCAGAGCTAAGGAAACATCACAAGATATTCCGTATCACAAGTATCTCAGGCCCTTCTATCGCCATCTTGAAAGCAATGACAATCTCTTCTTAAAATAGAAAACTGCAATATTGTAAAACTAGATGCTCAGAGTCATAAGAAGTTAAGCCTTGATACTTAACGGCAAAACCAAGTTAAAGCTTATGAACTAGGGACAGAATGCTATTGATAGCATTTGATCAAATAGTAATTGTAAGAAATGAACTTACAACTAGAAACATACATATATACGTATATTTGTGTAACCTAGAAAATAAAGCAGTCTACTAAAGATCCAAGTGCCGCTTAATGTCATGATAGATGATGTGTCTTGTAGATTAATGCTTCAGATTCAACACTTTTCTCACATGACTTTGGGTTGTAGTAATGTTTGGGTATTATATTATAAAATCGATGAGATCTTAAGATTTGAGAAATACCTATTCAACCAAAAAACATTTATAGTCCAAAATAAGTAATAGGTAGTTTATTATTTCTTTACGATTTTATGGCCATTGCACCAGAATATTTGCCTAACCATGTTTTTTGCAACATGACCGAAGGATGAATACACAACTGACAAACTAGAGTTCTTGTGACTACAACTAACATTAACATGTAATAAACTATATTCATGTTACCAATGCAGAAAAAAACATTAACTATAGACAATGCCAAACAGCGAGAAACATAAGCTAGCAAAACTTACGTGTCCAAGATCAACCGTTCATATGCCTCTGGAATTGTGACATTTTGATATCGTAGCCCATAAGACAAATCTAGTTCGCTCTGTATGGTTGACATTTGCAGTCCAGGTTTCTTCACCTGCAGCAGAAATTAAAGGTTTTATGGAAGTCAATAGGTTAGGAGGGATCAATAATCAAAATTCGCTAAGAAATAAGTTTATTTTATTTTTTGAATAGCAGCCCTCAACTCCTAAGACAAAAACAGGAGGAAGAAAAGGAAAGATGTAAAGGTAACTAACATATACTCGTTCATGTCCTATAAAAATAATTCACTAGTGAGGTCTCAAAACATGTGTTGGAGTCATACAACTCTCAAAGATATACCATCAAACTCATTAATGAAATATGATATCAAATAGATCCAATGACTCGGTTCTCCTATATCACATGGGATGATGGAAGTTCTTAAATTATATCTCATAACTTTCTGACAAAGAATTTAAAGATTCAATCCGTTTTAGCCAAGCAATAACCTGATTATTCATACAACTTTCACTGCCTTAGGAAAACATGATTCCAAGTGATAAAACTCATACAGTAATATCTCCAGCAACCATATACAATATCAAATAAAACTTGATGACTCAATTCCCCATCCATTCCATGAGAGGGGATGCTAACACTAAAGTGCGTTCTATATCTCTATGCAAGGATTCAGGTCCTGGCGAGACGTCCCACAGGACACCGGGACGGGGTAACATCCTATATGTTGAGATAAGACATCCCGCCAGTATCTCAGCATTTCAATCGAGACACCTTGGAACATCCCCTGTTCCGAGTGTCGGGCCGGGGCAGGATGTCGGCAAATCCCATTTCAAGGAAAAACCGGGATAGTCCTGTCCCACGGGATTTAAAACCTTGTCTCTATGAAATTAAATTTAAAAAGATTAACCCCTTCCACCAAGCAATTCACTAAGACAATAGTGTAATACTCACATATATTAGTGCCTATTACATGATCATACGTATATGTAAGCGTAGTGTACTGTATTAAGTATTTATATGTGTAAATGAGATCATCATGGAAATGAATCCTAAGTATGGGAATTTCAGTAGTAAGGACTCGAATTTGATCATTGATAAGAACCTAAGCATGAATTAGAAAAGGATTAGGGATTGCATTGCTGGGAGAGCAATCACCACCTCATGCTTAATGCCACCGCATACTCATGACCACCTCATGCTTGTTTACTGGCTCCCACCTCAAGCTTTCTTCAGTGAGCTGCCACCTCATTTTTACTATTAGACTGCCACCACCTGCTTGTATGACCTCGTGCTTGAATGGCTACCTCATCTTTCTTAGGAACAGAAACCTCGTATTGATTCCTTTTAAGCTGTCTTCTCATGTTTGTTACACCTCATGCTAAACAGCCACATCATGCTAATAATTCAGCCACCTGGCTGAACCTGGACTTGACACCTAGCTACTAAATCGAGATGGCTAAACATCTCATGCTTAGAAGGCATCTATAAATAAGAGGGTGCTGCCCTCTTTCTTCCATTTTGCAACTGTAGAAATCCCAGTCATCTATAGAAAGCAGCTAGTGAATAAAAGAAATACAGTACAGAATAGCAGCAAGCTAGGGAAAAAAGAGGAGCTGTAGTGTGAAGCTGTGGAAATCTTCTAGTGTAAGTGTCCTTACATAGTAGATTTTTCTACTTTACAAGGGATTTAGTAATGTCCATTGAATCAAAATTTTTGCTCCTTCCATTTCTTGTTCAACATCAATTTTATATCCTTCTTTGTATAAATGTTTGAATCATCTTAAAGACATTGAATTTCAAACAATTGTTTTGTTGTGGGAAAAACTCAAAAGTTTGATTTTAATTAGTAATATTTGTATTTATTATACTTCAATTACATTGCCTTAGTTAGATCTAACATGGTATCAGTAAAGTATGTTATGGAATTACATATTATTATCCAAAGTGTTTTTTTAACAATGATGATTCTTTATATTGAATATCTCATATTCTATGAATTGAAATAAACTTTTGAATCAATGACCCCTAACCATTAGGGGTATATTAGTGGTTTCAGTGAACCCAACCAGCAGGTACAATAATAGGTTACAGTGAATCCTAGGCAGCAGGTATAATAGTTGGCATCAGTGAATCCTTGACCAGCAGCAACAATAGTTTCTTTAAGTGAACCCTTAGCTAATGGCCTATTCATCAATGAACTCATGACCAATGGGTAGAACAGTTGGTTACTGACCGGTTTGTATTGAAATGATGTAATAAGTGTTTTTAAAGTTTCCAGTATCTTCAAGTGTTTTCTAGTATCCTAGTGCATTAAAGTGTTCCTAAGTGCATCAAGACAAAGCTATATTAGTAAATGTAGTTAGTTGATACCTGTTATAAGATACTGTAATTGACTATGTGAGTTTTAATTGGTGCGGATGCATAATGATTCCATTGTTTTTTTTAATACTATATTCTTGGCTATACTTAGACACGTACTGAGTCATGTAGCTCTCACACCTATTTATCACATTTCAGAGTGAAGTACTTGTTAGCATAGCATACTAGAAGTTGGAAATATTTTGCATTTGCATATCAAATCCTACTTCAAAAAGAGATAAAGTCATATTGGGGGCTGTATTACAAGGCAATGTGTGTTAAATATTACTGTTGTATTAGGATTAAAGAGAGTACTAATGGTATATGTCTAGTAAAGGATGTAAAATTTGTGCATAACAAACTAGTTCGTGCATTACAAGACAATAGCTTGAAGTAGATCTTGGTTTGGCTTCAATGTTATGTGTTGTAAAAAAAAATTTAAGTTGGATGATATTTAGCTTTGCTCTGTGTGAACAAATGGTCATTTATTATATAATTACGTCTTGAGGTTTCAATTGATAATCATGTGCTTTTGCAACATTCATTTAGTTGAATTTTGGCCATTGATTTATCTAAATTATTGTCTAACTTGGGACTTGGTGGAATAGGGTTCCAAGGCATCAGAGCAATAGGTTATGATCTTTGAGAGCTATGATAGTGCTATAGTTGGCAACACGGTTCGTCAAACCATGCTGAACCGGACCGGCGCCAAACCGGCACGATTTGGCTATAAAAATCGATTCTCCCCTTTATAAATAAAAAAAATTAGGAACTGGTCCGAAGCGGTCCCAAACTAGCCTGAACCGTGACGAATCGGTTGGTTCGGCCAGTTTGAACCGGTTCAAACCATTTTTCAATATTTTTATGGATGTTACTGTTTGGTTTAGGGGGGTTGATAAGAGTGAACTGAGAGTCCGAGAGCTCTCAGTTTTGAGTAAAAATTTTGAAGGAAGGCTGCAGAACCCATGTTTTCTGGATTTGAAGCCCATCAAATACCAAAATAGCAAGAAAGAAGGTGGATCGATGTACACATATGCTTCTCTTCTCTATTTCTCCCTCTCTTTTTTTTAAATTCGTGAAAAATAAAAAAATAAGGAGAAATGCTATAAAAAAAAATTTTGGGTACGACTTTAGAGTATATTGTAGATCTATGAAAGATCTACACAATAATGCTAAGATCATGATTTTTTGTTAAGTATATAATTTTTAAAATTAAAAAATATTTTTAGATTAAAAAATTAATAAAAAATAAAATAATTAATTTAAAAAATTATAATTATCAAGGATTTCCGAACCGTGCCGAACCGGTCGGTTCGGGGCATACCGAATTGGACTGGTGGCCGACCGACACGGTTCGGCTTTAAAAAACGGCACAGCCCCCCTAAAAATCAAAAAAAAAAAGGGTATCGGACCGAACCGAATCCGAACCGGTGCTGAACCGGTCGAAACGGACCCGAACCGGGCGGTTCGGGTCGGTACGGGTGGGAGGGGGCAGGTGGGCCTTTTCTTTTTGTCACATGGCACTGTAGCCAAGTGACTGCTTTGTGAGGGGGGATTTGCTTGGGTTTTAAGAAGAGAAAAGGCACAGAGAGCTCGTAAGAGCTCTCTGTTGCCTCTCTGCTGCAATGCCGTGGAGGAAAAACGATTCAAAAAAAAATTCGTGGATCAATTTAAATCCAATCCAACCTGCAAAAATCAAAGAAGAAGCTAGAATCAAGGTCCGTATACCTTTCTTTTTTCATATTTTTCTCTTTCGTATCTTTATTTTTTTGTTAAAATCCGTGCAAAATAAAAAATTAAGAAGAAATGTTGTCAAAATTTATTTGTTGGCAATGATTTTAGATGATGTGGTAGATCTATGATAGATCTACACAATGATACTAAAATCTTAATTTTTTGTTAAGTATATAATTTTTTAAATTAAAAATTAATTTTGAATTAATAAATTAATTTAAAAAATAAGAAAAAAAATTTATAATTATAAATTATTAATCTAGGACTTGTAAGCTACTCTCACTATACATTTCATGTCGATTTATTCAAGTTTTGTACATCTCATAAATAGTGCCCGTAGGTCTTAAATTGAAAAAAATTGACTTTTAATGCATTTCTAGGATCTTAAAAAAATATATGTAGCATGTATGATGGAATCCTACATGAATCTAAAATTTAATTTTTTTTAATTTTTCTTTATTTTTTGAATTTTTTAAATAAAAAAATTTAAAAAATAAATTAAATTTTAAAAATTAGGTTAATAAAGTGTTAATTAATAAATATTATTATTGACCTTATATGTAATTTAAATATTCAGGTATGGATCCATCAAGGAGGAAGAAGGATCCGGAGCAAGACATTGGCTGGTTACATGGAGAGATGCTCTCGGGTCGGTATCACTGGAGGTGTAAATGGTGTAATACCGAATTCAAAGGTGGGGGTAACAAGGTTGAAGCAGCACTTGGCTGGTGGCTATCCTGATGTATTTGCATGCCGACAGTGTCCATAGGAGGTCCGTCAGTTGATGAAGAAACACTTTGCTGAATTTAAAGCTAGGAAGGAAAGAGCAGCAAAGAAGAACGCAGAGGTGGATCGCAGAGCTGAAGAACCACCTTCTTATCACTCCAAGAAGTCAGAGAGAGCATCTATTCCTTCTGATGAGGAAGCACAAATAGAGGCTGCTATTCAGACGAGCTTGTATGAGTAGAGGCAGCAGGAGGAGGCAGCCAGGCATAGACAGTGATTCGGGCCATCAGCTTTTGAGTCAGGATCGGGATCCGCTTCTGCTAGTGCTCCAGGAGAGTCTGAGACAATTTAGGAGGACCTCAGTCAGAGAGCCCGTCAGGAGAGGCACCGGCCGTATTGCATCCGTATTGCATTTGGTAGTAGAAGAAAGTCTTCCAGGCCCAGGAACATTTCAGAGGGAGCCACTATCCATGATGTCGATCCACATGCATTTTCCAGTAGCGATTCCAAGCAACAGAGGATTGACACAATCCTTAAAAAGGATAAGAAGAAGGATATGTGGCGGGCCATCTCCTCCTGGTTTCATTTCAGTCATATCCCAGCCCATGCAGCAGACAATCCATATTATCGCTCTGCTATTTCATCTATACAAGCTGCTGGTGCAGGTATAGATCCTCCAGTATCGAGGGATATCTATGGTAATCTTCTGGACAGCAATAAGGAGGAGCTAGAAGAATGGATATCCTCATATCAGAGCAAGTGGCCCGTGTATGGATTGATGGTGATGTATGATGGTTGGACTGGTCTTACTAGACGGAGCATCATCAATTTCTTGACTTATTATGATGGGAAGATTTTTTTCAGAAGTCTATTGATGCTTCGGATCAGGTGCACGATGCCAGTTATATTCTCAGATTGATGGAAGTGATTGATCAGGTAAGAAAGCATAATGTCGTGCAGGTCATCACTGATAATGGACCACGGTACAGGGCCGCAGGGCAGATCTTGATGGAGCAGCAACTGCGTATTTTCTGGACCCCTTGTGCTGCATATTGTATAGACCTCATGTTGATGGATATTGGTAAAATTCGCGGGGTGCAGAAGATTGTTGAGCTAGCACAGTCTATCACCAGATTTATATATAACCATACATGGATCTTATCATTGATGAGGAGCTTTACAGGAAAGAAATACTGAGACCGGGGATCACACGGTTTGCTACTAATTACATTGCACTTGATAGTCTTTTTGGCAAGAAAGCAGAGCTGTGTCAGATGTTTGTCGGTTAGGATCTGCAGGAGAGCAGATATGCCAGGGCAAATACTGAGGGAAGCAATGTGGAGAATTTAGTGATGAGACAGACATTCTGGCAGCGGGCTGAGAGGGTAGTGGCAGAGGGCTGAGAGGGTAGTGGAGGCTATCAAGCCTCTATATGAGGTACTTCGTGCCGTAGACTTCGAGAGGTATGCTCAGATGGGCTTCTTATATTTCATGATGCAAAGGGCAAAGAAAAAGATCCATGAGGCAGATCCATTACATGCATATGAGTATATCCGGATCATTGATGGACGGTGAAGTTATCAAATGAGTTCGGATTTGCATCTAGCAGGTACGTAGTATTTTATGAAGTCCCTAAAAATTAAGTTTCAATTAGATTCATACAAGTATGCTTGATTGTCTTAAAATATATGTGCAGCTTATTATCTAAATCCGATATTTCAGTACTCCGTACCGAACATTGCCATAGATGAGGATCTTATGTCTGCCCTACGCAATGTTATATATAAGATGGAGCCCGATCCAGATATCGCAGCTATGTGCCTTGAAGAAGTAAGTTAGGTTAAAATTATTGAATGATTTTTAAGAGCATTAATTTCAACAAGCTAACAAATTTTTTTCCGGCAGACGAAATTTTTTAGGGAGGGCACAGATTCATTTGGATCCACTGTAGCGATCAGAAATAAATCAAAGATGAATCCTGGTAGGTCCTATTAAGGAGAGTCTAATATTATATTAGGATTAAATTTTTTATTTTGCCAAATCTAAAATTCTAAATGATGTAATGTCTTTTGCAACTGAATGGTGGGTTTATTTTGATGGATCTGCTAAAAATTTGAAGGTTCTTGCAGTGAAGATCCTCTCCCAGACGGTGTCATCCAGTGGATGTGAGCGCAACTGGTCTACATTTGGTCTTATCCACTCCAAGTAGAGGAACCATCTGAAATAGAAATGCCTCAACGATCTTGTGTATGTATACTATAATTTAAGGTTGAGGCTAAAATGTATTCAGAAAGAAGTAGAATTGAAATATCTCAATCCCACTGTAAGTTCATATGTTGATGAGGATGAAAATCCAATGATTGGGTGGGTCATGGGTCAGCAGCAGCCAGAGCTTGATGAGTCAGGATCGCCTTCTCGACCAGCCAGTTTTGTAGCTAGTGAGTCCACCCCGGACAATGGGCAACAAGTCATATTCCTCACAGGGCTCCAGTAGATACAGCACATCGTTCCTCCCTACCATCTAATAGACCTGGAAACAGAAAAAGGAAAAGCAGTTGCACCTCCATCGGAGCACTCAGTCCACTCAGATTCAGAAACCAGAGACAGTGATGATAGTACTTCAGATAGTGGAGGATTTAGTGATTAGGGAGGGACAGGAGGACAGGAGTCATAGCCACCTAGTCCTATTCGATTCACTAGGGAGTCGCAGTTTTGCTATGCCATGCAGGATACAAATCATGGAGTACCATCTGATAGATCCCATGGTGATACGATTCCATATAGGCGACGGGCTCCACGTGGTCGATCGGGACACGATACAGCTACAGCTCTTGCACGTGGAGTAGGATTCATGGATGTATCTGGATCATCCTCATATTCAGGATCCTTTTATCCGCAGCTACCGGCAGCTTCTGGTCCATATGATCCATATGGTGCATCTGAGATGTCAGCATCCAGTGGTTATTATCCCGGAGCATTTTATGCATCTGATTTTGTTGCTGGTATATTTGGATTCTCCCCTGCACTACCATATCATCAATCTCTGGACAGCTCTCAGAGTCGGGACATCAGAGAGGGATCTGCGATTAGTTACGATCCATCAAGCATACTTCCTGAGATGAGCTTAGAAGAGTATCATGCTGCCTGACAGGAGGGACATGCCGAATTTCCTGCAGAGTATATACATGATCCCTATATTTATGGACATCGTCACTCTACCCGATTCTAGACATTGGTATGTAATTATATGTTTATGCCACATTTTACTTTCATTAATTGCTGATAATCTTAGTTTAATTATTATTTTTTTTTCAATTAAAAATAGTCCTAAATATTAGTATTTAGTCCTAAACCCTAAACCAGTACGCCATCCTAAATCCTAAATTCTAAATCCTAAAGGCCTAAATCCTAAATCCTTAACCCTAAATCCTAAAGCCTAAAGCCTAAACACTGAATTCTCCCTAAACCCTAAACCCTAAACCCTTAAAAAATAAAATAAAAACCTTAAAATTACAAAACATAAAAAAAAAATCAAAAAAAAAAATTTTGGTCGTACCGGTTTGAACCGGTACGCCCCGCCATACCGTGTGTCGACATGATATGGTACGGCACCCGGTACCGGTACCGGGAACCTTGATAATTATAGATTATTGTTATAGGAATCGTAAGCTATTTTTGTTATAAATTTTATATCGATTTATCCAAATTTTGATGCATCTTATGAAGAATGCTCTAGGTTTAATATTGAAGAAAAAATGGCCTTTCATACATGTCCATTGTCTTAAAAAAATATATGAAGCATCTATGATAGGATCCTACATGAATTTAAGATCAAATTATTTTTTTATAATTTTATAATTTTTTATATTTTTTAAATCTAAAAAATAAAAAACTACATAATTAAATAAAAATATAAAAAATTAAATAAATAAAATACTAATTAATATATGTAATTATTGAGCTTATGTACTTTTTAAATATTCAGGATGGATCCACCGAGGAGGAAGAAGGATCCGGAGCATGACATTAGTTGGTTGCATGGAGAAATGCTCTTGAGTTGGCATCAGAAGTGTAAATAGTACAATGTAGAATTCAAAGGTGGTGGAATAATGAGGTTGAAGCAGCATTTATCTGGCAGCTATTCTGATGTATCTGCATGCCGACAGTATCCATAAGAGGTCCGTCAGTTGATAAAAAAATATTTTACTGCTTTCAGAGCAAGAAAGGAAAAAACATCAAAGAGGAAGGCACAGGTGGACCATAGAGCTGCAGAACCACCTTATTATTCCAGGAAATCAAAGAGAGCATTTATTCCTTCCAATGAGGAGATGCAGATGGAGACTGCCATTCAGGCGAGCTTGTATGAGCAAAAACAGCTATAAGAGATAGCCAAGCATAGACAGTGATTTGGGCCATCAACTTTTGAGTCGGGATCGAGATTGGACTCTAAAAGTATTGCAGGAGAATCTAAGATAGTTTAAGACGACCTCCTCAGTCAGAGAGCCTGTCAAGAAAGGCACCAGTCATATTGCATCCATATTGGGAGCATTTAACACTTAACAGTAGAAAAAAGTCTTCCAGGAACATTTCAACAAGAGCCACTATCCATAATGTCAATCTACATATCTTTTCTAGTAGAGATTCCAAGCAACAAAGGATTGATAGCATGCTAAAAAAGGATAAGAAGAAGGATATGTGACGGGCCATCGATCCTGGTTTCATGTCAGTCATATCCCAGTATACGCAATAGACAACCCATATTATTGCTTTGCTATTACATCTATACAAGCTGCTAGTGCAAGTGTAGATCCTCTAGGATCCAGGGATATTCATAGTCAACTTCTGGACAGCAATAATGAGCTAAGAAATTGGATTACCTCCTATCAGAGTAAATGGCCCGTGTATGGATTGCCAGTGATGTGTGATGATTGGACTGATCCTACTATACAGAGCATCATCAACTCTTGACTTATTATGATGAAAAAATATTTTTTTCATAAATCTATGATACTTCAGATCATATGAATGACAACAGTTATATTCTCAGATTGATGGAGAAAGTAATTGATCAAGTGGAAGAGCAGAATGTCGTACAGGTGATCATAGATAATGAACCACAGTATAGGGCCGCAGGACATCTCTTGATACAGCGGCGACCGCATATTTTCTAGATTTCTTGTACTATACATTGTATTAACCTCATGTTAATGGATATTGAAAAAATCCATAGGATGCAGAAGATAGTTGAATTAGCACAGACTATCACTAGATTCATCTATAATCATACATGGATCTTATCATTGATGAGAAGCTTTACTAGAAAAGAAATATTGAGACTAGGGATCATATGATTTGCTATAAATTATATAATACTTGATAGTCTTCTTAGTAAGAAAGTAGAACTATATCATATGCTTGTTAGTCAAGAGTGATAGCAGAGCAGATATGCTATGACAAATACTAAGGGAAGCACTGTAAAGAATTTAGTGACGAGACAAACATTCTAGCAGTGGACTGAGAGGATAGTGGAGGCCATTAAGCCTCTATATGAGAAACTTCACGCCATGAACTTTGAGAGATATGCTCAAATGGGCTTCCTATATTACATGATACAAAGGACAAAGAAAAAGATTCAGAATGCAGATCCAGCACATGCTAATGAGTATATCCGGATCATTGATGGACGGTGAAGTTATTAAATAAGTTCGAATTTGCATCTAGCAAGTATGCAGTAAATTATAAACTCTCTAAAATTTTAAATTATATTATATTTATACGAATATACTTGACAAATTCTTAAAATATATGTGCAGCTTACTATCTGAATCTGAGATTCCAATACTCTATACCAGACATTGCTATGGATGAACAGCTTATATCTATCCTACGCAATGTTATAATAAGATGGAGCCCGATCCAGATATCATAGCTACGTGCCTAGAACAAATAAATTAGGTTAAAATTATTGAGTAATTTTTATTAGCACTAATTTCAACAAGTAGCACATAATAATAACAATTTTTTTTCCAGAAAAAAAAAATTAGAGGGATAAAATTCTTTTGGATCCAATGTAGCCATCATAAGTAAATCATAGATGAATCCTGGTAGGTACTACTAAATCTAATATTAGATTCAAATTGATTTTTGAATTTTGCTAAATCTAAAATTCTAAATAATTTAATATCTTTTACAGTTGAATGATGGGTGCATTTTGGTGGATTAGCAAAATGTTTAAAAATTCTCGCTATCAAAATCCTCTTTCAAACGGTGTCATCCAGTAGATGTGAGTGCAATTGGTCTACCTTCAGCCTTATCTACTCCAAGTAGAGGAATCGTCAAAAATAGAAATGCCTCAACGATCTTGTTTATGTACACTATAATTTAAGGTTAAGGCTAAGTGCATTCGGGAGGAAGTTGAACTGAAATATTCCGATCCTACTGCAAATAATTATGTTAATAATGATGAAAATCCGATAACTGGATAGATCGTGAGTCAGCAACAGGAGCCAAAGCTTGATGAGTCAGGATCTCTTCCTCGATTAGCTAATTTGGTAGCTAGCGAGATTGGGATGGATGTTGAACAATGGACAACAAGCAATATTCTTCACAAGACTCTAGCAGATATATCACATCATCATCCCTCTTCACCATCTATTCAGCTTAAAGATAGAGAAAAAGAAAAGGCGGTTGCATCAAGGTTTTAAATCCCGTGGGACTGGGCTGTCCCGATTTTTTCTGGGAACAGGATGCGTCGACGTCCAGCCCCGTCCTAACACTCGGGACAGGGAATGTCCTAAGGTGTCTCGATTGGGGCTAGCGGGATGTCTAGTCCTAACACATGGGATAATACCCCGTCCCAGTGTCCCATGGGATGTCCCGTCGGGACCTGAATCCTTGAGTTGCATCTCCACTGGAGCACTCAATTCATTCAGATTTAGATACCAAAGAGTGGTGCTAGTGCTTCTTCAGACAGTGAAAGATCTAGTGATCAAGGAGAGGACGAAGGACAGGAGACGTAGCCGGCTATTCATCTTCGATTTACTGAAAAGTCGGTTTAATCACGCCACACAGGATACAAACCATGGTGCACCAGTTGATAGAGCCCGTGATGATACGATTCCATATAGGCGACGGGATCCGCGAGGTCGTTCAGGATACGATGCAGCTGCAGATCTTATACATGAAGTAAGATCCATGGATGTATCATGATCATCCTCATATTCAAGATCCTCTTACCCACAGGTACCGGTAGCTTATGATCCATATGGATATGGATATGATGCATCCGGAACATTATCTTTTAGTGATTATTATTCCATGTAGCCCGGAGCATCTTACAGATCTGATTTTGCCGTTGATATCTTTAGATAGACCCTTGCACAGCCATATCATCAATATCTGGATATCTCTCAGAGTCGGGACCTCAGTGAGGGATCTCGATGAGTTATGATATATCACACATATCTCCTGGGATGAGCTTACAGGAATATCATGCTGCATGGTTAGAGGAATTTGCTGATCTTTCTATTCAGTACATTAATGATCCCGATATTTATAGACATCAATACTCGACTCGATTCTAAATATCAATATATAATTATCTTTATATTTTACCTTTCACTTTAATTAATTGCTGGTAATCTTACTTTAATTAAAATTTTTAAAAAATAATATATCATGGCTGAAGGCAAGACAACATTTTGTAGTATTTTGAAATGATACAAATATGTATCAACAAACATCTATTTATGCCTAAAAATATTTTATAAATCCTAAAAAAATAAAAAAATTGGACTTGCCATTTGAACTAGCACGTAGTACCGTACCGTGTATCGATACGGTATGGTACGATGCCGATACCGTACCGTACTGGCCTAGTACCGTACCATACCAGTCCAGTGCCAATGCAAGTCCCGGTACCGATACCGGGATCCTTGGTTGGCAATAATATTATTGTTAGAATATAATAGATTATTAATAATTACTATTGTTAGATATAGTGTTTAAGACTGGTTAATACTAGATTTCTTTGTGATTGATAATAGGAAAGGAAGGATACCAAAGAATGGGACATCTACTCAAAGAAGTTGAGTATATAAAGTTCTAGAGGATATAGATGCTCTTATGACAAATAGCATCCTGTGGCCTCCTTATATTTTAATAACAATTTTCTCGTAATTAACTTTGGTTAAGGCCATGTTTTGATGCTCAAGGAAAAACTTCCAAGAGGAAAAACACTAGCAATACAATGATTTATCAGGTGAACACACCATAAAATGTTTACTCTAGAATTTCGTGTTTTTAACTATTTGGATATACATAAGAAATTTCATAGGAAAGAAATTTCCTTGCAAAAAACATCTCATCAAGCATCCTTTGGATTTTTGGCAATTAACATAAAAACTGTAAGTAACCACATGAAGGCCCAAAAGAACAAGATCAAAAACAACTAAAAAAGAGATGAGTGTTTGACCCATTAATAAGAAGAGTAAATGAATACTCCCATTTGAACTATGCTACAAAAGATCCAAGGTAGAACTTATTTACACTCCTAAATGAACTTCATTATGATGGAAATAACAAAACAAGCAAGGAAAGATGAAATACAAATCTTTTGAAAGAAAATGATTATACTAAGTTTTGGCATTTCCTATTTTGAAGTTTTGAAGTACTTTGATTTGGCCTAATTCTTTGGAGTTTTTGGAAATCTAAACACTCTTGACTCTTGAGTCTAGCAAAATAATGGCCATAAGTTGCCAGTAAAATTTCTTTTTATGAGCAGGAATAATAAATCCTAAGAAGACATATGATTCCTTCCCCTATCAAAACACTTGTTTAATAAAGAGACCTAGTTTATCTAAACTTTGCTATGTGTTTGGTTGGAGTCATGAGAGGATGGATGGGGTTGGAAGGATAGATGATCTCCATCCATCCTCCATCCATCATTTGGTTCAAAAAGTTATAAGGAGAATGGATGATAATGATGGATTCTCCATCCACCGTGACCCCCCACCATTTTGCATCCTCCCAAAGTGGAAGGATAAGGAAGGATAGATGGAGCATGTGAAAGGTGAACTTTTGTAACAGCAAAATTACTCATTAATTTTTTTAACAAAAATATAACACTTCTTCACTTTTTTATTTACACTATATATATATTATCTATACTATTAAATTTTATTACTAATTATTTTAATTTTAGCACATAATTTCCTTAATTATAATTAAATAATTAGAATTGTCTTCTATTTTTTAACTTATATTTATTATTTTTAATTAACTATTTGTATAAAATTAATTAACTATTTAAATTAAGTTATAAATTAATTAATTATTTAGATAATTAATATATTAAAAATTAATTCATTAATAATGAATGTATAAAATTAGTTATGTAGTTAAATTAAATTAAAATTAAATATTTATATAATTATAAATTATAAAGATTATAAGTTTGCTTACCAAGGAATACCGAACCAGTCATCGACCAATGTGGTACAGTACTATACTATACCGGGCCCACAAAATTTTTAAAAAATTCCTTTCCTATACATAAAAAAATTATTTGACTTGAATTGGGTACGAACCGAGCCTAAACCGGGCTGAACCGAGCCCAAACCGGACCGAACCGAGCGATACGCACCAGTACGATACCGTACCGTACCGGCATGAAATATAATTTTTTTTATTTTTTTCAACGGTCCGGCCCTCCAGACCATTTTTTTTATAGGTGAACCGTACCGACTCTTGGTCGGTACGACACGGTACACCCCATACCAAGTGGTACAGGATGGTACCACAAACCCTGTTGCTACTTTTTTTAATACAAATAAGCATTATAAATTGATAATAATAATAATTTTTATTAAAAGATAGTTTAGTAAAAATATCATATAAATATCATCCATCATCTATTTCATCCCTCCTATGCTAAATAGAGGGAATCATTTATATTCATCCTTTCATGTTTCACCAAACACATGAAAAGATGGATGGAAGATCGATCCATCCTCCAATCCATCCTTCATACCAATTAGAGGGTTGAGCTTTAGCTAGCCAGCCTAAGCATTATCAAGTATATCCAAATGGTTAACATATGGATAAAAATTAATTTGATCATATCTTCAACAATTTCACAAAACATCCATGCATTTCCAACTGTTAGTGTTTTCCTTGGAATCTTCTCCATCGGCATAGTTTTAGTTATCTCATTAACTCTACCATACTTCCCAATGACCATTCCTTTATTGTCAAATGACCGTGTTATGCTTTTAGTTACATGTTATCATCATCTCCAAACTCAGTTTTTGTTACATTAATTTTGGCAGTATTGACTAGAGTCAAAGATAAGCATACAATAAAAAACAGCAAGCTACAAACAAGATGCTTAAAAATATAGCTAAAAAGAAAAACTAGAAAGTTTATTGAACATGTTTTTAGATATATTATATTATTTTGGAACTTTGGCTGTACACTTTTGATTGTTCGGGATTATAGTCACTAACAATTTCTAATGAGATATTGACAAAATGCATGTTTCATGTTATTTTAGAGTGTAATATCTTTAATCATGTGATGGCAATCCAAAATGCAAGTATGTGAAGAAATAAGAAAAGCACAATGAATCCATATCTTTCATGATAGATTGCAAGACTTTCAATAAAGATCTGAAATTCATGATAGATCAACAAGATATGCGCATAAAGGTGATTAATCTTATTATCTATGAAATCTATAAGTGAAGGATTAAGAAGTATATAATTTTTAGGAGTCTTGGATCTTGACACCATGAAAGCAGATCTGGGATTTGCTGTCACAAGTCCAAGCTCAAATCTTGCAAATCCATTATATATGACTCCTAGTCTACTCCATAAATCTCTCCTGTTTGCCTTGAAAAATATCTTAAAATCATCAAAGGATATTTTCAAACCTTGTAATCAATTTCTTTCCCCTTAGATTCCTGCCAGTCAAGGATTCAAATCTCTAGGATCAATATGGTATTTACGGGTGGGTGGTACAGTATGATGATCACAGAATGCATAAAGAATATACTGCTATGATGATGACGAAATGAAAAGTAAAAACAAAAAGCAATCAGGCACTTACTGTTAGTTTCATGTACATGGCCTCTGATGGCTGTAGGCGTATGACAAATTCATTTCTACCTTGCCTCTTGGCTTTGTAAAACAGAAAGCAAAATAATAGTCAAACTCTTAAACTAAAATTTATATTAGCATAAAAAATGATCAATAAGCAAAAGATTTAAGATACTGCTCATACTAGAAACAGGTAGGTATCCACTAAAACCTAATGCTAGACAATTTCTAAGCTTTCAAAAAATGTGTAAAGAATCAGAAATTCAGAATGACTTAAATGCACATTCTTAGGACCATCCTCATTGTGTGTACAATTGGTACACAAGTAACATTAATTTACCATCTCTTATATGAAGCATCTTCGTTGAGATACAACATAATTCAGAGGTATGACTAAAATCTACATGCACCAAACATACATGGAGAGAGGGGAGAGAGAGAGTTGAGTGAATACTGTTGATGCAAAATTGATGCTGCAACATGAATTGGTAATCGACATGCGTAAACATGACCTACCAACACATGTAAAATGCCAAGAAATGCAATTTAAGCTTTGGAAGTAAATTTCCTACTTTTTTATCAAGTGGTCTCAAAATGGACAACTTTAATAATATGATACAATATCTTTTATTTGATTTATAAATTAAAGCATCCTAAATAGTTTAATTTTGGTATGTACTTTGTATGTATTTCTCAAGGACTGAAGTACAGCCCATACTCCCATCAAAAAGAAGTACAGCCCATATTAAACCATAACAGGTCAAGACATACCGGGTATCCCCAATAGGCCCCTAGATTGCATGTTGACTTTCATTACCCCAAGATGTGCAGTATCGACTCCAAACCATCAGTATACCTTCTTTTTCTTTTTACTCATTTGTACAATCTGCTTACCAGCCCATGCTGACCCCTTAATTACATTCCCCTACCATGGTACGTGTCAGGCCAATGATTGGTGTGGAACCACACCTTGATTTTTGAATCCTTGGTTGCATAATTTAAGGAGTGAATAACCCTACATGGACAATATGCATAAGTGTGAGCAAGAAAACATAGAAGATCCTATTAGCAGCTAAGAAAACTTGATTATGACTTGTAGAGGCTTTCCATCTTTGAGACTTGGCTAAACATGAAGCTTGATTGCAGAACCAGTGATACGAGTGTTGCACAAGCACATGATTGATCCCCTAGCTTCCTTACTCATTATAACAAGTATGAGATGTGAGAGAAGACAGAATTAAGACTGAAGATGTTGCAAAGAGACCTAAATCATTTGTCTAATATTAAATCTTGAGAAGGTAATTTTGTTATGAAATTTGAAGGAAACATCCCCAAGAATGAATCTCAAGAAAAAATAGAGTAATAGAAAGAAATTCATATAAAGCATAAAAAAGATTGTTGATGAACCATACACGAGTAACTACTTGACTGAAGCATTTTGTCTAGCTACAAATCTACAATAACTTCATTTTGGTTCATGGTAGAAATAAAAAGCAACATTCACATCTAATAAAGAGAGATTAATCACAAAACAAGTTAACAACAATACAAATGCCCATGGTACGAATCATCACCATAAAGGTGAAGGTCTCTTTGTAATTAGTGCTACAGTCTTGTGCAAACAGGAGCAATAAGACAAGACCGCAACAGTAGGTTAGTCTTTGGTTGTTCAACCCACTTGCAGCTGCTGGGGATCTTTTTCCATTAGGGTGGAAAGAATGTCCCAGAGTTAAAGAGAAACTAAAAGCCCTTACCTTGGTTTTCATGTGACTCTAAATGTTGCATGGTGCATGGAAGGATGAATGCCTTTGGTGAAAATGAATAACCACTTGGAGTATGAAGCATCTTCACCATCACCTAGGTTGGAAAGGATTGATTCATGAAATATATGAGGAATTGAACTCATATAAAAGCTAGATGTGACAGGAACCATAACAAGGAAAAGAATCACGGGATTGTGGAAAAATGGGGTTAAGAAGTTTCTCTAGTAAAGCTCAAGAAGTGGTTGAAAGTAAAGCAAGGATTTCAAGGAAGAATAATAAAGAGAGCCGGATAGCTTGATAAAAAACTTGCAAGAAAGAGAGGTAGATGGCTAGACGAAGACCTGGTAAGGAACTTCTTCAAAGAAGTAACAAAATATGAAATACAAAAGCCATGAATTAGTTTGATCATAGAGGAAAAAACCCTTAATGCACAAGTTCCATTCAAAGTCAGCATGTTTAATAGACCTAGGAAAGATCAGTGCATTGATCAAGAGGTAGATGAACAAAGATATCGAATGAGATGTTATGTCATAAAATGAGGCCCAATGCACGAGGCTCCTGCACTTGCAGGACTAGGGAGGGTTGGATGTAGGTAACCTTACCCCCACATGCAAAGAGGCCGTTTCCATGTTTCGAACTTGTGACCTCCAGGTCACAATGCAGCAACCTTACCTTACCATTGTGCCAAGGCTCACCCTGAAATGGGATGTCATATCATAGAGGCAGAAATAGAACTGAATGAATGGTCTTGTTTGGACATAAAAGTATTTTCATCAAATAGCAGCCTCAAGATGCTACTGCATTTCTCCCATCAAGATTTTGCTTCTACCTCACCAAATTGTATGTGGAATTAATGTACTATAGTGTTGTTTCACATTACCATAACATTGCAAGATATCTTGAGATTGCAAACTTATTTCTGTTTCAGTAAAACTAGCAACTTTGTTGCATGAAAAGTTTTGTTAATCCTAGTTTTCTCAGGTTGTCTACTATTGCTGCTAGATGCTGAAAGTAATCAAGATGCCATCTGTATAATCAATATATGCAAATAGGTATACATTTAAAGATGTCACCAGGAACATCCTTGAATTGAACACGAATTTCTGCTTTCCTTGAATTCAAAGCTTTTCCTGCCTTGAGTATAAAAGGGACACCTGCAGTGCATGGTTTTTATTAGCATTAGTTTAAAATAATTACAAACACAATATTGAGCACTAGGTAATTCAAGACATTTGCCTAGTCATTGATTTCATAAAAGTATATACAGAAAGAATTATTAGATTCTAGTGATCTATACACAAGATCAAAAACATAACCTTGAAAAGATTAGATAATGGATGTGCTTAGAGATAAAGTGTACTAATAAAGTTTGTTTTAAAATTTCACAAACCTTCCCATCTTTCATTGTGTATCCTTAAAACAACAGTTGCAAAAGTTGGGGTGTTGGAGTTGTCAGAAACTGTTGGGTCATCTCTGTATCCCTCATATTGACCAAGAACAACCTCTTCATATTCTATGGGTAGGACTGACTGAAGAACCTGATACAAACAATCATACAACGTCCCCAATATCATGGTTAAGTGTAGCATGAGCAGGAGATAAAAAAGAAAAGCAATTTTCTTATTGTCTAGGTTATTATTTGTACAAAGCAAAATGGTTATATTATCTGGTAAATAGCAGATAGATGCAAGTAGAACAATGTGTTATCTATAACAGCAAATGAACTTCATAACCTTCACTTTCTCATCTCGTATGTGCTCTGGCTTAAGAGATACAGGCTTCTCCATGGCAACTAAACAAAGAACCTGCACCAGTGCAAAATAATTTATCGGTAAATTTTCAAATTTTGGATACAACCAAAAGAGATGTCTCTAAAGAAAATGATGTGCAAGGAAGCAAGAAAACAAGTATATGATAATACCCCGACACATGAGATAATCCCCAACAACGATTGGATTATCCCCTGCTTGCTTTGAGACCTGTGTAGGTGGATGAATGATAGAGTTTGAAGCAGGATTTTCAGAACCGTCCCAAACCGTCTAGTTCAGGGTGTACCGAATCGTACAGGCTAAAAAATGGTATGGTTCAGTCATGGAAAATGGCTTAGAACCCCAAACCATCCAAAAGATCTTGAACCAAACCACTACGATATGGCACAGTACCATACCGGTAAGTTTCATTCGATTCAATCTGCTTCGGGTCAAACAATATAGCCATAAGGAAGGGGAGGGGTTTTTTCTCAGTTTCACGGACCTGGTAGTGTTTAGTACCGGTCACTGACCAGTACGGTTCCCGATATCGGTTCTTGGATCCTTGGTTTGAACTTTGAAGTGATTTGAGAGTTGTGCAATGGATGATCCAATGGTTGCGGGGCATGAAGGAAGATGTATCCTTCTTTCACGTGAAGCCAATTTTTAGAGGTTATGGTACTCATCTTGACACATCTCATAGCATGACTCATTTATCCCTCCATGTGCATGGTCCAAGCCACGTATAAGGAGTGTTAAGAACTTAAGATTGATATATATTGTTGACCCATTTCCTAACAACTTAAGCTTTTCAAGTCAAGTTTTTAGTTTGCATGATCAAAACAATAAACCTTAAACCATCTAAAAATATAACATAATATTATATTTTAAAATATTAAATTAATAATATATACATATTATTAATAAAATATATTATTATTATATATATATACTCGATTGGGCTCTCAAGCCTTCGGGCCGAGTAATTTGCTACTTAAGCTCAACTCGAAAGACTACTCGAGCTACTCAAGCTCAGTGATAATCGAGTCCAGTCGAGCTTGGACTTTAACCAAGCTCGAGTAGCTTATGAGCTACTCGGTTCATTTGCACCCCTACTTCAGAATCCTTGCAAAATTATGAGTATTTGGTTAAAGAGAAAGTACATAACAAGATTGAATCTCATATACATGAGAAACTCAAGGCACACAAGAATAAGTTGAGGCAACGAAAGAGAAGAAAATCAAAAGCAATGATATAAAAAGTTTAGTAGTGCTTCATAAGGTCAACATTGCATGCAATGGTTGAGAAGGTCAAGGATGAAGCAGGGGCATCCCCTTATCAATGAGATGATTGCTTCCAAGCTCTCTCTCTCTCTTAACCTCTCTCCCTCCCCCTCCATCCCTTCCTCACTCCCCAACCCTCTCCCTCCATCCCTCTCTCTTTTACTCTCTCCCCTTCTCACTCTCCCCCTCTCCGACTCTCCTTATGTTGGTATACCCTAGAATAGCATGGTATAGGTATGTACCATGCTAACCAGTACAGACTAACATCCCCTTCGATATTAATTCAGTGAACCTTGATCCTGACCAAGGATTGCAAACCGTTACTGGGACCCATACTGGTCACTAGTCGGTACCACATCGATACACCAGCATGACAAGCATGCTGGTTTGAAAAAAATATTATTTTTATTTCTTGTGATTTCAATTTTTTTTTAGGATTTATTGAATATTTTTTAGTTCTAAATAGATATTTATTGATACTAAGTGATGTTGACATCACTTCAATACAGTCTTAATCACATGTAATGTGAATTTGACTTCCTAGATTTCTAATTTTTAAATTATCTAAACATGAATTAGATATTGAATCTTAAAATACTCAAAATTTATAAATAAATAATTAATACATAATTGCATACCGATATTTAAAATCTTGTCGATTGTCGATGTTCATAAATGTCAAGATCATTGATATGCTTAGTACGAAGATTAGTAAATCCCTCTAGCCAAGCAGCATTGTAAATTGTAATCCTCTACGATCAGGAGATATGCATGCTGGACCATAATTCATCACAGATCCCTCGCTGAGCTCCTGACTTTGAGAGATATCATGAGACAGATGATATAGATGTAAAGGAATTCATCTAAATATACTAACAAAATTGGATCCGTAAGATGCTCCAGACTACATGGAATAACAGCCAGTAGAAGACAATATCTCAGACATACCATATTCATATCCATATGAATCATAAGCTGTCAGTGCTTGCAGGCAAGGTTTTAAATCCCGTGGGACAGGGCTGTCTCGGTTTTTTCCTGGAACGGGACGCGTCGACGTCCCGTCCTGTCCCGACACTCGGGATAGGGGATGTCCCAAGGTATCTCAATTGAGATACTGGGATGCTAGCGGGATATCCTGTCCCGACACATGGGATAATACCCCATCCCGGTGTTCCATGAGATATCCCGCTGGAACCTAAATCCTTGCCTGCAGGTAAGAAGATCCAAAATACGAGAAGGAACTTGATACATCCATAGATCCTACTCCACATGCGAGATCATCTGCAGCTGCATCATGTTCTGAATGATCGTGCAAAGCTTGTCGCCTATATGAAATCGTATCACCGCAGTTTCTACCAGCTCATACACCATGGTCCCTATCCTATGTGGTATGCATAAACTGCGACTCCCAGTGAATTAAAGATCACTAGCCGGCTACGTCTCCTACCCTCTAGAGCCTGATCCCTTATTGATCACTAGATCCTCGACCATCAGAAGAATCACTAGCACTATTCCTAGTATCTGAATCTAAGTGAACTGAGTGCTCCACCGGAGATGCAACTACCTTTTTTTTCTTTTTTCTCTAGGTTGTATAGCTGCCTAGCATCTCATCACATGATGCTTTGGTTGACTAGATTGCAAGGATGGATACTGTGATGTATCAGCTGGAGCCTTGTGCAAAATATTACTGTTTACCTATTGTTCAGTATCCATCCCAACCTTACTAGCTACAAAACTGGCTAGTCGAGAAGATGATCCTGGCTCATCAAACTCTAGCTCCTACTGCTAACTCACGATCCATCCAATATCGGATCTTCATCCTCATCAATAAGATTACTTATAGTTGGATCGGAGTATTTCAACTCAACTTCCTCCTGAATGCATTTTAGCATCAACCTTAAATTATAGTATATATATAAATAAGATCGTTGAGATATTTCTATTTTAGGGGGTTCCTTTGCTTGGAATGGATAAGGCCAAAAGTCGACCGGTTGTGCTTACTTTCACTCGATGACACTATTTGGAAGAGGATCTTGATAGCAAGATTTTTCAAATTTTTTATAGATCCATCAAAATGCACCCACCATTCAGCTATAAAAAATCAAAATCATTGAAAATTCCAGATTCAGCAAAATCAAAAACTATTTTAAATATGATATTAATACCTACCAAGATTTATCTTTGATTTACTTCTAATTGCTACATTAGATTCAAATAAATCTATGCCCTCCCTAAATATTTACCTGTAAAAAAAAGTTGTTATCATGTATTAGTTGTTGAAGTTATCATGTGTTAGTTGTTGAAATTACAGTTAATAAAAATCACTCAATAATTTTAACCTAACTTACTTTTCTATTAACATAGCCACGATATCTGAATCGAACTTCATCTTATATATTACATTGCATACGATAGACATAAGCTCATCATCCATGACAATCCCGGGTATGGAGTACTGGAATCTTGAATAAAGATAGTAAGTTACATATAGATTTTCTGAATTGGTTAAGTATACTTGTACAGATACAATTGAATTTAAATTTTTAGAGCACTCTTGATTTGCTGCTTACCTACTAGATGCAACTCTGTACCCATTTAGTAGCTCCAACATCCATTAATAATCCGGATGTACTTATTGGCATATGCTCGATCTGCCATTTGGATCTTTTTCTGTCCTTTTCATCATGAATAAAAGAAGCCCATCTCAGGGTATTACTCAAAGTCCGTGGCACGAAATACATCATATAAAGACTTTATAGCCTCCACTATCTTCTTAGCCTGTTGCCAGAATGTCTATCTTATTACTAAGTTCTCTATATTGCTCCCCTCAGTGTTTGCCCTAGCATATTTTCTCTCCTATCATTTTGGACTGACAATTATTTGACACAGCTCTATTTTCTTACCAAGAAGACAATCAAATGTTATATTATTCGTAACGAACTGTGTGATGCCTAATCTTAATATTTTTTTATAGGTCCGTATCAATGATATGTCCATATATGGTTGTAGATGAATCTAGTGATATCCTATGCTAATTCGACAATCTTATGCACTCTACAAATCTTTTCAATATCCATTAATATATGATCGATACAATGTACAACACAAGAAATCTAAAAAATATATAGTCGCTGCTCCATCAAGATCTTCCCTGCGTTTTATACTACGATCCATTATCTGTAATGACTTGCACGACATTCTGCTCTTCCACCTAATCAATCATCTCCTCCATCAATCTGAGGATGTAGCTGGCATCATGCACCCGATTTGAAGCATCAATAGATTTATAAAAAAATATTTTTTTATTATAATAAGTCAAGAAGTTGATGATGCTCCGTCTAGTATAACCAATTCAATCATCACACATCACTATTAATTCATATACGAGCCACTTTCTCTAATACAAGGCAATACATTTTTCTAGCTCTTTGTTATTGTTAAGAAACTCACCATGGATATCCCTCGATCCTATAGGACACCTGCACCTTGTATAGGTGAAATTGCAAAGTAAAAATACAGTTGTCTACTGCGTGCGCTAGAATATGATTGAAGTAAAATTAGGATCCAATAGCCCACCACATATCCTTCTTCTTATCCTTTTTCAGCATAAAATCAATCATTTATTGCTTGGAACCTTTGCTAAGAAAGGTATATAATCCATGTCGTGAATAGTGGCTCCTACTGAAATGTCCTTGAATGATTTCTTTCTAGTACCAAATGCTTCCAATATGAATGCAATATGGCCACTGCTTTTTCAAGCAGGCTCTCCAAGGAAATCCTCCTAAACTGTCCCTTAGACTCTCCTGCAATACTTTCAGAACCCGATCCCGATCCCGACTTAAAAGCTGACAATATAAATCGCTCTCTATTTTTGGCCACCTCCTCTAGCTACCTCTACTTATACAAACTCGTTTGAATGGCAGCCCCGATCTGTACCCATCATTTGGAATAAATGCTTTCTCTGACTCCTTAAAGTAACAAGAAGGTAGTTCTGTGGCTCGACAATCCACCTACGCCTTCTTCAATATTTTTTTCCTACTTTGAAATCAACAAAATGTTTCTTTATCAACTGACAGATCTCTAATGGATAATATCGACATGCAAATATATCAGGATAGCCGCCAACCAAGTGTTGCTTCAACCAAGGTTCCCGGTACCGGTACCGGGAGCCGTACCGGTGGCTGGCCGGTACCGATACCGTACCATGCCAACACACGATACGACGGTACGCCCAATTTTTTTTTGATTTTTTTGATGTTTTTTTGTAATTTTAAGATTTTTATTTTATTTTTTAAGGATTTAGGGTTTATGGAGAATTTAGTGTTTAGGGTTTAGGATTTAGGATTTAGGATTTAGGGTGGCGTACCGGTTTAGGGTTTAGGACTAAATACTAATATTTAGGACTATTTTCAATTGAAATAAAATAAAAAATGATAATTAAACTAAGATTATTAGCAATTAATGAAAGTGAAATGTGGCATAAACATATAATTATGTACCAATGTCTAGAATCAGGTAGAGTGACGATGTCCATAAATATAGGGATCATGTATGTACTCTGTAGGAAATTCGACATGTCCCTCCTGCCAGGCAGCATGATACTCCTCTAAGCTCATCCCAGGAGGTATGCATGATGGATCATAACTAATCGCAGATCCCTCTCTGATGTCCCGACTCTGAGAGTTGTCCAGAGACTGATGATATGGCATTGCAGGGGCCCATCCAAATATACCAGTAGCAAAATCAGATCCATAAGATGCTCCGGGCTGCATGGGATAATAACCACTGGATGCTGACGTCTCAGATGCACCATATGAATCATATGGACTAGAAGCTGCCAGTAGCTGCGGATAAGAGGATTCTGAATATGAGGATGATTCAGATACATCCATGGATCATACTCCACGTGCAAGAGCTGTAGCTGTATCGTGTCCCGAATGACCATGCGGAGCTCGTAGCCTATATAGAATCGTATCACCACGGGGTCTATCAGATGATAATCCATGATCTGTATCCTGCGTGGCATGGCTAAACTGCGACTCCACAGTGAATCGAATATGAATAGGTGGTTGCGACTCATGTCCTCCTGCCCCTCCCTGATCACTAGATCCTCCACTATCTGAAGCACTATCATCACTGTCTCTGGTATCTGAATCTGAGTGGACTGAGTGCTCCGATGGAGGTGCAACTGCCTTTCCTTTTCCTCTGTTTCTAGGTCTACTAGATGGTGGGGAAGAACGATGTGCTGTATCTGCTGGAGCCCT
Organism: Areca catechu; assembly: GCA_021397845.1. Lineage (NCBI taxonomy): Eukaryota > Viridiplantae > Streptophyta > Magnoliopsida > Arecales > Arecaceae > Areca > Areca catechu. Next base: position 89,441,467 of record CM038048.1, on the reverse strand, counting down.
GTGAGGAATTTGACTTGTTGCCCATTGTCCAGCATCCACCCCAGCCTCACTAGTTACAAAACTAGATGGTCGAGGAGGCGATCCTGGCTCATCAAGCTCTGGCTGCTGCTGCTGACCCATAACCCACCCAATCATTGGATCTTTATCCTCATCAATATATGAACTTGTAGTGTGATCGGGATATTTCAATTCTACTTCTTCCTGAATACATTTTAGCCTCAACCTTAAATTATAGTGTACATACACAAGATCGTTAAGACGTTTCTGTTTTAGACGGTTCCTCTGTTTGGAGTGGATAAGATCAAATATAGACCAATTGCGCTCACATCCACTGGATGACACCGTCTAGGAGAGGATCTTCACTGCAAGAACCTTCAAATTTTTAGCAGATCCACCAAAATACACCCACCATTCAGCTGCAAAAGACATTACATCATTTAGAATTTTAGATTTGGCAAAATAAAAAATTTAATCCTGATATAATATTAGACTTACACCTTAGTAGTACCTACCAGGATTCATCTTTGATTTACTTCTGACTGCTATAGTGGATCCAAATGAATCTGTGCCCTCCCTAAAAAATTTCGTCTACCAGAAAAAAAAATTGTTAGCTTGTTGAAATTAATGCTCTTAAAAATCATTCAATAATTTCAACCTAACTTACTTCTTCAAGGCACATAGCAGCGATATTTGGATCGGGCTCCATCTTATATATAACATTGCGTAGGGCAGACATAAGATCCTTATCTATGGCAATGTCTGGTACGAAGTACTGAAATATCGGATTTAGATAGTAAGCTGTACATATATTTTAAGAATTAGTCAAGCGTACTTGTATAAATCTAATTGAAACTTAATTTTTAGAGACTTCATAAATTACTATGTACCTGCTAGATGCAAATCCGAACTCATTTGATAACTTCACCATCCATCAATGATCCGGATATACTCAGATGCATGTGATGGATATGCCTCCCGGTTCTTTTTCTTTGCTCTTTGCATCATGAAATATAAGAAGCCCATCTGAACATACCTCTCGAAGTCCACGGCACGAAGTACCTCATATAGAGGCTTGATAGCCTCCACTATCCTCTCAGCCCGCTGCCAGAATGTCTGTCTCGTCACTAAATTTTTCACATTGCTTCCCTCAGTATTTGCCCTGGCATATCTGCTCTACTGCCAGTCCTGACTGACAAACATCTGATGCAGCTCTACTTTCTTGCCAAGAAGACTATCAAGTGCAATGTAATTAGTAGCAAACCGTGTGACCCCCGGTCTCAATATTTCTTCCCTGTAAAGCTCCTCATCGATGATAAGATCCATGTATGGTTATATATAAATCTGGTGATAGACTGTGCTAGCTCAACAATCTTCTATACCCTGTGGATTTTTCCAATATCCATCAATATGAGGTCTATACAATGTGCAGCACAAGGAATCCAGAAAATATGCGACCGCCGCTCCATTGCCCTGTGACCATGTACTGTGATCCATTATCAGTGATGACCTGCACGACATTATGCTCTTCCACCTGATCAATCACCTCCTCCATCAAATCTGAGGATATAACTAGCGTCGTGCACCTGATCTAAAGTATCAATAGACTTTTGAAAAAAAGTCTTCCCATCACAATAAGTCAAGAAATTGATGATGCTCCGTCTAGTAGGACCAGTCCAACCATCACACATCACCGTCAATCCATACACGGGCCACTTGCTCTGATACGAGGATATCCATCCTTCTAGCTCCTTATTGCTGTCCAAAAGATGACCATAAATATCCCTCGATGCTGGAGGATCTACACCTGCACCAATAGCCTGTATAGATGAAATAGCAGGACGATAATATGGATTGTCTGTTGCATGGGCTGAGATATGATTGAAATGAAACCAGGAGGAGATGGCCCGCCACATATCCTTCTTCTTATCCTTTTTCAGCATTGTGTCAATCCTCTGTTGCTTGGAATCTTTACTGGAAAATGCATGTGGATCGACATCATGGATAGTGGCTCCCTCTGGAATGTCCCTGGGCCTGGAAGACTTCCTCCTACTGCCAAATGCTCCCAACATGGATGCAATACGGCCGATGCCTCTCCTGACGAGCTCTCTGACTGAGGAGGTCCTCCTAAACTGTGTCTCAGACTCTCCTAGAGCACTAGCAGAAGCGAATCCCGATCTTGACTCAAAAGCTGATGGCCCGAATCGCTGTCTATGCCTGGCTGCCTCCTCCTGCTACCTCTGCTCATACAAGCTCGCCTGAATAGCAGCCTCCATCTGTGCTTCCTCATCAGAAGGAATAGATGCTTCCTGGAGTAATAAGAAGATGGTTCTGCATCTCTGCGGTCCACATCTGCCTTCTTCTTTGGTGTTCTTTCCTTCCCAGTTTTAAAATCAGCAAAGTATTTCTTCATCAACTGACGGACCTCTTGTGGACACTGTCGGCATGTAGATACATCAAGATAGTCGCCAGCCAAGTGCTGCTTCAACCTTGTTATCCCCTATCTTTGAATTCAGTATTGTACCATTTACACCTCCAGTGATGCTGACCCAAGAGCATCTCTCCATGTAACCAACCAATGTCCCGCACCAGATCCTTCTTTCTCCTTGATGGATCCATACCTGAATATTTAAATTACATATAAGGTCAATAATAATATTTATTAATTAACACTTTATTAACCTAATTTTTAAATTTTAATTTATTTTTTTAATTAAAAAATTCAAAAAATAAAGAAAAATAAAAAAAATTAAATTTTAGATTCATGTAGGATTCTTTCATACATGCTACATATATTTTTTTAAGATCCTAGAAATATATTAAAAGTCAACTTTTTTTTCAATATAAGATATACGGCACTATTCATGAGATGTATCAAAACTTGAATAAATCGACATGAAATTTATAGTGAAAATAGCTTACGAGCCCTAAATTAATAATTTATAATTACATTTTTTTTCTAATTTTTTTAATTAATTTATTAATCCAAAATTAATTTTTAATTTAAAAATTATATACTTAACAAAAAATCAAGATTTTAATATCATTGTGTAGATCTATCCTAGATCTACCACATATTCTAAAATCATAGCCAACAAGTAAATTTTGATAGCATTGCTTCTTAATTTTCTATTTTGCACGGATTTTAATTAAAAAAATGATACGAAAGAGGAAAATATGGAAAAAGAAAGGTATACGTACCTTGATTCTACCTTCCTCTTCGACTTTTGCAGGTTTGATTGGGTTGAAAATGATCGAGAAATTTTTTTTTCATTATTTTTCTTTCCGCGGCTCCCCTCCCAAAAGTCACATGGCTACAGTAGCCATGTGACGAAACCAAAAAAATTTGCCCCACCTACCCCCTCCCGTCCGTACCGAGCCGAACCGGCCGGTTCGGACCCGTTTCGATCGGTTCAGCACCGGTTCGACCCGGTTCGGGTCCGGTTCGGTGCGGTAAATTTTTTTTTTGATTTTTATGGGGCTGTGCCGATTTATATGGCCGAACCGTGCCGGTCGGCCATCGTGCCGGTCGGCCACCGGTCCGGTTCGGTACACCCCGAACCAGCCGATTCGGCACGATTCGGAAAACCCTGGCTTCAACCTTATTACCCAACCATCCTTGCATTCATATTGCACCCAAGGAATGCGATCCATCCCGTATCGCCCGATACGGGGCATACCATACCGTACCAACAACTAGCTGGTACGGTTCACACCAATAAAACGGTCCGGCCTCCGGACCATTAAAAAAATAAAAAAAAATTAATTTCCGTACCGGTACATTACGGTACCATACCAGTGCATACCGTCCGGTTCAGCCCGGTACTGGCTCAGTTCGGCCCGGTTCAGGTCCATTTCATGTTTTAAATGCTTTGGGGGGAGAGAGATTGTTTTTATATAAAAAAAAGAGACCCAATACGCATGCCAGTACAGTACGATATGGAGTATGGACCGTACCGCCCTCCTGTCGATACGGCTCCCAGTACCAGTACCGGGAACCCTGATTGCACCATTTACATCTTCAATAATGTTGACCCGAGAGTATTATCCCATGCTCCCAACCAATGTCATGCTCTAAATTCTTCATCCTCGATGGATCCATTCCTGAAGATGAAAAAAGCACATCAACTCAAAAATTACATAAAATTAATAAATTTTGTTTACCTATTTTTTATTTTTTAAGTTCATTATATATTTTTTTAATTTTTAAAATAAAAGATTATTAAAAATTAAAATATTATAAAAAATTAATTTAATCTTAGATTCATGTAGGATCCTATCATGAATGCTATATATTTTTTTAAGATAGCAGGCATGCATAAAATGTTACTTTTTTTTCAAAATATCTAGGATGCTATTCACATAATGCATCAAATCTTGGATAAATAGATAAAATTTATGATAAAAGTAACTTACAAACCCAAAATAATAATCTTATTTTATAATTTTTTAAAAAATAATTATATTTTTATTTTTTAATTCAAAATTATTTTTAAAATTTTAAAAATCATATACTTAATAAAAAATAATGATCTTAGTATCATTGTATAAATCATTCATAGATCTACAATATATTATAAAATCATGCCAAATAAAAAATTTTGATAGTTGTTCTTTATTTTTTATTTTTAATGATTTTTTAAAAAAGAGGGAAGAAAGAGAAAGAGAAAAGAGGAAAAATCTACGTATCTTTAATCGGCATTTTTTCCTAGATTTTCCGGTGTTTTCCTTGATTTGTATGTGTTTTCCTAAGTAGAATGGAAGAAAATGGCCAAAAAAGAAACACCCTCCAAGTAGCTACAGTACCCGACCCAAATCGGGCCGAACCAGGTCAAAGCACATGGTTCAAGCCTAAACCGTATCATTGCGGTCCGATTTGAATAGGTTTCGAGTGGTATGGAGATCCGGACCATTTTTCATGACCGAAACGTGCCGATTCCTAGCCGATTTGGTTCGGTACCCTGAACCGAGCGGTTCAGTTCGGCATTTGATTGTAAAAATTTGTCTCAAAATTTATAAGCGACTAGTAAATAAAAAAATTGTATAGCAAAACAAACTACAGAAAATGGGATTACATATGATTTAATAACTAAATAGCACAAAAATATAGACATCTATAGATTCAATGCAAAAATTGTTGAACAGTATCTGCGAAACCATAGTGACCCGTAATGGTCTAATACCAGATTGGTAAAATATCATGCTATACCTTACAAATATAAGCTATGTACATCAATGCCGATCACATGCTGCTGAGAGCAAGCAAGCAAGAAAGAGAGGTGGAGCAAGAGACAGAGAAGGATATCAAAGAAGGATATTGAAGACTGGTGCTCACTGATTGGCGTCAGCAGTCTTCGATCAGAGTGATTAGAGGCTGGAGGTCATTGATCAAGGTAGCAAGTAGTTGATTGGAGGCCTTAGATCATTGGTTACAGCTAGAGGTTTTCAATCAGAGACCATAGGTCAGAAAGGGAGCTGGTGGCTAGCAGAGTGATGAAGAAGATTGAGAGATTGGGGGTCATGGAGGGGGCCAATGGCTAACAAGGCAAAGTCCCTTATGGCCAGCATCCTATCGATGGCCCAAGCAGAGGGTGAAGAATCTCCATGGGCAGATTGAGATAGTGAATGACCAAGGACAGGGGGTGAGAGAGAAGGAGAAAGAGTGATCAAGACTCAAGAGAGAGTTCAAGGTCTTTTAAAGGAGTCAGTATGATCAAACCAGTAGGTTCCAATCAGAATCGAGCCTATCTGAGTTTTGCTTGGCTTGGACCAACTCTGTGCCTATTCCGAACCATGCAGCAAAACTGACTCGGTTCCACAGAGGTTTGGATAGATACGCTCAAACCAAGTGGGTCAGATCAGTTTTGCAAGCCCAGAAATAGCATAATCAAGTCAGTTCTTATGATGCAAGGAACTGTATAATTCAAAGTATGGATCTAAATCCTATGTTTCTAAGTGATCCCAAACGACATATAAGATGCATGTCTTTTAGGACCATTTTGATCTGGATCATAAGTTCCAGATCATGAATCATAAGATTTTGACAACAATGATTACCACTACCTTCAAACATGGAGATAAGAGTAAACAACAAATGGAAATAGGAAAAAAACATTTTAACATAGGTAGAAAAAGGTCTTTGCAAAATTTAGATGTGCTTGGATAGATGTGATCCTCAGTTTTCCAAAATACTTGAACAATATTGTACAAATTCGTGAGAAATTATGCATCAACTATTATGCTGATTTATGTTGTATAAAAGGCACCCTTTTCTTTTGGCTTATTGCAATATGTAGAAGATTAGAATCCAAAATGCCTAGTGATCCTCCAATATCTGAGACGTTTGTACTCAACTATAAATTTAATACTTAGTGTATGACCTGAGTTGCTTTTGCAAATATTAATTCCAGCATAGAATAATAAACATGTGATGAAAGAAGAACAGGCAGAAACTATTTTATCAAACAAATACATCAATAAATAGTAGCGGTGCGCATACTCAGGAAGCAAATGCTAATCCTTCAGTCACTATAAATAAAATTTAACAATTCTAATGCCAAATGTTTTGGTGCAAGCAAAGAACACAATGTGATGTTATTCGCTTTACCTGCAATAAATGATTTTGAATGATGTCACGAATGATTCTGTACCAAAAAAATAAAATAAAATAAAATGAAGTTAACTTGTCAAAAGTTTCCATGCAATGATGGAGCAAATCCCCAGCATAAACAAATATTAGCTTTCTGAATTCCAACACATGATAAAGGATGATTGAGCTATTTCAATAAGTGAACTGATATGGTAACCATACCGAAAAATAAACACATGGAAATAAGCACAGCTAAAAGACAGTGATCGAAGGAGAAGTGGGACTGGGTTCAAATCAATACAAGGGTTCTTGACTTGTATTACATGCAAGCAGTTATTATGCAAAACTATGATTAAAACGAATTTTCTCGACATTGAACCGATGAGCAAAATGATTTGGCTTGGCAGCTCTAGGATAAAAGTCGGCATCCTACTTCAATAAGGAAACAGATGCTGAAATCCTCAAAGAGAACAAACTCATACAAAGCATGTGAAACTGAGCTTTGAATAAAATATTGTAAACCAACCATCTCACATTTTCCTTAACAGCACCAAATACAAACTTGCAAATTTGTAAGATTTTGATACAGAATATCTTGAATGAAGAATACTTATAACTATAAAGGATGCGTAGTTTCAGTACCCGTATTGATCAAAATATCCTCCACGCCCTTCAGTTCCAAAATCCTCCCTGAAGACAATCTGCAGAATATGGGTTTATCACCCAGAAGTGAAAATATTTTTCAAATGATTTGCTCACAATTTAATGGATGTTAGATTTTGCTTAAACAACAATTTGTATTTTAACATCTTGAAAAACTAAAAATGCACAGGTTTTAAGCAGTGAGAGCTGAACCTCAACCATGACTGAATGTAAAAAAAAGAAAAGGATAATGGCCTGTTCCATTTTTTTCAACTTAAATTATAAGTATTCCATTATCATAATTATGATAGCAGCAATTGAATACATATGCTTTTATCAGGACTTGCATTTTACGAAATAGAAACTTAATCACTCTCATGGTCACCTACAAAATTATGAACTCAGCAACTCATGCCACAGTATGGGAAAGTACTCTATTCTAATGCTCTAGTGAAATATTAATGTTTCATGAGTTCCAGTTAAGAAAAAGGATGTTTTGTGTTAAGCCTTTGGAGCGAAAGGCAGTAAAAGGAAACAAAGGATCATGAATTCATGATAGCTTGGTCTAAGAGAAAATAAATTATTAGAACTAAACTATCAGTCTGATGAACAGTATGTAAGTTGCTACTCACTCTCTATCATATATGCGTGTCTCCACACATCATTACTTTTCAGAATCTTATTCTAGCAGTTCTCAATTCTGAAATCATTTTTAAAAATTATAGATATAGATATTCCTCTCCACCATCATATTAGCAATAAAAGCAAGTAGCATAAAAGAATAATCCCTAAATTCTTTCAACAATAAAAGCAACACAATAGTAAATTAAATTTATAAGAAAGATTAAACAAAAAAAACATTTGACACATTTTGTTGACAAATGTCACAAATCCATCAAAAGATCATCAGTAGACAAAACCTTCTCATGAGGTACTTTACAACCTCAAAAAAATGGCAAGGTAAAATCGATTATTCCATGAGACAAAAGCAGAGGCATGTATGGATTGAAAATTCATTTGATAGGTCATGGCTGCTGTACCACCACACTGAGAACCATAACTGCATCATAGCTTCAGGTCTGCTCAGTAATTCCTAGATTACTTCCATCCATTCTAGGGTACATATCTAGTATTAATATTATTTTTTTTTAAAAAAAAGACTTGATATAAGCTATATTCAATTATCCAATGAGATCGTCCCCATCTATTTTGTTGACCAGAACCTACCTGACTCAACCAAGATGCAAGCTGTGGGTAGACAATTAAGGGCCTGTTTGGTAAATCCAGTAGGATGGAGCTGGATCCCCAGCCCAAATAAATCCTATAGGAGGAGAAAAAAGACCCATGGATGCCCTTTTTTTTCTTCCTGCAGGCCATCAAACCCATAGATGGGGTTTAGGATAAGACTAGGATGGCCCTTTAGAAGAATATGGAATGGGCAAAGCAACAGGCCCAATTCCTATAGAAAATCTAGCTCAATCTGCTGGATTTCCCGAACAGACCTTAAAGGCTCGTTTGGTTCATGGGAAGAAAATTCCCTTACTAAGAAGCTAATTCCTAGGAATATGATGCTTGAAGAAGAGGTTTTGAAGAAGAGGTTTTGGTATGTTTGGCTGACCATAAGAAAGTGACATATTCCAAAGTGCCTTATGTTTGCTTAAGCATCTATTTTGCTAGAAAAACTATGTAAATTGTAAAATACCTATTATATCCTTCATAAAGAAAAAGACCTTATCCCATTTTATTTCTGGCTGTAAGAGCACTTTTTGGAGGAAAAAAAAAGAGGATCCCAATTCCCTTCCCATGGAAAAGCCAAAAATCCATGTCCCATATGGGTTTTTCTTTTTCATGAAACATGAAAAGTTTATGCCCAGGGGAGTGCCACTTTCCAATCTCTCTACTTTGAAAACTACAACTAAACAAGAGGAGTTCCTTCATTTTCCCGTTGACCACAATTTCCCCCCCATTCACGTCAACAAAACAAGTTCTAAGCATGTTTCATTTGCTGGCCAGGTATTGATCAAGCCCTACTAACAACAAGCTAGTAAGGCTGAGTATTATATAAGTCATAGATATCTTACTTGATTGTATTTGAGAGGAAAATTTTGCTCTTCCCAATTTCTTTTTTTCATTGAATTTTGTTTTACAATAATACATTCACACTTTAACTTTTCCAATGGAGGTAATAATGTTTCTCCAACTTAGGGAATTATATCCAAAATCCCCTTAAACTAAATTTTACAAATCTAAAGGATAAAAAATAATTTCTTGAAGTAGGGGTAATGACCTATATTACAAGACATTCTACTAAAACAAACTAATGTATCAAATTTGAGCAAACAATAACAATAAGAACAAAGGACAGAAATGAAATCAGATTCTCCAAAATAACATTTATGATTTGATAGGGAAGACAATGCAAGTGTTTTTGTAGGTTTCCAATCCCTAATCTGTAATAGCAATGAACAAGGAAACATTAGGGATTTAAGATTTGGAAAAAGTGGGGTTTAGAAAGAGAAATAAGTTCAATGAAAGGAATGGAGGATGACATCTGGAATATACAGATGGATCCTTTTTAAACTTTCATTTTATCTTTACAAAGCATAAAATTAAAAATGCAGTAATTAGAGATGAGAGAAAAATAGAAGCAAAAATAGATTGGCTAACCACAAAGGTCCCAAGAAGATGCTAAAATCACCATACTTGTAGTTCTCCAACTATGTTGATTACAGTTAGAGTATACATATTGGAATAAACCCTTAAACTTTGTTGTAAGTTTTGGTCTGCCATCTAATCTAATTGTTGTGGACATGGCACTCAAAGAACGGATATGTTCTCACTACTAAACATAAACAGAATTGTAAATTTTAATTCTTAACTTTTAAAAAAAAATGAAAATGAAATGTAGAATATGCAGCACTAGAGGCAAAAAAAGGGAAAAGGTTAGGACTTACTAATTTGATTAACAAATAAAAAAATAGATTATTTCTGCATAAAATGGTATATTTTAGATTGTTTTGGAATAACTTTTTGTAGCTTTCTATTTGTAAATTGTAACAATCTTTAGCTACCACAGAAATTATTACCTGAACATTGGCAATATTATCACGATTCCATAGAGGCACAAAGAAGCGGTTGGCGAATCGAAGCACAAGCTGCCCATTCAAATACACACAGAACAAAATGATCAATAGAGAGGAGCAAGTAGCACATTTAAATTCACCAGTGATTGGGAGGCAGAGGCATTTAGAAAAGGGCTACCCCATGGCCTATGAGAATTTCCACCAAGGGGGGGGGGGGGACGGGGGGCGCATATTTCAGTAATAGTTTGAAGAATAGTACCAGGTTCTGGACCAATTCCTTCCCCAAATAGTGATCAATTCGGTAAATCTGTTGTTCATTAAATAGCTCTCCAAGCTGCATGCTAAGTTCTTCTGCAGAGTATAAGTCTTTTCCAAAAGGCTTCTCAACAACAATACGAGTCCACCCACTAAGATCAGCTGAAAAAGAAACTATATATAAATGGCAATTCATGGTTTCAAAGAAGATCCATAAAACTTGTTTTCTGAATGCCAAAACTGAACAATGTTATGAGAGGAATGCTAAAATGCCATTGGGAGTCACATTAGTGAATAATTGTATGGACTATGGAGCAAGATAAGATTTTATATTTATATTATTCATGTAATGTATGATATGCAAGTAGTTCTATATGCAACCAAATAGAAAAATTTTCATTCAGTAAACTAGCTTGTAGAACAGTTACCTCTTTCAGTTAACAATAAGTTATCATCAAAATTAGTCTAACAGAAGAAAAAAAAAAAAAGAATTGACCCAAGTGCCTCAATGATTTAATTGTGTTTGGCAAAATTTAATTGCCAGATGCAACATATATGAGATAATGAGTGTCAGCATTTTATCTGTATAATTTTCATATAAACTTGCAGACTAACGTTGCATTATCATGCCTTTGAATTCTGCAGTTCATGAAGTCAAAACTCCTAGTCTAATAAAAACATGACTGGCGCTCTAGTTTTTTATTTCTAGTTTATCATCTCATAACACTTTCTAAATACCTTAAATAAAAATATCTGAAAATGATGAAGTATAGTGGCACCCAAATATATAGCTAATTGTCATGATAGCATCATAGAAGAATTTTTTACAGCATTTTTCGAAAAACTGGTTACATGCCCAAAATTCGAGTGTCTACTTAAGTAACAATGGACATATAAAACATGCAACTAATTGATGACTGACAGAAACAGTAATGCAGAATTTGGCTCAAGATTCAATCATTCAGCTAATGTGTTACAACATTAGTATGGATTCATTCTATCAAGTAAAAAACAAATGCAGTGCTACATCTGAATCCTCATCCAAGAAAACAAAAAAGGGCATGCAAGGATCTAATTAAATGCCTGCAAGTTCCATTTATTCAATAAACCAAGATGAGATAATTACAACTAGTTGACCAAGATAGGAGGAGGAATAAACCAACTAGCAGGTATGTTCACATGCATATGCATATACACAAATGCATGTACCTAAATATTCTTGGTTCATTATCTATCAATTCATTAAACTAAAGAATCAAAATCAAAATCTACATCAACTTAGTTGAATCTCATGCAAATGAGTGCACACATATGCACATATATATTTACTATTTGCTGGACACCAAACTATCATCAAGACCTCCAAAGCTGCATCAATTTAATTGAATCAAACTTGCAAGGAACTTAAAAATATGGGAAAAGGTGATAGTACAAAGCCTAAGAAAAATGACAACAATCAAAGAGAACCAATTTAGTTTTTATGCAAGAAAGTTAACGATGGAGTCAATATTCTTGAGTAGGCAATTGTTAGAAAGCCATTGGAATTTGGAAGTAAATGTTCACGACCCCTGCCATCTAGGCGAGCAATATTTCTTTGGCCGAAATGAAATGAGAAGTGGTTAAAGTTATGCAAATTAATCATTGCCATCAAGTGACGAGTCAATCTTTCACATAATAGGTGAGGCTGGTTGCTTCTATGTTCAAAACTTGGATTATCCATTACTTGTTACATCTCAGTTTTTTGCAAGGTTAAAAAAGAAAAAGGGTTAAACAACAAATAGAGTTTGAGTTTAATATTCTCCCTAAATCAAGAAGCGCTGGTATTTCATGTTCCAAGTGTAGAACATATCAATTGGAAGAATTTACAAAACCTTGATTACATGCATATGATTGGAAGAGCATACCTGACATGAGATTTAGGCCTATAGTGTATGTAGAACATTGATTTATACATAACAAATAGCATCTTGGCTTGTTAGTTTGCAGAAAACTCTTTTACTCGGTGTGTCCTTGGACAGAATGTAACAGTGAAGATAATAATAATAAGTTAATTATGACAATGATGATATACTTTCATCATTGAATAAATAAAAATAAAATAAAACAAACAACAGAAAATACTGCATGAGCTTAAATAAAACAGAATCTTATTGATGACATGTAGCACAAAGAAGCCCATTCAGCTACTTCCTCTCTCAAGTAAACATGAATGGTCATATTCATAGCATATTAGTATTTATATTACAGTAAAATTTGAAAAGCATTATGTCCTCTCTTGTGACCCATTCTGCTCTAACCAGAGATTCATGAAGCGCATTAAGCCACCCATGTGCAACTCAAAGAAAGCTTCAGACATTAGACTAAATTACATTCATAAAAACAACTTCTAATCCAATTACAATAAGATGTGAATAAGCATTTCAAGTCACTAGAACGCCCTAACTCAAATAACTGAGATTTAATGATGAACCTTGCTGCAAACGTAGGTGCTAGAAGACGTGCAATATTTATGCTACAAAGTTCAAATTACAAATTAGAGAACTGGAAAGTTAAAGAATCCAGGTTCATAATGGGTCTCCACATAATAATCTTACATTGGTTCATGCAGTATCTTCTGATCATTTTGCAGACCAAAGGGTAAACAGAAGGAGGCAATGCAAGATAAAACAGTCTGCGAGAGGTTCCCGGTTGACTTCTTTTTGATGACTCATGCGCTGAAATTTCCTTATTCAACAACAAAAATCCATCCTCACTGTCATAAGAACCACTAACATACTTGATCTGCAAAGTACCATTTAATCCTTTTTCAGTTACATCACTTGAGAATCTTCAGAGGACAGAAGACAGATGGCTAACTTACCAATTGTAAAAACTTCAACAGATCATCTGTATGCTCGGTTGAAGCTCCCTTACCTTGACTAAGGAATCTGTACAACGAATATTAGTGAGAGGCAAATGCGATAGAGAAATTACTGCCAAAGCCAGATTTGCAGAGAGACAGTTATATTTCTCTCTCTATCTTTTTTTTTTTCCCGCATGTGATGACCAAGGAATCTGTACGATTAATATTGTCAAATTGAACATATAAGCAAAAATTCAGGCCTGAGAGAAGCACAATTGTATTTCAATCTTCTTGCTTGCTTTTGACCTATTAGAATTAAGGTTTACTTGCCATCAGTTTATCCATTTGTATGCATTTATTTGCTCTCTCTCTCTGTCTCTCTCTCTCTCTCTCTCATGCACACTCATGATAAGGCAGGTGCTCAGTCTAGTTCAATTCAATAATTAAGAGATGTTTCAAGGATTTAAAGATCAATAAGGTCATCATTACCAGGAAGCTTTAGGGGTATCTCTCTCCCAATTTTTCTTACCCTCTCAGCTATTGCATTGGCTAGTGTTGTCAAAATATCTCCTTTTAAGCACATGAATTGTCAACCCATTTTTATCCATATATTGCTGAATGTCAACCAACTATTGAAATGATCAGTAATGATGTATTGACCTTGATTTGATACAATTACTTTTTATATATGACACCCAAGGAAATCAATGATGACCAGTTCACCTTGTCAAAGGCCATGTAGTTATTCAAAATTAACTATCAAGAGGAAATTCTTCTGGATCAAGCTCTAAAGGAAGTTAAAGGAAGAACCCCTAAAGGGGAGTTGGTTTGTTACTTATGGAGAAAATAATTGGTCAACACCCAAGGGAAGCTAATTTCTGCAAATAACAATCCTCCTTCCAATATAAGAAGATGAAGGCTTCATGTCGAAACTCCCTCGACAAACACAATGTACTGCAACACAACCAATAAACAATGCCTTTAAAATAAGCCTATGATATATATTTTTCTTCTTTAACTTCCGAGTGGATATCTGACGATTCTGACCTGCTCTAGGGTCTTTTCCCCTCTAGAGTGGAGGTCCAACCCACTTAGAGTTCATCTTCATCTTTTTCTTTTACCTCTGATAGAGTGGAAGTCCATCCTGATCTAAAGTTTTAAGCTGTCCACAATTATTTTGCTGATGGATGTATCTTGTTTCTTTCTATTTATGTCATTTCAAGTTGCATCCTTCTAAACTATTAGAATGGATGAATCCTCTGAGGATGCCATGAACCTTTTCTTTTTGTGTTGGATGATATGAAAGAGATTCTAAAAAGACAACCATATTAGAGAAGCAAGGAAGCAATCTGAAAAAGCATTGGTGGATGCAGTTCAAAGTGGCCTGTACAAATGCATTCACATTTTGTAAATTAAAATTAAAATATAATACTAATAATAATAATAATAATAAACATGGGTGGATGCAATTCAAGATGATCTACACAAATGCATTTACATTTTGCAAAAAGTAATTTTGATCACTCTCTTCACCACATGATAACTGTCAAGGCCAACTTTAATAAGGCATGGAAAAGAAACCATGAAGGGAACAACCGCCCCCTCGATCACCCACAACATGCTCAACGACCCTCAGTTAAAAGTGGAATTGGTGTCTTCATGTCCTTAGGTGCAGCTGTTTTTTTTCCCTTTAGACTATTAGTCATGATCCTCCATAGTCGCATAGAATTGGTTAATTAATGTCGATTATATATTATGACGTTGCTTTTAAATGTTATTATAAATTACCATTCCTACTAGTAATCTCTACCAAATTAACAATATTTCTATTAGTTAGTTACTTACTTATAAGTTATAACTCTTGTGATTGCCCAGCCTTGCTGCAATTGCACACTCACTCCGTGCCAAGTCAAAATATTCATGAAGATGGTATCACATGTTACATGTTGACAATAAATTACAGAAACATGGTAAATGTTCCTTATTGGACCCTACAAACTCTTAAGCTTTGCAAAGTGCTTTTCTGGAAAATTTGATGCTACTAGTTAGTTCCATGTTTTACATACTATGTAGTAGAGATAATTTTGTAGGGGAGTCCTTTGTTATATATACCATATAGTGGAGCTGTTTGTAGGGGAATCGTTGCCACTTTGATAGCTTGGAGGGATACATCAATTGTTGCAGCCTTGCAGGGATTCATATGTCAATCGCATGTTAACATCCACTTCTCTCCACTCCCCACCATTCATGGGACCAAATTTGAATTCCAAGCCTGCTCATTAACCACTCCAACCATCCCAACTTTCATAGGTCATCATTCCTCAACACCTGCATATATCATAAATGAACCCACTCAAAAGCAACTTCCCACCACATAACATGACAACAATGGACCTTCTTCTCTTTTCTACATCCAGCCTTCTAGACTTTTCATGAAAAATCCACCAGATCCCTATGAACCACCATTATCTCCATGCCTCCAAGCTAGCATGTGCATGCTAGATGAAGAAAAAGAAGCATACAACATCCTGACCAAGGAATACCGAACCAGTATCGGGCCCCGTACTGGTCACCGACTGGTATGGCACGGTACGGTACCGTACCATACCATACCGGATCCCGTACTAGGTCCACAAAATTTTGAAAAAACTCCTTTCCTATCCATAAAAAAATTGTTTGACCTGAATCGGGTATGAACCGGACCCGAACCAGGTGGTACGCACCGGTACGGTACCGTACCATACCGTACCGGTATGAAATATAATTTTTTTATTTTTTTTAACAGTCCAGCACTCCACACCATTTTTTATAGATAAACCGTACGTGCTCTTGGCCGGTACGGTACAGTACGCCCTGTACCAGGCAGTAGGGGATGGTACCGCAAATCCTGATCCCAACTCACTCCAAGTTGGATTAATAAAACAAATATATGGGAGAGTAATTTGTTCTTTAGACCAGATAAAAGAAATTCCAGTGTACCATCAAAGGACTAATAAAGTAAGGCACTGAATCTTTTGTTTAATATTTTTCCAATGTAAAAATTGATTGGTAAAAAAGATAGATGAGTCATTCTTGTAATAGTTTCTGTAGTTATTCTTGATGCCAATCAGAGTAAAATTACAAGAATGAAATCTCACCCTTGGATACGTTCTCTTAACTCATCATCTGAAATCTTTGTTCGGGCATATCCAAATATGTGAACTTCATTGGTTTGTAAAAATCCCTGTCAATATCTGAACCAATATAAGAAAATATATAGGACCACCTTGTATATTAGAAGAAACTAAGTTAACAAGCGAAAGAAGCAACACATGCTTGACCATAACACACAAGAACTTAGCAATATATGTCAAAAAGCTTTAAAACTTAATCATGACACTTACACATAGACAATACAGTTCAATAAAATTTCAAATGCTCTTCAGTTGTTAGCTATTATATTTGAGTAATGCTTAAATTAAATGGCCTGATAATACTATGAAAATCAACAGATCAATAGATTATGTGTATAATTCCATCAGAAGAAACAAGAAGGTTTTGCAGTCTGAAAAGCCATCAGGCAGTGATATCCAATGGCCTGGGTTCGAATCCTGCCTAAAACCAGGCGGCTGGGCAGGGTAGACCTCTTCCTTTTCAGAGAGAGAGAGAGAGATTATACATATGTTCCATCAGAAGAAACAAACTATGATGTCAAACTCCTGATAAAACAATTTAGCTATTTCAGAAACACTGAAAAAAAGCATCTCCTAAACAAGCATAATCCGAAGCCTAAAACATGTAAATTTTGCCAATGGATAATCACCTAGTTTCCCATATGTATTGCTTATAAAAAGTATCCCCTAAACTTACTGCCAGTATTAACTTATGGTTTTCTTTGGCTTTTAGCGAGTTTTCTCTATGTTAAACATACATTGAGTCTTTCAGAGAAGAACTGGATAATCAGTTTTTAGTTCCTGATCACACATTTTTCCTCTTATCCAATCTATTTTACGAAACAAAAGAAGATATTCATGTATGATATCATAATTGCTTGCTTAACTTCAAGCAAAGGACGGCTTTCCAAAGTGCTTGCAAGTGTTTTTTTCTGTTTTCTGGATTTCATTTTTCTTCCTTTCTTTCTTCTTCTTCTTCTTTTCTTTTTTTTTTGTGTGTGCATGTGGGGTGGGGGGGGGCGTGTTATCATCGTTGCACTATATATGAAGTTTTAGCTACATATTTTAACTTTATGAATCATCAAAAGTGACATGTACTGCCTTAGAATCTGATCACATCAGAATCATTCCAGGCATCAGACCTCACTTATTAGACAATCATAAAGATGAATCATGTTACTTTAATTTTATAATGAAATCATACATAGATTCTGTACATATGCATCACATCATATATTGTAAAACAGTAGAGCTCCAAAAGATTTCTTCTCTAATCTTACTATAAGTCTACATTGATGAGAAGCAAATGTTACCATAAGTGTGTGCCAGTATACGGATATAAACAATCCATAGTAACCCTCCATAGTTCTACACCCTAAATAACATAGACTTGCATATTTTACTAATGATGTGAAGTGAATATTGGGGGTTCAATAAATGGCCTGTCCAAAAAGTGAGTATATTTGAGTGAATTGTTGAATGACCAGACCTACAGCCCCAAACTTTCATACACAGAGGTTCTTAGGCAATAACCCTTCCAGAGCAAACTAGCTATTAACTAAGATTTAGGACAATGTCTGCGGTAAACCATTGCAACAAGTCAAATATTACACAGCTTCAAAAACAAGTGCTTGGTATGTTTCTTAAAAAGCCAAACTCTCTAAAGAACTGTATAGTCGGTATATATTTATTTACCACCTTTGCCAGAATTATATGCCATTGCCAAATCCCAAACAACAGGGTTTTGTCTCAATGAAATCCAAATCGCTGAAGTGCTACTTGGTGACTCCTGAGCTCTTTCTACTAGCAAGCATTTTTAACAAATAAATTTTATGCATCCTGCGCTATGTCAAATTCTATTTATATGATGTCCCACAGAGTAACATGTTATGCATCCATGCTGAAGGTAGACCAGCGGCATTAGCTGGTCATCTGTCAAAAATAAGAATTGATATCTGAGAATTTAGGATATTTGTTTATCAGACAACAGAACCATTGTGTATCTGAAGTAGGTATCTACAAACAAATTAGTGAAAGAAAAATCATAATGAGCTTTTGATTTCAAATGCTGCCCCACTTTAATTTAGTCTAGAGAACCTAGCAATCTACTTCACATCAATTTGCCAATTTTTTGAGTGACATCTGCAATGCATGCAGCAGGGACAACACAGCAATAAGATCAAGAACAGCCTACACCTAATATTAAATTATGTGTTCTATGTTGAGAACCTTAAATGATGTTTTTTTCTAATGCAAGCTTTATTTTTACAATGGCCGCTTATTAGAATTTTGAAAACAGAAAAGCACATTACAGAACCAGGCCCATTATTTTCACAGTTTTCATTTATCAAAATGAGATAAGAAACTTCATTCGCTTGTAGAATTACCTTCTTGTAGTAATTAAATCTATAAAAAATTTGCCCTTACTCTTGTGCTGCCAAGATTGCAACTCTATAAAGAGATTAATCAAAAAGCATTGGTGGATCATGTTCTCATCAATCAATATGCAAGTAATACGTTGACTTCTTGTTTCCTTTTAGCTCCAAATGCAACCTTATATTTTAAAATTTAAACTAATTACTGTAGAATATGGTGATTAAGATATAAGACCTTCATTGACCTTCCTAGCCTGTTAAATCCAACAAACCTGCTGAAAAAGGTTGAAGAGTGCTGGAAAAGTCTTCTTCTTTGCTAGGTCACCTGAAGCACCAAGCACGACAATTGAGAGGCAACCAACCTCTGGTATAACTTCCTGATCTCTGTCCTCTGAGAAAGATTCGCTCCTAAAATTGTTTCTTTCAAGGGAGTTATTTCTTGATGTTGAATATGAACCACGCAATTCAATTGACATGGCTGATTGTCCCACTTCTCTTCTGTATCACGGGACCGCCTTTTTGTTTTTACCTGCAGCATGCAAATATTGAATGATAAAGGGTTTTATTGAATTTAGAGAATGAGCAGTCTTCAGCACATAAGCAATACTTAAAATATTCCCAAAAGTACCAGAGGAAAAACTTATCAGCACTTTCTGTAAGCATACATGTATAGAGGATCTAAATTTCAAATGTTTCAGAATCAAGAAAAACTATGTTCCATATATCTGTTTGTCCTTAAACCATAATTATACCAAAAGTTCCAATATTATCTATTCCATAATTATCTAAAGGAAATAAAGATTTCTCCTTAAAGATGAAGAGTCAAATGTCGGTCAGGAACTATAATGTATCTTTTTCAGAAACAGCAACTCCAAGATATGATATGATGAAGTTTTATCTCACAAAAATAAATAAATAAATAGATAAAATCAAAATATGTAATGCCAGCAATCATAGTTTCTGACTTCAAAAAAAAGCAATCTTAGATTCTGACTTCCCAAAATAGAAATCATAGATTCTGCATCCAATCATAGGCTTTGTTGAATGTGGAGTGATGATTAGCATTCAATTGACTGTAAGTAGATATCAACATGATGAGCACTGTATGAAAGCATAATGCACCATATGAATACAAACAAGTATAAATAAACAAAATCACAAAAGCAAGACCACAACTAAACCACCGCCATGCTGTAGTAACAATCCTAGCAGCAAAAATGGTTTTTGAAAAAAGTATATACTCACCCAAAACGAAATCATACGAGTTGCTCAAAACAACAACATCAAATATAACTTAAACAAAACAAATTGTATCAATCTATGAACCATAAGGTGAAACAAAGTTCCATGGCGCTCAGACAATTAGAAAAATTATCATGAAATTTAAGCTTGATAGCAGCGACTCAAACTCTGAATATTGGTCTCCAACAGATTAAATACCTTTAATTAAACAAAAAATTTCAAAAGAATAACGAAAAAAAGAAGGCTTTTTTTATCCTTCTATTCTTTTAACTCCAAGCACCCCCACGTAAACACTATAAACCCACCAAAAACCCCAGGTTTTTCCAAAATAAGCTGCATGCTATAATGGGGCAATGTCAAACCGATCTATTACCAGTAATACCACTACACAATTAGCATAAACTATCAAGAGAGAAGAAAGACACAGATCATAGAAGAAGAGCAAACCTTCCAATATGCAATCTCCGGGCACCGCAGAAGGGCGAATTTGGGGGTCCACCGCCTTTTATAGTCCAAAGTCCGCCTTGTTAGATCGCCAACTACCCCCTTTCTCTCTCTTACCAGTCGCCGTATTCACCGTGCATTGCAATAGGACAGTATAAGAAAACAAGAAGAGTGAGAGAAGTAACATTAATGGACACCTCGTTGGTATTATTTTAGCATTTTATTCCTACCTTCACATCTCTTGGACCGTTGGAAGAGAATCTAACCGTCAATGTTCGAACAACAAAAATCGATTTGGATCGTCGAACCAGCGTGTGACGCACGTAGATACGTCACGGATGAAAGAGATATTGCTGGGTCCCACATAGATCCTGTGCGCCGAAATGGATATCTTCTGTCATTAAGAGATTTTTTTTTTAAAAAAAAAAAATTTAATATGTCATTAGGAGATTATTACCAAGGTTATATACAGGTCAGAATTATGTGATTAGTTGGGCCACAACAACTAATACTTGTCACCTGATTGATCGATGAAGTTATTTCATCAAAATGGATGATGGAGTAAAATTATTCAGAATGGAGAAGGTTATATTAGCCAGGCGACTATTTGATTGATGTATCTCATGTTCTTGACTACCTTGATATTTGATAATCTTGGTATTCCTATAATTACATGATAATAAAAATATTTTAGTGCATGGGGTTCTCATTGCCACGGTGTCTTGAAAATATTGGATGTATACAATTTTATATTCAAATATTAAAAATTTATGTTTTTTTTATTTTTCATTCAGTAATACACAAGTTAGAACAACTCTATTACCGTACCAAGACTCATCCTTCACAATTTCACATTATCATTTAAAAAAATTTATTTATATGTATAATTTATTTAATATTGAAATAAAGGATGTTATGTATTTGATGTATTTTTATAAAATTATATGTATACATTGTGCAATTGAATGGTAGTTTTGAAATTTTTTTGATATATTTGTAGACTATCTTTTCCTAGGATTAAGAATATTTTTTTTAAGGAGGACGCTGCAATCTTTATGAATTAGTTTAAGAACAAATGATAATACGGATATAGATATAATTTGAATATAAAAATTATATTTATATTTATTCTAAATAGATATAAATATTGAAAATATGAATATAAATGAAGATATAAATTAAATATTTCAAATTTATGGCTACAAAATTAAATATATTATTATATGTATGATTAAATTTTAAAACTACATAGAATAAAAACATGATAAATACATGTATTATTTATTAGTAAATTGTATAATAAATATTAATATTAAAATTTTATATCTTAATAATTGAAAGAACTAACATGATAAATACATGAGTTTTAGATTATTATAGCAACTTGCGGTAGTCTTTTAAAAAATATATCCAATTATATATATATATATATATATATAATAATGTCAGTAGCATCAGGGTGGTTTATCTTATTTTTTTTTTATCCTTTTCTCTCCTGGCGCGACGCAGGCCTCGCTTCCAACGTTCCTCTCAGATGGTTGGCGTCGAGGCCCGCTGGCGGTTGGACGAGGAGTCCAGAACCTATCCCACCTAACGGTAGGGCATCCCGCCCAGCTTTAACTCGCCCATCGATTGTGATAAGCATTGAAGTGAAACCCCGTTTTTTATGGAAAAAATAATTGATATTGGCATTTGCAAGGCAAAAACGCCCAACCTAGTTGTAACGGCCCCATATCTCATCCAAATAATAATAATAATAACAATAATAATAATAATAATATATTATTATTATTATTATTATTATTATTATTAAATAAAAATTTAATATTTATCTGGTATGTATTTGATATGGGATTAAACGTATGCTTGAATAAATCCTTGCATATGTTTTTCATTTAAATCTTAACATTCTTGCTCGGCTAAGATTCTAAATTTATTTATAAATATCTTAAAACTAGTTATAAATATCAACAGGTAATTCATGATCAATCCAATAAATATGTGCTATTCCAGGTCATAGACCAAATTCAGTTTAAAACTATTTATAATAATCTAGAAGCTTATCAAAAAAAAATTATTAAAAAATATTATTTAAATTTTTTGATCTTATATATATATATATATATATATCATGAACCTAGGTAGCCACGCAATCCGCATTAAGTTCTAGTAACTCCTATGAAGTCACGGAAGAAGGAAATGGTGGATTCCCATGGATTGGACTCATTGTGTGCTGCGACATGCACACAGAAATGAGTGAGGACCCTTATCGGCCTTTGGAATTTGGTGGGTGGATAAGTGCAGCCCGCAGTGCCAGGCACGCAGTTGTCGAACAATACCTTAGACTAGAGAGATGGGGGATTTTTTTTTTTTTTTTTTTGAAGCGCATATCTGAACTGGTGATATAATATGAATACAGTTAAAAAAAATAGAAAGGATAATATCATGAAACGAAACAGGTGCATTACTCATCTGGGTCCATATGATATCACCAGAATGATTAGAAGCTACCCAATCTATCATGAAGTTGGCTTCCCGATATACATGATACATAATAATCTCCGTGCAACCCTGTGAAAGAAGAGCAATATTTCGGATATAAGAATGCAGGAATAAAGACCGCCGAGTCTCCCGGATCCAGGTAATAACAGTCGTTGAATCATCCTCAATAATGAGCCAATCGAGATGAAAAATTTTTCGGGTGTAGGTAATACCCGTCCATGCCCCCCGAAGCTCCGATGGATCTTGGTTCGGTGGGTGGGTCACTGAAGCTACTAGAACTCAGGTATGGTAAGTGGAGTCTATTGTTAACGATGTTGATAATTCAGCATTGAGGTTAAAAAATAAAAAACTTAATCCAACACTAAGAATCATATCAAGCATAAAATTCAAAGATCTCAGATTAATTTTTTAAAATATTATTTTTATTATTTATTTTAAAAATTATTTTTATTAAAAATTTATTTTCAAAAATATCATTGAATGTCATTGAGAAATTATAGATTGAATCTGTAAGTTACAAGTTTAATGTACGAGTCTCGTAGGCTATTTTTTGCCCGATCATGGCACCTATCACCCCTCCGACTGGTTGACATCCCACTTGCCTTTCAAAATTTAATAAAAAAGTAAAAAGTAGAATTTTAAATTTTAAAAAATATTTAAAAAACTTTTAAAAAAAACAAATAAAAAATAAAAATTTAAAAGTTTCAAAAAATAAACTAATTAAAAAACTTTAAAACAAAATAAATATTTTAAAAAATAAAATTAAATAAAAAAAGCTTTTTTAAAAATTCCTACCCTTCAAAATTTCAGATTATAAAATTTATTTATATTTTCTAATTTTATTTTTTAAACTTAAAAATGAAAATAATTTTTTAAAATGAAATTTTATACTTGCTACAATTAACTTGAATTATAAATAATTTCAAGTTTTCTTCATTTGAATTTCTTTGCTCATTTAATGTATTAAATTTCTTTATTTTTTTATTTTAAATTTTTTATTTGTATATTTTATACTCATCATAATTATTTGTCAACTATGGGATATTTGTATACATAAATAATTTATATAATTGTAACTATGATGGGATTTTTTTTTATATTTTAGAATGTGATGGAGTTTTTTAAATATATATATTTTAGGAAGAGAGGGTAAAAAAAATAGTTGGAATCACGGATAAATATCGTTAAAATTAAGAACTCATATATAGTAAAAGTTAAGTATAATTATAATGGTTCTAGACAATGACAACCTTCAATTTGATTATTAAAATTTAAACTATATTTTTAAAATTAAATAAACTTAATTACAAATTATTTTATTTTTATATATAAGTATGTCTTTTACTCTAGTTCTCCTATTAATGAAATATATAAGAGAGCCCATGATAAATTATAGCACCAATAATGAATAAATAAATAATTTTATAAACTTATAACTGGTTAAAAATTATAAATTAATTGTACCTTTCCTAATGAAGCTTACTCCAATCCTAATATGCTTAGATACTTTTTATATAATATAATACTTATTATCATATAATAATATGATATTATGCTAATATAATATATTTTTATAACAATATATCATATTATTATAATATATTATATTATTATGATAAAAATAATACAATAATATATTATAATATTATAATATAATATATATACTATTATTATAATATGTAATATTATTATATAATATCATAATTTAGTATACTATATTATTATTATAACAAAATATATTATAATCTTTTATTTTTAAATTTATGATGAATTCTTATGTTTAACCTAAACATTCACTCCTTCAAGTACACAAAAAATTTAAGTTTTAAGATCAATTCATGTGAAAAGTTCATTTTTCTAAACACAAGCTTAACATCAATTGCTTTTCTATGTTTTGTATATCATTATATAGCTATCATTTCTTTTTACATGTGATAGAGTTAGTAACTATTTTTGCTCCGGAATGCAAAAGACAAGTTAATATATGATTCATGATTATATCACGGTTTATGCATGGCAAACGCATACTAATATTATGATCATCTATACCTCTTTAACTTTATATTTAAAACTAATTGTATACCGGCTTCCTTCTTAACATGATTGTTATTTCTTATTTATTTTTTTATTAAAGTATTTTTTGACTTATTATATTCAATATTATATATTGTGTTCTTATTTTTTGAGCTGTTGAAGGTAACCAAAATTATTGAGTAAAACTAATATTATTACTCAAAGAGAGGGAGGCAGATGGAGGCAACTAGAGCCAAGAATTCAGATTCCAGCGGAACATCCCACAAAACATCAGATGGGTACCATTTCATTTATCAGGACAGGACATCCTGCCAGCGTCCCAATGTTCCAATGGGGACACCTTGGGACATCCTTGTCCGAGTGTCGGACTGGGCAGGACACCAACTTATAAGAAAAAATTAGGACAATGCTGTACCACGGGATTTAAAACCTTGGCTAGAACAAAGGATAGCAGCAGGATGCGAAGGATAATGGTTGATAGGAGGGGGCGAGTGGAGAGCCAAAAAAAAATCAAGAAATTATGAATCGAGAAAAAAATAATAATTTGAGATGCTAGTTCAATTTATGATTTCTTTTAAAATTCGTAGATCGAAGATGCAATTTCTAAGAGTCAAACGGGCGGGTCATGGATGATTGGCACGGATAGCTAGATCTTGATATTTAAGTAACTAAATTACTATTGTACATTAGGAAATGAATTTTAATTATAGTTGAGTATGTTAATACTAACATTACAAATATTTGTTATGTATTCAGTGATAAATTTTATTAGTAGCTAGCGACCTGATTTCTTTTATATATACATAATAAATTTATATTTATGGGATGATATATTTTGTAAAAGTAAAAGATTTAAAAATATCTGAAGGAAAAGTAACTTAAATTCAACCAATGACGTGCATAATATCCATACAAAGCTCCAAAGAAAACCAAAGCTAGCAAGATCTAATAAATTAAAGTTATTTTGAAAATATGATTTCAGTTTTAAATTAAAAAATAAAATTAGAAAATATAAATAAATTTTATAATTTGAAATTTTGAAGGGCCGGGAATTTTTAATTTTTAATTTTAAAAAAATATATTTAAAAAATATTTATTTTGTTTTAAAGTTTTTTAATAACTTATTTTTTAAAATTCTTAAATATTAAATTTCTGATTTTTGATTTTTGATTTTACATTTTGATTTGTTTTTATTTTAGTTTTTTATAATTTTTTGTTTTTTATTAAATTTTAAAAAAAGTTAAATTTAAATTTTTTTATTAAATTTTGCATGATACGTGGGGATGCCGGAGGGGGTAGATGGGACCATGATCGGGCAAAAAAAATATGTAATTTAGAAATCACACGTTGAACTTTCAACTTATAAAAGAAAAATATGTGTTGAAATTTCAAAGAGTAATTCTATAATCCATTTTTTTATAAAAAATAAATTTAATCGAGTTACCCGCAAGGATCATGTCTCGAATCGACAAAAATATTTTTACTCTCATAGACCAATTTGATAGAAAATTAAAAAATTTGTTTTCATGGCAGACTTGAAAAATGCCAATTATCCTTCTCTTTCTCAATAATAACCATATCAGGAATCCTATCTCCTTTAAATCGATTAGATATCATCAAATTGCATTACTATTATATTCGTGCTACGATGTACTATGAAGTCCCACCATATGTCACCAAACAAAGCTCCACGCCCCGCGGGTGTCGATTTGCCCCGATAAAAGAAGAAGCCAAATTTGATATGTAAGTTCGCTCTGCGTTCGTTTCTTCTATCACTTGGAAAGTGTGCAACCCTTGGTTGTTTCCATGTTGGCGAAGCTACCAATCGTTGGCCATGGCGGAGGACGAAGGAATGAGAGGGACGGGCGGAAAGGACTCCTTTAGCTCTGGCGAGGACGAGAGGACGTGGTCAACGATGATTCAAGATGGATCGAGGAGTGCATTTTGATCTTCTTATAGGCTCCCTGTTGATGAGATGGAGCAGTTGCAGGCCTTCTTCACGAAGGTCCTTGAATTGCCAAAAATCGAGCTGGAGGAGGCGAGACAGGAGTGGCAGGGCCTCGCCGTCGTCGTTAGAAGCTTAGGGAGATGGGTGTTAGCGGAGCTAGTGGCTAGGGAGGTGAGGTCCAAATCTAATCTTTCCCACAAACCAGAGGTGATTCCCGTGGCTGAGGACCATCTAGTGGTTCGGCTGAAAGCGGAGAGGGAATGTGCGCTCGTTAGATCCGGCGAACCCTGGTTCGCTGGGGGGCAGCTTTTGGCCATCGACAACTGGGAGCCGGACTTCATTCCCAGACAATCAGTGGTTCAGAAGGTCGTGGTCTGGATGCGTATGCCGGGTCTACCGTTGGAGTTTTGGAAGTCTGCTTCTATTATGGCGGTGGCTGAGGAAGCCGATCGGCCCATCTCCGTTGACAGCTTTACTGATCATCTTAAGAAGGCTGGCTATGCAAAAGTGAGGGTGGAGCTGGATGCTTCGCAGTTGCTAAAGCCGAGGGTCCTGATCAAAGGAAAGAAGAGGACCTTCTGGCAGTAGTTTGTCTACGAGAACATTCCAGGAGTCTGCTTCTAGTATGGTACAATGGGGCTTGGTGATGAGGGTTGCTGGTGTTCCAGCCTTGGGGATTGGAGAGGGCAGGGTGATTCAGGGCAGGGCGTTGCTATGGGGGAGGATGGTTCATCTCTATCGTCCTCTATTCAGGGAGGGATGGAGGTGGAGGCCTCGGCTCGGCCCAAATTTGGGCCTTGGCTTGTGATGACTCGGATCTGGCAGCAGAGACCGGGGAGGCTTCCGATGAAGGATAAGAAGGAGGCGGGTAAGGGGAAGGCTTCTGGGAGGGGCTCGCCGGACCACCCTTCTTCCTCTCCTACTGCTGCCGCTCCAACCGCCACGACTTCATCGCCTAGCTCCCCTATGGACTCAAACGGGTGGCAGAAACCCAGTAAAGTTGCTCGCCGCCGTTCGTCGAATGCCTGTTCCGGGGAGTTATCCGGTGATGGAGCTTCGGTGCTGGTTGCTAGATTTGGTGTGTTGGTGCCGTTGGGAGACAGGATGGAGCTGGGCCTTCCTGAGGCCGGCCCACTGGACCATTATATGCTAGCTTGGGCTCGACCTCTCTAAAACGGGGTCGAAGCCCACCCTCTTCTCCT
This sequence comes from Areca catechu, assembly GCA_021397845.1. Taxonomy (NCBI): domain Eukaryota; kingdom Viridiplantae; phylum Streptophyta; class Magnoliopsida; order Arecales; family Arecaceae; genus Areca; species Areca catechu. The sequence goes on along the minus strand of CM038048.1, from coordinate 89,413,160 downwards.
CTTCCCAACCCGAAGGGAGTCTCCGTTGCAGCGACAAGGGCGAGTGTTCTGGCTCCCTCTTCGCTGGCGGTGGCCAAGGTATGTACCCATGTTCCTTGTATAGAAGGGCCCTCGGGGGGTAAGGGGGTTTCTACTGCTCCTCCTATGTCTACTGGCTGTAAGGGGAAGGAGGGTTTAGTGCTGGCTCCAGAGTTGTCGGTGGTGTCTTGGAGCTGGGCTCGAAGACATCTTGGCCGGAGAGCTAAGCTCCGGAGTTGTCAGTGTCTTGGAGCCGAGCTCGAAGACATCTTGGCCGGAGGGCTGGGCCCCGGTCCAAGAGTTGATGGTGTCTTGGAGCTGGGCTCTAAGACATCTTGGCCGGAGAGCTGGGCTCCGAAGTTGTCGGTGTCTTAGAGCTGGGCTCGAAGACATCTTGGCCGAGGAGCTGGGCTCCGGAGTTGTTGGTGTGTTGGAGCTGGGCTCGAAGACATCTTGGCCGGAGAGCTGGGCTCCGGAGTTATCGGTGTCTTGGAGCTGGGCTCGAAGACATCTTGGCCAGAGGGCTGGGCTTCGGAGTTGTTGGTGGTGTCTTGGAGCTGGGCTCGAAGACATCTTGACCGGAGAGCTGGGCTCCGGAGTTGTCGGTGTCTTGGAGCTGGGCTCGAAGACATCTTGGCTGGAGGGCTGGGCCCCGATCCAAGAGTTGGTCTCTTGGAGCTGGGCTCCGAAGTTATCAGTGTCTTGGAGCTGGGCTCGAAGACATCTTGGCCGGAGGGTTGGGCCCCGGTCCAAGAGTTGATGGTGTCTTGGAGCTGGGCTTGAAGACATCCTGACCAAAGAGCTGAGCTCCAGAGTTGTCGATGTCTTAGAGCTGGGCTCGAAGACATCTTGGAGATTTTCCTGCAAGGCAGATAGCTATTCGTGCAAAAGAAAGTCTTTATTATTACTGGAAGAAAACCTTACATTATTGTTAGTATCTTCTCAAATTGCAGGCATTCCACGTTCGAGGGAACCTGACGCCGTCGAGATCCTTGAGGTAGTAGGCCCCATGTGAGAGGACCTCGGCCACCTTGTAGGGGCCTTCCCAGTTTGGCGAGAGTTTGCTGCACTCTCGAGGCTAAGATGCTTCGGCTCGGCACAGCACCAAATCCCCGGGTCTGAAGACCTTCGACCTCGCCCGTGCGTTGTAGTACCGAGCCACTCGTTGCTGGTATGCCGCCATCCGGAGCCAGGCTTTGTCCCTTGATTCTTCGAGGAGGTCTAAGTTGAGTAGGAGATGTGCCGAGTTATGTGCTTCATCATATTGTTACACTCGTAGCGTGGGCACGCCGAGCTCAACTAGAATGACTGCCTCAGATCCGAAGACAAGGTTGAAGGGCGTCTCATTAGTCGCCATCCTGGGCATTGTGTGGTAGGCCTACAGAACGCTTGGAAGTTCTTCCGCCCATCTGCCTTTGGCTTGATCCAACCTGGTTCTAATCCCTTGGAGGATGGTGCGATTGGTCACCTCGGCCTCCCCATTTGTCTGGGGGTGAGCTACCGAGGTGAAGCGGTGTTGAATGCCGTGCTCCACGCAAAACCCTTCGAACTCCCGATTGTCGAATTACCGCTCGTTATCGGTGATGATGCAATGAGGGAGTCCGAAACGACAGGTAACGGACTTCTAGAAGAATTGACGGACATTGGCTTCGGTGATCCGAGCTAGCAGTTCCGCTTTGACCCACTTGGTGAAGTAGTCGATTGCCACTAGCAAGAATCTTCGCTATCCAGATGCAGGGAGAAATGGTCCTAGGATGTCCATTCCCCACTGAGTAAAGGGCCAAGGAGATGAGAGCTGGGAGATCGGCGCTGCCGGCTGGCGCTGTATGTGGGCGTGGCGCTGGCATTTATCGCACTTTCAGACGAAGTCAGTCACGTCCTCTCTCATGGTCTCCCAAAAGTACCCCTGGCGAAGCGCTTTATAAGCCAGTGTTTTCCCTCCCACATGGTTCCCACAGAGGCCTTCATGTATCTCCTAGAGCACGAAGGTTGCCTCTGCAGGCCTGAGGCATTTCTGGAGTTGGTAGGAATGAGACCGGCGGTAAAGCTGGCCTTCCATCAGAACGAACCGGGAGGCCTTCTTCTTGATGAGGCCTGCTTCCACGCGGTCCTCTGGCAAGGTGCCATCAATGATGTATCTGACGTACCTGTCCATCCATCTCGGCTCGGGGTTGACTTGGTGCACCTCCTCTGGACCTTTATAGCTTGGATTCTCGAGGTACTCGATATAGGCGCGCCCCAATGATGAGTCCGAAAGGGTCGCGAGCCTCGACAGTGCATCTGCGCGCGTGTTCTCCCCTCGGGGGACATGGGAGATAGTAAAGCATCGGAAGCCTGCCATGCTGGAGCGGACTCGATCTAGGTACTTCATCATCTGGGGGTCTCTGGTTTCATATTCCCCGGAGACTTGTCCGGTAACCAGTTGGGAGTCGGTAAAGACTTTCAAGTTCTCTACACCCAGTTCACGGGAAACTTTTAGACCCGTGAGGAGCGCCTCGTACTCTGCCTGGTTATTCATTGCGGCGAACTTGAAGCAGAGAGCACACTCCGTCACCACCCCATCGTTGTTGGCGAGGATGAGGCCTGCTCTGCTCCCACCAGGGTTGGATGCACCGTCCACATGGAGGATCCAATGATCCTCCTCTTGTCCGGGCTCCGATTGGAGCTCCGTTATTATCTGCTCTGGTTCCTCCGCGAGCCCGGTGCATTCGACCACAAAGTCGGCTAGGACTTGGACCTTCTACGAAGACCTCGGCCGATACGCTATGTTGAACTCGCTGAGGAGCAGGGACCACTTCGCCAGCCTCCCAGAGGTTTCAGGACGGCTAAGTATGGCCCTCAGCGGTTGGTCCGTCATGACCACGATCGGGTGTGCTTGGAAATAGGGCCTGAGGCGCTTAGCATATATTATTAGTGCAAAAATGAGTTTCTCGGAATGAGTATACCTGATCTCCGCATCGTGAAGGATTTTGCTGGTATAATACACCGGCTTCTGGGATTCGTCCTCGTATGCATGGACGAGGACCGAGCTGACGACTCCAGGTGTAACCGCCAAATAGAGTAAAAGTTCCTCCCCTTCTTCCGGCCTGGAAAGTAGCGGGGGAGAAGCCAGGAAATCCTTCAGCTCCTCGAAGGCCACCCTACATTCCTCTGTCCAGGTGAAGTCATGCATCTTGCGCAGCGCCTTGAAGAAGGGAAGGCAGCGGTCGACCAACCTCGAGATGAACCGGCTAAGGGCGGCAATACGCCCCGTCAGACACTGGACCTGCTTCTTGGATGTCGGGTGCTCCATGTCGACAATCGCCTGGACCTTCTCTGGGTTCGCTTCAATGCCCCTTTGAGTGACCATGAAGCCGAGAAATTTTCCTGCCGCCACTTCCAAGGCGTATTTCGCCGGGTTTAGCTTCATCTGGTGCTGCCGAAGGTTGTAAAAGGCTTCGACGAGGTCGGCAATGTGATCTAAGCTCGGCTTGCTCATGACAAGCATGTCGTCCACGTACACCTGCATATTCCGGCCAATCTGGTCTTTGAAGACCTTGTTGACCAGGCGCTGGTACGTGGCGCCAGCATTCTTCATACCAAAGGGCATCATCCTATAGCAGTATGTCCCCTGATCAGTGATGAAGGCGGTATGCTCCTCGTCCTCAGGATGCATCCGAATCTGATTGTATCCAGAAAATGCATCCATGAAGGAGAGCAGCCTGTGTCCCGAAGTGGCGTCCACCAGCTGATCTATCTTCGACAGAGGGAAGCTATCCTTCGGGCATACCTTGTTGAGGTCGGTGTAATTCACAAAGATCCTCCACTTGCAATTGTTCTTTTCTACCATCACCACGTTCGCCAGCCAGCTCGGATATTGCACCTCCCGAACGAAACCGGCGGCGAGGAGTTTGTCCACCTCCTCGTTGATAGCCGCCTGTCTCTCCGGGATGATGCTCTTCTTCTTCTGTCGAACTGGCCTGTGCTTAGGGTCAATGCTCAACTTATGGGTGATAATGTCAAAGGGAATACCTGGCATGTCTGCTGATGTCTAGGCGAACACATCTGCGTTTGTCCGTAGGAACTCCAACAGCTGGGCCCTCTCCTCCTCAGGTAGTTGGGCTCCAATCTGCACCGCCCTCTCCTCCTCAGGTAGTTGGGCTCCAATCTGCACCGTCTTCGCAGGATCATTGCCGAGCGAGTAAGACCGGGCCTCCCTTGGGATCTTGAACCCTTTGGTCAAGGTCGTCCACCTTGGGATCGCCCTCGGGGGCCTTGGCCCCAGGAATGATTTGGAAGCAGTGTTGCACCGGCTGGGGTGCCCCCTTCATTTCCCCGACACCGTAAGGAGTTGGAAACTGTACAAGTAGCCTCTTGGTGGAGACGACGACGTCGAGCAGGTTGAGTCCGGGTCGGCCCAGAATCACGTTGTAGGCTAAAGGAAGCCGACAATCAAGAAAGTCATCATGACGGTGCTCTGCCGTAGTGGGTTCCCGGCAGTGACTGGGAGAGTAACTTCTCCCTCCACCCTTACAGAATCACCTATGAAACTGACAAGGGATGTGTATACAGGTTTAAGTTGAACATAAGAAAGATTCATCCTGGAGAAAGCATTATAGAAAAGCATATCTGTGGAGCTTCCACTATCAACCATGATGTGTTTTAAAGGATACTTCACGATCGTCATTTCGACGACCACGGTATCATTATTTATATTTTTCCCCCCGTCTTTCCCTTTCCTCATAAAGGGGAGTATATTTTCAGAATGCCCTGCCCCCCGGGCCTTCTTGGTTGCACACTCGGTCCCCCAGCATATCATCCCCATCGGCTTCTCGGTAGGACGATTGTTGACTGCTAGAACCGGCGAGAGAGCGACGAGCGCTTGGGGTTCTGCTCGAGGTATGCCCCCCACAAACCTTCCGAGATAGCCCCTCTTGATGAGCTCTTCGATTTCCCACTTGAGGTTGCGGCATTCCTCGATGTCGTGGCCGTGGTCGCGATAGAAGCGGCAGTACTTTATTTTGTCACTGTCAGAAGATGGCTTCATCGGAGGTAGGCGCCATAGGTAGGTCTCACCTTCGATCTCCATGAGGATCTTCGTCCTCGGGGCAAGGAGGGGGGTGTAACTCTCCTTAGGAATGGGAGCGCCTCTCGACCTTGGTCCTTGCCGGGAGCTCCAAGCCGGGGATTCCAACTTCCGCACCCCAAACATCTCGGCAGGGGTTGGCTTCTTCAGTGGCTTCTCGTTGAGCTCCCGCCTCGTACAATCCACCTCCTCGGCGCGAATGTACTTCTGAGCTTGGAGAAGGAGCTCAGAGTAGGTCCTCGGGGGCTTCTTGTCGAGCGAGTACATCAGGTGGGAGGTCCTGAGCCCTCACTTCAGAGCCAGCATGGCAACCGGCTCCTTAAGGTTGTAGATCTCTAACGCAGCAGCCTTGAAGCGAGCCACGTAGTCCCGCAGTGGCTTGCGGTCCTGCTGCCTGATGGAGAAGAGGCTGTCTGCCTCCCGTGGTATCTTTTGATAAGCGTCAAAGTGGGCCACGAACTTCAGCCCCAGCTGGACGAAGGAGTTAATGATCTCCGGCTCCAAACGGGTGAACCACACCCGGGTTGCCATCCGGAGAGTAGTAGGAAAGGCGACGCACAAGAGTGCGTCGATAGCCCCCTGGACCCTCATGAGGACCCGGTAGCTTTCCAGGTGGTCCAAGGGATCGGTGGTCCCATCATAACGATCCACTTGTGGCATACGGAACCGACCCGGGATCGGCTCCTCTTGGATTTCCTGGGAGAACGGGGGACGGACGTCGTAGCCCGCTGGCTCGCTGGTGGAGCCCGACAGATTGGCAAACCGGCGGGATAATTCTGCTAGCTTGTGGTCATGCTCCTTCAGGTGCTTTTCTGCCACGCGCCTGATGGCTTCATCAGTAGACCCCTCAGCCGAATGAGACAGAGAAGGTGACATGGGTGCCTGGTGCCCATGGCGAAGGGTTTTGCCCTTTCTACCTCGGTGGGGCTTGGATGCCACCTGCTCGAGGTTTGGTGAGCGGCTCTCCCTGTCGGCAGACCCGGCTCGTCTTTTCGCCGGAGTTTGATGGCTACCCCGGTTGTTAGTGATGGCCCGTGGCTGCGAAGGCCTTCCTTGGAAGGAACGCAGGCTATCGCGGGAGGCTGCGGCATATGTCATGGGAGTCCCTGGCTGCTGGTGAGTGGCCAAGGACCGGTGCTGATGTTGAAGCTAGCGCACTACTGTGGTAAAGATCTGCATCTGTTGGGTGAGTGCAGCCAGCTGAGATTCCGATGGAGACGGTTGAGCTGAAGCGGATGGTTCCATCTCTGGATCATGCGGGTTCTTCCGGGAGGGAGAGTCTCTCGCACGGCTGGCGGAATCCTCTCTCGCCCTTGTCGTCACCATCCTTTCGTCAGACTGCTTGTAAAGGGGGGTTAAAGACGGATCAAAGATCGCTTCGCTCCCCCTACTTGGCACGTCAATTTGTTGCTACCAAGATCGTCATGGCTCGTAGCTGATGTCGGTGCCGGAGTGCGCTCCTTCCACTTACTGGTTGTCCTATAGTTTCGGACCTGCAAAAATAGAGGTTAGTGACCCGGGCCAGGAATTTCAGCGGGGGCACTCCAACGGTCAAGTCAGAGATGATCCAGGGGAACATATCCTCCTGGTCGAGCCCCTCTTGATGGACTCCATGCTAGGAGGAGTGAGTAGCGAGAGAGTGGGGTGCAAGCGTGTCAGGGGAATGGTGACTGAGCTAGAGGGATTCTCTAGGTGGCCCTTCCTCCTGCCGTTGCCTAGGTTTTCTTGTGGTGCTTCGCCCTTCGGTTGAGTTTGCACTTGTGTTTTGCATACCTCTCCCCTTTCGGGGACGTCGAACGTTCTTTGTAGCCAAGATGACCGTTGGGCGCCTATCTCGGGATCTTCGCTGGGTTGGCAGGCGCGTGCGGCAGTGTCCCATGTCGTGGAGGGGACGTCTTTCCGGATTCGTGCTAAGGGAAGCGGTCATGTGTTCTGACATTCCTCCTTGTCACCTCATTTCGGGAAGTCTGGCAGTGCCTCGATCGGGGGGCTGTTGCCCTCGGGATTCGAATCTTCTGGTTGACTTCCTCTTTTGAGTAGTTCAGATGGTTGGTGAAGGGCGCGGCGCTTCGATCGGAGGGTTCCTCCCCTTTTTAATGCAAGTGGGAGCCGTGGGCAGTTAATTCGGCCTGGTGGGTGTCTTACTGCGATCCTCAGATGGCTCGCTGGCGTCCTAGGGTGGTGGTGCTGTCCCTCCGTTCACCGGTGTCTTTGCCCGAGCTGGAGGCTGAGCTGGGAAGGTAGAGCTCGATCTGGCATGGCGCGGCTCCAGCTCAGAGAGCTTGGCCTCGGAGAGACTCCGCGTGGTGGAGGAGAGCTGAGCTCGACTCTAGGCCATAGGGCTCGATCTCGAGGGGCTCGATCTGACGGAGGACAGAGCGCGGCTCCGACTCAGAGGGCTCGGCCTCGGAGAGACTCCACATGGCGGAGGAGGGCTGAGCTCGACTCCGGGCCACAAGGCTCGATCTCGATGGGCTCGATCTGGCGAAGGGCAGAGCGCGGTTCCGGCCCAAAGGGCTCGGCCTCGAAGAGACTCCACGTGGCGGAGGAGGGCTGAGCTCGACTCCGGGCCACAGGGCTCGATCTAGCGGGGGGCAGAGCGCGGCTCCGGCTCAGAGGGCTCGGCCTCGGAGAGACTCCACGTGGCAGAGGAGGGCTGAGCTCGACTCTGGACCACAAGGCTCAATCTCGAAGGGCTCAATCTGGGGGGCACTGCTCGGCTCTGGCCTAAGCATTCCAGGCTTGTGGGGCCGATCTGGCGGAGAACAGAGCTCGGCTTCGGTGGGCTGTCCCCTTATATTGGGGGAGCCCAGCCCGGTGAAGGAGCCCGAGTAGAGTATCTGACATGGCATCTGACAGCTACTCCACGCCAACGGTTGTGCCACATCACCATTGAAGGGCAAAAAAGGGAAGCATACCAATATGCAACAGTAAGGCAGAAACATGTATTTTAAAACTATTTTAAAATAAGCATAGCGGAAGACTTGATAGATCGATCAAACGATCTACCAATCTACTTGCAATAGGATCTAGTATAATGATATAGCATGCAATAAACATCAAAAGTAAGATAAAACTCAAAGATATAAAGATACCTTACCGTTATACCTTTGATGGATGCAGTGGCGGTGCTCCAAGGACGGCGCTCTTGAGCCACACACGTTTCTGGCCTCTACAGGTAGTTCACACCGGAGGTCGACTCTGATCAACTCCCTCGGAGTGCTAGCTATTTGGAATCATTCGGGCCGATCTTCTTCTTCTCGGAAGACAAGGAGGAGAGGTGGAACCTTTCCTAACTATCTCTCTTCCCAAGACCTAGCTTGAATGCCAGGTATTCTCACACCCAATCCCAAGTCCTCACAAAACCCATTTTCTTTTCTAGTTCTTCAACCAACCAGCAGCCCCTAAAACAACCTTTATTTATAGGGACAGCTAAGAGAGGGAGAAAGAGGAAGGAGGAATGATTGGAGGAGAAAGTCAGGGGCCATACCAAATGGGTCCAACCTAAAAGGGCAAGTATGACCATCATACCATGAAAGCTTGGAGCCAAAAATGCCCAGAATTTGAAATTCAAATTCAAAATTCGAAGTCAAAACCTTTCCAGAATTTCTGCTCGTCAATCAAGTGTCGACACTTCATATTTTACCAAGTATCGACACTTGCAAGTATCGACACTTCCAAGTGTCGACACTTCTAACATGGTCAATCATATTGACCTCCAGTGATGGAAAAACGATTCTCAATTACCGATCAGCCTTAAGATCAGATAAAAATCTCTATGATATATGACCCCATAGGTTCGATACTAAGCCGGTAGCACTAGAACACTTCCAGTACCAGTCAAAGTCCTTATCTAGTAATGATACTCGACGTCCAGATAGGTCGAAGATGCAGAGCACCTCTCTAGAACCTCTGGCATATGGTTAATGTATAATTCATCCCTTTGACCTCATAATACTCAGGATGATCTAGGGTTCGACTGCCGACCCTATTTGGTTTATCCAGATCGTGTCTCAACTTTACAAGTTCTGTGACTCCTCACAATAACTACCCTGGTCAAAGATTTGCTAAATTTAGACACAATGAGTCATTCACTCCAAACTATTTGAAGGGATCAATTCCATCTTAATCCACCACCGCTCCACAAGTACTTGACTGCACCTAGAAACCTTCCATCACTGGATTAAAAATCCAAATGGTCCGGCACTAAAGTATAGTGAGTTGCTTGCAAGCTGCCATAGTGATCTCAAGTTTGAGGGACACATATACCCATATCCCTTCGCGAGCAACCCTTTAGCAGAAGGGAGCTCTGCAGATGGTCACATTTAGTGAGATGTCACATATTTCACTTGCATGTCACACCAGTATCTCCACACTCATTAATGAAGAGGACAACCAACAAATGTGACATACAATAACATATACTTGATACATTGTCGTCCTATAACAATATATCATTTGGTTGTGAATCAGTTTAAGAATTACTTAATATATCATCTCTATATCAAACAATGTAGTTCTAAGAACTCCATCATACAAGAGTTCATTTCAGGAAAATGTAAATATGATGAACAGCCAAAAGAATAACTTTTATTCATTAAAAATTCATATACAATTACAAAATGGCACAATCGTTTACAGCCTAGACGATTGGCTTTGAGACAATTTCCAACAATGTATGCTCCAGCTTGAAAAAAAGTATTAGAATTAGAAAATAGATCAACTTATCTTATATTATTCTCTAAAATAGTATACATTATCTTAGTCATTAAGAATCTTACTGCAGCCTTATTAGAAGTCACATATTACCATATATAATGATTCTGTACTCCATTTAAAGACTTCTAGGATCCTAATATCAATGAAAAATAATCTTTTTTCCTCTTAATATAATATATATTGATATAATATAGATGAGGATAATTACATAAAAGTAGATATTTTTATATTATTTTCATTCTATAATGCAATATAAATTTTTTTTTTTGGTAAAATGGTGTATTCAATTAAGAGAACAAGAGTGAATACAACCCAAATAATCATAGAGGAGAAGGTGCCTAAGCTGTACAGGAGATACACGCCAATCCGACCACAAAACAGGAGCATTATGACAGGCTACATAGGAGGTGACCCAATCTGCGACTAAGTTAGCCTCCCTGTAGACATGGCGGATCCAACAAACGCATAACTCTACAACAGATAACCAATATCCCGAATAACAGGATGGACCGACGGAGATCTCAACGACTAGTGTATCTAGGAAACGATAATCATTGAGTCCCCCTCGATGATGAGGTGGTCCAGGCGCAGAATATGGTGGGCATATCGAATCCCTGCCCAGGCAGCCATCAACTCCATGCCCGGGACCGAGGACGAAATAGAAGGGAGGCCTCCCGTCGCCAGGAACCCGAGGCGATAATCGCGGATAACAAAAGCTGAACCACCCTGCCTACCTCGAAAGCTCCCATCAAAGCTGATGGCGAAAAAGTCCAGAGGAGGAGGTTTCCAGGAGATAAAAACCTGTTAGGATGCTCGAGGAGCAGAAGAGGAACCCCAGGTCTCCGAAGACCTCACAACCACAGTCCGGAACTCAAGGGAACAAGCCCTAGCTCTTTCGGCAATCATCTTGGGGGAACATCTAACAGAATCGAAGAGCAGCTCATTCCTGGATAGCCAGAGATGATAAGTAATATAAGCGTAAAAGGATATCAAAGAGGAGGCCGATCCCGAATGCAAGGAAGACAAGAAGGCTTCCAGCACCTCCGACTCCTATAAGAGAAAGGAGTCCGCCCCAGCCAACCGCCACACAGACTCGGCCCGTCTGCACAGAAAAAGAACGTGGGCTAGAATCTCACGCTTAGACCTACAGATAGGACAGGAAGATGGAATGGACAGGCCTCTGGACACTAGAAGATCCCGCGTGAGGAGACGGTGCCATGCAACTTTGCAAACAAACAAGAAGACCCTCGGATGAACTGGCAATGACCAGATCCAAGCAAAGCTGTGAGTGATGGTAGGCTGGAGGCAAACTATAGTCATCATCGCAGACAACGGCACCCGTGACACCATGGATTGTCTTCAGACTCTGGTATCCGGACAAGGAAAGATAGGTAACATAATAGCTAAGACCCAGTTACCCATGATATGCCCGAAGATAGAGACGACAATATCACTATCCCACTGCGATCGACCCGGGACCATGAAATCCGAGATGGAGATCATCAGTGGCATGTCAATAGAGATAAAAGTAGGCCATTTAATCAAAGAAAGATCATAAATCCAAGAATCATGCATAAATTTAATAGAAATGCCATTACCAACAAGCCAGGAAAGATGAGGACTAATAAGTGATGACCTGGCCACCATCTCCCTCCAAATAGCAGAATCGTGCCGGGGCTGTGAAGTCGGAGTCTCCGGGTCAAGAAGGATCTCCCCATATATGGCTCTTATAAAGGACCCCCACAAGGTGAACGGGCTAAGAAAGTATCTGACCACATGCCTGGTCAGCCAGACCTCCCGTCTAGAAATAAGAGAATGGATCCCCAGACTGCCAAGCCTAGTCGACAAACACATAATCTCCCATCTGATCAAATAAATCTTTCGCCGGGCAGAAGAGGAGTCCCAAACAAAGGCTCGGATCATCTGCTCCAACTTTAAAATAATAGACTTAGGGATGACTGCATGGGAGAAAAGATAAATAAGAAGTGAGGTAAGAACCGAACAGATAAGAGTAATCCTATCCATAGATGAAAGAGAACGGCCCTGTCATCCGTCGATCCTCTCCCTGATCGCCAGCACCATCGGAGCACAATCCAAGCTCGTGAGCCTAGACCCCGATATAGGCACACCCAGATAAAACAGGGGACCTGGCACTCGACAATATCAAGAATATCCCGGATCCTGTAACGAACTGTGGTATGAGTCTTAGGGCTAAAATAAATGCCAGATTTTTGCAGATTAACCCTCTGACCAGATGCCAGGCAGTAAACCTCCATAACTCTGCGAAGCCCCTAGCAAAACAAGCTGAGGCTCTATCAAGGAGCAGGCAATCATCTGCAAAGAGGAGGTGCAAGATCGAGAGAGCACCCAGAATGAAAGAATATGGCTGAATAACCAAATCCCGGACCGCTGCTCGCAGCGCTCGTGAAAGAAAGTCAGCACATATAATGAAGAGATAGGGCAAAAGTGGACAACTTTGTCGAAGTCCTATAGAAGAGCAGAAAAACTCCGAAGGAGAGCCATTAACCAGGAGAGAGAATGAAGGTGTGGTAATACAAGATAGAATCCTGGATATCCATAGACGGTGAAAGCTAAAATCCTCCAAAGTTCAAAGCAGGAAGTCCCAGTTGACACAATCATAAGCTCTTTCCATATCGAGCTTAATATCCATCAGGCTCTGGCGCACGGAGGCATGACGAAGGTCATACATGAATTCCTGGATAATTAGAATATTATCAAAAATACCGCGGCCTGCGACAAAGGCACCCTGCTCCTAATATATCAGTTGCGGAAGAATAGATTTCATTTTGATGGCCATTAATTTTGCACAAATTTTATAAAGGGTGTTGCATAGATTGATAGGTCGATAATGACTAGGCTCCGAAGCATCCAAGCGTTTAGGAATAAGAGCAATATAAGTTTGCTTCCAAGAAGTACGCATCCTTCCAGTTTGAAAAAAAAGTTGAACAGCGGCAACAATGTCGAAGCGAAGAATATCCCAATGATGGTGGAGGAAGAAAGGAGGATACCCATATGGACCAGAGGCTTTATCTTTCCCTAGAGACTGAAGAGCTGTTTTGACATCCTCCTCAAGTACTTGAGTCAGAAGCAAAGAATTTTGGATAGAAGAAACAGTAACCAATGGAGGATAATGAAAACTATAGTGGACATAAATATAGGGGGCCGTCCACCTGGTAGTAAAGAATTGCAGCATCTCCCTCCTGATGGATTTATCATCTTCAATCCACCCAACATCAACAGTATGTAAAGCCTTGATTCTATTTCTCTGTCTCCTGATAATAGTTGCATGGTTAAAGTACCGGATATTCTGGTCATCCTTCCGTAACCACTGGACTCTGGATTTTTGTCTCCATATGAGCTTCTGATTTCGTAACAGAGAATGGTATAAGTTGAGATGATGCCAAAGACTGTCCATATCCTTCGCTGATAAGGGTACATCCCTGTCCTCCTTATCTTGCAGGCCTTGAATAATGCTTTCAACATATTTCAACTTGGACATCAGATGACCCACCTTAACCTTGTTCCACCTCAGCAGGCGCCTCCTCAAAAGCTCCAACCTCTGGGAAATCCGATAAGTAGCATCACCCCAAACCGGGATTTTCCAGACCTCCCTGACAATATCCCAAGATCTCGGATACAAGAGTCAGAACTTTTCGAACCTGAAAGGCGGATATCCCCGAGTAACATGCTCAATGGAAAGCAGCATGGAGCAGTGGTCAGAGGCAATCGGGCTAAGATGACGGACATTATGATCCGCGTGCTGAGAAAACCAAGATGGAGTAGCATAGCATCTGTCTAGTCTCCCCCAAACCCTAGTAGAATCGGATGGGTTGTCACACCAGGTATGGCGAGGACCAATGTACCCCATGTCCACCGGACCATTGCTTTGAACAAATTGGATAAACTCCCTTGAGACAATGTCTTCCACAAAGAATCTGCCATCCCGATTATTCTCAGCTTGAGCTATAGAATTGAAATCCCCAGCAACAATCGTGGGAACTCCCTGGTCGATCAACAAAGAAGCCTCCTCTTAGAACACCCTACGCTCTCTGTAGGACGTGTTAGCATAAATACCACACAAAAGCCATGTAGGCCTGTTAGGCTCCCAAACCACAATAGCCGCCATATGAGTCGAGCGATGAAAAACATCCATTCTGATAGTCGCCAAATCCCAAGTTACAATAATACCCCAGCCAATCCTTCAGAAGGAAGAGCATAAAAACCCCAGCCGCAAGGAATACAGGATCTCATACGGTCCAAACCCAGACCAGAGAGTCTCGTCTCTAACAGAATACAAATTTGAGGATGATAAAGTTGCAAAAACTGCCATAAGTAGATAAAAAGGAGGGTTTTCTCGCCCCTCTAATATTTCATACAAAAAGTTTGGATTTTTAACCAAAATAATATTTTAAAAAAATTATTTCCTAAAATACGGCCATTTCGTTTTTATTTACGGATATAGGTGATCTTGGCCACGTGTCTGGATACGTGGCAGGGGCGCCAATGAGGTGGCCGGGGGTGAAAACACGGGTTGGACCCGCGAGTTCTGTACGAAATCGCGGGTTGAACCCGCAATTTTAGCCCGGAAAGCCAAAAAAAATAAAGAGAAGACACGGGTTCTCCCACCAAATGAAAAAAAAAAGAAAGAAAGAAGGCGCAGGTCGAACCCGCATCTTATTCCAGTGGACGGAAAAAAAAAGAGAAGGCGCGGGTTTGAAAAAAAAAGAGAAGGTGCGGGTCGAACCCGCATCTTCTTCCAGAAAAACAAAAAATCCCCGCGTGAGAGAAGGCACGGTGCCCAAAAAAAATTTCCAAAACAGCCTTCTTCTCCCATGAATGAAAAAAAAAAAAACTCTCCCCGACATGGCAGAATAAGCAGCTTACAAAAAAAAAAAAAAATTCAAACAGTATTTAGATTTAATTCTAAAATATTAATTAAATTTTAATCTAATAAAAATTTAAAAAATAAATAACAAAATTTAAAATAATATTATAAAATATTTAAAATAATAAAATAAAATTAAAAATATTTAAAATAACATAATAAAATTATAATATTTAAAATATTTAAAATAATATTATAAAATTAAAAATATTTAAATATTTAAAATAATATAATCTAATCTAAAATTTTAAAAAAATAAAAAAATAAAAAAATGTTACTGGGCACTCGGATAGGTACCGATCACTGATCTAAATTTTTTGAAAAAAAGTTACAGGATACCGGTTCGAGATGGCCAGATCGGTAGCCAGACCGACGATCGGATCGGTGACCGGATCCTGGCGACCAGATCGACCGTCAAACCGGTAACCGACTGTCTAATCAATGGCCGAACTGATAGCTAGGTCAGTGCCAGTTTGATCGTCGATCAGAATCAGTCCAGCCACCGATCTAGTCGAACCGATGCCCGTAACTTTTTTTTAAAAAATTAGATCAATGATCGGTACCCGTCCGGATGCCCCGTAATTTTTTTATTTTTTTTTATTTTTTTAAAAATTTTAGATTTTATTATATTATTTTAAATATTATAAATTTATTATATTTTTTTTAAATACTTTTAATTTTATTTTATTATTTTAAATATTTTATTTTATTATTTTAATTTTATTTATTTATTTTTTAAAATTTTATTAAATTAAAATTTAATTAATATTTTGGAATTAAATCTAAATACTGTTTGATTTTTTTTTTTTTTTTTTTTTTTTTCATTCAATGAGAGAGGAAGGATGTTTTGGAAGTTTTTTTTTTTTTTTCTTTTTTGATGCTGCGCCTACTATCTTACACGAGATTTTTTTTTTTTTTGTTTGGAAGAAGACGCGGGTTTGACCCGCACCTTCACTTTTTTTTTTTCCATCAACCCACGCATTCTTTTTTTTTTTTTTTTTTTTTTATACGGTGAACGCATTCTTCTTTCTTTCTTTCTTTTTTTTTTTTTTTTTTTTTTTTTTTTTTTTTTTTTTTTTTTAATACGGTGAAAGAAGGTGCTGGTGAAACCTGCACTTTTTTTTTTTCATTCGATTGGAGAAAACGCGATTCGACCCGTGCCTTCTTTCTTTCTTTCTTTCTTTTTTTTTTTTTTTTTTTATTTTTATTTTTCAAACTAAAATCATGAATTGAACCCGAAATCATGAATTGAACCCGTGATTTCGTTAGCTCGTGAGTCCAATTCGTGTTTTCATCTCCCAGACCATCTCACGAACGGCATCCGTAAATAAAAACGAAACCGCCATGTTTTAAAAAATAATTTTTTTTTATATTATTTCGGTTAAAAATCCTAAAAAGTTTCATAGATAACAAAATAACAGAATTAAGGTGCACCGGCTCCCTGCCCAACCACCTTCGCTGACCTACCAGTAGCAGAAGCCTTCTTCCCTGGTCTTGCTGCAGCAGGACCACCTTTGGTCTCCTTGAGTCCCACCTTGGTCATCTCTTCATTGGACCCTTCAACAGATCCCAGAACCTGCATAACCTTGTCACAGACTTCCTCATGACCTTGTGGCACCCCCAGGGCCGCACCTCCAGGACCGACCCCTCCCCCTGCCCCAACAGAGATAGAAACAGAGACTTTCCTCGCAGACCCTACATTGCCTCTAGAGGACAAACTGCACCCAGAACCCCCGACACTCTCCCCCACCAACAGCCCTCCCTTCGAAGGCTCCCCTAGACCCTTAGGGGCCCCCCTGCACCTCGAAAAACCCTGCCTCCCCTGTCTCCTGTGAACAAACCACAGCACCACCAGCCCCCTTAGGCACAGCAGAAAGAACAGAGGGGAGACGGCCCGCTCCCACAGCCCCCGAGCCCGCCTGGTGGCCAACCGGCCCCGAGAAAACAGAGGGAGAGGACAGAAGCTCCCCCACCCCCGAGCCTCCCTTCCCAAGAACAACTTTCACCTCCCCTGCAGGCACCGAAACACTCCCAGCATCCAGCCCCTCACCAGAGACCCGCCCCTCAGCAGATGTTCCCCAGGTGTATCAGCCTTCCGAATGACCTCCCCTGTTATACCCCAGCCATCTGCCGACCCAACCACTAAATTAGCCCCCGAGCCCAGATTGTGAGACCCCCCAACAGGAACCTCCCCCCTCTTGTTCGCCAACATACAAGGTTTGGAGGCACTGACCTGGTCAACAGGGGAAGAGGCCACCTTGGGACCGGAAGAGGAAGAAGCGACACCATCCCGTATTCAAGCATCTGCTGGTCCTTTGGGCCATCATCAGCTGGAGCCAAGTCCATGCAATCGGCCAGCGGACCGAAGACCCCACCTCCGCCTTTTGGAAGGCCACCACCCTCGGAACGGTCTGACGATCTAGCTTCAGGGGATCGGCGGCGCGCCATCTTGGTTGGCTTCTGCCACCCATCGGAGTCGGGCGGCGAGCCAGGCGATGAGGAAAAGATGGTAGGAGACGACCGAGGTGGGTAAGACGATGGGGGATCAGACGAGGGGTCAGAAGAAGAAGCGGGCTCTGCACCCCGAGCCGACAGCCGAATACCTTTGACACGGGTGGCGGCCGTACGCGGCTGCCGGATCCTTGACGTGACTAACCACGGCCCAAACCTCAGCTGACCACCACTGGCCGAGGGCTGCTCAGGCGATCCACCGGGAGGCTGATCACCATGCTTTCCTTCCTTCACCACCAGGTTCTCCGGGCCAATACCAGCCGATACAGGGTTCGCCGGCAGGGAGTTAGCAGGTTGCAGGCGGCTATCAACTGAGTGGCCCATTCTTCCGCATCGGAAGTAGACCGCCGAGAGGTTTTCATAGATAATTTGTTGCCAGAAAACCGCATTCTTCCCTTGGATCTGAACCCCTGGGATGAGTGGTTTGGAGGCATCCAACTCGACCCTCACCCTCGTGTAGCTGGTCTTCTTCATCTTGTCAGTAAAATTGTCAATGGATATAGGATTATCCGCCTCCCTCGCCACCGCCATGATGGCCGACGGCACCCAGTACTCCAGTGGAAGGTCCGGCAAGCGCAACCACATCACTATTCTATTAGCAAGTTTGCGCCCCGGATGGAAGTCGGACTCCCAAGACGCCATCGCCAGTAACTGGCCGCCGACAAACCACGACCCCCCGTCTAAAACCCTTGCACAGTCCATCTCCGAGCTCAAACGAAGAACCATGTGATCACCTCCAATCAAAAATATCTCTGGATCGTAGTCCACTTTCAGGCGAAGCTTCACTTCCTTTGACACCACGGCCGCCGGAACTCGATGACCCAGGCTCCGAAGGGTAACAGCCACACCTTCCAACCTTCATCGAGAATCGGGGTGCACTGAACCCGGCATGACAAGAATCTTAGAGAAGCTTTGCTGCAACTGATCTATCTCCCCCTCCAAGAGTTTGTAAGAAGACCAGACTGGTGCACGAGCCAAACCCTGCACCACATTCGCCCAGGACCGGTCATCCTCCCCCTTGCCTTCGGAAAGTGAGTCACCAGAAGGGCGCTGCTTCTCCCCTTCCGCCATCTGAACCTCCAGGCACAAAGAGATGGAGCTTCACCAAGATCGAAGCTGGAACCCCCCTCCCTCACCAAACAGAGGACCACCGGGCAGAGCGCAGAAACCAACTCAACTGGAACAAGAAGGAGGGAAAAACACGCAGCTCAGACCCAAGAACCCCTTACCGAGAAACGCTCCCACCGAGACAACTCACACCGGCAGAGAATCCCTCACCGAGACAAAGCGGAAGAAGCTCGGAAATCCACGATAAAACCCACACGGAAACCAGGAAAGACGAAGTACTGTTTCCAAACACGTTTCCCAGGACACAGCGACCGCCTCAGCGAACTCTACTAAATATTCTTTTTCTAACCGTATTTGTTTTCTCCAAGAAAATTTATATAAAATTCTTCGTTCACTTTATCTTTTTTATCAATTTTAAAATAAAATATATATAATGCCCAGATTATCCAATCAAACCAGCCCTAAAAATTAAAAAAAAAAAAATGGAATTCAACTTGCAAAATCATAAATTTAAAAAAAATCAAAAATAACTTACACCAACGATAATCAAGTTAAAGTATGATGAAAAATGGATGAAAAAAATTAATATGTATTATGTATCAAATATTTTTTGATTGAAATTAGGGAACCGTCTAGGAATCCCTACGCTCCGGATTTAATTTATTTTTAAAAAAAAAATAAAACAAAAAGAGATCACAAAACGCCCTAATTTAGGAAAATCGGGAATTTGTGCTCGCTCAATTGGCGGTCCCTTGTGCGACGCGTTCACGCGGTTCCCTGTCCCTTCCGGCCTCTGCTTCCCCATTTATGCCTCCCACTCTCCGCGCTTATCTCCTTAGCAGGCGCCGAATATTCTCTCCAAAAATTACAAACATATTAATTCCCTCTGCCATGCCTCCTCTCCTCCATTCCATCCCTTCACGCTACTCCTCTCGCCCCCATTCATCCGATGCTAATAATCCATCCATCTATCTATTCCTCTACCATTCCACCCAACCCACCACCGCTTTGAATTTTATTAGCATTCGAGGGATAAGGGGAGGAACAGAGAGAGAGAGAAGAGAAAAAGAAGAATAAAGTGGAATAGAAGGAACAGAGACGAAGAAGACGAAGACGGTGATGGAGAAGAAGATGAGGATTCTGGAGGACGAGTTGTTCCCATCGACGCCGGGGAAGGTGAAGATCGAGCGGGCCCACGCGATTAATCGCCAGTTCAACCGGTGCTTCGCGTCCACGAGCACCATGTTCCTGTGGGCGCTCTTCCTGATCGCGCTCACGGCGTCGTACCTTAGCTTCCAGAGTTTTGTCGACACTTCGTCCAGGTATTTCTCGGCGTCGTGGGGTGGCCTCCACCGGGAGAAGCAGATCCGGGCCTCCGCCGAGGTCCGACGGTCGCAGGGGATCTCTGTTCTCGTCACCGGCGCCGCCGGCTTCGTCGGCTCCCACGTCTCCCTTGCCCTCCGCAAGCGTGGCGACGGCGTTGTCGGCCTCGATAACTTCAATTCCTACTACGATCCTTCGTTGAAGAAGGCCAGGAAGTCCTTGCTCGCCTCCCACGGCATCTTCGTCATCGAGGGAGACATCAACGACGGCCGGCTCCTGGCCAAGCTCTTCGACGTGGTCCCATTCACTCACGTGATGCACCTCGCCGCCCAGGCCGGGGTGCGTTACGCGATCGAGAACCCGGCGTCCTACGTCCACAGCAACATCGCCGGACTGGTGACCCTCCTGGAGGCGTGCAAGGCGGCGGACCCCCAGCCGGCGATCGTGTGGGCCTCCTCCTCGTCGGTGTACGGCCTCAACGAGAAGGTCCCCTTCTCGGAGTCCGACCGCACCGATTGCCCGGCTTCCCTCTACGCCGCCACCAAGAAGGCCGGCGAGGAGATCACCCACACCTACAACCACATTTACGGCCTCTCGATCACCGGCCTCCGTTTCTTCACCGTCTACGGCCCCTGGGGCCGCCCGGACATGGCCTACTTCTCCTTCACCCGAAATATTCTTCAAAGGAAGCCTATCACGGTCTACAGCGGCAAGGATCGCGCCGATCTTGCCAGGGATTTCACCTACATCGACGACATAGTGAAGGGGTGCTTGGGGTCGCTGGACACGGCGGAGAAGAGCACGGGGAGCGGGGGGAAGAAGCGCGGACCGGCGCAGTGCCGGATCTATAACTTGGGGAACACTTCGCCGGTGACGGTGCCGATGCTCGTGTCGATCCTGGAGGGCCACCTCAAGATGAAGGCGAAACGGAACGTGGTGGAGATGCCGGGTAACGGCGACGTCCCCTTCACCCACGCAAACATCAGCTTGGCACGAGCCGAGCTCGGCTACAGGCCGACCACCAATCTCGAGACCGGTCTCAAGAAGTTCGTCAAGTGGTATCTCCACCATTACGGCTACACTCCCCGGGGAGCCAAGAACTTGTAAAAAAATGAAAAAATCCTCCATTTTTTTCGTTTCCTTTTAAAAAATGTTTTTTTGATCTTTCATTAGGGTCTTCCCTTAATTTTAGGATTAAAAACACTTAAATTCTTTGCTTGGTGGAGAGGGTAAGAAGGGAGGAGGGAAAAGCCATCTTATCGGTACTCGTTGTGGGGATTTTTTTTTTTTTTTTCTTATTCTTTCTTTTCTCAATTTTGTAAAGGAAGGTAACCGTCAATCTATTTTTTGGACGGTGGAAATATTTCGATATTTATTTATCCTCTCTTCTTTCATCCATTATTTACGCTATCGGTCTGCGACCCTTTTCTTTTTCTTTTTCTTTTTTTCTTTTTTTTTTCTTTTTTTTTTTTCTATTGTTCACATGGGTTCGGGGAGATCCAACGCCGTACGTGCGGATAGTCTGGTTTCGTATTCCTTGGACCTTTTAAAATATTTTTTATTATTTATTTCTAAATATTCTTGCTGGAAATTTATTTTCAAAAATACCGTAACTCCCACGGCATCTTGGAAATCACAAACCGGCAATTTGTTTTATACATGGACTATTGAAATTACAAGTTCTCTCTAAAAAAAATTGAACCCGTTAGTTTTTCAGGTTATATTTCTTTCGATCATGCCCCTAGCTGTCCCACTGGCGACTGGATCAGATGTCCTCACTTATCTTTCAAAATTTAACCCAAAAAAAAAAAATTAATTGAAAATAAAATTTAAAAAATAAAATTAAAAAATTTAAAACAAATAAAAAATTAAAATCAAAATTTTTAAATTTTTAAAGTTTTAAACAATAAACTTATTAAAAACTTTAAAAAACAAAATAAATATTAAAAAAAGAAATTTTAAAAAATTAAAAATTAAATTAAAAAGTTTTAAAAATCTCTACCCTTCAAAATCTCAATTTATAAAACTTATTTATATTTTCTAATTTCATTTTTTTTAATTTAAAAATGAAATCAATTTTTTAAAATGTAATTTCATTATGAAATTTTATACTTGCTATGATAAACTCGAATTAGAAATAATTTTAAATTTTTTTATCTGAATTTTTTGCTCATCTAATATATTGAAATTTTTAATTTTTAATTTATATATTTTATACTCATCATAATTATTTGACAACTGTGGTATATTTATATACATAAATAATTTATATAATTGTGACTATGATGGGACATTTTTTTATATTCTAGAATGTGATGGGATTTTCTTAAAAATGTAGTTTAGAAAAAGAGGGTAAAAAAATATAGTAGGAATCTCGAATAAATATTTTTTAAATTTAGAACTCATATATAATAAAAATTATGTATAATTATAATGGGTTCGAACAATGAAAGCTTTTGTTCATAGAATTTATTTTCAATTTGATTACTAAAATTCAAAGTGTACTCTTAAAATTAAATAAGGTTAATTATAAATTATTTTCTTTTATATCTGAGTATGTTTTTTATTTTATTTCTCATATAGATGAAACATAAAAGAGAGTCAATGATAAACTTTAGCATCAATAATGAATAAATAAATAACTTCATTAACTTATAATTGATTAAAAATAATAAATTAATTATACCTTCTCTAGCGAGGCTTACTCCAATCTAATATGCTTAGATGTTTTTTATATAATATAATACTTATTATCATATAATAATATGATATTATATTAATATAATATATTTTTATAATAATATATCATATTATTATAATATATTATATTATTGTGATAAATAATATAATACTATTATGTAATATTATAATATAATGCATATACTATTGTATATTATTATTTTAATATAGGTAATCTATTATATGCTAATATATCATTGTAATACAATAATATTATATTATAATATTTATTGTCCTATAATAATAGGTTAATATACTGATATAATATATTTTTATAATAATATAATATGTAATATATTATTTTATATTATTATGAAAATATACAATAATATTATTATATAATATCATAATTTAGTACACTATACTACTATTATAACAAAATATATTATGATTTTTTTATTTTTTTGCTTTTTTATGAAATTGCATGTTCAACCTAAACATTCACTCCCCCAAGTACAAATAAAAATAAATTTAAGATCAATTTACATGTAAAGTTCATTTTTCTAGATACAAGCTTAAAATCAATTGCTTTTCTATGTTTTGTATATCATTACATAGTTACCATTTCTTTTTACATGTAATAGAATTAGTAACTATCTTTGTTCCGGAATGCGAAAAGGCAAGTTGATATATGATTCGTAATTATATCATGGTTTATGCATGTAAACACGAATTAATATTATGGTCATCCATACCTCTCTAACTTTATATCAATATATTTAAAATTAATAGTATATTGGCTTGCTCTTCAACATGATTGTTGTTTCTTAATTTTTTTATTAAAATATTTTTTGATTTATTATACTAAATATTATATTCTTATATTTTGAGTTGCTCGAGGTAACCAAAATTATCTAGTAAAACCAATATTATTAAATAAAAGAGAGGAAGGCAGATAGCGTAAAGGGGGTAGGTGGGGATGCCGAGGATAGCAATCGATCGGAGGGCAATAGGTGAGGGGCCATGAAAAGGACAAGACCATGGACCAGGCAAAAAACAGTCTAGGACAAACTCACAATTTATGAATGATAGGCACGGAAAGGTAGACCTCGATATTTGAATAACTATAACTAAATTTTAATTATAGTTGAGTATGTTAATACTACATCACAAATATTTATTATATATTTAATGAAAATTTTTTTTAGTAACTAGCAATTAATATTATCATCATCGATAAATTTTGCATGGACCTCATTCAATTATATATATATATATATATATATATATATAATAAATTTATTTTTTTATAGGATGATATATTTTCTACAAGTAAAAGATTTAAAAATATCTAAACTAAAGGAAAAGTAACTTAAATATGATAAATAATGTACGTAGTACATTTATAAAAGCTATTTTATTAGTAAAGAGAATGTAAAAAATTTCAAAGAGAAAGCCCTAACAAATTAAAGTTATTTTGGAAGTACAATTTCATTTTTAAATTTAAAAAATAATTTTACAAAAAATAAATAAATTTTATAACTTGAGATTTTGATGGGCAGTATTTTTAATTTTTTTTTAAAAAAAATATTTTATTTTTAAACTTTATTTTATTTTTAAATTTTTTCAATAAGTTTATTTTAAAAAAAATTAAAATAAAAATTTAATTTTTTTATTTGTTATAATTTTTTATATTTTTAATTTTAAATTTTGTATTTTTCTAAAAATAAATTTTTAAATATTTCTATTAAATTTTTTAAATATTAAATTTTTTATTAAATTTTTTAAAAATTAAATTTTTTATTAAATTTGAAGTTGTTGACTATGGTCTTGATTTTGATAATCAACAAAATACTTAAATATATATGAGTACTAATTATATTTTTCAATATGTTTATTAGATCTTAGTACTCATCCATGTTGAATGAAAAAATGCTTATATTTCAGTTGAAGAAGTCATTCAAATTTATGGAATTTCAAATTATAAGGACTTTGGAATATAAGGAAGACTTGAAAGGACTTAAAGTTTGATTTTGGAGAAGTTTCAGCAAGTTTCAGCACTGGCACAAGCAAGTGTCGACTCATGAAAAAGTTCAAGTATCGACTCAGGATCCGAGAACAAGAAAAATACAGAATAGTATCAAACCAGAATTTTTGCCTTGAGCTGACCTAAGTGTCGACTCAAGAGATCGACTCATGAAGAAAATTCAGGAAATTCAAGTGTCAACACTTGGTGTAACGGCTAGTTTTTCAGAAGTGCAGAATTTATTCCAACTTGCTTCAAATGATGAGTTTTTCATCCCCAACAGTCATAAATGGTCATCTATGGGTTGAGAGCTATATAAATACCAAAAATCAAATGGGGAAGTAATCCTTTGGTGAGATCATTGAATATCCTTCAAGGATTTAAGAGTTGAGTGGTTCAAGCCTTCAAGCTTCCAAAGATAAGAGAGTTGATCCAAATCCACAATATTAAGCTTCATTCAATGGCTTCAATAAATTGAAGACAAGCTTCTTCAACATCATCCAAGGACTTCAAAGAGATACTTGCTTTATTTTAGAAAGCTTTATTGTATTCTTTACTTTCATTCTTACATTGTTGTATCAATGTTTTTGGTGAGCCTTAGAAAACCAAAGTGGTTGTTGGTGATCCCGTAAAATCAACATAGATTGTTGGTGAGCCCATAAAACCATCGGAGATTGTTGGTTAGTCTAAGTTATAAAACCAACAAGGGGTTTTGACTTGTGAGCTCGAAAAAATAAGTTGGGTTTTGATTCGTGAGCCCGAAAAACTAATCGACTGTAATCTTGGTAATTATAGTAAAATACCCAAGAAAAACTTGAGGAGTGGATGTAGGTGCCTTGGAGTGCACTGAACCACTATATATTCTTGTATTTATGATTGCTCTTATTTATTGCTTATTTACTCTTACATTTACTTTGTTAATTCCGTTGTATATTTTCATTAAGCATACAAACACTTTAACAAAACACAAGTACTTAATTGCAATTAGCATATACTTATTTTATATCCTTTGACATAAGTTCAAATAGTTTTTATAAAACCCAATTCATCCCCCCTCTCGGGTTGCATCATCACTGGGCAACAATTGGTATCAAAGCCTGGAACCCAAAATCATTGGTATCTAAACTTGGTGCTTTGCAAAGAATCCAACGGTTTTGAATTAAAAGATCATGGCAGCCCTAGAAGGTGCTTGTTTTGCTATAGGACATACAACTAATAGACCACCATTTTTCAATGGCACTGATTACACTTTTTGAAAAACTCACATGCGTCTCTATATTCAATCTATTAGTTATTATTTTTGTAAAGTTATAGTTAATAATCCTCATATTTCTTTCATTTTGATTAATGGCATTTCCATTCCAAAGCTTGAAGAGGATTGGAATGAATAAATATTAAGCAATCTGAAATTAATACTAAAACAATGAACTTGCTTTATTATGCATTGAACTTTAATGAATTCAATATGATCTCCACATGCACATCGACGAAGGAGATATGGGACATACTTGAAATTACTCATGAAAGTACTCTTCAAGTAAAAAGTACTAAAATTAATATGCTTGTTCATTTTTTTGAAATATTTAAAATGCTGCATTTTGAATCTATATATGATATGTACACTAGATTTATAACTAGCATTGATGAATTGAAAAGTCTTGGCAAAGTCTATACTAATGTTGATTTGGTTAATAAAATTCTTAGATCTTTGCCAATATCATGGGATCCAAGATAACGACGATCCAAGAAGCCAAAGATATTGATACCCTGTCTTTGGAGGAGCTTATTGGTTCACTCATGATCCATGAGTTGAATTTATGGCACAAAGAAGTGGTTGCTGATCAAGAGAATAAAAAGATAATAGCCCTCAAGATCAAAAAGAAATTCAAGGTAATGATGATAACTTGGAGTGATAGTGAAGATTCTAGTTTGGAAGTGTTGCTGCCAAGATCGCTGTGGCTTGTAGCTGAGGTCGAGCTTGGACCGCGCTCCTGTCACTCAGGATCCTGCTCAGACGCCCGAACCTGCAAAATAGAGTTAGTGACCTGGGACGGTGATCCCGGCGGGGGCACTCTGACGCTCAAGTCAGTGACGATCCAGGAAAACAGATCCTCTTGATCGAGCCCCGAAGGTGGACTCCATGCTAGGATGAGAACTTCGTAAAATAAGATAGTGCGAGCGGGTCAAGAGCAGAGTGTGGGAGTGACAGCAGAGGAGAGCTCGAGCTGATCGGCTATGTCCGTCAAGACCCCTCCTGAGGGTTTGCGGTAGCCTCGAGCGGTGGTCTTCCTGTGCGCTGCCCCCTTCTTTCTCATTTGCCCTCACTCCACTGAATCATAGCTTGAACTTCCTTTACCTTGTTTGAATCTGAGAGACCCCTTTTAGCCAGGGTCGTTGCGCGCCGCTTACCTTGGGATCTTCTCCATGCTTATGGGCGCGTGCGATGATGTTTCGTACTGTGGACAGGTTGCCTTTCCTTATTTGTGGTATGGAAGCTACCGTTTGCTTTACATTCCTTCTGGTCGCTCTCTTTTGGATAACTTAGCAGGGCCTCGATCGAAGAGTCGTCGCCTCTTGGATCCAGATCTGCTGGTTGACTTTCTCTTCTGGAGGGTGCAGACGGGTTGGTGGAGAGCACAGAGCCTCGATCGGGAGATTCTTTCTATTTTGGTGTAAGTGGCAGCTGGGACCATCATCACGGCCTGGTAGGCATCTTTTCGCAGTCCTTGGGCATTGGGCCACCATTCAGGGAGGGAGGGGACTTCCTTCAACTGCAGACCTCCTCGTCCGAGGTGAAGCCGATCTGGAGAGGTGGAGATCGGCTTCGGTCTCGGCATCTCGACCTGGAGGGAGCGCGGCCGGGTGAAGGAGAGGCGGAGCTCGACTTCGACCTTGGTGTCTCGACCTGAAAGGAGTGCGGCTGGGCGAAGGAGAGGCAGAGCTCGACTTCGACCTCGGCGTCTCGATCCAAAGGGAGCACGACCGGGTGAAGGAGAGGC
The DNA here is from genome assembly GCA_021397845.1 of Areca catechu. Taxonomy (NCBI): domain Eukaryota; kingdom Viridiplantae; phylum Streptophyta; class Magnoliopsida; order Arecales; family Arecaceae; genus Areca; species Areca catechu. The sequence goes on along the minus strand of CM038048.1, from coordinate 89,385,846 downwards.
GGAGCTCGAATTCAACCACAGATTCTAGACCCGGAGGGAGCGCGGCCGGGCGAAGGAGAAGTGGAGCATGACTTTGGCCTCGGCGTCTTGACCTGAAGGGAGCGCGGCCGGGCGAAGGAGAGGCGGAGCTCGACTTCGGCCCCGGCGTCTCGACCCGGAGGGAGCGCAGCCGGGCAAAGAAGAGGCGGAGCTCGACTTCGGCCTTGGCATCTCAACCCGAAGGGAGCGCGACCGGGCGAAGGAGAGGCGAAGCTCGACTTTGGCCTCGGCATCTCGACCCGAAGAGAGCACGGAGAGGCGGAGCTCGACTTCGGCCCCGGTGTCTCGACCCGGAGGGAGCGTGGTCGGGTGAAGGAAAGGCGGAGCTTGACTTGGGCCTCGACGTCTCAACCCGAAGGGAGTGCGGCCGGGCGAAGGAGTCCGGGCAAAGGTGTCCCACGTGGCAACTTCGTCTGACATAGCATCTGACAGAGGTCCCATGTCAACGATCCTGCCATATCATTTGGCCCCCGCTCCCGAGGCCCATTAGCATGCTACGCTCGGGGCGAAGGGAGTAAATGCGGTGCTGACGTGGAAAGGTAGGAATCCGGTACAATAATGACCATGATCGCCAGCGCTTCATGAGGCGATTCTTCAAGCCTGTGCAGGGGAGCCACGTGGACACGTACGGTGCGGAGGAGCCACGTGGACACGTCCGAGGAGCACTTATTGTTGGCACAGAATTCTGAATGGCCATGGTCGAAGCGAGGCATCCTTTTTGCCGATGGCTAACATGTGGCGCAGATCTGTCGGTGGAGAGGCTGTAACGGTACGGTTAGGCATCTGGTCACTTCAAAATGAAAACTAGTTTTTTTCCAAAACACTTCCTCTTTCAAATCTTTGCGTGCCCGCCGTTGTACCAAAGCTTCCTCCTCTCCCCTGGCCATCCTAGACTCCCCTAGTTAACCAGGTTCATCAATTTCTTTCCCCACCTTCCAGCAGGATAGGACTTCCCTTCAAGGTTAGGGTCTTCTCAGATGTTGTCCGTCTTTCTCCTCTTCTCCTCTAGTCTTTGTCTTCTTCGTCTTCTAGATGTCTTGCTTCGGCCCCAACTTCCATCTCTTAATCGATTAGAGTGAGACGGGGCCTTCTCGGTCGAGGTTGCCTTCTTCCTTCGATGAGGAGGAGGAAGAGACACGCTTCGAGTTCAGCAAGAGGCACCCCCCCACTGGGATCATCATTAGGGAGCCTAGAGCCAGCCCCCCTCCTCCTCCTCCACCTGAACCCGTCCCTGAACCTTCTTGGTCAACAGGTCTTGGCAAGGTTGTTTTAACAATCTCTGCTGAGGAACTGGCAATCATCCAGGAGACTTATGGTGTCCCGGAGTCTATCCAGCTCTAGGTCCCTCGACTAGGGGAACTGGTCACCTCCAGTGGCCCAGGCCATATCGCCCTCTACAAGGAGACTCTCGCAGGGAGACTTCGATTTCCCTTCCATCCTTTCTTTCTTTCCGTGCTGAGCAATTACCGTCTTGTCTCTACTCAGCTCACCCCAAATGCTGTGAAGACTATTTTCTGCTTCATAGTCCTCTATCATTTTCATGGGATCGTGGCCCGTTTTTCTTTGTTCAAGGTCTTCTTTACCCTGAAACGCCACCCTTCTGAGGAGGGGTGGTGGTCCATCTCTTCCCGCCCGAAGGGCATTAAATTCAAACTTCTATCTTCCATCAAAGGATGGAAGAACAAGTACTTTTTTGCCTCGGTCGAGGGGGTCGACTGGATTTGGAGTGACCCAGATCGATCCCCTAATCGAAATTCAACGGTCGAAGCAGCTAACCGAGAGGTCTTCGAGAAGCTCTGCATTATCCAGATTCCTTCCTTGGAGGTTCTGCTGTCAGAGCAGAACCTCTTCGAAGCCGAGGTCAGCCCAATGAGAGAGTTGGGTGAGTTCGGCTTGAACTTTTCCTTCTTGCGCTTCTTCTTTTGTCTCTCTGAGCTTGGAGCTGACATTCTCTCTTCTTTGTGCAGGCATGAAGTTCTCGCTGGATGACCTCCTCGCGATCACCAAGAAGAGGGGTCCACTGGCGGCAGTCGGCGAGTCCCCCTCGAAGAGGAATCGCGATAAAAGCGGCACGGAGACTGCACCTGCCGCGCCGACTGAGCCGAGCGGGAGAGGGGCCGAGGTCATTCCTGAGCAGGGAAGGAGGGCGGCCAAGCCAAAGCCCGAGCCGGACCAGAGGGCTGCTGAGCCCGTCTGTGAGCAGCCGAGGTGATGCGAACTTGTCCCGGCTCAAGAGTCTGAGGTGGTCATCCGGGCCAGGGCCGCCGCCGTCACTACTGTTGTAATATCTCCTCCTCCGAAGATCGTCGACGTCGAGGAGGAGGAGGAAAGAAGAACGGAGCCAGCATCGGGGGCACCAGTTGAAGAGGTGCTGAGCTCCCACCGCGCCCCCGATGCTTCTTCAGCTGGTGGAGTGGGCGACTTCGCGTCCGAGGCGAGCAAGAAGGAGAGGGACTACCACCGGGTCCCCTTCAGTCTGGTGCCAAATGTCTCCCTGGTCCGGGACCAGGGTCTGGCCGAGTGCATGATGGACTTCGCGGTCAGTCATGCGACCGACGGGAGAAGGCCAGGAAACTCCTAGGGGATGCAATCAACAGCACATTCCCCCAGCTCTTCTCGGTAAGTACTTGTCTTTGTCTCGCCTTATCCTTTTCCCTTCATGTTTGTTGCTGATATCTTCTTTGGTGCAGCTCGGTGCCAAACTTCTACTGATCAGGGACTGCTGCCAAAATTGGTCCAAGAAGGACAAGCAGCTAGGGGCTAGAGCTCGAGTCCTTGAGGGCCGATCTGAAGTAGAAGAATGACGATGCCTATGAGGCGAGTCAAAAGAATAAGGAGCTATAGGGGGAGCTCGCAAGTGCCGAAAGGCATGTAAAGGAGCTCCAGGAGAGCTTAGACCGGGAGACGAGCCGGTCAAAGAGTAGGCAGAGGAGCTCAATGCCAAGGAATCAAGGCTGAAGGAGCTAGGCACTAAGGCCACCCAGGAGAAGAGTCGAGCCCAATCTCTTCAGGCCGAGCTAGAGGCGACGAGAGAGAGGGCAACTACCACTGAGAAGAGGGTCGTCGCCGCAGAGATGAAGGCCACTGCGGCAGCTGAGTCGATGGAAGCGACGAAGAAAAAGGCCATCGAGGCGGCTAGTGAGGCGAAGAAAGGGGGCCGCGAAGGCCGTGGCGAGGTACAAGGCCTCTCTGGATTTCGCCGTCGAGTTCCATGAGACGGCGGTGGACTCATTTTTCCAGGGCTTCATGTATCTCCACTCCATGGTGGAGGGCTTCGTCTCAGATAAGGGCCGGAGATTCCTCGGATACCCTGGAGCTTTGGGCACGGGACCGACCCCAGACTTGGACGAGACGGGGAGGTCGGTTGCTGCAGATCCAGCTCCACCGGCGGTGGTTGCCGAGGACGGAACCCAACCGCCAGAGGTGCTGGAAGGTGATGCCTAATCCGTGCACCGTCCAAGGAAGGAGCCAGCCAAATAGGATAGGGCCCTTGTCACTTTTCCTTTCTTTTTCCTTTTGATCTGGGCTACCTGGCATGTCGGGGCCCAGAGACACTTGTACTGAATTGCTTAGCACTAATGAAGATGCTTTTTCGGTCACTCTAGCTTGTGTTTTTTCTTCTTCTCTTCCTTTTCTCTTTTTTTTTTTTGCTGAGTCCCGAACATGTGTGGGAGTTAGAAAGAGGTTCTCGACTTGTTAAGTCATTCCCACATCGTGAGTGAGGTGGCTGAATGTTTTTGAGTGCTTTGCTTGATGAGATATGTTCGGTCCTGGCCGGGATCTGCTCCAAGTGGGCACGACGAGGCCAAGCTCGGAGGTTGCACTTGTTGGAAATGCCAGGTGACTATGGGGCTCCGATCTTTAGAAGTCTCCGGGCCTGAGTGCCGGAGAGCTGGGCTCCGGGATTGAGAGCCGCACTGTGAGTTAAGCGGTAGATGGTGGACTACTTGGGAGTTCTGCAGACATCTCCAGACCATGAGCACGGTGCCGGGCTTCAAGATATTCTGGGCTTTGGTGCCGGAGAGCTGGGCTCCGGGCTTGAAGTTCGCACTGTGAGTCAAGCAGTAGATGTCAGAATACTTGGGAGTTCCACTGACATCTCTGGACTGTGAGCACGGTGCCGGGCTTCAGGAATTTCTGGGCTTGAGTGCCGGGCATCTTAGGTCACCGATCTTTGGTACAAAACTGGAGTCCGGGCTTGAGTGCCGGGCATCTTAGGTCACCGATCTTTGGTGCCGGACCGAAGTCCGGGCTTGAGTACCAGGCATCTTAGGTCACCGATCTTTGGTGCCGGACCGAAGTCCGGGCTTGAGTGCCGGGCATCTTAGGTCACCGGTCTTTGGTGCCAGACCGGAGTCCAAGCTTGAGTGCCGGAGAGCTGGACTTTGGGCTTCGGTGCCAGAGAGCTGGACTCCAGGCTTCGGTGCTTGAGAGCTAGGCTCCAGGCTTCGGTGCCTGAGAGCTGGGCTCCGGGCTTCGGTGCCTGAGAGCTAGGCTCTGGGCTTGAGCGTGCCAGACCTAGGGCCAGGTAGCGATGTCCCTGTAAGTCAAAAGTGATTCGCATAAAAAGAAATTTTTATTATTATTGGGAAAAGGCCTTACACTACTGATGGTACATCCTCAGGTTGCAGGCATTCCACATCTGTTGGAATCTGGCACCATCCAGATCCGCTAGATAGTAGGCTCCATGGGGAAGAGCTTCGACCTCCTTATAGGGGCCCTCCCAGTTCGGTAAGAGCTTGCCGCATTCCCGAGGCTGAGAGGCTTCAGCTCGGCGCAGCACTAGGTCGCCCGGATGGAAGACCTTCGGCTTCACCCGCGCATTGTAGATCGAGCTACATGATACCGGTAAGCCGCCATCCGAAGTCGAGCCGTGTCCCTAGTTTCCTCGAGGAGGTCCAAGTTGAGAAGAAGGCGTGTTGGATACTCTACTTCATCATACTGCTGTATCCATAGTGTAGGTACGCCAAGTTTGATTGGAATAATGGCTTCTACGTCGAAGACAAGGCTGAAAGGCATCTCATCCATGGCCGTCCAAGGTGTTGTATGGTAGGCTCAAAGAATGCTAGGGAGTTCTTCTGCTCACCCATCCTTGGCCCGGTCTAATCTGGTCCTGAGTCCTAAGAGGATGGTCTGGTTGGTCACCTCGGCCTCCCCATTGGTCTGGGGGTGAGCCACCAAGGTGAAACGATGTTGGATGCCGAGCTCGGCATAGAATTCTTCGAACTCCCGGTTATCGAACTGCCATCCGTTGTCAGTGATGATGCTGTGGGGTAGCCCAAAATGGCAGATGATCGACTTCCAGAAGAACTGGCGTACCTTGGCTTCCATGATCCGTGCCAGCAACTCTACTTCTATCCACTTGGTGAAGTAGTCGATGGCCACTATCAGAAACTTCCGTTATCCTGATGTAGGGGGAAATGGACTTAGGATGTCCATTCCCCACTGGACGAACGGCCAAGAGGCAGAGAGCTGGGAGAACGGAGTTGCTGGTTGATGTTGTATGTGGGCGTGGCGCTGGCACCGATTGCACCTCCTCACGAAGTCAGCGGCATCCTCCCTCATGGTCTCCCAGTAGTATCCCTGTCGGAGGGCCTTGTACGCAAGTGTCCTCCCTTTGATGTGATTTCTGCAAAGTCCCTCGTATATCTCTTGGAGCATGAAGGCTGCCTTTGTGGGTCTCAGGCACTTTAGAAGTGGATAGGAGTAAGACCAGTGGTAGAGTTGTCCTTCCATTAGGATGAACCACGAGGCCTTCCTCTTGATAAGGTTGACCTCTGCCCGGTCTTCCGGCAGGGTGCCATCGATGATGTATCTAACATACCTGTCCATCCAGCTCGGCTCCGGGGTGACTTGCTGCACCTCTGTGGGAGTTTCATTGCTTGGATTTTCTAGGTATTCGATATGGGCGTGTCCCAGTGACGAGTCCAGCAAGGTCACAAGCCTTGACAGCGTATCGATGCGAGCATTCTCTCCTCGGGGGATGTGAGAGATGCTGAAGCATCAGAAGCCTGTTGTGCTTGAGTAGACCTGCTCCACGTACTTCATCATCTGGGGGTCTCTGGCTTCATACTCTCCGAAGACCTGTTCGACCACCAGCTGGGAGTTGGTGAAGACCTTCAGGCTTCGTACACCCAGCTCGCAGGAGACCCTAAGGCCCACGAGGAGTGCCTTGTACTCTGCCTGGTTGTTTGTGGCTGTAAATTTGAAGCAGAGTGCACATTCAGCTACAACACCATCACTGTTAGCGAGGATGAAGCCGGCTCCACTATCGCCCGTGTTGGATGCGTCATCGACGTGGAGGATCCAAGACTCCTCCTCGGCTTCGGGCTCCATTTCGTGCTCCAGGATTGTCTGCTCTAGCTCTTCGGCAAGTCCTACGCACTCGACCAGGAAATCAGCCAGCACCTAGGCCTTTTGAGACGACATCGGTCGGTATGCAATGTCAAACTCGCTGAGCTTCAGTGCCCACTTGAACAAACATTCGAATGTATCAGGACGACTGAGCACAACCGTCAAAGGCTGGTCCGTCAAGACCACGATCGGATGAGCTTGGAAGTATGACATGAGATGCTGGGCAGACATAATTAGAGCAAAAATTAGTTTTTCTGCTCGGGTGTACCTGATCTCGGTATCCCGGAGGATCTTTTTGGCCTAGTACACTGACTTCTGGGATCTGTCCTGATCCATGCGGACGAGGACCGAACTAACGGCTCCCGGGGTGACTGCCAAGTACAACAGGAGCTCCTCTCTTGCCTCCAGCCTGGAGAGTAGTGGTGGTGATGCCAGGAAGTCTTTGAGCTCCTCGAAGGCTGCCTTGCATTCCTCTGTCTAGGTGAAGTCGTGCATCTTGTGTAGTACCTTGAAGAAAGGAAGGCAATGATCTACCGACCTCGAGATGAACTGGCTCAATGCTATGATCTGACCCGTCAGGCACTAGACCTACTTCTTCGAGGTCGGATGCTCCATGTCGACGATCGCTTGGGCCTTCTCTGGGTTTGCTTTGATTCCTCTCTGGGTTACCATGAAGCCGAGTAACTTCCCTACTGCCACTCCAAAAGCACATTTCACCGGATTCAGCTTCATCTTGTACTCTTGAAGATTGTGGAAGGCTTTCGCGAGGTCGACAACATGGTCTGACCTTGGCTTGCTCATAACGAGCATGTCGTCCACGTACACCTGCATGTTCCTACCAATCTGGTCTTTGAAAACCTAATTTACCAACCTTTGGTACGTGGCGCCAGCATTCTTCAAGCTGAATGTCATCATCCGATAGCATTACATCCCTCGATCTGTGATAAAGGTAGTGTGCTCCTCATCCTCCGAGTGCATCCGGAGAAAGCATCCATGAAGGAGAGCAAGCGATGCCCCGAGGTGGCGTCCACTAGCTGGTCGATCTTCGGTAGGGGGAAGCTATCCTTTGGACAGGCTTGGTTGAGGTCGGTTTAGTCTACATAGATCCTCCACTTCCCACCATTCTTCTTAACCATGACTGCATTCGCTAGTCAGCTTGAATATTGCACTTCCCGAACAAAGCTGGCTGCGAGGAGTTTATCCACCTCCTCGTTGATCACCCTTTGCCTCTCTAGGGCGAAACTCCTTTTCTTCTATCTAACAGGGAGATACTTCAGGTCAATGCTCAGCTTGTGGGTGATGATTTCAGGTGGGATCCCGGCATATCGGCCACCGTCCAAGCGAACACGTCTGCGTTCACCCTTAGAAATTCCAGCAGGTGGGCTCGCTCATCATCTTGCAGCTGCGTCCCAATCTGCACCGTCTTTATCGAGTCGGTTTCGAGAGGTTACGATAGCAGGTGATGCAAGTCGCAACGCATCGATTTGAAACCTTAAATCAACTACTCTTAATGATAGAATAGTTGGAGTAAGGGTCGAACCCATAGGGACTTCCGAGTTATTTCAAAAAAAAAAATTTCTTTTTCCTAAAAAAATAAACTAAAATAAACTAAGGCAAATAACGGATGCAAATAACAGAGGAGATGCAAATAATGGAGGAGATAAGAGAATAATTACTCGTGAAGACAACAAAGATATGATCTATCTTGAGAGTATGGCTCGTACCCGTAGATCACGGCCCGTCCCTTAGGTATAGATCAGTCAAGAATTTCTTCACTAGGACTTACCTCAAATGCTAAACCTTATCCCGAACATGACAATGATAAAAAAACATGAATCAATATGAAGTAAAAGTGAACATTTATTCCATAAAATATGGAGTACATAAAAAATAAAATAATTGTGGGAACAAGGGTCCCTCTTTTCCTTTTTATGCTTTATGGTTCTCTGGAATGGGAAGTGGCGGCAGCACCTCAGCAATAAATCAGGAACCAGGAAAGTAGAGCTACGGGTGATAAAATAAGTGGAGTCTCCAGAATCATCTCCGGAGCGTATAATGATCGAGGGCTTTATAGATGGGAAACACCGTGTCGGGCCTGTGTCGGAACTGCGGTGATTTCTTATCTCAATTTCCCCAAAAACCTCAGTACTATCTCCTTATCCTCGCACCCGTTCGTGCGATCCCAGCAACCTCCTCCGCGTCCGCGAACTTCCTTCCTCATCCGAACAAACTTCTCCGCGTCCACCCAGCATCGTCCGATAACGAACATCTTCTCTCGACCACAAACCTTTTCCCTCCGACAAAAAACTAAAGATTTATGTGGTGAACGGTGGAGACTGGCCGAAGAGGGAGAAACCGTGGAAGAGGAGGTTCGATGATGGGAGAAGAAGATGAATCGTTGGCCGTTGAAGATGGGAGAGTGGGCCGACGGCTTTTGAGGAGGAAATTGGCAAACAACAGCTTCTTCGACAAGTTTTCCAGCCATGAGAGGCTCTTGGCAGTGCGAGAAGTTCATTGGCATCTTCTATGGGCAAAGGGGCTAGCTTCGGCGGCTTAGGCGATGTCGGGATGGTGGTGAAGAAGACGGCAAGCAGCAACCCTTCTCCGGCCACTTTTCTGGTCGTTGAGAGCTTCTCTGGGCGACGATGGGGGTACCAGCAGCTTGGGCGGTAGTGGGGGCACCTCTCCGGCAAGTTTTAGAGCAAATGGTGGAAGGTGGTCCACGGTTCTGCTCCGTGGACCGTGGTAATGGCTGCATGCGGTCCACACGCAGCTCCATAGACCGGGCGGTCGGTCCTTGGTGGACCGGCCGCTTTAAATTTCGTGTAATTATTTAAATAATTTTTTAAAATTTCATTTCGGGTATGTTCGAAGTCCGAATTGTGTGCCGTTTGCATCGCTGAACTCCTAAAATCGAGCTCTTTGCATTTATGAAATCAATTTATGGAAAACACCACATAAAAATATCAATTTAAACTAAATAAAATTGGATAAATTGTCATTATTTTAATAATTATCAGCAGGTGCTCGATCGGGCTACCTCTGGGGTCTTGCACCCTTTGGTCGAGGTCATCTGCGCTGGGGTCATCCTCGGAGGCCTTGGCCCCAAGAACGATTTGGAGATAATGCTGGATCAACTGAGGTGCCCCCCTCATCTCCCCGACACCGTAGGGGGTTGGAAAATGCACCAACAGTCGCTTTGTGGAAATGACCGTGTCGAGCAGGTTGAGCTTGGGTCGGCCAAGAATCATGTTGTAGGATGAGGGGAGCATAACAACCATGAAGGTATCATGATGGTGCTCTGCCGAGGTGGCATCCCGATAGTAACGGGGAGAGTGATCTCCCCCTCGACTCCTATGGAGTCCCCTATGAAACCGACGAGGGGTGTATGCACGTGTTTAAGCTGAGCAGGGGACATGTTCATCTAGAGAAAGCATCGCAAAAAAGGATATCAGTTGAGCTTCTACAATTGACCATAATCCATTTTATATGATGCTTTGCGATCGTCATCTCGACGACCACAATATCATTATTTACATTTTCATTTTCAATCCTCCTCTCCCTTATAAAGGGAAGTACATTTTCATAACTTTCTCCCCCCGGGCCTTCTTGGAAATGCGCTCTCTTCAGCGCCAGCATAACGATTAGCTCATTAAGGTTGTAGATCTCCAGCACAGCAACCTTGAAGCAGGCCTTGTAGTCCCGTAGGAGCTCGTGGTCCTGTTGCATGATGGAGAAGAGGCTGTCTGCCTCTCGTGGCACCTTCCGGCAGACATCGAAGTGAGCCATGAACTTTCGCTCCAACTGAGCGAAACAACTGATGCTCTCCGGCTCAAGATGGGTAAACCATACCTGAGCCGCCTTCCAAAGCATGGCAGGAAAGGCGATGCAGAGGAGAGCATCAGTCGCTCCCTGGACTCTCATGAGGGCTTTGTAGCTCTTAAGATGATCCAGGAGGTCAGTGGTTCCATCATAAGGATCCACCTGTGACATGCGGAACTGATCCGGAATCGGTTCCTCTTGGATCTCTCGAGAGAAAGGGGGATGGGCGTCGTAGCCCGTCGGCTCGCTAATGGAGCCCTGCAGATTTGCAAACTGGCGGGATAACTCTGCCAACTTGCACTCCTATTCCTCCAGGTGCTTCTCCGCCATGCACCTGATGGCCTCATCGATTGAACCATCCATGGAGGCCGATTGGAGAGGAGAAGGTGACATGTGAGGAGGGTCATTATGGGGGGTCTTGCCTCTTCAACCTCGGCGGGGTCTGGCCGTGGCCCGCTTAAGGGTCGAGGACTGGCTCTTCCGATCAGCAGACTTGGTCCACTATCTCTTTGCCAGGATCCGGTGGCTTCCCCGGTGGTTAGTGGTAGCACGTGGCTACAAAAATCTTTCTTGGAAGGAATGCAGGCTATCGCGGGATGCTGTGGCATGGGCCGCGGGAGTTCCTGGTTACTGGTAAGTGGCTAAGGACCGGTGCTGTTGCTGGAGCTGGTGCACTGCTACAGTGAGAAGCTGCATCTGCTGGATGAGTGCGATCAGCTGGGCATCCACTGGGGGTGGTTGAGATGGAGTGGGGAACTCCCTTTATAGACTGTGCGGCTCCCCACGAGAAGGGGGATCTCTCACCTGGCTAGTGGAGGCTTCTCTCGATTGCGTTGTCACCATCCTTCTGGTGGGTAGCTTGCAAGGGGATTGGGTTGGATCAGAATGCGTCCTGCCCCTCCTTCCTGGCACGCCAATCTGTTGCCACCAAGATTGCTGTGGCATATAGTTGAGGTCGAGCTCGGACCGCCCTCCTATCACTCGGGATCCTGCTCAAGTGTCCGGACCTGCAAAATAGAGTTAGTGATCCGGACAGGTGATCCCGGTGGGAGCACTCCGATGCTCAAGTTAGTTACGATCCAAGAGAACAGATCCTCCCGGTTGAGCTCCAAAGGTGGACCCATGCTAGGAGGAGAACTTTGTAAAATAAGAGAGTGCGAGCGGGTCGAGAGCAGAGTGTGGGAGTGATGACAGAGGAGAGCTCGAGCTGATCGGCTGTGTCTGTCAAGACCCCTCTTGGGGGTTTGCGGTGGTCTTCCGGTGCGCTGCCCCCTTCTTGCTCGTTTGCCCTCACTCCACTGAATCTTAGCTTGAACTTCCCTTACCTTGTTTGAATTTGGGAGACCCCTTTTAGCTAGGGTCATTGCACACCGCTTACCTCAAGATCTTCTCCATGCTTATGGGTGCGTGCAGCGATGTTTCGTGCCATGGATGGGTTGTCTTTCCTTATTTGTGGTATGGAAGCTACCTCTTGCTCTAACATTCCTTCTGGTCGCTCTCTTTTGGATAACTTAGCAGGACCTCGATCAAAGGGTCATTGCCTCCTGGATCCGGATCTGCTGGTTGACTTCCTCTTATAGAGGGTGCAGATGATTGTTGGAGAGCGCAGAGCCTCGATCGGGAGATTCTTTCTATTTTGGTGTAAGTGGTAGCTGGGACCATCATCGTGGCGTGGCAGGCATCTTTTCGCGGTCCTCGAGCATTGGGTTGCCATCTAGGGAGGGCGGCGACTTCCTTCAACTGCAGACCTCCTCGTCCGAGGTGGAGCCGATCTGGAGAGGGGAGCTCGACTTCGACCTCGGCGTCTCGACTCGGAGGGAGCGCGGCCGGGCGAAGGAAAGGAAAAGCTTGACTTCGACCTCGGTGTCTCGACCCGAAGAGAGCATGGCTGGGTGAAGGAGAGGTGGAGCTCGACTTCGGCCCCGGTGTCTCAACCCGAAGGGAGCGCAGTCGGGTGAAGGAGAGGTGGAGCTCGACTTCGACCCCGGCGTCTCGACTCGGAGGGAGCATGGCCGGGCGAAGGAGAGGCGGAGCTCGACTTCGACCTCGGCATCTCGACCCGGAGGGAGCGCGGCTGGGCGAAGGAGAGGCGGAGCTCGACTTCGGCATCGATATCTCGACCCAAAGGGAGCGTGACCGGGCAAAGGAGAGGCGGAGCTCGACTTCGACCTTGACGTCTCGACTCGAAGGGAGCACGGTCGAGCGAAGGAGTCCGAGTAGAGGTGTCCCACATGGCAGCTTCGTCCGACGTGGCGTCTGAAAGGGGTCCTAGTCAGCGATCCCGCCACATCAGGAAGAAGAACAAGAAGTTGCCAATCTTTCTTTATGACAAATGAAGAAGTGGTATATTCCTAAAATGAATATGATTTTACCTTTGATGAATTACATGATGCATTTAATGATCTTATGCATGAATACAAAGTATTAAAAATTGAGCACAAGAAAATAAAAAGGCATGTTGACTCTTTTCTCTTGAGAACACCAATCTTGCCAAAAAAAATCATGATTTAAATATAAAGATTGATGTTTTAGAAATTGATAAAAATAATCTTTCTAAAGAAAAAGAAATTTTAGAAAAAGAAAATTTTGATTTGAAAGATTTTTGCAATAAGTTTTTAAATGAGAAAAATATTTTATTGAATGAAATAAAAATTCTAACAAGATCCAAGATTTTTGTATCAAATTTTGAGCTTTTAAAGAAAAACAAAAATCTTGAGTTGAAAAACAAGAATTTCTATGTTGATGCATCCTCCAATCTGACTTGTTTTAAATGTTATAAAATTGGGCATAATACATATCCTTGTAAATTAAGAAAAAATTGGATTCCAAAAGGAACCATATTTACTAACCCTAAAGGATCCAATAAAGTTTGGGTACCAAAATTGTCCACCTAGTTTAATTTGCAGGAGTGTCTTACAGCCCAATATGAAGAAAAATGAAGATTTTGAAAGGTGGCTGTACAAGACAATACAAAGAGTGGACAAGCTATATTTTGGGCAATGATAAAGGAAGGATTATACATATTGATAAATTCTAAATATTTCCTTCCATAATTGAAAATGTAGTTGAATATTTGTTATAAATGTTGCATCAATTACTTTGAAAAATTATTTTAAATGATTGATATTGATGAATTTTATACTATCATGATTAAACTTGTGATTATAAGACCTTTACTTGATTTTGATTAATGTATGTTAAATTACTTCATAAAAAATACTTTTAAAGTTGCATATTACTTTGAAAATTATTTCAATTGATTAATTAGAATCAAGTTTAGACTAATAGTCATTTATTGTGATCATGAACTTTTTGATGTTGATGGATTTCATGCTTTCATGATTAAACTTGGGATTATTAGACTTTCACTTTGTTACAGTAGTAAACAAGATCCATTAGGCCCTGACACGCATCCTCCTTGGAGGCTGGCGTGGCCACGTACTTCTCCACCTCGGCCCTAGCTCGGCCACATACTCTGCCACCTCGGCTAGGCACTTCTCCACCTCGACCTCACCTCGGTCCCATTTCGGCCACTTGGCGGTTCAGCTCGGCTCGGCAAAGCCCCACCTCGGTGGGGAATCTCAGTACCTCGACCTCACTCCGGCCATGAGAAGTCCAACTTCGGTCGTTCAGTTTAGCTCGGCATGCCCATGGCACGTGCCCATTTCCAGCTCGGTAAGTCAGTGGCACGACCAGATCAGCTCCAGCGCCATGCCCGAGCCAATTCGATGCGGGTCCGCCTAGTTCGGCACGCGTGCCCAACTCGGCATGCGTCTGCCCAGTTGGGCACGTGTCCACCTTGGATCCAACGTCCGCGCCTCCTTTGCGCCTCGGCATGCCCGCATGGAGTTCCTCCGCCCGTGGCAGCCCCTCTCCCTGGCTGGCGCGACCTTGCCCGCGCCTTGATCTAGTTCGGTACGCCCGTTTCCCTCCAGTCTGGTGCATCCGAGGTCACCTTTCCTTCGCCTCGGCTCCCAGGTCTGCTTGCATCGAGCAACGGTGCACCTCGACAGTGCCCGCGTGGAGCACCCGCGCACCTCAACTCCGCCTCCACCAGCGACCGCCTCGGCTCCCAGGTCCAGGTGCACTTCGGTGGCGCCCGCAAGGAGCACCCATGCACCTCAGCTCCGCCTCCGCCAGCGACCACCTCGGCTCCCAGGTCCACCTGCACCGAGCGCCGGTATACCTCGGCAGCGCCCGCGTGGAGCACCCGCGCACCTCAGCTCCGCCTCCGCCAATGACCGCCTCGGCTCCCAGGTTCGCCTGCACCGAGCACCGGTGCACCTCGGCAGTGCCCGCGTGGAGCACCCGTGCACCTCAGCTCCGCCTCGACTCCCAGGTCCCGGTGCACCTCGGTAGCGCCCGCATGGAGCACCCGCTCGCCCGCAGCACGCGTCCGCCCGTGGGAAACCCACCTCGACAACATCCGCCTTGGCTCCCAAGATCACTAGCGACCGTGCCAGGCACGCCCTAGCGCCGGTGCACTTCGGCAGTACCCGCCTCGACATCCAGGTCCGCCAGCGCCGGTCCACCCCGGCTTCCTCCACTCTGGCGGCCGGTTGCCCGTGGCATGCCTGTGAGGGGCCTGCACCCGTGCCCAAACCAGTTCCAACGACTACAGTTTCGCCCTGCGTTTGCCCGTGTCCAGACCAGCTCCGGCTCCGACAGCCTCGGCTCCACCCGCAGCGGCCTTAGCCGCGTCCATGCCTGCTTCGCTCCTGCGGCATGCCCGCAGCTGCTCCACCTTCGCCAGTGGCGCACCCCGGCTTCGGTCCGATTTCGTATGGCTCGCTCGCACCGATCCGGTGCACCTCCGCCTGGTCCGGCACCTTGGCAAGCCCATCTTCGGCCCTGATCTGCCCGCTCCGGTTGGCTCCACCCGAAGTAGTGACACGCCTCGATCCGCATGCAGGGGCCTCTCCTGCCTCGCCTCGATTCACGCGCGCGAGGGGCTTTGCATGCCTGGCGACGCGCATCGTGTATTCGAGGGCCTCTCAATCCGCATGCCACATGCCATCTAACATCGTTTCAGGTATGCTTCTTAAAGTGCAGGTACCATGATAGTACAACACGTCAAATCATCGTCCCTAGTGCGCTTCCTACAAGAAAGGCTATATTAAAGCCCCCAAATAGCAGTTTATACCAATCAAGAAGGAGTGCCCAATCCAAGGCGCTGTACTCCTTCACCAACCGGCTGAACCACCTGGGAGGAGAAGGTTGATCAACCTATCTAAGCCTTCCAGGCCTGCAGAAGCCTCACAGGCCTATACCAAGAAGAACGTGCCTCTCTAAACACCAAGAGCTGCTCGTCTACATAAGAGTAGCAAGAAGAGGTGAGAAGGGATAAGAGAGACAACACACTCTCTTCATTCTTACATTATCTATTGCCCTCTGGCAGCAGAGAGTCCCCCAAGCTCTTCGCCTCAGAGGTCCCTTATTTCCTTCGATCATCCCACTGACTTGATCATCAGAGTGTCTTTGCCGGAATCCCCGGCGTAGTTCTCCCCTGTTTTGCAGGTATCGCCCGATAGAGGGACAATAAGAAGGAAGATTACTCCTCACCGGAGAGGCCCACAGGAGGACCACCACAGTACCAAGCCCCTTTCATCCCAACTACGACTATGTTTTCCTTGATCGTCTCCAACCAACGAGCCCGGTGACGCTGGCACGGAGTCCACTCACCTAAGCCACGTAAGAGCTACCGGCCACGGCGATCTAGGTGGCAACACACTTGATTTTGATTAATATAGTTTTAAATCATTTCAAGTGAAATGTAATGATTTATGTGTTTTCATTTTTGGCATCTATGCTTAAGTTAGAAATGATCTGGATTAAAACTAGAACTGGTAGTTAAGGATTACATTTAAGAAGAAGGTATGTATATTGATAAATCCTTGCTCAAGTAGCTAAACTTGGTACTAGGTTACTTCTAACATTTATATGGAAAATCAAAATCATTTCAAATCATATGATTTTCATGAAATGTATTCTATTTTGTTTCCATGCTTAGACAAGAAATGATTTGGATCAAGTATAGAACTAATGTTAAGGGTTACATTTAAGAAGATGGTATGCACATTGATAAACCCTTAATCTAGTAGCTAGACTTGCTATTAAATTACTTCTAGTATTTGTTTGGATAATAAATCATTTCAAATAAATTTGAAATCATGCTAAATGTTTTTAAATGATCAATCCTTTATATTTTGAAAATCTTGAAAATTCAAATCTTTGATTTCAGACTTAGTATTTCTGTCATATCTCAAATTGTCTGAAATTATGATGCTTGTACTTTCATATTTTATTCCTCAATGAATGCATATTTTTAAGGAAGAATAATATTTAAGGAGAGAATCCAAAGATTTATTGTCATATATGATGCTTTCAATATTTTCTTTGATATCATGTTTTACTTATATTGCTTCGATACTCCTTTTCCTTGTTTTCAAATTTAATCCTTTGAGGGAAGTTACATTCAATTGGTATCAAGATTTATTTCATTAAGAATCTTAAAAAAAGAAGAGAAGAGCTCCTAGTAACTGCTTCAGATTAGGTTAGTCACCATGGCCGTCCGGTCAAAGAGCTAAGTAGGATTTAAAGACCCTCTCTTTCCATTCAATGGAATCTCTTATGATGTGTTGGGGTGCCACTGTGGTCTTATCCCATGAACAAGTAAGGTGAATGGATTGTTATCTTAATCATACCTTGGTTATGCATATTAGAGCTAATATATATTGAATTATTTTTTGCATGTGCATCTCATTTTGTGGTATCATGTTCAATTAGTATATACTTAATTGGTATTATGATTAATTGATTTCATGCATTGATTTTGATGATCTCTTGCTATTCTTTTCACCTTCATTCCAATTTCATTAAGAATCTTTAAAAAAGGAGAGAAGAGCTCCTAGTAACTGCTTCGGATTAGGTTAGTCATCATGGCCGCCCGGTCAAGGAGCTAAGCAGGATTTAAAGACCCTCTCTTTCCATTCAATGGGATCTCTTGACATGTTGGGGTGCCACTATGGCATATCCCATGAACAAGTAAGGTGAATGGATTGTTGTCTTAATCATACCTTGGTTATGCATATTAGAGCTAATATATATTGAATTATTTTTTGCATATGCATCTCATTTTGTGGTATCATGTTCAATTAGTATATATTTAATTGGTATTATGATTAATTGATTTCATGTATTGATTTTGATGATCTCTTGCTATTCTTTTCACCTTCATTCTAATTTTGTATTGCCTTTTACCCTTTTTCATGATGACAAAAAGGGGAAGAATATTTAAAAAATTATAAGAGAAATGAAAGAAATGACAAAAGGGGGAGAAGAAAGCAAAATGTTATAATCTTAAGGGAAGAATTAGCAAGGGAGAGAATGTTTAAAAATTTTAAATAATTTTTGAAAATATTTTTAAAATCATATTTTAAGGGGGAGCTTGATACTCATTGATTTTGAGCTAACAATTTATTTTATTGTTAATCTTTTTAAGCTTATCCTGTTCATATACTTAAAGGTTTTGTCATCATTAAAAAGGAGGAGATTGTTAACTCTGATCTTGATTTTGATGATTGACAAAATACTTAAGTATATATGAGTACTAATTATATTTTTAAGTATGTTTATCATATCTTAGTACTCATCCATGTTGAATGAAGAAATGCTTGTATTTCAGTTGAAGAAGTCCTTCAAATTCATAAAATTTCAAGTTATAAGGACTTTGGAACATAAAAAAGACTTAGACGAACTTAAAGTTTGATTTTGGAGAAGTTTCAGTGCTGGCACAAGCAAGTGTCGACTCATGAAGAAGCTTAAGTATCGACTCAAGGCCTGACAACAAGAAAAATACAGAATAGTATCAAACCAGAATTTTTGCCTTGAGCTGACCTAAGTATCGACTCATGGTGAAGTGTCGACTCAAGAGGTGACTCATGAAAAAAATTCAGGAAATTCAAGTATCGATACTTGGTATAACGGCTAGTTTTTCAGAAGTGCAGAATTGATTCTAACTTGCTTTAAATGGCCAGTTTTTCATCCTTAATAGTTATAAACGATCATTTATGGGTTGGAGAGCTATATAAACACCAAAAATCAAATGGGAAAGTAATCTTTTGGTGAGATCATTGAATATCCTTCAAGGATTCAAGAGTTAAGTGGTTCAAGCCTTTAAGCTTCCAAAGTAAGAGAGTTGATCCAAGTCCACAATATCAAGCTTCATTCAAAGGCTTCAACAAATTGAAGACAAGCTTCTTCAACATCATCCAAGAACTTCAAAGAGATACTTGCTTTATTTTAGAAAGCTTTATTTTATTCTTTATTTTCATTCTTACTTTATTGTATCAAGGTTTTTGGTGAGCCTTGAAAAACCAAAGTGGTTATTGGTGATCCCGTAAAACCAACATAGATTGTTGGTGACCCGTAAAACCAACATAGGTTGTTGGTAATCCCGTAAAACCAACATAGATTATTGGTGAGCCTGTAAAACCAACATAAGTTGTTGGTGAGCCTAAGTTATAAAACCAATAATGGGTTTTGACTTGTGACTCCGGAAAAATAAGTTGGGTTTTGATTAGTGAGCCCGAAAAACTAATCGACTGTAATCTTGGTGATTATAATGAAATACCCAAGAAAAACTTGGAAAGTAGATGTAGGTGCCTTGGAGTGCACCGAACCACTATATATTCTCGTATTTGTGATTGCTCTTATTTATTGCTTATTTACTCTTGCATTTATTTTGTTAATTCCGTTGCATATTTTCATCAAGCACATAAATACTTTAACAAAACACAAGCACTTAATTGCAATTAGCACATACTTGTTTTATATCCTTTGACATAAGTTCAAATAGTTTTTATAAAACCCAATTCACCCCCCTCTTGGGTTGCATCATCACTGGGCAACAGAAGTGCGGGTGGGGATGCTGGTCGGTCGGAGGAGGCAGATGGGAGGCCATGATTGGGCAAAAAATAGCTTGAAGAAACTCACAGGTTGAACCTGCCCGGCTCAGTTGGTCCCTAATGCATGGAGTTGTATGTTTTTGCACTACAAAAACTTGCAGAAGAAATAAAGTAGCATCTCCTTTTTCATACCGCAAATAATTCTTTCATCGCAAGTATCCTTCTTTTAGTCGGCTTCCTTCTTTTGAATTTTATTCTAATTAGGATAAGACCCAATCTAGTTGAACCCTTATCTGATCAGGATTGGCATGGAGTTTGCATGAGATATGTGTGACATCTATAAGAATAGAAGAAACAAGACGAGCGCTATTACTCTCTCTTGATCATTTTACCTTGCTACATATCTTCTTTCTATCACCCTTTCTCCCCTATTCTGATGAGTTCCATGCCAAAACCCTCTTAGAGAAGAGAGTTAAGAGAGAGGAGAAAGAAAGAATAAAGGGTTTTTCCTTCCCTTGGTGTTTGAGAATTTTGTTGAATCCTGATTGCACGAAGGGTTCACGCGAAGGCCGCGAAGGTTGCGAGGGCTGCAGGCTTGACCTTCAAGATTATTGAGAAGAATTCCATATACAAGCTGGAGAAGAGGCCTGTAAGGAACTAGCATTTCAGGGACCTCAGGAAGTCGATCAGCATCATCTTTGTGTGGATACTAGCATGGGACAGGTGCTTGCATCACTTCGATAGAAATCTCAAACATCCATTGACACGAATCAAGAAGAATAAAAATAGCGATCAAGGTATGTTGATCGAACCTTTTCTATTTTTTTAATTTTTAGATAACATATCATATGATGATATGTTAATCAACATGTTAGATATGTCCTTGGATATTATTTTTAAATAATTTTGCATCTATTTTTAAAAAAAAGTTTTGAAAATTACTTTTGCTAGGATTTTTGAAATCCTGTTTTTTAGCATACAAGCACCATTAGTTCTTTCAGATGAAGCCCCCTCTTCAAGGCTGTCATGGTGATGGAAAGCTCAAGGTCGTGGACCTTTAGTATAGCTACTTTGAAGCAATCTATGTATTGACAAAGAGACTCACCCTTCTCTTGCTACATGGAAAAGAGGAAGTCAGAGCTTTGCTCGGGCCTCTTGCTACTTTCGAATTGGACCTAAACTAATGGCCAAACTCTTCAAAAGAGTGGATTAATCCTGATGAGAGTCTAGTAACCAAGCTCTTGTTGTTTTCCTAAAAGTGATCAAGAAGGACCTGCATATGAGGGCATCGAATGCCTCCTGAAGAAGCAATAGAGACTTAAAGCTTTTTAGATGGTTGAAGAGATCATTGGTGCTATCGTAGGCCTCCATGGTAGGTATCTTGAAATGGCAAGGCACCGGCTCCTCCATGATCTTGCAAGAAAATGGGGACAAACTGAGAACCAAGGCTCACCACCCAGGGATAGGTTCTATCGGCGAAGCTCTTTTAGGTAGCCATCTACTTACCAGTAAGTTGTTTGTCATATATGATGAGTCGACTCATCCAGTCCTTGAGTTAGCTCATAGACCTTCACGAGTCAACTTACTAGTAAGTTGAGTTGGCTCACAGACTTATGCCAATAATCAGCCTCTTTGGAATTTCCTTGCAACTTTAACTCATGGAGCTTGAGTCAACTCATGGCCCTTCATAAGTTGGCTCACCAGAACCTTGAGTCGACTCACTGCCTGGATTCTAAAATTTCTGCTTTCTAGATTTCCTGAGATTGCAACTCATGGAATTTGAGTCAACCCATGGATCGACTCACAGGCTATGTTAGTTGAAATTTTGTGTACTAGTCTTCTTTCTTTTCTAGGGCTTCTCTGATGGTCGACTCACCATTCCCTTAAGTTAACCTATGCCAACTGAAAAATTTTATGCCAAACTTAAATTTGACTTAATTTCTAGACCTGTCAAAATGGGCCAGAGCCCATAGGCCAGCCCATTTAATCCTATAAATGGGCCGGGTCGGGCTAAAAAAATGGCCCATTTATATAATCAAAATTTTTGGCCCGGCCCTTGTAGCCCATGGGTTGAAGTGGGTTAGGGTTGGGCCAGCTCGTGGGCCATAATTTTTTTTAAAAAAAATAGGGTTACGGCTTACGGGAAGGGCCATTCACTAATCACTCCACTCGGTTGTCCACGGAGTTACGATTCACGAATATGGACTGGAGTTGTGCTTTCTGTTGAGTGAGTGCCACTAGCAAGCAGGGCCTGGATGAGCACCTTCAAGGCAAAAAACACAGAGCCAATCAAGCATTAATTAAAGGCAAGAGACCCAAAGCCGTAGAACCACTATTCAGTGCCAACAACATCTTAAGGGCCAAGAAAGCTGTAGACTCCACATATGTGATGAAGGTAACTGGTAAGTCTTTGCCAGCAGGGGGTGCATCAACTAATGGTCCTGGGAAGAATCGAGGAGAAGACAGGTAGCAGCAGACTCTTCAGAAGAAGAGCTACTGCTGTGACGTTTGCAAGGTGAAATGCAACAGTGAGGCCATGTTGGCCTCTCAAGTCTCATCTTCGAGGGAAGAAACATATGGCCCAAGTTGAGGAGTCAAAGAAGGATGGCAAACCCATGATGCCAGCCGGTGATGGAAAGAAGGTTCAAACAATCAAATA
Organism: Areca catechu; assembly: GCA_021397845.1. Taxonomy (NCBI): domain Eukaryota; kingdom Viridiplantae; phylum Streptophyta; class Magnoliopsida; order Arecales; family Arecaceae; genus Areca; species Areca catechu. The sequence goes on along the minus strand of CM038048.1, from coordinate 89,364,066 downwards.
GCAAGGGAGATAAAAGAAGAAGTAGAGAAGGCAGAAGCAGATAACGTTCAACAAATTCCAGTCATCTGCCTTTCTTACAGGAAATTTTTTTATCCCAAAGGACGGTTAATGCATTACTTTATTGTTTCCATGTTTTGTCTTGCTAATACCTATTCTATTTGTAGTTACCAACTAGCTAAGTAAAAAATTGGAAATCAGCAGGCTCTTCAAAGTTGGCAGTGGGCTGGCCTGGCCCTAGCCCACGGCCCACATAGGGCTGGGTCGGGCTGGGTTTTTTTGGCCCATTTTTGCAAGTGGGCTAACCCGGCCCGGCCCATAAAATATTGGCCCACATGGGTTAAGGCCGGGCCGGCCCATTTTGACAGGTCTATTAATTTCCTCCAACCCATTTTTCAAATATCCATTAATTTTGATCTCTTTAGCTTTTTACTTTGTGAAGACATCCAAAAAGGTGAATCTTTTTAGCTCAAGGATTGATCAATTAGTCTCTTTTTCTATTAAGTTTGTAGGATACCTAAAATATTATTTTTAACACTTCAACAAAATCTTAGTATCTCATATATATTCAAACATTTTGTTATTCATCAAACTCAAGGTCGGAGTTAACAATTCTTTATTTTCTGTAATTTTTGTGAGACCTAGTGAGATTTGAGAGAGGCAGGGAGGTTTCAAAGTTGAAGAAGAATAAGATGGAGATCGAAGATGAGGATCCCTTCTCCTTTTGCCACTATCCAAGAAATCCAACCAGCTACCTCTGCTAGCAACCTCGACCAACTTTAGTCCAAAATCTAGATCTACATATATCATCATTTAGTGATTAAAATTGGATTTGCAGAATAGTTTAACTTCTAATTTCTTCCCTCGGAAATCCATAGTCTTACTTCTTTCATACAAATTTTAGCAATTTATCTAGTCTTTTCCTTTTCTACGAGATACTTGATTGCAATCATTGGCAAAAATGACTGCATGGGAATTTACAAGCTTATTTAGAAGATTGTTGTGGATAGACTGTGAATTAATCATGATTAATCGCAATAGCTTGATTGCATACTCGTTGGATATCATATAGTATAATTTCTTACTTGATCTAATTTTTTTCCTTATTATATTCTTTAGCCAAATGTTTCTTCTTTACAAAATTATTTATAAAAAAAAATACCTGTTTAATTTTATTTTGCAAACTATTTTGTCTACTATATTTAAGGGATAGTACTTTGTACGGTAGGTTTGATATCTTGTATGCTGTATTGGTATAAAGCATATAGAATTATAACCTATTTTGCATTAGGTTCATAGAAAAGAAGTACAAGACTAGGGTCCATGGATCAGATAAAGAGAGAAAGAGAGAGGACAGAGAGAGAAACCCTATAGAGAAGTAGACTGAGACATAAGGGAGAGAAAGAGAGCTAGTCTTCTCTCTCATTTTCTTTTCTTTTAATTATTTTTTCTTTCTTTCTTTGGCTAAGCAGGGAAGAAAGGAGATGGCTGTGGTTGATGGTCTAATAGTCGGAGGTTTGGTAGTATATAACCAGTGATGGTAACCGTATGGTAGGAAAACAAAGAAAAATGATCTAAAAAATAAGGGATTCAACATTTCTCTTGGATCTTTTAGTCATTAGCCACTCGTTGGTAGCTATAGCCTTGCCATGGGAGAGGCCAAGGTACATCACAGTTTTGGCTCCAAGGGGTGGCTACATCGGTGGCCAAAAAGAGGGGGAAAGCATCGAAAAAACAAGAAATCTTTTCATGATGTATTTCCAACAAAATTGATAGCTGACGATAGTGCCAACAGCCACGGAAATTTGTAAAAAAGAGAGAGGCAGTGGGATGGGGCCTTATGTTGGCTTCGATGCCATCTCTGGCTCTAATTCTTGGTAGACATGGTGAAAGAAGGCAACGACTTCAAGAGAGAAAAGAGGAAGAAAGAGAGAGGAGGCATAGTATTCAACGATGGAGGACTTGGGAGAAAAGGGAGTCTTAAATAGAGTTGAACCTCTTTGTGTTGTCCTATGTCCAATGGGTAGATACAAGACTCTACATCGACATGATCTAACCCAACCAAATCGATATGTGGTAGGGCAAAATGGTTAGGATCACGTCTCCAACTCCAACTATAAATTTTTCTTTATAGATGACAAATGGGTGCATAAAGTGAGATCTATGCATGCCTATATTGTATCATCTTTAATTAGAGGTGGCAATTTGGTCCATCCCACCAAGTACCCCGACCTGACCCAACTTGAATAGGATGGATTTTAATTGACCCGATTAAAATATGAGATTGGGTTTGGATTATATCACGTCTCAACTCCAACTATAAATTTTTCTTTGCAGATGACAAATGGGTGCATAGAGTGAGATCTATGCATGCCTGTATTGTATCATCTTTGATTAGAGGTGGCAATTTGGTCCATCCCATCGAGTACCCCGACCTGACCCAACTTGAATAGGATGGATTTTATTTGACTTGATTAAAATACGAGATGGGTTTGGATTATAGAAAAAACTTTGAAGTGGGTTCATGTCGAATAGGGATAGTGGTATGCCCCACCTCAAACTTGGCCATGTTATATATATATACACGTGCTCGTATTATATCATCTTTAGATAGAGGTGACAATTTGGTCCACCCGACTTGAATACAATAGATTTTATCTAATCTAATTAAAATCCAGGACGGCAATGGGTTCTAGGAAAAAAAACTTGAAATGGGTTTAGGTCAAGCATGGATAGTGGTATGTCCCATCTTGGACCTGACCTAATATATATATATATATATATATATATATATATATATATATATATATTCAACACAAAACCTTAGTGATCATGGTTTTGTGTTGGATATATATATAGGCTTGGAGCAATCTGACAAGGAAACAATGATCACCAAGGTTTTGTGTTGAATATATATATATATATTCAACACAAAACCTTGGTGATCATTGTTTCCTTGTCAGATTGCTCCAAGCCTATATATATATATCCAACACAAAACCTTAGCCATAGTTGTTTCCTTGTTAAACTGCTCTAACCCTTCACAAAACCCTAGCCATCATTGCTTCCTTATCCAGCTTCTCCAATCCTCCCACTTGATTAAGACTTTTGAGGATTGAAAACAAAGGGTGAAAAAGCTAGCCACTATCAAAACTTCTCTATTCGGTTGCTTCAAGCCTCCAACTCGATTGAAACTCTTAAGGATGGAAAAATAGAAGAAAAACTAGGAGAAAAACAAAGAAAAATCAAGAAAAACAAAGAAAAAAAAAGGTAAGATCTTTTCTACCATTTTTTTTTTCAATTCATTTTTTTTAAAAGATTTATAAAAAAGAAGAGTATATGTGGATATCAGAGAGATAGGAGAGTTTCTTAGATTGTGGTGGTGATCCCTTATTTGAGAGCTTAATCTTGATACAAGGTTGGATTTGTAAATTTTTTGAGATCCACTATGATCTGAGATAAGATGGTTATACTAGACTCGACTCATTTTAATCCTTATTTTTTATTTTAGATATGAATGTAAATTTATTTATTTATTTATTTAGTAGCAAAGTGGTCGATCCGATCTAAACTTGATCGGGTGCCAACTTGCCACCCGGAAGATGGATATTGCTATGGTACTCCAATGATCCGCATAAAGTAATTTTTTTTTTTCTAAAAAGTATACCGACTAGAGTAATTCTTTGTGCACTACGTGCGGTGCAGCAAATCTAGCATGGCCCGCACCGCACGCGGTTATTGGTCCACGCTAGCATGACGGGATGAAACGGGCCTCTGCGACTACGTAAGCTGCAGACGTTGTCCTGCAGTCTTTTCAACCATGCAAAATGACCATTCTACCCTCATCATTTTCGATATGGGTTACGATACGAAAAACGATTCTTATTCTGCAAACAGGGAAAAAAACCTATTTGCACTATGAAGCCCCATCCTAGAGTTCATCCATTATTTTTTGATAATCCCAGATACCTTCATTTTGTGTTTTTGCTCCTCTTTGGTGGTCGAGAAAGCATTGGTGATCTTCCTTCAACATTTGATACGCCTTCGAAATCTTGAAAAAATAGAGACAAGTGGTTTTGTCTTTCAACGCAGACGACGAACATGAAAACAATTCAAGAAGAAATGCAGATGAAGGAAGTAAGCACTGCGATCGTTGTTTATTCAGGAGGTGATGAGACCCCCTTAAGATCTGTCCCAAAGAGTGCTATAAAAGCAGAAACAGGTAAGGAAAATTTTTGATTCATGCTTGGAGTTGACATTTGGCATGTGAACTTTTTTTTTATAATTTATGCATGGGTATCAGAGTTTTTTAACTAGGGTGCTCCAGGTTTTGAGCAAGGGTGTCGTAGGTTTTGAACAAGGGTGTCGTAGGTTTTGAATTAGGGTGTCGTAAATTTTGAACTAGGGTATCGTAGGTTTTGAACTAGGATGTCATAATTTTTGTTTTACTATTTTAATATCAATCTTTGAAATTTATCTCTACAGAGGGATGTCACAATAATTTTTTAAAAAATATTAAGTCTTCATAGTATAAAATCATGGTACCGTAGTTCAGATATTACGATATCCTAGTTCAAAACCTACGACATCCTAGTTCAAAACCTATGACACCCATGCAGAAATTATGAAAAAGAAGTTTTTAACCCTTCTACCTTTAATACATGGCAATCATGGCTTGTTTTATGACTCACAGGGTATCATAAAATTACCACGGATACTATAACATTGATCAAAATAGCTAAAATAGTATTACAACATCATAGTTCAAAACCTACAACACCCTAGTTCAAAACCTACAACACCCATGTAGAAATTATGAAAAAGAAGTTTTTAAACTAATACATGGTAATCGTGGCTAGTTTTATGACTCCTAGGATGTCATAAAATTGCCACGGATGCTGTAATATTAATCAAAATGGCCAAAACAATATTATAACATCATAGATCAAAATCTACGACATCCATGCAGAAATTATGAAAAAGAAGTTTTTAACCCCTCTACCTCTAATACATGGCAACCGTGGCTTATTTTATGACTCCTAGGATATCATAAAATTGCTACGGATGCTGTAACATTAATCAAAATGGCCAAAATAGTATTACGATATCCTAGTACAAAACCTACGACACCCATGCATAAATTATAAAAAATAAGTTTTTAACCCCTCTACCTCTAATACATGGTAACCGTAGCTTGTTTTATGACTCCCGGGGTGTCATAAAATTGCCATGGATGCTGTAACATTAATTAAAATGGCCAAAACAGTATTATAATATCCTAGTTCAAAATCTACGATATCCTAGTTCAAAACCTATGACACCCATGCAGAAATTATGAAAAATAAGTTTTTAACCCCTCTACCTCTAATACATGGTAACTGTGGCTTATTTTATGACTCCTAGAGTGCCATAAAAATTTTTATTTAGAATTTATTGCTTAAGTTATATTTATAATTTACTTATATTTCAGGTGATCATGCAGTGGTTCGACTGCCTAGATTAAAGGCTTCATAATTGTTTAAAAATCAATGCAAGCCAGCAGTGTATGCTGAACAAGTTTTGAAGATGGGTTTCTCAAGTTATCATTTAGAAATAATCCGAAAGACTCCTTTCAATGCTTTCGTAGACATGCAACCGTTTGTTGTTGATGGGCGTCTACTAGCTGAAATTATTAGATGTAATAAGGGAAGAAACAAGTTTATTTTTTATAGCAAGAAACTTATATTCAGCGTCGAAGACCTAGCCCTGATTTTGGGTCTGCCATGCCACGGAAAGAAAATCAAAATGAAAGATCAAGTTAAGAAGGGTCGGTTATTCAGACGATTTGGAAGAGAATTAAATCTGCAAAATAAGGGGCTAGAGAAGTTAATTGCCCTACTTCATTCATCAAATTTACAAGAAGATGTCGAGGATACTGTAAGATTATGGATTGCATATATATTCGCAACGTTCTTGTATCTAAAGTCAAATCAATCTTGCCCAAGATTTATCATCCCTTACTTGGATGATTTATCCCAGCTGGGTCAAATAGATTGGACTTCCACAATAAGGGAGTTGAGTCTTATGTCTCTCCCAGATGCTGCATTTTGCTTGAGATCCGATCAGCCAGTCCTAATCAAGAGAAGTGACAAGATTAAGAGGCAGCCAACCCTGTATGGGTGTACAGTTACTCTGTTGGTAAGTATCATTAATATGCAACAAAAGTATAATTGCTTTATTTTAAATCTTTCATATATTTAACATACATGATTATTATGTACATGTTTGGTTCCTTGAGCGTAGTACCTTGAGAGCCCCAGCATATCCAAATAAATTGCCTAGGATGTTAAAATGGTATAACAGCCAGGTGAAGACAAAGATTGTTGAGCTTACAAACTTGAAGCCTCATGAGTTGGTAAATAAAAATATTTTTTTCATTATAATATTAATGAACAATATATTATTATGATTAATATATGGTTATTTTGTTATTGTTATTGGCTTGCAGGTGAAGGGAGCTATTGAGCCTACGATAATGGAATAATGGCTTCTCACTAAAGAAACAGTAACAGCAGCATCCTCTAAAAAAAAAAAAGTTATGCAAGCTGTGCACAGGTGAAGGCTGAAGTTGAAGAGATAAAGAAGAGGCTTGCGATAGTTGAAACTCTCCTTAGTTCATTAGTAAATAAAGGTACTGTTGTCGCCAAGATCGTTATGGCCTGTAGCTGAGGTCGAACTTGGACCGCACACCTGTCACTCAGGATCCTGCTCGGACGCCTGGACTTGTAAAACAGAGTTAGTGACCCGGGTCGGTGATCCCGGCGGGGGCACTCCAATGCTCAAGTCAGTGACAATCCAAGGGAACAGATCCTCCCGGTCGAGCCCCGAAGGTGGACTCCATGCTAGGAGAACTTTGTAAAATAAGAGAGTGAGAGTGGGTCGAGAGCAGAATGTGGGAGTGGCAGCAGAGGAGAGCTTGAGCTGAGTGGCTGTATCCGTCAAGACCCCTCTTAGGGGTTTGCGGTAGCCTAGAGCGGTGGTCTTCCTGTGCGCTGCCCTCTTCTTGCTCGTTTGCCCTCACTCGAACTTGGTTGAATTCACCTTACCTTGTCTGAATCCAGGAGACCCCTTTTAGCCAGGGTCGTTGCGCGTCGCTTACCTTGAGATCTTCCCTATGCTTATGGGTGCATGCGACGATGTTTCGTGCCGTGGACGGGTTGCCTTTCCTTATTTGTGGTATGGAACCTACCGTTTGCTCTGATATTCCTTATGGTCACTCCCTTTCGGGTAACTTAGCAGGGCCTCGATCGAAGGGCCGCCTCCTCCTGGATCCAGATATGCTGGTTGACTTCCTCTTTTGGAAGGTGTAGATGGTTGGTAGAGAGCGCAGAGCCTCGATCAGGGGATTTTTGTCATTTTGGTGTAGGTGGTAGTTGGAACCATCATCGCGGCCTGGTAGGCATCCTTTCGCGATCCTTGGGTGTCGGGCCGCCATCCAGGGAAAGCGACGACTTCCCTCGATTGCATATCTCTTTGTCCATGGTGGAGCCGATCTAGAGAGGCGGAGCTCAACTTTGGTTACGGCATCTCGACCCGGAGGGAGTGCGGCCAGATGAAGGAGAGGCGGAGCTTGACTTCGGCCATAGCATCTTGACCCGGAGGGAGTGCGGCCGGGCAAAGGAAAGGCGAAGCTCGACTTCGGCCACGGCGTCTCGACCCGGAGGGAGCATGGCCGGACGAAGAAGAGGTGGAGCTCGACTTCGACCACGGCATCTCGACCTGGAGGGAGTGCGGCCGGGCAAAGGAGAGGCTGAGCTCGACTTCGGCCACAGCGTCTCGACCCGGAGGGAGCATGGCCGGGCGAAGGAGTCTAGGCAGAGGCATTCGACGTGGCAGCTTCGTCCGTCATGGAGTCTGACAGGGTCTGACATGGGTTCCACGTCAGCGATCAGGCCACATCAAGTACCAATGCCAATAAAGAAGGGCAGAAAGAGACGGAGAGAGAAGATACTGAGGTTGAGGTGGAAGAAATTATTGATGAAAAATTGAAGGATACCCTTGTAAGTAAGGAAACCGAGGGGGAAAAAGAAGAAATCCATATTCCTTCACTTATCAAGAGGGGAAAAAAAGAATCTAGGCTACGGAAGGCCTCCCAAATCGTAGTTGATTGTGCTTTTGAAACAGGCCCATCGAAAAAAAAGATGAAGATAATGGGCACATCTCAGCCCGAGGAATCAAATTTGAATCTTCAAATTGAAGATGATGAAAATTTGATCAACACATTTTTGAAAGAAAAGATGAACTCGTAAGTTACACCTATTTTTTCTAATATGTATGCTAATTTATAGTCGAGAATATATAATATCCTTCATGTATATTAATTTCAGAGATATCATCTACAACAATAAATTCGGAGGCACTATCACTAGGAAAAATCTTTTTGATCTGATAAACAATGACATGATAGTTGATGATGTAAGTAATGGAGTATTACATCGTTTTGTTGTTAATCTTTATATATGTAATGATATATTTTCTAATAATTATTATATTCATTTTTAGAATTTTATGAAATCAAGTTACTTATAATTAATCAATTTATATTGTATTAACAAATAATTGATGCCGAGCAGGAGTTCATTACAAAAAACTGGACTGAGAATGTAGAAAGATATCATAAGAGTATAGTTGCATCTGTAATGACCTCTGGCATATGCCTAATATCAACATCACCGTATCATGAACTTACTGGAACAGCCGAGAATATGATTTTTGATGGAGTCAGTGATGTAAATAAGAAGAAATTTTGATTTTTTTTCACTATCATAAACTCGGACAATTCCCACTGGCACCTGGTAACGGTTGACATGCAAGAAAAGATTTTGATGCATCTGAATTCAATAAAACACAATTCCAAGTACAAGGCAAATTCAAGGAAGTGGCACAAGATACTAGGTCCAATGTTCAATATATTTTGTGACAATACTGAGGTATCCAAATAGTCATGAGAGAGATTAGTGAATGCCCTTCCCAAGCTGCAGGATCATTGGACTGCGATTTGTTTTGATTGAAATACATGGATTTTATTGCTCGTAGGGATAGGCCTGATACTTGAATTTCACAGAAAAAGATATTAGCATGTACCGCCGCCAGTTAGCAGCAAGAATTTTGAAAGAGAGTCTGAATCAAAAGATTGAAAGTGCTGTTAAAAATTAGCCTATAAAAGCAAATTATTTGTTATGTACTCTTTCTTTTTGATTCATTCACTTCTGTAATATATTACACAAATTTGTAACTAACTCGAGGTTTATATTTTAAGCATCATTCTCAAAGAAAAACTCTATAATTCATTCAACCAGTATTGTTTTGAATATCATTATCTTATTACATGTAGTTTTATGTAATTCATTCAAACAATATTTTGTAATTCTTCATTATTGTGATAATGATATAAAGGAATGTTATATTTCTTGACAGGGTGTCGTAGTATTTATAATTGGGTGTCGTAGCATTTGAACTAGGGTATCATAGTATTTGAAATATGGTGTCGTAGGTTTTGAAGTAGGATATCGTAGCTTTTGAACTAGGATGTCGTAATGCTATTTCAGGTTATTTGGATGATCTTATAGCACCCATGGCATTTTTTGTCAATCTGGGAGTCATAAACCAAGCGACAAATGATATTTTTCAGGTTATTTGGATGATTTTATAGCACCCGTGGCAATTTTTGTCAATTTGGGAGTCATAAACCAAGCCACAGATGATATGAAATATGGGTATAAGGGATTAGAAATATTTTAATTTATATTTTCTGCATGGTTGTTGTTTTTGAGCTAGGGTGTCGTAGGTTTTGAACTAGGATGTCATAACTTTTGAACTATGATATCGTAATGTTGTTTTAGGTTATTTGGATGATCTTTAAGTAGCCGGGGCTATTTTTGACAATTTGGAAGTCATAAACCAAGCCATAGATGATATGAAATATGGGTAGAAGGGATTAGAAATATTTTAATTTATATTTTCTGCATGGTTGTAATTTTTGAACTAGGGTATCGTAGGTTTTGAATTATGGTGTCGTAACTTTTAAATTAGGATATCGTAATGCTATTTCAGGTTATGTTGATGATCTTTAAGTAGTCAGGGCTATTTTTGATAATCTGGGAGTCATAAACCAAGCCACAAATGATATGAAATATGTGTAGAAGGGATTAGAAATGTTTTAATTTATATTTTCTGCATGGTTATAGTTTTTGAACTAGAATGTCGTAGGTTTTGAACTAGGATGTTATTTGGATGATCTTTAAGCAGTCGGGGCTTTTTTTGACAATATGTGAGTCATAAACCAAGCCACAGATGATATGAAATATGGATAGAAGGGATTAGAAACGTTTTAATTTATATTTTCTGCATGGTTGTAGTTTTTGAACTAGGGCGTCATAGGTTTTGAACTAGGATGTCGTAACTTTTGAACTATGATGTCGTAATGCTGTTTCAGGTTATTTGGATGATCTTTAAGCAGTCGGGGCTATTTTTGATAATCTGGGAGTCATAAACCAAGCCACAGATGATATGAAATAGGGGTAGAAGGGATTAAAAACGTTATAATTTATATTTTCTGCATGGTTATAATTTTTGAACTAGGGTATCGTAGGTTTTGAATTAGGGTCTCATAATGCTATTTCAGGTTATTTGGATGATCTTTAAGCAGTCGGGGCTATTTTTGATAATCTGGGAGTCATAAACCAAGACACAGATGATATGAAATATGGGTAAAAGAGATTAAAAATGTTTTAATTTATATTTTCTGCATAGTTGTAGTTTTTGAACTAGGGTGCCGTAGCTTTTGAACTAGGGTGTCATAATGCTGTTTCAGGTTATTTGGATGATCTTTAAGCAGCCGGGGCTATTTTTGACAATCTGGGAGTCAATAACCAAGCCAATGATAACATGTACCACAGGTAGGAGGGATTGGAAACGTTTTATCTTATATTTTCTGCATGGTTGTAGTTTTTGAACTAGGGTGTCGTAGGTTTTGAACTACGGTGTCATAGATTTTGAACTGGAGTATCGTAATATTGTTTCAGCATTTTTTATTGATCTTTAAGTAGCCAGGGCTATTTTTGATAATCTGGAAAAATAAGAAGATTCTATAAAATGTCCAATACATCCTGTTTGAAATTTCTTCCGATAATCTAAATAAACATATGGCTGTACATATATAGGACTATACCATAATTCAACATTTTATATCCTATCCTGTATTAGTTGACTGCATACATAAGCATCAAATTCATCTAAAAAAGGATCCAAAAAATGTACAGTGGGTTCAATTACTGTTTCTAGTACTTTCACTATAATATGGGAAGTCTGTCTTTTGCTAGTACTACCTCTTCTTTCATTTTGCACAGGATTGTCAACAGAAGCCTTATCCATATTTTTTCTTGATCTCTTTGATTTCTTATCGACTCCACTTTTAATTCTATTCTCTCGTGGATGATCTTTCATAGTAAGTTAGTCAGGATCCTGGATTAGAAGTTCTCTGTTTTGCTTAGCTGCACAATTAGCATCAATAGCTCTTCTGAATAATGTATAAGATCTTCCATCACCAAATTGAATGTATCTTCAGACATGGAGGCTATCTCTGCAAGCTTCATCATCCGATGACTCATCAAAGCATATCTACGATTACTAAAACATAATATTTGTATTAGGATTTCATAACATATGATAGGTTAATGTAAACCTAAAATAAGATATCTGAATTTAAATAATTTCTTGAGTGTGTACCGTGATTTTCGCATGCTTTTATCACAAAATTGAGTGTTGTATTCGAGATCGTCGAATTGATATTTCATATCCTTGCACCATCTATTCAAGAAGTACTTCTCTAGGATACGAAATATGTCGCTTTGATGAATAACCAATAAGGCATGCCTACACAAGTAACTCTTGTACTCAAAGGATTCACACTAGCATTTAACATCCTCCAAAGTTTTGTTATATGAAATATCGTAATTTTTAATAATCTCCTTATTGATTCCATCAACTTCAATTCTTTCAAATGATTTAACTGAATATACATCACGATTATCAATTTTTTTAACTAATCTGGCATTTGATGCAGCCATTTCAAGGACCTCATTCTGAAATTTTTTGAATATGCGCCTTGTATATTTTCCTGCTGCCTGCCTCTTAAAAGGAGAGGCTGTCTTTAGGAAAGCACTTGTTTGCAACGTTTTATTGTTTTCTTCATTTTTTGCTTTATATCTTTTCTTCAAGGCATCTTCATACTTATCGATGAATTCCTTTAGCGCAGTTTTCGAGTTTATAAACCCATTAAAGAAGTGATTGATGCTCTCACTCATTTGTGAAGTTGACATCCCTATTCATAAATATTCAAAAAATATAAGCATATAAGATAAAAAGTTTGTTCAAAATTTTAAAAAATGAATATTAGTCATTCATAATGACTAACAAACCTACAAAAAATATATATTTAAGATAAATTGGAATCCATTTATCTCGACATTTATATATGTCATTTAACCAATATATGGCATTGCATTCTATATATTTCTCCATTAAATGTGCCAATCTTTCCTCGAAAGATACTATGGTTTTCATCGTCAAACTCAACCATAAATTTGGGATTTGTAGTGCAAAAATGGCCAATCTCTCTAGGAATCTTTTTCAAAATATGCCAAAGACAAAATCTGTGTCGTGCATTGGGAAAAACATCCATAACAGCATCCTCGATTGCCTTATCTTGGTCAGTTATGATGTCATTAGGTGGTTGACCACTATTTGCATCCAGCCATGATTGGAATATCCATTTAAATGTCTCAGTCATCTCATCTGATAACAATGTGCAACCAAGCAATGTTGACTATCCATAATGGTTAACTCTAATGAATGGACAAAAGGGTATTTGATATGTATTTGTCAAATAGGTAGAGTCAAAGGTTAGTACATCACTAAAGTAAGTGTTTGCCAATCTTGACCTAGGATGGATCCAGAAGACAGTGCTGAGCTGTCCATTATCATTCAGGTAAAAAGTATAAAAGAAATTTAGATTTTTTCCCTGCATTTATGTGAAATGGATTACCATTGATTGTGTATCTCCTTCTTTCAACTGACTCTGACGTTCTCGACAGATAAAATTATGAGCATCTTTTTCTGTAAAATCTAATTATCTTCTACCTCCTTTCCTTCTAGCCATGGCAGAGTATATTTGACTTGTGAAAATATTCATGGCATATAATTTGCTGATCTCTGCCTTTTCTGGTGTGCTGATTCTTCTATAGGACTGTAGCTGATGATATGGACAGCTCATGGTTATGTTTTAGGAAAACATCAACCAATATCTACTTACCATTTTTAGAATTTAGTCTTGCTTTTATCAAAGCCTTACAATCAATTTTGCCAGTATCCCTAGGATTCATGGAGATCGATTTTTCTAGATTTTTCTTTTTTCCAACATGCCAGGTGCTTGAAGCATATTTCTTTGTTGTTATTGGACCTACTACACACTATTGTGATTCCAAAACCTACTCTCCTTGCATATCCATTGTAGAAATTGTATAAATCATTTGCAGAATTGAACTCCATACAAATTTTAGGATCAACAGACTCGTTCTTTGTGTGATCAGGGTGATAAGAAAATGTACATTCTTCTGAACAACATCAGCAACCTTATCCAAATGATCATATTAAATTTTTTCCAGATTTCTAATTTCAGTGTTATATGTAGAAATATCTGCATAAAAAATTATAAACATTGATATACATAGTTTTAGATGACATTTTATTTACAACATAATAAATAATGAGTTATGTTACATCCGTGACAGTGACGTGGCCAGGCTCAGGCATCGCCGAATGCGAACAAGCCACGTGTGAGTTTTCCCGCCAGAATCAGCGCCACGCCCTTAAAGCTGGGGTCGGCAAGATCGCGCCGCCCGACGATTATCCAAGAGCAGACCGCCCAGGCCGAGGTCGAGCTCGGCGCGGGGTTCCTCCACCGACTCATCCGCGCCCGCGCGCGAAGGAGACGACCCAAGTGAGGTCGGTCGAGGTCGGCCGACCCCTCGCCTTGCGCCAGGTGGCCACCCGGAGACGGGTCCACCTCGGCCAAAGCCAGGCGACCTCCTGCCGCCTCGCCAGGTGTCCACCCAGGAGGGGTCCACCTAATGCGAGGTCGGCCGACTCTTCGCCTTGCGCCAGGTGGCCACCCGGAGACGGGCCCACCTCGGCCGAAGCCAGGCGACCTCCTGCCGCCTCGCCAGGTGTCCACCCAGGAGGGGTCCACCTAATGCGAGGTCGGCCGACTCTTCGCCTTGCGCCAGGTGGCCACCCGGAGACGGGCCCACCTCGGCCGAAGCCAGGCGACCCTCTGCCGCCTCGCCAGGTGTCCACCCAGGAGGGGTCCACCTAGTGCGAGGTCGGCCGACCCTTCGCCTTGCGCCAGGTGGCCACCCGGAGACGGGTCCACCTCGGTCGAAGCCAGGCGACCTCTTGCCGCCTCGCCAGGTGTCCACCCAGGAGGGGTCCACCTAGTGCGAGGTCGGCCGACCCTTCGCCTTGCGCCAGGTGGCCACCCGGAGACGGGTCCACCTCGGCCGAAGCCAGGCAATCCTCTGCCGCCTCGCCAGGTGTCCACCTAGGAGGGGTCCACCTAAGCCGAGGTCGGCCGATCCCTCGCCTCTCGCCAATTGGTCCCCGGAGATAGGTCCAACTCAGCCGAGGCCAGGCCGCTCGTACGGAGAGGCCCCCGGGGAAAGCGACGGGTCCCGAGGCCATCCCTCGGGCCGTACCGACCCCAGACGGCGTCCCGTACGGAGGGCGGCGGCACGCGGAACGTCACTTACATTGGCCCGGCAGGTCCCGCGGTCGAGAGACCCGATCCTGACGGAACAGGGCCCGCAAACGGATAGCGCCCACGCCCGGGGAAAAGAGCACCCTCACGAAGCCCGAGGCCTGACGACTTGCCGCTCTGCCAGCGCCGCCTTCCCCCTTTTTCTCTTCTGTCCTTGCCTTTTTCCTGCTGGGCCCGGCGGACGAGGCCGGAAAGCCGCCTGGCCTCCTTCACCAGAAAGGGAAAAGAAAGGAAGACAGGGAGGAGGAGTTTTCGAGGGAGAAAAGGACGAGCGCACGACGGAGGGAGATAAAGAGGGAAGGATCCAAAGTCTGCGAGGTAAGCAAAAGAGCCTGGGGACAAGAAGGAAAGACCGGCACAAGGCCTCGCTGGGAGGAAGAAAACCAGGGATCCCGAGAAGGGAAGACTGGACGCGAGCTCAGCGGGCAGGCCCAGCCGAGTTTCCGGTCCCCGGCGCTTTCCCTTCACCAGTTAACTCTCCAAGCCTGAGACCCTCTAGGGGGATCGGGAGAGAGAGTCTGTTCCTCCATGTCGTCTACTGACTTGATCGTCGGAGCCCCCTCGCCGGAATCCCCGGCCAGGGTCCTCTAACCCCCTTTTTTGCAGGCTTCTCGCAGGAAGGGAGGCTCCTCTGCCAGGCGGTCAGGGAGGATCGGCTGATCCTCTGCACGGGCGCGACGACGAGGACGGCAACAGATTGGCGCGCCAGGTAGGGGGCAGGGCACTAACCCCCAGTGGGAACTAGCTTTTTGCAGGTATCACGCTCCCTAACAATGGTGGTCACTCGTGGTCGCGAGGCGTCCACCAGCCGAGTGGGAGAAGCCCACTCCCCGCCAGGGGGCCACACCCCCGAACGGGAGCTTCCCGCTCACCCTCCTCTTCTGCAGCAGCCTACCGCGGCAGACGGATCCCTTGCGGCCATCGTCCAGCAGCTGCAGATCTTGACCTCAGCGGTCCGACAGCTCCAGCATCAGCAACGGTCCCTGGCCACTCAGCCGCAGCCAGGGACCCCCGCGGCCCGGGTCGCGGGACAGCGTGGGAGCCTGCGCTCAATCCAGGGCAGGCCGTCCCATCCGCAAGCCATCTCCAACCCCCGAGAGAGCCGCCAAGCTCCCCCGAAGAAAGACTATTCCGGCTCGGAGGATCACGAGAGTCGATCCCCGGCCGATGGGGCCGAAACGGCGCATCGCGGCAAGCGACGCCGGGTCCGGACCCCGCGTCGAGACCAATCGACGCCTCCCTCACCTGCAGTCTCGGTGGAAGACTCCACCGACGAAGCCATCAGGCGCCAGGCCGAAAGGTGCCTAGAGGAACACGAGCGCAAGTTGGCGGAGTTCGCCCAGCGATTCGCCGACCTGCAGAACTCGTCAGCCGACCCGGCGGGCTACGACTCCCGCCCCCCTTTCTCCGAAGAGATCCAGGCGGAACCAATCCCGAAACGGTTCCGCATGCCGCAGGTGGATCCCTACGACGGGACCACCGACCCCCTGGACCACCTGGAGGGTTATAAAGCCCTCATGAGGGTCCAGGGTGCCACCGACGCCCTTCTGTGCATCGCCTTCCCTGCAACCCTTCGGAAGGCCGCCCGAGTCTGGTTCGCCCGTCTCGAGCCCGGATCCATTCGCTCCTTCCAGCAGCTGGAAGGAAGGTTTGTGGCGCATTTCGACGGTTTTCGAAAGGTGCCAAGGGAGGTGGACAGCCTCTTCTCCGTCCGCCAGCAGGACCAGGAGCTGCTCCGTGACTACATCGCCCGGTTTAAGACCGCGGCCCTGGAGATCTACAGCTTGGACGAGCCCGTCGCTATGCTGGCTCTAAAGCGCGGGCTCAAGACGTCCCGCCTGACCTATTCCCTGGACAAGAAGCCACCCAGGACGTATTCCGAGCTCCTCCTCCGCGCCCACAAGTACATCCGAGCGGAGGAGGCCGACCGCACCCGTCGAGAGCTGGACGGGAAGATTTTGAAGAAGTCGAACCCGAGGGACGCCCCGGGAGCTCGGAGGCCCGGGCCACCAGCCGACCCTCGCCCGAACCCAAGGCCGAGGGCCGAATCTGCCCCCGAGCGGAGGTACACCCCTCTCCTCGCACCTCGAGCCAAAATCCTTATGGAAATCGAGGGCGAGCGTTATCTCCGCCGACCTCCACCTCAGAACCCGAGGGCAGCCCGAGACAAATCAAAGTACTGCCAATTCCACCGCGAGCACGGGCATGACACGGAGGAGTGCCGCCACCTGAAGCGGGAGATCGAGGAGCTGATCGGGAGGGGATACCTCCGGAAGTTCGTCAAGAACGAGGCTCCCTTCGAAAAGCAGCCGCTCGCGGCCTTGCCACCTATCCCTGCGATCGACAACCGGCCAACAGAGAGGCCCGTGGGCATGATCTCACGCGGATCTGGCCGAGCAGAGAAGAGAGCCCGGGAAACCCCGGAGAATGTAATCCCTCCCAAAGGAGGGGAATTTAGCGGCAATATAAACAATGATGCCGTGGTGGTCGAGATGACCATCGCGAAGCACCCTGTACATCGAATCATGGTGGATAGTGGAAGCTCGGCCGATGTACTTTTTTATGATGCTCTCTCTCGGATGAACTTGTCTCTCGACCAGCTAAAGCCAGTGCACACCCCACTGGTAGGTTTTACAGGGGACTCCGTCGGAGTCGAAGGGGAAATCACTCTCCCAGTTACCGCCGGATCCCCGCCCCGGCAGACGACCATCATGGTAACTTTCACTGTAGTCAAGCTCCCTTCGCCTTACAACGCCATCCTTGGGCGTCCCGGGCTCAACCGACTAGACGCCACTATCTCCACAAGGAGATTGCTGGTGCAGTTCCCCACGCCTTTCGGGTTCGGGGAAATGAGGGGGACGATCCAGCCAGTCCCGCTCTGCCTGCAGACAATCCCGGGCATCAAGGGCGCAGAGCTCGCCCGCGAGGTCAATGACCTCGACCTAAGAGAAAAGGAACCCAGGGGAGGGCCCGTAGAGCGCCTGCTCTCCTTTCCCCTTGGTTCAGACCCCCTGAAGACGGTGCAAGTTGGGGCCCAGCTCCCCGAGGAGGAACGAACCCGCCTGCTGGAGTTCCTCCGTGCCAACGCCGATGTGTTCGCCTGGTCGGCGGTCGACATGCCGGGTATTCCGCCCGAGATTATCATGCACAGCCTGAACGTGGACCCAGGCAGCCGCCCGGTCCGCCAGAAGAAGAGAAGCTTCGCCATGGAGAGGCAGAAGGCGATCGACGAGGAGGTAGAGAAACTTCTCGCCGCCGGTTTCGTCCGAGAAGTCCAATACCCCAGCTGGTTAGCAAATGTGGTCATGGTAAAGAAGAGCAGCGGTAAGTGAAGGATCTGCGTGGACTACACCGACCTCAATCGAGCTTGCCCGAAGGACAGCTTCCCTCTGCCAAAGATCGACCAGCTGGTCGACACCACCTCGGGACACCGTCTCCTGTCATTCATGGACGCTTTCTCCGGATACAACCAGATCCGGATGAATCCGGAGGACGAAGAGCGTACCGCCTTCATAACTGACCGCGGGACTTTCTGTTACAGGATGATGCCCTTTGGCCTCAAGAACGCGGGGGCGACGTACCAACGTCTGGTCAATAGTCTTCAAAGACCAGATAGGCCGCAACATGCAGGTGTACGTGGATGACATGCTGGTAATGAGCAAACTTGACTCGGACCACGTAGCCGACCTGGCAGAGACGTTCGGCAACCTCCGGCGCCACCAGATGAAGCTGAATCCAGCGAAGTGCGCCTTCGGGGTCTCCGCCGGAAAATTCCTGGGGTTCATGGTGACCCAGAGAGGAATCGAGGCCAACCCGGAGAAGGTCCAGGCCATCCTGGACATGGAGCAGCCAGCCTCCAAGAAACAAGTGCAGCAGCTGACCGGTCGGGTTGCGGCCCTTAGCCGTTTTATTTCCAGGTCGGCGGACCGCTGCCGCCCCTTCTTCAAGGTGCTGAGGAAGATGAACGGTTTCGCCTGGACCGAGGAATGCCAGCAGGCCTTCGAGGAGTTGAAGAAGACGCTCGCATCACCACCTCTGCTGTCCAGGCCCGAGGAAGGGGAGGAGCTTACCCTCTACTTGGCCGTCACCCCGGAGGCCGTCAGCTCTGTCTTGGTCCGAACCGACGACCACGGGATCCAGCGACCAGTGTACTATACCAGCAAACTCCTTCGGGACGCGGAGCTCAGGTATTCCCGGCCCGAGAAACTCGTTTTTGCGCTAATAGTGTCTGCCCAGCGTCTCAGGCCCTATTTCCAAGCGCATCCCATCGCCGTCTTGACGGATCAACCGCTGAAAGCGGTGCTCAGCCGACCCGACACCTCGGGGCGATTGGCCAAATGGGCACTGAAACTCAGCGAGTTCGACATTACATATCGGCCGAGGTCGGCAATGAAGGCACAGGTGCTGGCCGACTTCTTGGTCGAATGCGCAGGTCTGGGCAAGGAGCCCGAGGAGGACTCTTCGGCCCGGCCGACGGAGGTCGGCACCAACGAGCCCGGAGAGGACGCTTGGATCCTCCATGTGGACGGAGCCTCAAACTCCGGAGGGAGCGGAGCTGGGCTCATCCTTGCCAACGGCGACGGGGTCGTCGCAGAATGTGCGCTCCGTTTCCAGTTCCCCGCGACGAACAATCAAGCGGAGTATGAGGCGCTTCTCGCCGGACTCAGGGTCTCCCGCGAGCTGGGCGTGACCAACCTTAGAGCTTTCACCGACTCCCAGCTCGTGACGGGGCAGGTGTCCGGGGAGTATGTCGCTCACGACCCCCAGATGGCAAGGTATTTGGAGCTCGTCAAGGCGGGCGCGTCCGAGTTCCGGCGCTTCAACATCTTCCATATCCCCCGCGGGGAGAACGCCCGCGCGGATGCTCTCTCTCGATTGGCGGCTCTGCCGGACACAATGCTGGGACGCGCTCATGTGGAGCGACTCGAAGTCCCAAGCCTAGAAGCACCGGCGGGGGTCCATCAGGTCAGCCAGGAGCCCGGCTGGATGGACAAGTACGCCGCGTACATCACCGACGGCATTCTCCCGGAAGACCGAGACGCGGCTCGCCTCATCAGGAAGAAGGTCGTGCGGTTTGTCCTGATGGACGGGCAGCTGTATCGAAGGTCCTACTCTTATCCCCTCCTCAAGTGCATTGGACCCGCAGAAGCCAAGCTTGTGCTCCAGGAGATTCACGAAGGCATCTGTGGGAACCACGTGGGGGGCAGGGCATTGGCATACAAGGCCCTTCGTCAAGGCTACTTCTGGGAGACGATGAAGGAGGACGCCGCTGACTTCGTGAAGAAATGCGACCGGTGCCAGCGCCACGCCACGGTACAGCGGCAACCCTCCAACCCGATCTCTCAGCTCTCAGCCCCCTGGCCATTCGCCCAGTGGGGAATGGACCTTCTGGGCCCATTCCCACCGGCATCCGGCCAGCGGAAGTTCCTGATAGTGGCCATCGATTACTTCACAAAGTGGGTCGAAGCCGAACCCTTGGCAAGAATCACCGAAGCAAACGTCGCCAAATTCTTCTGGAAGTCCATCGTCTGCCGCTTCGGCCTCCCCCACACCGTGGTCACCGACAACGGACGCCAGTTCGACTGTCGAGAGTTCGAGGATTTCTGCAATGACCTCGGCATCAGACATCGCTTCACCTCGGTGGCGCACCCCCAGACCAACGGGGAGGCTGAGGTCACGAACAGGACCATTCTTCAGGGCCTCCGCACGCGGCTAGACCAAGCCAAGGGCAGGTGGGCCGACGAACTTCCCAGCGTTCTATGGGCATACCACACCACTCCAAGGACGGCTACCGACGAAACCCCATTCAACCTCGTCTTCGGGGCCGAGGCAGTCATCCCGATCGAGCTCAGCATACCCACGCTGCGCGTGGAACAATACGACGAGACAGAAAACCCGGCCAGGATGATGCTCAACGTAGACCTCCTCGAAGAAACAAGGGACAAGGCCCGAATCCGAATGGCGGCGTACCGGCAACGTGTAGCCAGATATTACAACTCCCGAGTACGGCCGAAGGTTTTTCGTCCCGGGGACTTGGTCCTCCGGCGTGCAGAAGCCTCCCAGCCACGAGAGTGCGGCAAGCTTTCACCCAACTGGGAAGGCCCTTATCGGGTAGCAGAAGCCCTCCCTCACGGGGCATGTTACTTGGAGGAGTTGGGAGGTGCCAGGTTCCCCCGGACATGGAACCCCTCGAACCTGAGAATGTACTACCAGTGATGTAAGGCTCCCAGTTCCTTTAACAAAGCTTCTTCGCTTCAAACATTCTTCTCTGACTTCAACAAAAAGCCCGGAGCACAGCTCAGCAAGCCGCGCAAGGTTTGAGAAAGCCTGCGGCATCGAGCTCAGTCCGGAAGATCCTGGGCTTCGGCCTGGAAGGTGGCGTCGAACCCAGTTCGCCCACGCAAGCCCGGAGCACAGCTCAGCAAGCCGCGCAAGGTTTGAGAAAGCCTGCGGCATCGAGCTCAGTCCGGAAGATCCTGGGCTTCGGCCTGGAAGGTGGCGTCGAACCCAGTTCGCCCACGCAAGCCCGGAGCACAACTCAGCAAGCCGCGCAAGGTTTGAGAAAGCCTGCGGCATCGAGCTCAGTCCGGAAGATCCTGGGCTTCGGCCTGGAAGGTGGCGCCGAATCCGCTTCGCCCGCGCAAGCCCGGAGCTTAGCTCAGTGAGCCGCGCAATGTTTGAGAAAGCCTGCGGCATCGAGCTCAGTCCAGAAGATCCCGAGTTTCGGCCCGGAAGATGGTGCAGGAACTGTGTTGCCCGCGCAGGCACGGAGGCAGCCCAAAGTCGGACCTGCTCAAGATTCTTACCTTGCCGCGACACGGCTCTGCAAACCCCGTCCTTCGGTTTAGTATGGAAGGACCAGGCCCGCAGTTGTCTCAGGTATCCCAGACCGACATCTCAGAAACAAACAAAGAAGAAGAAAAAGAAGAACCAAAGATGATAGACAAGTTGTTGTAGAAAGTAAGTCTTCACTAAAACAGGTACTCAGTACAAACTGGGAGCCCCGACAGGCCGGGACTCCCCAAAAAGAAGGACAAAGAAAGCAAAAGTACAAGGTGACGGTCACTGGAGCGCAGGATCGGCGCCGTCCGCCGGAGGTGCGGGCGCCACCTCTTCAACCTCCACGACAACCGGCTCCTGGGGCTGTGTCTGGGCCGCGGCGTCATCGGTCGGGGGTGCTGCAGGTGCCGCCTGAGATGCCGCCTGGGTCGTGCCGGAGGCCCTGCCCTCGCTCCCCGGCTTCCTGCCGCCGACGACGACCGCGCTTAGGTCCAGTTGGGGGAAGAAGGCCCCCACCTTTTCCCGGCACATCCGGAACCCCTTCAGGAAGGAGTCCACCGCGGCCTCCCGGACTTCCGACGTAAACTCGTCGGAAGCACGGAATTTGGGGACGGCCTCCAGCGCTTCCCGCTTCGCCGCCTCCAGGAGCCCGTTGATGTACGAGCTCCGGTCCTTCGCCATGGCCGCCTCCCGCCGGGCCTCGTCCAGCTGACGCTCCAGGAACAGTGAGCGGGCCTGCAGGCGGGCCTTCTCCGCCGTGTCCTCCTCAGTACGGCGCTGGTTGGAGGTCCGCTCCTCCGCCAAGGAGGCCTCCAGTTCCTTGTTCCGCTCCTCGGAACGCACCAGGTCGGACTGGAGGGCCTGCTTCTCCGCTCGCAGCTCGGCCCCCTTGTCCACCAAGTCCTTCACGTCGGCGGCGAGCTTTCCGAGCTTCTGCTCCCGCTCGGAGTCCCGCTTGGCGTTCCCTACAAGGTAGTTCCTCAGTAGGAGGACGTCGTTCCCGATCTGCAAGGACAAAAGCAACATGTCAGTGCCGAGGCAGGAGGCCTCGGATTGAAAGAGAAAAGAAGAGCTGAAGCAGACTTACCGAGAAGAGCTGGGGCAGGATGCCGAGCAGCGCATCCGCGTAGTCCCGTCCGCCCCGAGCTCGGCGGTCCCGGGCGGTGGAAGCATACTCCATCACCCTCTCCGCCAGCCCTCGGTCGAGGATGACCGAGTCCCGGTGCGAGATTACCGGCGCTGGGCCCTTCGGGCCGATCCCTGCGACGGCCGCCCCTTCTGCTGGAGCCGCAGCCGACGGACCGGTGGTCGCCACTGGCGGTGCCGCCGGACTGCTGGCCGGAATGGGCCCGGCGGTGGGCAGAGCGGCGGGCGCCGGAGCTCCCTCGGCTGCACCGCCAGGTCGTGGAGCCGAAATGCCAAGGGCGCCGCCCTGCGGAGGTCTGGGCGGAGAAACTGCGGCGGCTAGGCCGGGCGCGGTCGCCGCTGCGACCTCCCGGCTCGTCTCCGTGCAAGCCCTCTTCGCCGCGGGCTCGTCCACGTCAACGACCTCCCTCTGAGCAGCCCCTTCCAGCAAGTTCTCCAATGAAAACTTCATCCCTGCAAGGTGGAGAAATCAGAAGGTTAGTTCAATCTTAAAAAGAGAGAGGGGGGAAGGGCAGAATTTAATGCAGAGCCGAATCTCACCGGTCTCCCGGATGGGACTGATGCCGGCCTCAAAAAGATTCTGCTCACAAAGCAGAACCTCGAGCGGCGGGACCACGTCACTCAGGAGCTGGGAGTAAGCCTCCTGGTCCGCGGACTCGACCCGAGAACTCCGGTTCGGCGACCGGTCCGGTTCGCTCCAGGCCCAGTCGACGTCGTCGACCGAGGCAAAGAAAAACCGGTTCTTCCATCCCTTAACCGAAGAAGGGATGTCGAACCGGAGACACCTAGGCCGGGGTGAAATATACCACCAGCCGTCATCGGTGGAGCATTTCTTCAGGGTGAACAGGGACCTGAAGAGCGAAAAACGGGCAACAAACCCGTGGAAATGGCAGAAGACGATGAAAGAGAAGATGACCCGGATGGCGTTAGGAGCCAGCTGGGCCGGGACGAGCCGAAAATGGCTGAGGAAGGAAAGGAAGAAAGGATGCAGAGGAAAACGAAGACCCCCGAGGAGGAAATCTTCGTAGAAGGCAATGCGGCCGGGGCCACTCATGGTGACACGCTCCCCGGACCGCGGAGCGAACAGACGGACAGATCCCGGGATGCCATAGGCATCCCGGAGCAGAGAAAGATCACCTTCGGTCATGGTGGAGGCATTACCGGAGGGACCGGCGGGAAGAAGCGGCGGAGCCGGGAGAGCAGCAAGAGCAGGAATTGAACTGAGGGGCACGGCAGGTGCAACCGGGGGGGGCCGGGTCCCCCTGGGGACGCCAATGGTGACACCCCCGGGTTGCAAACGCCGGCGGACCTCCTCTGGGATTACCTCCTCATCCGAGGAGGGAGAAGACGGAGTCCTCGGCCGGGATGGACCGGCCTCGTCCGGATTAGAAGAAACATGGCGACGGCGCGCCATGGAGAAGAAAAGAAGAAAAGGATTGAATGATCGAAGGAGAAGGAGGAGGGCTAGAGAAGAGGAGGACGCTTACCCAAAAATGCACAGGCGGGCGCAAGCAGCAGAAGTTGTTAGCTTGCAGCAAACCGCCCACGAAGCAAGGGAAAAGGCCTCGTTCTGGAAAGTCTCCTCGCCTTCAGACTCAGCCGGCAGCAGCCGTTCCCATGATTCCGTCTCAGGCCACTGGATGGTCGCCACGTGGGCGCACGCCCGACACCGACGCCTCGTTAGCAGAGTAACGGCCTCTGCCTCGAAGCGACGCATTGATTGCGGGCAAGTGGACGACGCGTGGCGACTCCCCGTTGGTCTCCAGCCGCCTCGAGCCACGACGAGTGAAGATCGTGCCAATTATGAAGCAAGATCTTCGCCTCCCCACGTCATGTCTGCAATTAATCCCGACGTCCCGATCTACGATGCCCCGACGGAACGGCGGGCTGGGGGGCAACTGTTACATCCGTGACAGTGACGTGGCCAGGCTCAGGCATCGCCGAATGCGAACAAGCCACGTGTGAGTTTTCCCGCCAGAATCAGCGCCACGCCCTTAAAGCTGGGGTCGGCAAGATCGCGCCGCCCGACGATTATCCAAGAGCAGACCGCCCAGGCCGAGGTCGAGCTCGGCGCGGGGTTCCTCCACCGACTCATCCGCGCCCGCGCGCGAAGGAGACGACCCAAGTGAGGTCGGTCGAGGTCGGCCGACCCCTCGCCTTGCGCCAGGTGGCCACCCGGAGACGGGTCCACCTCGGCCAAAGCCAGGCGACCTCCTGCCGCCTCGCCAGGTGTCCACCCAGGAGGGGTCCACCTAATGCGAGGTCGGCCGACTCTTCGCCTTGCGCCAGGTGGCCACCCGGAGACGGGCCCACCTCGGCCGAAGCCAGGCGACCTCCTGCCGCCTCGCCAGGTGTCCACCCAGGAGGGGTCCACCTAATGCGAGGTCGGCCGACTCTTCGCCTTGCGCCAGGTGGCCACCCGGAGACGGGCCCACCTCGGCCGAAGCCAGGCGACCCTCTGCCGCCTCGCCAGGTGTCCACCCAGGAGGGGTCCACCTAGTGCGAGGTCGGCCGACCCTTCGCCTTGCGCCAGGTGGCCACCCGGAGACGGGTCCACCTCGGCCGAAGCCAGGCGACCTCTTGCCGCCTCGCCAGGTGTCCACCCAGGAGGGGTCCACCTAGTGCGAGGTCGGCCGACCCTTCGCCTTGCGCCAGGTGGCCACCCGGAGACGGGTCCACCTCGGCCGAAGCCAGGCAACCCTCTGCCGCCTCGCCAGGTGTCCACCCAGGAGGGGTCCACTAAGCCGAGGTCGGCCGATCCCTCGCCTCTCGCCAATTGGTCCCCGGAGATAGGTCCAACTCAGCCAAGGCCAGGCCGCTCGTACGGAGAGGCCCCCGGGGAAAGCGACGGGTCCCGAGGCCATCCCTCGGGCCGTACCGACCCCAGACGGCGTCCCGTACGGAGGGCGGCGGCACGCGGAACGTCACTTACATTGGCCCGGCAGGTCCCGCGGTCGAGAGACCCGATCCTGACGGAATAGGGCCCGCAAACGGATAGCGCCCACGCCCGGGGAAAAGAGCACCCTCACGAAGCCCGAGGCCTGACGACTTGCCGCTCTGCCAGCGCCGCCTTCCCCCTTTTTCTCTTCTGTCCTTGCCTTTTTCCTGCTGGGCCCGGCGGACGAGGCCGGAAAGCCGCCTGGCCTCCTTCACCAGAAAGGGAAAAGAAAGGAAGACAGGGAGGAGGAGTTTTCGAGGGAGAAAAGGACGAGCGCACGACGGAGGGAGATAAAGAGGGAAGGATCCAAAGTCTGCGAGGTAAGCAAAAGAGCCTGGGGACAAGAAGGAAAGACCGGCACAAGGCCTCGCTGGGAGGAAGAAAACCAGGGATCCCGAGAAGGGAAGACTGGACGCGAGCTCAGCGGGCAGGCCCAGCCGAGTTTCCGGTCCCCGGCGCTTTCCCTTCACCAGTTAACTCTCCAAGCCTGAGACCCTCTAGGGGGATCGGGAGAGAGAGTCTGTTCCTCCACGTCGTCTACTGACTTGACCGTCGGAGCCCCCTCGCCGGAATCCCCGGCCAGGGTCCTCTAACTCCCTTTTTTGCAGGCTTCTCGCAGGAAGGGAGGCTCCTCTGCCAGGCGGTCAGGGAGGATCGGCTGATCCTCTGCACGGGCGCGACGACGAGGACGGCAACAAGTTATATATTGGATAGAATTTGACACGACAGTGCAATAACATGACATGGATGCAAAAAGTTCATAAATATATGCTGAAATAGTATTACGACATTCCAGTTCAAATACTACGACATCCTAATTATAAACCAACGACATCCCTGTATAAAAACTTAAACCGGATATTTTGATATTCTGTAATAGAATTGTTTCGGTATGTATTGATGATATATGATAACCACAATATAGTAAAATGCTTCTGAAAAAACTTGGGTATCAAAAACATCGAAACATGAACAAATCAGTACAAAACAGAAAATGAAAGCTTTTATCCTCTGTTATGGGACATTTCAACCATGCATTGACTTGAATAAGATTGTTGGATTGTGATAAAATGACCAGGAAGAAAAAAGATTTAAAAAAAAATGAGTTTTCAAGTTACGACATCCTAGTTAAAAGATTACGACACCCGATACTAGAAATACCTATAACTTAAACTATATTTATTATCCCCTCATACTAGGAATACCTATAACTTGTGGACTGAGTTATGACTCTCAAAGTGCTATTAACTTTCTCTAACTACCAAAACAGTTGGTGTAATAAAGGAACTATAAAAAGAAACCTATAAAATTATTTTTCTTCATGTTGGAAATGATATTTTATTTTGAACGTATAGAAGAACTCTCCGGTGGCTTATTCCAGATCAAAATAAAGAAAGTTTTCGGTGCCTTATTTCAATTTTGGATCAAAATAGAGTACTTTTTCAGATAGAAAAAGAAGCTATTATTTATATTTGAAAATTGATTTCTGCAACAGAACTTGCAGAATAGATTTTAGGGCGAGGAAGATCCTTCTTCGACTTTTATAGATTTATTGGATAAAAATCAAAGCATATTTCAAACTGAAATATTTTCATAAATTTAAACAAGATAATAAATAAAAAAAACTAAAAGAAAAGAGCTGGATAAATATTTTAAATAAAAATTAAATTTTATTTAATACTAATCACGTTCAATTTAAAATCCATTATATCCTTTCCATCGTGCCATATCTCGTTCCATCCTTGGACCAATAGCCGCGTGCGGTGCAAGCCACGCTGGATTTGCTGCACCGCACGCGGTGCACAAAGAATTACTCATACTGACCATTTACAATGGAAGGGCTAGGATGGCTCCGCAGATGACCGGCAACCACCGAGAGAAGGCGGAAGCAGAGAGTCAGAGAGAGGGAGGGAGGGAGGGAGAGGGAGCAGTGGCTTGATTTTCTCAATGGCGGAAGCTCCGTCCGGCCTCCGGATCCTTCTCCATCAACACGTCAAAGAGCGCGCCTCTATTCCTGTCTCCAGCCACACCGATCGAGATCGAGTTCTCGTAAGTATTTATCTCTCCCTCTTCGTTCTTCCTCTCTTGTTTCGTTTGAACGGTGCTTCTTTTTGGTACTATTACATGAGAAAATAAGTCGTAGCTTTCTGTTCTTCGAGCCCTAGCAAAATTTATTTGGCCGGCTCCTAGGTTTCGAGATAAGAGTAGGGGTTCGTGAAGAAAAAGGAGATGTTTTGATGGTAGGGCAACGAGTAAAACAGCAAAAAAGTGTTAAAAAAAGGAGTGCTCTTAAAAATAGTGGTAGCCCCAATTTTTTGTAATTTCAGGGGTTTGTAAGATGCAAAGGAGATATCTTGCATGAGGTAATGAAAGGCGAACGATATCCGAGAAGAGAAGTCGATAAAATTAGCTCCCTGCTTCAAGTACTACCGTGCGAAGATTTGGACTTACATGGGGTAAAATTGACTTAAAGTAGCCTATGATGCGCTTTTGGGGACTTAATTTCTTGTTCAGATGATTTGGAAGGCAAGGATAACTGGAGGTGCAGTGTTATTTCTTGATTTCATTGTGTAAAATTTATTTCATTGTTCCATCCATTACCAAAATACATGTTGTATTATTTTAAGACCATGTCCACATGATGAAGAATGTGATGTTCTTTTTGCAATGCTCACTTCTCTAGGCCCATCATCAAGAATTTCATTACGTTCATCTTTTATGTGGTGGGAGAGAGTTGACCCAAAACATTTTGGTTTGAACCATGTGGTATGAGTAACCTGATCTGGAAGCAGGACCATGGAATGGTGGAAACATAACCTTTTTTGTGGGATTTTGCAATAACTATAATGAGAAAGACTAAATTATCTTAGAACAATGATAATTTTTTGAAAGAGTAAGAACTTAGTGGGAAGGTTAAGAAATGAGAACTTGAAGCCGACCAGCAGACTTATTAATGTGAGAAGGAATTGGAGGAAAAAACTAGATAGTGGTTCAAAACTTCAAATATGAAGAAAGGCCACAAAAGGAATACTCTTTTTTTTAAAAAAAATAAAAAATAGAAAGACCTCATAGTTACTCTCCTTACATAACAAAAAATTCTATTTTCTCAACCAACTTGTATTAATCCTCATTACCTCTCTTTTCCTATAATTTACTCAGTTGTTTCAATGTGACATTTCCACCACTTCACTTGTTTGCTCAGTTTGCGTCATATGACACCATTTGGTCTCCCAAGTGTGTTTTTAAGAATTTTTTTTTTCATCAATTTAATAGAAATTTGAACTTTTGGCGTGGCTTAAAACTCACTCCCAGGAACTTATGAAGAGTCTATGATCATCATGGTTGATTGGTGTTTGGAGTGCATGGAATCCTAAATCCCTAGCACCTACTTGAACTCTATATGGAATGGTCAAGTGTGCGCTTAAAATTTAAATGTGAGAAGAAAAAGCCTAGCTTGCCCCACCATACAAAAAACTTGCAAAAATCTTAAATGTGAAAAAAATTCAAGTTTGGGGGCCAATAGCTCAGAGAAGTATATTGAATGAGTATGCATATTTTGGAGCATAATGTGTCATCATTGTAACAAGCTAGGGAAAAGAGAAAGCATTTAGCTTGAACATGAATAAGACGAAGCTTATATGGAGGTGAGATTCTACAACTATATGGTCAGGGAGGGGTTAGTGATTCCAAGTGTTATCTTGTAGTAGTAAATGGAAGTGAACAAATCCTTTGAAAAAAAACTGAAGTGCAAAGAAGGGAGTTTTGGACTAGGATGTTACAGGAAAGAAAATTGACTTCTAAGGATTGGTATGCGGTGCATCACAGGAAGCCTATAAGTTTAGAAAGTTGTGAAAGGTTGAGGATGTAGAGATGAGATTGGCAAAATGTTCACTGATTAAGAAGGGAGGTGACTGGGAGTACAAATCAAAAAATGAGGGCATCGATCTGCATAGTTTTACATTTTTCACTTGTTGGGATTTCTGACAAACTTTAATTCAACAAACACAATGGAAATTTATTTATTATTTTTAATTTTTAAGATAAGGTAATTATTATTGTCATATTTTATCTTTTTGAGTAAAAGAAACTTATACGATGAAGGTTTGTAGTGATTGATCCTCTTTTGATTGTGACTGATTAAGAAGCGAGACTGCTAGTAAAATTAAGGGCATTGGTCTAGATAGTTTTTGTTTGTCACTTGCTAGAATTTTTGACAAATTCTCATTTAACAAACACAATGAAAATTTATTTATTACTTTTAATTTTTAATATAAGATAATTATTATGTGATATTTTTGCTTTTTGAGTAAAAGAATCTTATGTAATGAGGTTTTGTAGCGATTGGTCCTTTTTTGGTAGTGACTGGCTAGGGTGATGCACCATTGTCATTCCATGTTGAAGAAATTGTAGGTTGTGGAAATGGAGGACTGTCAATTATGTCAAGAGGATTATTGGTTCAAAGGATGAAGTTAGGATAGGTGTTCTTCTGTTGTGGAATCAAAGTGTTTGCATAGGAAAGAAGATGATCTTAAAATTGTTCTAAGGGCTTATAATGCATACAACCATGCACAATGGCTGCAGAAAGATGAGTTGGTGTGCAAATTTAATTTAAGAAATGCTACAACAATGTCAACACATTTTTAATGATATATAGTTTGAATAATATGAATTTGTGAGAGGTAACTCGATGGGGCCAGATTGGAGTTTATAAATATCATGCAGTATGCGAGCTGAGCACACACAAGCCTCCGCACAGGTAACTATTTAAAGTTAGTCAGCAAATGGAAATAGGTTACTTCCACTTCCATGATTCATATGATAACTTCTATGTTATGATTTACGGCAACATACTAACTTTGAAGTTGGTATGCATCTTCTGCAAAATGATGCACTTTATCATTCAATTCAATTGATGCTTACGTCGATCTTCTGTGAAGTTTAAATTCATGAAGCTGATGTCGTTGGAGCCATGATCTTTATTTGCCAATCCAGAAAAACTGAACTTAGCATACTTTTTTTATTCCAGGAAGTATTTAGAAATGTTATATCAAAGACCGAGCCCCCAGAAAATTTTGCTCTCCAGGCTGTGCAAGAAGCTATTAAACCTCAGGTAGCTATTACTTGATAACAAGATTTTTACTTACGATGTGAGGCACAGTCCTTTAAAATATCTTTCACATATTTATATGCTTGTATGCATGAACTCATGCATGCACTTGTACATGCACTTCTAGATTATCTTTACATCTCAGATGCAATTTATTTTTTTGTCGACACCCATGACTAACCCATTTGGTATTTGCTTATTAAAATGCTTTTATGCATATATAGTTACTTCTAAGCTGCACCATCAACAGTAAAGTCTAGGACAGAAAAAACTTATTATTACTGAATTAAACTAAAAATGAGGACTAGAAGTAAAAAAAAAAAAGAAAAAAAGAAAAGAAGGTTCCTAAATGAAATCATCATTAGAATTCATATTGCTTAACTATATTCTGCAGCATGT
This sequence comes from Areca catechu, assembly GCA_021397845.1. Taxonomy (NCBI): domain Eukaryota; kingdom Viridiplantae; phylum Streptophyta; class Magnoliopsida; order Arecales; family Arecaceae; genus Areca; species Areca catechu. The sequence continues at coordinate 89,332,845 of CM038048.1, read as the reverse complement.
CTGGTGATGATCGGTTCCCTTTTATGATAACATAATAAAATCCAATATGCAAATGTTTTTCATACGAGTTTATCAGATATTATCTAATCTTAAATAAAAATTTAATTCAAAGATATTGAAATGTACTAATTATACAATGTAATTTGCTAAGATCTTCTAAATATATCTGCATTGGCTTTGTGTCTATTTCTTATCCTGATTCAAGGATGCAGGTCCCGGCGGGACATCCCACCGGACACCGGGACGGGATACCATTCAATGTGTCGGGATAGGACATCCCGCCAGCGTCCCAGTGTCCCAATCGGGACACCTTGGGACATTCCTTGTCCCGAGTGTTGGGATGAGGCGGGACACGTCCTGTTCTAGGAAAAAATCGGGACAGCCCTGTCTCACGGGATTTAAAACCTTGTTTTGATTGCAACCAATACAATTTGGATTCATACAACTTGAGACTATTTGTCTCAAGTTTTAATATACTAGTGGGATGCTTGAGCATCCCACCATCCTAAATGTCAGGATGAAAAGACTCGGGAAAATGGCTGGGTATGGGATGAGGCATCCACCTTCCTAAGTGTTGGAATGTAGGTTATCTTATTCCAAGGAAAAACTAGGACGATCCCTTCCCATGATATTTTAAACCTGGATTTGTCTACAACCCTTTAATCATAGGTAAAAATGTGGTTTTCTTGAAAAATTTATTATGTATGGCTGTGATACAAATATTATACTGTCTTGCTTATTATTATTTTCCATGTCATAATATGCAAAAAAATTATAATAAAAGCCATTAATTATTCAATGCCCTTTTGAAGAAATATTAGTAGTGTTTTGGCTAGGTGGCGTCCGCTTAGCATGTGAGGTATTATCTACTCTGGTCTGAAGGCTTCACGGAGTCCAAAAGGTGCCTCATGTTGGAGGGTTTAGCCCTTCCTTATAAACTAGACTGCCCCTTGACTCACAACCGATGTCGGACTAAAGGCGCCCTTCTCCTTATCATAAACCCCCTCTTGATTTTACACCACAGCACCCCTCCTCCCTCCCCCAAGTCAAGGGGGAGTCTGCATACGGTCGGGGGTACTATGTATGGCTGGAGGGGCCTTTCCTTTAGTGCCATTTTGTTGTGGCCAAGTGGCGTCTGCTCAGCATGTGAGGTATTTTCTACTCCGGCTCGGAGGCCTCAGGTTTTGCTTTCTCAGACTGGAGTCCAAAAGGCGTCTCACATGGAAAGTGTGGTTTCTTTCTTATAAGCTATAGTCCCCCTTGACTCATAATCAATATGGGACTAATGATGCCCTCCTACTTCAAGAGGTAGTATTGTAATAAGTTGTGAACAATTGCATTTGAGTTTTGGAGAAAAAAATAATTAGTCTACAAAAGGAAGCATATGATACAAAGTGTAATAGATTGATAGGTTTGTGTTGATTTCTTGTTAATGAACTTGTTTCTTTCTTATATATTTTCAATTCTCCATGTTTTCTATTTAATATTGTTCTAAAATATGCAGGTTGTGGTCAAAATAACACTACCTTTTTTTTTTTTTCAAACTTTAGAACCTGCATTTCTATTAGTTGTTGATGCACCTAGGTAATGTATTAAGTTGTTCAAGGAGCATAGAGTGAAAAACAAAAAAAGTTCTGCTCACATGATGACCTTTGTTTTATTTTGTTGTTACATTTTCCCTACATATGGATTTGTTTGCATTTTACAATGTGAAAGTAATTTGATGCAGGCAAGGGGAAGAGGGAGGGAGGGGAAGAAAGTTAGATTCAGAAACTTGTTAGAAAAATACTTATGATGTTATTTTTATTTTTTTTAATTTCTATTATTTTAAATGATCTTTATTTTAAACTGTTGAATTAATCTAGGGATACTCCTTTGTGGACCTTTTCTCTCCTATAAGTGAAATAGTGGCTCTAATTATCTGGAAAATTCCATTTATTTTGTTATATTTTCCCATAAAGCTTAGATACATCAAAGATGGCATGTAGATAAATAATCATTTTCTCTATTCAATTTCTAAGGCCTCATCATTTTCAACTTCTCTTTTCCCTACATTCCATGTTTCACACCTTGTTTGGTTTCGAGCAAGGTCCAGAACACCGATATCGGGAAGTGTATCAGTACGTTCCTTGTTCAATATAGTACTATAGGCATTCAGTACTAAGATAGAGTCTCCATACTATTTTTTCACTCCCGATCATCGTACTACCCAAAGCTGGTTGTTTCGGTTCAGCACTGAGTGGTATGGGGCGGTTCTACTCAATTCGAACCGGTATGGGCTGTTTCAACTTAATACTGAACTGAACCTTGGTAACATGCTAGTGCCTTACCAAGATGGTAAAATAGACCTTGGTGTTGAGTGGTATTGGAGTAGGTTAATCTTATGTTTTCCATTGTGTTCCACTTGGTAATTAGAAGACATTGATTCATTACAAGCAGCGTTAGCAAACATGCTTTTTAAAATTGAATTGGACTTCATGGGTAAACAAGTTGGACTGTCAATTGGCTAGGCTTTTGGTTTGAATAGACTACTTAGATGATTGTTTGAAAATTTGGATGTTTTTTTTTAAACAATTTGAATTGCTGGTTAAGTTGGCCTGAATCCAATGATATTGATTTATATTTGAATACTCAAATTGGGGTGTGGATTTGGGTTTTGCTAATTGATCTCACCCTTATTCCACCATTTCTCAATTTTTCTTCGCAGTTCCACTTGTCCTCTCCCATACCCATAGCATTTGTTAATGATCCTGACTGTGAACAACAAACGTCAAAAGATGCCTCCTAAACCAAATCTATCCCCTCCCCTCGTCTCTCTCATTCTCACTCACTCAGTCCCCTCCCTTGCCTTTCTTAATCCAAGTTCCATCATCGACCTAGAGCTTCGGTAGAGACAAGTAATATCACTTCTCTCTCCCCCTCTCCACCTGCACTTCTATCTGGAATTAGCATTTTTTTAACTTATCGGTCAATTGGAATCATGTGCTATTTCTCCATCATAGTAGGACCCAGGATTGACAGACTTTAGAGTAGTCTGATAGAGAAGTTTGCACTAGGCTTACTTGGTTCCTTTGATCCTTCTATTGATGGTGGATCCTAGGACATAGGAGCAGGGCAATCCATATGCTATGTATCAACATTCTATCCCCACCATCAAAGTTAGCTTCTTTTTATTTGAATCCTATTTTCTTATAATATATATGCTTCGCCTCAATCTATTGATTCTAATTATTTTGTTTTTTGATTTTAGCTATTCTTTGAAAGTGCTCGAAATAAATTAATCGAAGTGTTTTTCCATTGAGAGCCGTTGTGTTTCGTTGTGCTTTAAGATTCATGCTTCGATCGCTTTTGCCTTGATCGCCGGCGATCGACTAAGCTGCAGAGGTCGGTGACGTTGGAGAAGATGGCTGGCACCTTGTCGAGTCGTCTTGATGACCCACAGGGCGGTGCTTGGCCGAAGGGGAGTTAGAAACGGGCGGTGCAAGGGCGCACTGTTTGGGTTCGCCGACACCATCTTCGGTGGAGGTGGACCTGGTGAAATGGCTCGCGGAGGTGGTCATTGTCCCAACGAAGGTATTGAGGGAGAAATCTGAGGATTGCGCAGCCCTGGCGATGGTGGTGCGAAGCTTAGGGTGGTGGGTCTCGATGGAAATGGCATCCAGAGAGTTTCGATTGAGAGCTGGGTTGAAAGGGGAGGTGGCCGGCTTCAATCTAGACAACAGATTTGCCATGTTCTGCTTCCAAGAGGCTGGAGAACGAGAGATGGTGCTTCGCTGGCTGTGGGTAGTCGCAGGCCAGGTGCTGGCAGTGGAGTCCTGGCAACTAGGGTTCTTTTCGTTGGAGGGGGCGATTTGCTCTGCCCTCGTCTGGGTTCGCCTTTCACAGTTGCCGGTGGAGTTTTGGGGTGAGGTGGCGTTGCAAGATGTCCTTCGGCTGGTGGGGGAGCTGTTGTTGGTCGACGAATGCATGACGGAAACGAAGCAGTCGGGGTTCGCCCGGGCTTGCATCCGAATTGACCTCTCCTGGCCGCTTCGACCAGGAGTTTTGAGAATGGGACCGGAGGGACCCTTTTGGTAGTAATTTGTTTTTGAGAGCCTTGATGGCGTCTGCCTCTAGTGCAGCCGTTTCCACACTCCTGATGCTTCTTTCCTAGTCGGAGGTGTTGACGGGGGTGCAACTTTGTCCTTGGAGAGTGTTGTCTACGCTGAAGGGGATGTGGAGAGTGCGGCGGATGGTGGGCTGCATCTGGGAGTGTGGTTAGTGGCCGTTCGATGTTGGAGATCTAGATAGGAGGTGATAGTTGACCACGGGAGGAAGATGACTGAGCCGATTCGGTTTAAGGAAATGAGGAGACCTAGCAAGGAGGCGGTTCGAGCTGAGGCGGGATGGGTTGACCTTGCATCGGATGTCGATGGCTAGATCAAGCTGGCCAAATTTGCTCACTGGTGATCCCCTCCCTGCTCAATGGGTGGTTTGAACGAAGAGGGGGCCACTGGTGATGGAGCATGCCACTTTGCATTGTCGGGGATGGAACGGGCTACCCTTTTTGCAGGAGTGGATCGGGTCAAAATCAAGGGAGACATGCTTGCACTTGCTATGGGTGCGGGTATGGCCCAACCAAAATATGCCCGGTCGCCTGAGTTTGATGCGGGCCGGGTGCCTGTAAAGCATGTGTTAAGGTCTTTGGAGGCTGGGGGGTCCAGTAAGGGAGTAGGGAGGAAGAATAAAGTCTTGGTCAAGGTATCGGCAACCCGCGTTATCTAGGAGAGGCTGCCTGTTGGAGAGGAAGGCCTTGGGGTCTTCTTCTTTGTTGGGGCCTTAGGGGAGGTAGAAGAGTCTTCGATTTAGGAGGATCCTTTACCATACCTTGTTGCCTAGGGGAAGGAGGGTGCACTGAGCAAGGGTCGGAGCCAACGGGGGAGCTTCAGGACTTGAGTCATGAAGATACTATGGGCCGGTTGAGGCAGGCTATCAAGGGGCAGGGGAGAGCCCTTTGCTCATGGACACGCCTACAACTAGGATTGAGATGGATACTCAGACTCAGGGGGTTGCTGGTGTGGACCCCCTCCCCGTCACTTGTCTTCACAAGGATTTTGATTTGGAACTCCTGGGGGCGAGGAAATCCTCATTCCGGACTTTGGCAGAATTGTCCAACAGTACTATTCTGATATTTGTGTCTTGCTTGAGATCCAGCTATCCGAGACAAGCCTTGAATGTGCTAGGTGGTAGATCCAGCTAGCTTGGAGCACTTATGTAGTGGAGTCTACAAGCCTATCAGGAGGGATCTTGGTGATATGGAGACATGACTTGTTGAGGGTGGATGCCTTTCATAGGTGTCACCTGCAGGTTGCCTTAGTCATTTCGGAGGATACCGGTGGCCCTAGCTTCTGTCCAGCACGTACACTAGCACAAAGTACAGGGAGCGAAGGGTGCTATGTTTTGAGATCACCCGACTGACTTTCTAGGGGCTGCCATCTCTTAGTGCTAGGGACTTCAATTGCATTGTGGGCTCCTATGAGAAGATGGGTGGTAGGCAGTATACTGACAGCATTGAGTCCAGGGAGTCAAGGACTTTATTGGCATTGCGGGTTTGATTGTTCTTGGTTATTCTCTATCCTGGTTTACTTGGTGCAATAACTGTCTGGGAGTTGCCAGGATTTGGAAAAGGATTAATCGGGTGCTTGTCACAACCGGTTGGCTCCAGCATTTCTTGAGATACCAGGTGTAGCATCTTTCGAGGATTGCATCAGATCACAGCTCGATTCTCATCACCACTGATGGTCCGCATATGTCCAGGCCTTCGTTTCGATTTAAGAAGTTATGAATTTTTTATTTGAGATCGTGGGATCTGATCAGGGAGGTGTAGAGGATGCTGATTTGTGGAGATGCGAGGTATCGTATTACTCGAAGGCTGGAGCTCGCTAGGCGTAGGTTCCTTCGGTGGAACCAGTTCGAGGTTGATGACATATTCAGGAGGATCGAGGAGGTCGAGGTGGATATTTTGATTCTGCAGATGAGAGAGGACCAGGAGGGGGACCTCCAGGAGTCTGATTTGAGGGAGCTTCGTTATAAGCTCTCGTCGCACCATTCCCTTCTAAGATAGCATGAGACTTTCTGGAGGCAAAAATCTAGGATGTAGTGGATCAAGGAGGGTGATCGGAATACTAAATTCTTCCATCATTTTACTATGATCTGGAGGGTGGCCAACCGTTTCAGGTAGTTGAAGGAGAGTGACAGTATAGTGGTGATTGATGATGATAAGGTCAGGAGGTAGGTTTATCAGTTCTTTAGATCTCGATGGACCTTGTTTCTAGATGAGGATGAGTACCTTTGGTTCTCCAATTGCTGGACCACATCTTTGATCAAGAGAATGTGGAACTGACTCGTATGGTGTCTGATGTGGAGGTTCGTAAGGCCCTTTGGTCCCTTGGGAAGGACAAGGCCCCTGAGTCGGATGGCTTTTCCCCTTTTCTTCCGCCGCTACTAGTCCATTATTGGGAGAGAGGTGTTCGAGGTGGTGCAGGCGGTCTTTCACTCCAACGACATCCCTGGAGAGTGGAAGAAGACATTGATTATTCTTGTCCCCAAGAGGTTCGATGCTTTTATTCCGGGTCATTTTAGATCGATCAACCTATGCACCACCCTCTACAAGGTGTGTGCTAAGTTCTTGGTCGGGTGGCTGCAGTTAATAGTGCCTCGTCTCATCAGTCCCGAGCAGGAGACCTTTGTAAGTGGACATAGCATCACCGACAATGTCCTTCTTGCCCAATTCATGCATGACCTTCGGCTCGCTCCCATCTGGTAGAGTGCTATAGCAATCAAGCTAGATATGGAGCTGGTTTACGATCAAATGAGCTGGCAGTTCCTTCGGTGGATGCTCCATGACTTCGCCCTCCAGGATAGGTGGATCATGAACTGTGTGGAGGGTCCCAGCTTTGCTATTTTATTAAATGGAGCCCCGATGGAGTACTTATATTCGACTGTCGGACTTTGCCAAGGTTGTCTCATTTCTCCCAACTTGTTCATTTTATGTGCTGATGTTTTGTCTCGTGCTTTGAGAACTGCGGTTCAGGATTCGGAGCTTGAGCCCTACTAGTCCGTCATTGAAGCGCAGCCGCTCTCGCACTTTTTTTTTGCAAATGATTGTCTTCTGATCGATCGAGCCTTAGTTCGGAATGCGAGGTGCTTCGCAACCATTGTTGAGGCATATTGTCAGGTCTCTGGTCAGCTTGTGAACTTCCAAAAGTCTTTGATCTTCTTCGATCTTAAAACGAAGGCATAGTTGAAGCAGGCGATTCGTGCTAGGTTGGGGATCTTGGAGCAAATCGGGGCTTTAACCTATCTAGGCATTTCTATGATAGGAAGAGATTTCGGAGAGTGATTGTAGGCCCATGGAGTAGCGTGTCTGTGACCATCTCGATGGCTGGCAGGCTAATGCCTTATCCATGATGGGCAAGACCAACCTCATCAGATCAGTCCTCAATTCCATGCCCATTGACTTCTTGGCGAATACTGTTGTGTCTAGTTCTTGTCTTAGGATGTTGGAGCAGCTATTCCAGAATTTCCTGTGGGCCTCTGTGCACAACAGTCGTGGGCTGCACTTGATATCTTGGAAGATAGTTTGTCAGCCCTTGAGAGACGGAGGCCTTGGGATCCATTTCTTGCTGGCCAGGAGGGAGATTTTGATTGCCAGACATGCTGCAAGATACATTCTTCAGCCAAATTGCTTATGGAGCAAAGTGATGAGGGCTGATATGGGACTTGGAGCCAGAGATCTCAGATTCAATCTGCTTGGGGATGTTTCTTCATATGGAAGGAGATCTGTGCCTGCGGCCTGACAGTGTTGGCCTAGGTTAGATGGTTAATTGGAGATGGGACCTCAATTGATGTAAATCAAGATGCCTAGATCTCCAACCTGCCACTTTCCTGCTGGCTGACCTAGTTAGCATAGAGATGGACGACCACTTATAAGTCTGTGACTTGCTTATTGTTGATGGCGGAGGTTGGAGAGCTCAGGATGTCTTCCAGCTCTTTGGAGGCTAGCTTGTTGATAGGATTTTTGCCATTCCCATTCTTGTTCATTGTAGCCAGGATTTGAGGGTGTGGGGCCGATTATGCTGTTTTAACGCTCATTCTAGGGCCCTTGCCGAGTTGTACAGGATCCCACCTGAGACTACGATCATGGCCGCTTGGATCTGGAAAGTGATCGTCCATCCTAGGTAGGGGTGGCAATTGGGTCCGGTCGAGCATATACGGGTTGGGTCAGAAAAGCCTCAACCTGAACCTGACTTGCTTATTAAATGGGTTGTAATTTAAAACCTGAACCTGACCCATTTATTAAGCAGGTAACCCGACCTGACCTGTTTAACCCGTTTATTAAACGGGTAACTTGCTAACCCGACATGTTTAATAAATGAATAACATGTTTATCCAACCCAACCCGATCCAACCTGTTTAATAAACAGATAACATGTTTACCTAATCTGACTTGATCCGACCCGATCCTATATTAAATGGGTTAAACGGGTTAAACAGGTTGGGCCTAAAAAACTTGAACCCAATCCGTTTATTAAATGGATTAAACTGGTCGATCCATTTATGACTCGAACCCGTTTATCCCAAATCCAAACTTGTTTATTACGGGTCGAATACGGATCGGATTGGTAGGTCGGGTTATAAATTGCCACCCTTAATCCTAGGGTGCTCTTTCTTTAGAAGATTGCTTGGGATTGCTTTCCGATGCGTGTGCTTCTCAAGGGTAGTGGTATGGATTTACTAATTTCTTGTCTAGTTTGCGGCTTGGAGGATGAGTTTATGGAGTATGCTCTCTTGCACTGTGCAAGGATGAGGTTGATTTGGAGGATGGCCCAAAATTAGACCTAGGAGGGCGCTAAGGGCCCTTGGCTGAGTCCCTTTCTAGATGTGCTCCGTCAGTGTTCGTCCATGGAAACTGGTCGTCTTGCTTATATCTCTTATCAAATCTGGTTGCCCAGAAATAGCTTGGTGTTTGAGGCCAAGGTTATTCTTGCGCACCGAGTGCTTGAGAGAGCTGTCTGCATGGCGGTGGAGTGTCATTAGTTTGACGCTGCTGGCCCATCCCTTGAGGCCCTGGGATCCTGGGGCTCCCATGCTACTTTGGCAGCGAACCAGAGGGTTATTTTCATTTCTTGGGAGCCCCCTCTTTGATGGTAGCGTTTAGGGTGCCAAGGGAAGTGCTGGCTATGTCATCTAGGATTCTGATGGCAGGCTTCTAGTAGCCGGTGGCTTATGTCTCTTCGAGCCATCTGTCCTGAAAGTTGAGCTCAGAGCCACTTGAACGGGTATCATTTGTGCCAAGTAAGACTTGCAGGTGGAGAGGATCTTCATTGAGGGGGATTCTGTCACCATTGTTGCTTAGATTCAGGATGAGACGAAGTTGCGCCAGACCCACCTGCTCCTTTAGGATATTTGGAGCCCCTCCGTGGTGCTGCTGCCATGACTATTCATCATGTTTTTCGGGAGGTGAACAGTGCGGTAGACTGGGTTGCATCCTACATTAATGAGCACTCCGAAGACAACCTGGCGCAAAGATGCTGGCCTCCCGTGAGCACTTGAAGATTTTTTGTATCTTGACTCTATGGGTTGCTCTCACATATAAGTTGTGTGACCACCCATTTGTATTAAAGAAAAAGTGCTTGAAGAAATTGGGAAAGTTTTCAAAGTTTTAATTATTAGATATTATATATTACATTTATAATTCCAATTTATTTTTTGGATTTTTGTATATATACCCTTCTAAAAATTTAAATTTATGTAAATACCCTTTTTAAATTAATATTTACATGTATACCCTTATAAAATTCTTGTTTTGCATGTATACTTTTTTTTTTTTGTATATGTACCTACATCATCTAATGCCATTAAAAAATTAATGGTTTAAAATTAAAATGACTGAAATATTTTTGTGTAGTGTGCAAAAAGAAAAATTTATGAGGGTATATATGCAAAAAGCAATTTTATTGAGGGTATTCATGCAAATTTGAATGTTTGGTAGGGTATACATGCAAAGAACTATTTTAAAGTATACCTCTTTTGATTTGTTAATTCTTTCCTTATTCTAACGGGAGAAAAATTAACATGCACAACTAAAATAATGAATATACTTAATTTATTGACTTATATAGATAAAAGATTTTTTTTAACCAAATGATAGATCAAAATTGTTTTATCTAGAAAATAGATAGATCACAACTATCTATGTTTCCTCTAATGTATAACAATATACTTTTGTGAAAAGTGCCTAAATTTGATTTTAGGTGGATTGTTTGTATATTTGCATGGAATGAATATTGTTGTGGATTTGGCTATTATGTAACAATGAGAATTTATAATCTTATTAAATTTTATTTTAATTTTTTTTATCAAAAATGCCTCTATGAATTGTACAAGGTATACCATACCGTATAGAGTATAAAATCAAGTCTACCATGTATATCATACTGTATAAAAAATTCTTGAGAGAACTCGGGTCATGTTAACCATACCAAGTCAAGCTTTTTAAAGTTTTTCTTGAGGTTTTGTGAAGTCGTTGCCAAGGATGATAATTGGATAGCCCTTCAACCAAGTCTAGATAAAATAAATAAAAATCAAATTAGAGTTTTTTTGCATGTATACCTTTCAAAACATTCAAATTTGTGTGAATATCCTAGTAAAATTGTTACTTGCATTTGTATCCTTATATATATATATATATACTTTTTTGCACATCTACCCATAAGAGTACTTCAATCATTTTAATTTTAAACCGTTAATTTTTTAATAGCATTAGATGATATGGGTATATATGCAAAAAAACAAGGAAAAAGAAGGGCATATGTGTGAAACAAGTATTTTATGAGGATATATGTAAATATTAATTTTGAAAAGGATACTTTGCAAATTTGAATATTTAGGAGGGTATATATGCCAAAAAAATCTATGAATTATTGATATGTCCTGGTTTGATTCCGGTTGACCCCATGGTTGAATTGATAATGCATAAGCTGGTCATTTTTCTAATTCAATCGATAGTCCTGATTTTAAATCATTGTATGCATAAGCTGATTGTCCCCTTAGGTGCAATACCATGCACCTAAGGGGACAAGTTCTCCTAGAACAGCATCTGATGGGTTTCGACCTGGCCTTCTCAAAATGCTTCTCTTTTTCTTTAATTTTTTGAAATTGATTTGCTCTTAAATTTCTCAATTTGTATTTTCAGCATAGAAATTTGCCTTCACTTTCTAACAGATCTTTCTCTTTTCTTCCATTCACAATGAAAAATCTTTGGCATAGGAACATATGTGATAATGATTGCAAAATTGTCAGATTTCATCTGCAAGGGTATAGAGGTAGAGGAGGAGGGGGAGGAGGAGGTGGGGGGCGGGGTCGGACACTACTTAGAAAATGAAATCGCATCTTGCAAAATTGAGAGAGAACAGGGAAAGAGATACAATAATAGGTCCTTTTGTTTCACAATATGTAGGAGGACAAACCATAATGATGTTTTCTCATTTATAAACTCTAATTGAAAAATAACGACAAAAAATATAGAAGGAAATTTTTTAAGATCCAAGCTTCCAAGTTTTACATATTTTATCAATGTGCATCTATATATGTATTGCAACATGTAAATACATGAGCATGTATTGTGTACGGGCTACAGACCAATATTCATACATAGACATTTGTATCTATGTTTTTATATATTTGTATATGTCCATCCATTATGTTGCATAATTTATTCAATGTTCTTGTGCCATATGATTTTCCTCCAGTTGCAGTTCCTATGTTACAAAATTGGAATTCTTCATTGACTAATTATTTGGTAATTTGTTAACTAATGTTTCCTATTTAACATCCTCAACAGAGGCAAACTGTATTGGTCCAAGAAGAGAATCAATCTCTGGAAAATGCTTTTCGAACATTACTTCAGGAACTAGTGGTGAGCTACTATATCGTGTACACTTTTCATTATTTTTATGCTTTATCCATCAATCACTGCATTATTATATTGGAAGAGGATGCAATTATGTTTTTGTTACTGTTCCTATTTCTCTGTAAAATATGAGTTTTCTTAGAAAAAATTACATGTCTTTGCTCATAGCAAGTTTTTCACCATGATCAGAAAAGTTTTTAACTGTATTCTTAATTTATCTTATGCAGTTAATGGTAGATAATATGCTCTTGGCGACTCAATTTTAGATGCTAATATTGCTTTACATTTTTTTATGCTTAGTCAGCTGCAGTTCGATCAGGTGAAAGGATGATGCAATATGGACAATCTATTGATGGAGAAAATATTCGTGGGCAAATACCATGCCTTCTTGGTTTGTAGATGTCAATTCAGTTGTCTAAATTTTGTTTCTTCTTGGAAAACTCTTATTGGTTTTCATCTATGTTGTGGGGCTTTAAATATGCACAAACACATCGGATGCATTAAGCATGCACATAAACATCTCCCTGAGATCTTTCCTTTTTTGTTGGTTTGTTAGACATCGTGCTATATCTTTGTGAAAGAGGACATGTTGAAGGTGGTATGATATTCCAGCTATTAGAAGATTTAACAGAAATGTCAACCATGAAAGACTGCAAAGAAGTTTTTGCATATATTGAGAGCAAGCAAGATATCTTGGGAAAGGTGTGTAGAAGTTGAATATTGGAGAGCTACTATAGTTTTTTATGTATTGTTTATCATTTTCTGATAAATAATTTTTACAGTTTTTTTGTTTAATGGCTATTGTACTATTGAATATTCTGGTTGGATTGCTTGCAGCAAGAGCTCTTTGGACGAGGAAAGCTTGTCATGCTGAGGACATGCAATCAGCTTCTTCGAAGACTGTCAAAGGTTTAAATCACGGCAACTGATTTCTTTTTTGTATAGCTAAATATATAATTTAGGATTTCATGCAGTTAGTATCTAATCAGTAACTCACTAACTGTAGTAGATGAAAGGGTTGAAAATTATTCAGATAATTTTAGTCTAACCTGACTTATTTGTTGTATTCTTTGCGTGCAATGAAAAAAAATGATATCTTCTGTATCTAAGTTTTTTCCCAGCTCATCAAACCCTAAATGTTTAAAGAGTATTTACTATTAATTGAATAAATAGAGAATAAAATTAAAGTTGTGTCCTTTATAATGTCCTTGGACAAAAGGTTTCATTAAAGTTTTTTTTTTTTTGGGTACATATTAGAGATAAACAAATTTTTTTTGGGCCAAGAGAAATTATGTGAAGAAGTGTATTACAAATGAGGTGAAGTTAAATACAAGATCATGCTTACTAAATGCTGATAGTTTTGAGTTTACATGGTAATGCCACATAAGTGAATTTAGCATTAAAAAATTGCAGGTTCATCCTGGACTTCTTGGATGAATATAAAACTACATGCATTCATATATATTGTTTATTGCACCATTGTTTTTACTAAAGACAAGTGCCCCTGAAGATAGGACCCAATTTGTCATCCCTCTAATATTTGTTATAAAATCTTTATCTCCTGTAAACTTGGTTATTTTAAGACCTCCATCCAACTTTGGACTCCCATGCTATCATCTCCTACCTTGTTGTCCATTACAACATTGCCACCCTAAAATGACAGGGTGCTTGCATTTCTTTACCCCCTCCACTGTTAACAACTTATCCCACTCCAGTCCTCTCCATATGAGGTGCTCCATATCATTGTAATCTTGGAGAACAAGACTCTGACAAGGAGTTACTTGGTCCAGAAACTAGGTTCAAGTGCCTATTGAGCCCCTAGTCTACCTTGACATATGTGGATGTCCTCAATCTAGGGAGGCATGGCCTGCTAAATGCTGTAAATCTAGACGACAAATTGACAGAAAATCCTATCTTTTGATGCTTGGATGTTGAGGAAAAAAGCTATTAAACAAGTTGCAGCAAACACTTCATAAACTTTGCCAGCAAGAAATCCTAATCACCCTGATACAGGGACATGTGAGCAAATCCATCCTTTTGTCGCAAAAATAAAGTATTTTTAGTCAACATTCTTTTAACCAAGGATCGCTGAATCGGTTCCGGGACCCGTACCGATCAGTGACCGGTACGGTACGGTACCATACCGTACGATATTGATATAGGTACCGGTCTTGGTGAATTGAGAAAAAATTATCTTCCTCTCCCTTCTCAAGCATAGATCGCTGAACCGGACTTGAATCGGACCCGAACCGGATTGAACCGCGCCGTGCCGGTCCGAACCGACCTGTGCCATACCGAACTGACCCGTACCTGTCCGGTTTAGGTCAAGTTTTATGGTTCTGGTTTCGAGCCTTTTTTAGGACTGAACCGTACTAGTTTTTGACTGGTATGGTATGGTACGCCCCGAACTGAACGATTCAAGATGGTATTGTAAACCCTGCTTTTAACTATGTGGGCTATTAAGGTAGTATAAATCATCAGGGACCAAGTTTTAGCACAGTAAGATCATTGTGTGCATAATTGATTATGCCTTTATGAACCTTCCTCGTTACTCACTGCAATTGGGTTAAGCAGTGCCTTTAGTCACTTTGATTTTAAGATATTTGGTAAAATTTTTGAAGGAGATTTCTAGCTCCTCCAAACGTTGAAAAAGATCTAGAAAAAAAAGCTCCAATTTTGGGCTTTTGGACAAAAGCTCTACTTAAAACATGTTGGGAAGTTGTTTTTTCTTTTTCTTTTTTTTTTTTTTGGGGGGGGGGGAGGGGGGGAAGTTCACTTGCAACCCCAGGTTTGGGTCTTGACGACATTTTTTTTAGAAAATAAATTAAAATACTTTTTATTGCCATAATGATGCAATTAATGATTTTGAGTTTAATGTTATGAAGAGTATCTTCTTTGTTTTGAGTTGAGTCTTAAGTTTGTCTTTTTATTGTTGTTATGATATTTTTTGTAACTTGGTATTCACCTATAAAAAATATTATATTATTTGTAATATTATGTAGATTAAAACATAAAGCTGATTTATAAATTAGCAATGCTTTATAAAAATAGTTTTTGATAGTTTAATATAATATTACTATATTATAATAATATTATACTAAAATGCTATTGTAATATTGTATTAAAAAAATGTAATTATATTTATTACATAATAATAATAATATTATTATAATATATTATTATCTTGTATAGTAAATACAAAAAAATTATTATTTAGTATATTATTTAGATTAAAATATTAAAATACATAATTTACAAATTAAGAACTTTTGATAGCACAAAAAGTTAGACATTATCCTTTATTGTTATT
This sequence comes from Areca catechu, assembly GCA_021397845.1. Classification (NCBI taxonomy): domain Eukaryota; kingdom Viridiplantae; phylum Streptophyta; class Magnoliopsida; order Arecales; family Arecaceae; genus Areca; species Areca catechu. Next base: position 89,317,582 of record CM038048.1, on the reverse strand, counting down.
TTTGGATACTAAAGGTACTTTCTTAGTTTGGTTACCAAATGGATGTTTTCCATGGCACTTGTGACATATAGTTGTCAAACAGTAAATAGCTTTTTATTAAAAGCTCTACTGGCAAAATCTCTATCGTAGAAAGCTTTAGCAATGTCAAATGGGGCCTAAGCTCTACTATAGCTTTAAAAGAGGGAGGGGGCCATGGAGTAGATCTTGTATTTGGCCATGCTATATGTAAAGGAATTTGGATTTACAATGGAGATGCTTCAGTGATGTTATATTCCTATCAAGTGTATTTACCTAACATTTTTAACTTCTTATGAAGCATATCTTGAATAGCGATGGTGAAAGGACTTGTGGATATTTGACTTGCTTGAAAGTTTCTATGATCGTAAGAATGAAGAATATAGGTAGGGAAACGAATATGTTGGGCTGGCCCAATGACTTGGCCTGAGAAGAACCGGTTTTGGGCCAAGAATTTTAACCTTGAAGCTTGATCTCGCCAAATTTTGGAAGAGTTTAAATTATTCCAGGCCTGGTGGAGCCTAAGGTATTAGGTTAAAATAAATAGTGGCCAAGTTCGTGAAGGCAGTTAAGTTGTTCTTAGTTGATAGGGGTTTTAATTGCCTAGGCAGACTGCCTAGGGATTTAAGTAGTCCTAGGCAGTAAAAAGATGGGATATAAATTCTAAAGATAGCATGACTAATTTTTTTGTTTTTCCCCTGCTGATACATAAAAATAACCAATTACACCATTGTGGCATAAAAACTGCCTAAGCAGTCCTTTTTTTCTCCTAGTGATGCATATAAGTAACCAAATACATGATTACAGCATGAGGGGACTCAAGATTAATCCAAACCATGGCATGATTTCATCACATTTTAACCGGCCAAGTTAAATATAAGAGTGATATGTTATAAGAAAAGCAACTTGTTAAAATTAAGTTTGAAAAGTACAACATGTAAAGCTCATAAGTCAAAATTGAAATCCCACATTTGGATTGTAAAAATCAAAGATTGCAATAGGGGGGTAATAGTGAACGGAAAGAAAAAACTGAGGAAAAGAACTTTAGATGGGCAAAAAATATGGATGAGAAGAAGAAGAGAAGAGGAAGGGGAGAAGAACAAGGAAGGATCTTTCAAATGAGAAGGGGAAGAAGAGGATGAATAACATGAGAAGAGAAAAAGAAGATAAATAAAAAGAGTATGAAAAAATGAGAAAAGAAATATGGGGTGCTTTGGTGGTTGAGTGACTGTCGGCAGCCTACTGGAGGGCTGCTGGCTGAAGGGTGACTGTTGGAGGCCTCCATGAGGGCATCTATTTGGTGGTGCATAGGTGGATGGGCAGAGGGTGGAGGGCTAATTACTTGCCTTAGCTTCAACTAATGAGGGAGGCTTTGGGTTGGTAAAGATGGTGTAGAGTATGAGATAGGTGAAAATATCTTTTTAAGTTATGCTATTTTCGCTCCTTACTTAAAAATTACAATGAGTTTATTTTTCATAATAATAGAAGTAAAATAAAGTGAGAAATATATAATAAGAAAAGGACTATGTGTCTTCTAGTATGAGAGTGCCTAGTCAACCACTACCTTGGCAGTCCAGGCCTAAATGCTAGGCAGCATGCCTTGGTGCCTGGGCAGCATTTTTGACAATGTTGTAGGGGCCTAGTGTTGGCGTAGCTTAGCACCTAGCCTGATATAATAACCAAAGATAGACCGGGCTTCAACTTGAGAAATTTGGGCCTATTTTAGGTTGTGTAGGTTCAGGCTTAAGCTTTTAAGCAGGGTTTCCTTAATCGGACCGAACCGTCCGGTTCAGGTTGTATTATATCGTATCGGCCAAGAACCAAGATGGTTCGGTTGTGGAAAATGGTCCGGACCCCTGGATCGTCCGAAATATCCCAGAATCGGACCAACATGGTACGGTTCAGCCTTGAACCGTGCATTTCGGCTTGGTTTAGTCCGGTTCGAATTTGGTTCAAGTTGGACACTCTAGCCATGTGAAGGGGGTTTTAATATGACTGAGAGTCTGAGAGGCTCTCAGTTTCACAGAGAAGCTTATTTTTTCTATCCAACCCATTCTAACCTATACAACTCGAGAAAATACAAGAAAACTTAGAAAAAATATCGATTAAAGGTATGTAGATCTATTCTCTCTCTTTCTTGTTCTTCCCCGTCTTTTTAAAAAAATCATAAAAAATGAAAAAAGAAGGGAAAACTATGTCAATTTTTTTTATTTTGGCATGATTTTAGAATATATTATAGATCTATGAAGTCTATATAGCCCAGGGCATCTTAGGATTTGATTTTGCTATCAGTATATTCGGATGGACTCTCCACAGCCATATCATCAGTATTAGGATATTTCTTAGTATCAGGACCTCAACGAATGATCTGTGATGTGTTATAATTTAACATGCATATCTCCTGGGATGGCCGTAGAGATTACAATGCTGCTTGTTTAGAGAGATGGATTGATCTTTCTATTAAGTTTATCAATTATCTCGATATTTATGAACATCGACACTCAATTAGATTCTAAATATCGGTATGTAACTATGCATTGGTTATTTATTTTCAAATTTTGAGCATTTTAAGGTTTAATGATATTTAATCCATATATTGATAATTTAAAAATTAGAAATCTAGGAAGTCAAATTCACATTACATGTGATTAAGAGTGTATTGAAGTATGCAAACATCAATTAGCATTAACAAATATCTATTTGAACCTAAAAACATTCAATAAATCCTAAAAAAATAATTTAAAATCACAAAAAACCAATATATATATATATGTATATGTTTTTTGCGTGCCCGTTTGATCGGCATGCTTGCTGTACCATGTATTGGTACCGTACCAAACCGGTACGGTTCTTGATATTGGTTCAACGATCCTTGCTTTCAAGTCTAGGCTTTCTTTTGGGTTAAGCTAATGCTAATCGGCATTACATACCAAGTTTGATTCCTTTTTAAGTTCCTTATAAAGCTTGTGTATGATTGACAAGCACAAATTTGAGTTCAGAGTATTTGTTTTGGATTTTGCAGTCTCTTGATAAGATTGATTTCTGTCTCTAACTATTGCTGTCCTAGAATTTGAAACATGTGATGCGCTTGATACAGAGGATAAATGGCATGGCTTAATCTGTGACAAAGAACCTATTATACATTGTGATAAACAAATTTGGTTGGAAAGTTAAAAATAAAATCTCAAAAATTCTATGGTGCACAGATATGATCTTGCATAAACATAAGTTTTATCAGATCTATGGTTCCCATCCCCCCCCCCTCCTCCCTTTTCATCCCTTTACTTTGCAACAATGTTTGAAATTCTTTGGATGTTACTAATTCTCCTAATTATATTACCCATGATGGCAGGACTTCTAATGGCGGTAGTATTCGTGGATATCTAGTGAAGTTAATGGATGGTAGCGGTGGTTGATCAAAATAGGAGAGTGGCAATGATTTTTGGGGGAAAGTCTAATCATAAAAGTAGAGAATATTTAAGACAGAATTTAGTGGAAAAAGCTGTGCAGCCCAACAGAAATATGAGATAATAATTCCATGTGAACTGATGGAGTCCTAGCATGCCATGTAAATTTTTTTTTCTAGCCTGGCTTCAGGAGGAGCCTACTTAATACTTACCAATAAAAGTCTGGCTGCTAGAGTAGAGGGGTTCTGCTATTATATATATAGTAGTGATAGAAAATATAAAAAAATAAAAAAAATATTAGTAAGAAAGTGGGGAGGTATCTTGTATGCAATGCGCGTGACAGAAAAGAATGGGGCTCCAGAGAATCTTTTTAAAGACATTCACTGTAGAATGGAGTATTTTAGTAGCGCTTGGATTGTTCTTTTTTCAGTGATTTGTTGGGCCAGGATACTTACAGGTAGGAGGTATGGTGGGAAAACTATTTTCCTGGGGTCCTGAAGCCGTGCATCTTCATGCCTTGGCTGGTCCCTTGAAACCAGCCTCTAGGTTTTCCCATTAAATATATAGTAAGAAGTAAGATTATATCTAGTAATGTTGTCTATCATCTTCTCATGAGTTTTTGGTGGGGCTTTCTGACTGTGTTGATTGAACTTAAGGGAATCTGAAGTTGGGTTTTTGTTATTCTTTTGCTATTAGGTCAAAAGATATGCAGGAGTAGGAGGACAGAGAGGGAGAGGGGGAATGCGACCAAAGTTCTTTTACTCTTTGTACTAAAGGATCGGTAGATATTTTGGATGTGGAATTCTTTGGATGTCCAGCTTAAAATGGAGCACAAGGCTATGTTTATGATTGTTATTTCTCATTACAGTCTGTGAACCTTAGCTGTCTACTGTACTACTACTATCCTTTTTGATAGTTATAAATAGAAGCGTATAAATAACTCGATGGTAAAACAATTGACTTTTTAAGATTACCTGTATTTCATTTGTAAATGAATGATTGTTTTGTTCTGATAGTCTTCCTATGTGGCAAATTTATTTTCTACTCTTAGTGAATTAGTTACAATATTTGTATACTTTTGGTTCAATTAAAATTTCCACTTTTATAATAATCATACTCTATAGAGGACTTAGCATTACTGCTCCATTGTAACATTTTCAAATTTCCAGGCAAATGATGTGGTATTTTGTGGACGTATTCTTATGTTTCTTGCCCATTTTTTCCCATTATCAGAGCGCTCAGGTTTCTGTGTATCTCTTCATCCTTCATCTCTCCTGTTGATAATTATCTTTTGTCAGTCACATCACTTCTTTTACAATCCAATTTTACAGCTGTTAATATTAAGGGAGTCTTCAACACATCAAATGAAACAAAGTATGAAAAAGATGCTCCTGCCGGTATGTAAAATCAAGCAATTTATGTTTTTTGGAGTTGGTCATTGCCTTTTCTTGTTTTCTTACTTAAAGTATTTTTTTTCTCTTTGGTATTTCTATTTCAATATGATGTCCTTTTAAATGTCCCAGGGGTTGCAGTTGATTTTAACTTCTACAAGACCTTTTGGAGTTTACAGGTTAGATTATCCTACATTAGTCTGTCAAGGATCTTAACTTCTACTGCTTTCCTGGAGTTATTAGCGTGTTGCCTTCCATGGTCATTTCCTTGCTGGACATTTACAGTTAGTACTAGCTCTGTGAACAAGATAATTTGGAGAATGCAAGCATAAGATCACATATGAATGATTGAAACATTAACTGATCAAAATAAATTTTCTGGATATTATAGAGAAAATCTTTTTGGGAAAAAATATTGTACCTTTGTTAATGCTATTTATTTTTTTGTTATGAAAGGTCAAGAATGTTATAAATATTTTGGATTTCAGATTTGATCTGCTGTCAGAGATATGATGACTCCAAGGTGGAATTTGGTCCTTATATGATATAATCAACTTGCTAGAAGGACCTTGTGCCATCCTGCCTGTTGTACCTATTAAAATTGATGAAACCTCTTATGAAAATTATAGGACATAGTGATGTGAATAAAGTTTTTGACTGTTGAGCTGGATAAATGGTGTCATATCCTTGAATTTGTACCATGGAATAACAAATTTCTTTAAGATCCTTACAAATCCAAAAATATAATGATACTTACATTAGCATGGAATACTGAAATTTGTCACTATACAATTACATAGTGCAGCTCGGACCATGTCCGATGACATGTCCTGATGGTAGACAGCTTATCATTTCTGCAGAGGATGAACAGGTTCTCTGCATTGTGCTTCATAGATGATGAATCTTGCAGAGATTGCCCAAGAAGAAAACATGGTTTACACCAGAAGATATAGTTTGATAGTAACCACCTAATACATTTAACTATAAAATATGGATAACAGTATATACAGTAATTAATGTGTCGCTTATTTATCAGTTTATACACTTCATGCCCCTACTTTACTGCCCAATTTAGTGGAGGGATGTGCTCATGGTTTTCGGAACCGTCCTGAACCTCCCGGTTCGGGGCGTACTGAACCATACCAACCAAGAACTGGTACGGTTTGGTCTTGAAAAACAGTCCAGGATCCTGGACCATCCAAAATCACCTGAACTGGACCAGTATGGTAGGTACTGTACCGGTATGTTTTGTCCGGTTCAAGCTTGGTTCGGCCCGGTTTGAATCCGGTTCAGGTCGGACAATTTAGCCATGAGGAAGAGGGGGTTTTTCTCACTTTCACCAAGGCCGATACATATACCGGTATTGTATGGTACCGTACTGTACCATACCGGCCACTGATCGGTACAGATCCCGGTACTAGTTCAACGATCCTTAGATGTGCTAGATACTATCTTTACTGCTTGGACAATTAGACATCCAACCCATAATTAGGACAACCCAATTGCAAAAGTGGAGCTTTACCGATTGAGCTGTACCCCCCTCCTGCCTGAGCTAAGTTGGTTTTGGCTGCACGATGCTTGTATTGTTCTCCCGCTATCCCATTTTCGTGGTTTTGGCTGCTCCCATTTTGCTTGCTACTGCTATGGGAATGGCGTTTGCTCTCTTTTCCTTTGGCTACTAAGATGTTTCAATTTGCCAGGCTGTCTTGCCTGCCCATGGATTCAGCAGTAGTTTGAAATGTTTACCTATTAAAAAATGTGGAAAATCCTTTCAAAATCCTGTGGAAAATCTCATATATTCAGAAACTATAGCAAATAAACTTTATATCGTTTAGCTATTCACTCTGTTTGCATGTACTAGTTGAATGTTTGGCAAGTTACATTAAATTCAAGTATTAAACTCATCCTAGTTCTGTGTTTATAATAACTTTTGTGGGAATCCTTTCAAAATCCTGTGGAAAATCTCATGCATTCAGAAACTATAGCAAATAAACTTTATATCTTTTAGATATTCACTCTGTTTGCATGTACTAGTGGAACATATGGCAAGTTACATTAAATTCAAGTACTAAACTCGTTCTAGTTCTGTGCTTATAACAACTTTTGTGGTTCTTGTGAACTTATTTTTTCTCCTTTTCTCAGGAGCATTTCAGTAACCCAGCTTCCACAACACTTGCCCCATCCAAGTGGCAAAAGTTTGCTTCTAACTTAATGGTATACATGTTTGTTTATATTTTACTAAATTCTCTTAGATGTCCATTGAGTTATCTCATGCCATTCTGCAATGGAACTTCCTTTTCTGAATCAATTTTAACTGCTTACAGTTCATTGTTTACTGAGATCATATTCGTTTAGGTTGTCTTAGATACATTTGAAGCTCAGCCTTTGTGTGACGATGATGGAAATGCAAATACTCTTGAACAAGAGGAAGCTACTTTCAGCATTAAGTACTTGACAAGCAGTAAATTAATGGGGTTAGAGGTAAATATGGATAAAAGAGTATGTTTATTTATCTTATAAATTACATTCATTTTTTAGATGTCCTAATATATTTCCATTTGATATATTTACTTGTACAGTTGAAAGATCCTAGTTTTCGCCGCCATATCCTTGTTCAATGCCTTATATTGTTCGACTATCTAAAGGTATGCTACCTGTTTGCATACATCTTACAGGCATTTGTATTATCGTATATGCAAGTATTTTTTTTCTTTTCATATGTGCATTGCATTCATTCGGAAACTATTTAAAATCTACATTACTCGGATGCATAGCTAAAGTACTGGCATTTGTTGCTTAGAAATGGATATGAATATGGTACTTTGGCATGAACTTGCGATGAGAAATTTTTAAAGATTGGGACCCCATGCTTTGATGTGCACCCTTATTTGACACTCATATTGAAGTCCACCATAATTGAAATTTCTAATTTGGTTAGAGCAATTAGATTTCACATCCAACTTTATATGCTCTTTCATGCTCAATTCATCGTAAATAGTTCTGTCATTAAAGAACCAGCCCACCAACTTCCCATCATTTCTCTTGAACTGTGAGATGATGCATGGGTATCTTAGTTCCACATTAAGTGCGTGTTGGGATCTTGGGTATTTAAGTGAGGCCAAGGGTCTCAATTGATAACATTTTGGCACCCCTTTCAGGTGAGATTCTAGGTTGTTACAAATGGCACGAGCCAACCTAGCTCATGGTTACAGGCTCTCTTGGGGCAGACCATGAGTCAGTCGTGGTGTTTGTGATTGGATTCTTTTCTTGGCAAGGATGCTAGGGGCTTCAAAAGGAGAGTGTTTGAGGACCACATGATGTTCATTTTATTCCATATTTAGTGTGTTTTGGGGAGGCTGTGGGTACTGAAGCAAGGCCAAGGATCCTAATCCTGAACTTCTGGCTAGGCTTTTTAGGTTGAGGTTCTGTATTATTACATGAAGCATGGTTTTTAATGAACCCAATACAAAGTTCACATTAAAAACTATAAAAGCCCTAAGATTTTTTCCATGAGAACCTTTCACATTTACAAAGTACTCATTTCTTTCTCTTAAACTCACCCTCTTTGCTTGAAATAACCAGGATCAAAGTTTGCTGAACTGGTACCATAATATATATTGGTCGGCTCTCAGTATGGTACATGTCCGATGTCCATAGTGTGCTGTGCTAGAATGTATTGAAATAGGGAGAGAGAGAAGGAGAGGGAGGAAGAGACTGGGATGGAGGGATAGGGAGTAGGGGAAGAGGAAGAAAAGGGAAAGGAGGAGGGAGGAGAGAGAGGTGGAGGCGAAGTCATCATGGCACAACCACCTCTTGTGGAGGTGGTTCGGTGGGAGAAGGGGAGGGATACAGAGAGAAAGGAAGAGAGGTAGTGAGAGGGGTCCGGTCCTAGCCGCTGAGCTTGTGGCTTGGTAGAGGGAGAAAGAGATGGGGATGGGAGAGAGAGGGGGAGGAGAGGTGGAAGAGGGCTCAATGGCTTCGTCATCGATGGAGCCAAGTTTGGCAAGGTGGTGGCAGGTGATGGGCTTGGTTGCAGCGAGGAGACAGAGGAGGGTGTTCAACTCCCTAGTGTTGGGTGAGAAACAATGACTTGTACTAGTTTCAGCATAGGCTTGGCTACTGGTAAGCCTGCAAAGTTTGATTGCTGGGTGAAGAGAGCAGCAATTGAATGGCAGTGTCTGACAAGGGAATCGGGATCTCAATGGTGGTAGGAAGAGAGATGAGAGACAAGGGCTGAAGAGGGAAACTGGAAGAGAGGGAGAAGGGGGAGGGAAGTCTTACCATGGCCCTTGCTAGTGAAAATTGTGGGTGAGAGAAACCTCCTATGACTGATTAAGCATCTTTTATAGCCCAAACCGACCTGCATGGCCAAACCAGCCTGGGTTGACATCAGTTCAGTTTGGTACGGCAGAACTACCCATTTCAAGTTTGTTTGGCATTCCTTGACTAGGATTTAGGTCCAAAGGGTCAAGAATAACCAAAGTTAGGATACAACAATTAGCTTCTCCATGGGTAAGCATAACCTTTTAACACTATGTCCTCAAAATGTCACCATTTACCGTCTCTTTTTTTTTTTTTTCTCCATAAAATTTAATCAGTTCATTGAAAACAAATTTGTTGGCTAAGCATGCATATAGTATAACGGGGTAGTATTTGATGAATAAACCTTAACTTGTGCTCCAGTTGATTGGTAGTCAGTTTAGAGTTACGGTTGGATCTGGTCTCCTTGTTGAATTTGTTTTATCTTTGCTTGTTTGGATCAGATTTTAGTATTACATGGATCTAAAGCTTAGCCGTTTAAATTGTGTCTATGCATTGCAAATTCATCTGACAATCACGTTTTGGTATTTTAATTATCTTTGGTAACTAGCTCTACCGTTGTCATATTGTATCGAATGTTCCTCATTTTATGACACGTGGTCATTATTGATGTAGCAATCTTAGCTAGGCACATCTTTTTCTTATAAAATCTTGTCATTGCCTCTTTTATGTATATATATTGATGCGGGATTATTCATGCATGCCAATTATTTTTCTGTTGTTAGGCATTAAGTTAGGAGTTTGAATCCCGAATTTCAAGCCAAGATATTAAGTAGAGAATTCTATAGAAAATCTGAAGCACAGGCATGCAGAAATAAATCCTAAAAGTGAAGAAATAGGACCGTCAAGGCTAAGAAGTCATGGTTAAGACATTCTTCTGCAATACCACTACCAGAGGAGTCTAGGGGGTGTACCTGGCAGAGATTTGAAGATCGATCTGTGAAGAGTTCGCTCTACGCTCTCGGATGCGGACTGGAAATTAAAGCTATCGACTTTGCGGATTCGTGGCTTTCAATCCGGTGGTCCAAAAGCTGGTTAGATGGAATCCTTGGATTTGTGAACTCTGAGGGACCTGCAAATCACCATGCAAGGGTTAGAAAACGAAGAAGAATGTTAGATCGCTGAAAGAAGAAGGGGAAGAGGTTTGAGGAAGGCGTCTCAGAGATGAAGAGGGCTGGCGGCTTAGAGGTAGGGCGGAGGGATCACACAAAAATCCTGAGGGATCACACAGATACCCTTAACCACACAGAAATTCACTCAGAATTTTGAGGAAAACTCGAGAAGTTCATTCATAATAATTCAATCATTAGTTACAAGAGGGTGGAGGGGTGGGGTATTTATAGATATTTTCCAAGTTCTCTCCTTATTAGGATAGAATTACAAAGTTGAGTGAGAGAGGGATTACAAGGTTGCTTAGAATTAGAAGTATACACTTTGAATAAAACTAGAACATAATCTCCTTGTTGACTTGGGAGGGGACTTCCTTGTTGGGTTGGGAAAGAATATTCCTTCCTTTGACCTGGTCTTCCTCTTGGGCACCTGGGCTTGTCATGAATGGGCCTGCGGCGCCAACTGCTTATGGGCTTCTGGGCTGGGGCACCTGGAGGGCAGTATATTCCCTTGGGATCTTGGTCTCTTGGGGCTTGGACGCCTTATTGAGCTTGAGCTTGACTTTAGGGCAGCAAAGGGTGCATGGGCTTGGTCTTGGGTGGTCTCCAAGGTTGGGCGCTGGGTTTTGGTGCGTGTCCCCTGGTGGGCTGGAACTCCTGGGCACCAACTTAGAAGTGGATTTGTGAAAACCTGGGGCGCCTTGGCTTTTGAACTTGAAGATCTTCTACTTTGGTGATCCTCTTGTATGAAACTGGTACTTGACACAGACTTGTAACACAAACTTGTACTGGATCTACAAGCTGAATTGGATTAGTTGAAATGCTCAACTTATTACATGACTCACTTCAACTTAACTGGACTAGACTCAATATAAAATTTACAGGACTCGGGACTCAAAATTGGCTCAACATGAGCTGACTGAACAACTAAGCTCAACTGAACTGAACATATCCCAAAACTTGACTCATAAACTTTAATTGTATGAGTCGACTCTAAATACAGGACTCAAGCGTAACAAGGCCTGAAAACAAAACTCAAGGCCCAAATACAGGACTCAAATGGCTAACATAGCCAGATTATTGGACTCAAAGATAAAATTTGAATCATGGCTAAGGGACTCAAACTCAAGGACCCTTAGCGAACTAGGGTTGACCTAATGTCCCCATCAATTCTCCTGGGGTGGGAGGAACTCGACTCTGTCGAGTAAGGGTTGCTCTGGCTCTGTTGTCTCTCAAGAAGGTCTAGGTCGAGGTACTACAAGTCCTCTCGAGCAATCCACAAATCGTCGGATTCTGGTCGACCTCGCCAACAGACTAGGTAGCGTTGATAGCTGCAGCCCCGGGTCGTGATAGCTTGATCATCCAGGATACGCTCGATCCGTATTCCTCTTTTAGGCCAATTATAGATGGAGTAGGTCCAAAAACCTCACTAGGAATCACTGCCCGTTCCCTATACTCAACTAAGTTCGTGATATTGAAGGTAGAGCTAATGCTTAAATCCAGGGGCAGATCAAGCACATAGGCATTGGTCCTTTCTTTTCTACCACTCTAAAGGGTCCAGCTCTGCGAGTATGAAACTTCTTAACCATAACAGAATCTCCTATATTAAATTTCTTGGCTCTCTTTTTGGAAATTAGCCAGTTTGTTTCAAAATTAATGTTTAATGCGGATGATGCACCTGGCTTATACTGACACCTAAAAAAAATGCAGACTCAACTATGCATTCCTATTGAGAGGAACCTTATTGGACTCTTTTGGGCCTAAACCTATCAGAATTTAGGATCTCTAGGTTTAATCCTAGTTTGACATGCACATGAAAATTTACAATGAACTTCTAGTAAATGCCATAGAGTATGTCAGAAGTAAGATGCAAACCTAACATGCACAATGAATGTATGCATTATGCTTATTTCTACAAAATGCAATCTAGTGGTTCTAGAAACATGAGACGACTTAGGAAAGGGTAGGAAATAGGAAGGGGATTCAGGGACTGGTTCTAGGCTAAAGAGACTGACCTTAATGTATGAACATTAGGTTATATCTATGGACAAGAAAAGGTCCATGCTATGGAAGGATGGGTCAACAATTTCTGGGAAGAGATCTTGAACTGGGATTGAAGTGGTGAACTCCTCCTGAGGGTACCGAATTAAAGAGACCATATCCTTAATAATTTTCACTTGGCTTTTAGGACTAGGCTCTATAATTGGATTCTCTTCTAGTGTCTCAGGTAGAATTCTAGTAGCAGTATCCAGGTTCTCTTCCTCTAGCAGGTCTTCCACTATAGGTTCAATCTGGGTGTGGTCTGGGTCAACTACCTTTGGGTTGACTTCTATCGGGGTATGGTTAGGGTTAACTAATTTTGGGTTGGCTTCTACTTGGATATCTACTGGGTCAACTAATTCTAGGTCTTCTACAGGTATCTCTACTAATTAATGTCTTCTTTAGATCCATCAATGGGCTCAGAAGTTTCTTCCTCAAAATCTTCAATAGGCTCATCATCTTCATACTCCTCTACCAGACTTGGATCAGCCTCATATACCTCTTTTTCAGGCTCAACAATGGGTTCAGACTCATCTTCATCAAGCTCACCTAGGTTAGGGTGCTGATTGGACACTGGCTAACAAAATGGCCTAGTTTGCGATATTTAAAATACACTCTCGATGGATGGGAACTCTTCTGAACCTTTACAGACTTGCCTTTATCTTCCTTATGGGCCATAGTGGTACTGGGCCGGGGTTGGTTCGGGTTGGGCTGGTTAGGATCTGGTCCCGAGTTAGGGGCACTAGTCCTAAAGGATTTAGGTTGACTAAAGGGAAGTGGACTAACACTAGACTCATATCTAGGGGTACTGATTTTATAGGATTCAAGTTGATTAGGAAAAACTGGGCTATATCCATGGGTACTAATCATATCAGATTTGGGTTGGCTAAGAGAAACTGGCATAGTACTGGACTCATATCTAGGGATACTACTTCTATTGGATTCAGGTCGACTAAGAGTCATGGGTCCCTTGGGCTCATAGGATGTGGGTGCATAGGTTTTAGAGTCATAGGATCTGGATTTAGGGTGTGGGGATCTCCTAGGGTTGGGCTCAGAACGAGTCCTAAGGTCAGGCTCAGGTTTAGGTCTGGTATAGGACTTAGGGGTTTTCCTTAAGTCTCCTAATTGGTTCTTTACTTTGTCAAAACTATTGGTTAAAGGGTCAAGCCTTTCATGGGTTTGGGTATAGGATTGGGTCTATTGGTCAAATCTAAGATTCATTTGGGTCATCTCGGTGGTCAATCGAGTAAGCTGGTTTTGGGATTGGGTATTGGATTGGTCGAACTTGTGGTTCATCTGGGTGGTCAATTTGTTCATCTGGGTGGTCAATTGGGCAACCATCTGGTCCTTCATGGCTTTTATGAGAGTTTCAAGATTGGATTTCATGGTTGAGCTGGGTTGGGGTTTGGACTGATGATATTGGGTTCCTGAACTGGTGGTCATGCAATCAATCAAACAAGGTGTTATGATGCAGTCAGGCACATAAGATGAAAATGGACTACAGTTTGCTAGACCTGGAGCCAAAAATTGAATGGGTTTATTCAACTTACACTTAACACAATAGCTAATCCTTTCACTGGCCAGGTAAGAGGGGGGGTGGTGGGAGGCTCCCCCTGCCTGTGACAGGGTCCTAATTAACCACCAGTCCACTTAGGGTGTTTGTCTCTAGACCTCTAGCCTTAGATACCAGTTTTCAGTAATAGCTGGAAAATTAGGTGCACTAGTTGGTGTTGCCCAGAAATGGAGCCCAAGAGGGGGGGTGAATTGGGTCTTTTAAAAATTTAAAGCAATAATGTGTAGGCTTTGTGGTGTTTGTGAGTAATAAAATTGATGCACTAGATTATATGCAGCGGAGAGCAATAAATAGAGTGCAAGAAGTAAAGAGGAAAAGATAGAAGAGATAATCACACACAGACAAGGTTTATAGTGGTTCGGTGCAAACCTAGCACCTACATCCACTTTCCAAGCCACCCTTGGAAATTCCACTATAATCTCTCCAAGATTACCGCCTACTTGTTTTTTCAAAGGCTCACAAGTCAAAACCTATGTTGGTTTTATCACCTAGGCTTACTAACAAACCTTTACACTTGTTTTGTCTTCGGGCTCACAAGTCAACCCTAGTTGGTTTTGTTTCTTTGGCTCACCAACAACCACAACAATCTACTTTCAAGAAACCCTTGAAAGCTAGGTCAAATCACAAGAGAAATTCAGATATACAATTCAAGTAAACAAAACAAACTCTTTTCAAGAGTAGAATGGAAGCTTTGAGGCTCAAGTTGATGCTTTGTCTTGTCTTCTCCTTGGAATATTCTTCAAGCTCTCTTTTTGGAATGTTGAAAGGATAGGCTTATAGGCTTTTTCAGGGAATCACTCTTTAAATGGCTCTTGAAGTGAAGTTCTTGAGGGAATATTGGCTTTTGAGCTTTTAATGGACTTCAATACTTCAAGAATAAGTTTGGTGAAGCTTAAATGCAAAGAAAAATTTCCAGAAAACGGTTTATGACCATTTGAGCTTCGAATCTAGCCGTTGGGAGCTTGAAAAGTCATTTCTGCAACTCAGAAAATTAGATCCGTTAGGGTTGTCAGAACCCGAGAATCGACACTTGGTTTGTCAGGTGTCGACACTTGTCTTCCAGGTGTCGACACTCGATTCACAGGTGTCGACACTTGACACAAAAACACTCCTTTGGCCATGTTCTAGATTTTCAAAAAGTCTCAGGCTTTGAGTCGATACTTGAGTTTCAGGTATCGACACTTGAATTCTGAGTATCGACACTTGGCGTGCTAAGGAGTTTTTCTGCGTGCCAAATGCTGAAGTGTCGACACTTGACTTTCCAGGTGTCGACACTTAGTTCTGCAAAATTCACAATTAAGTGCAATTCAAACCAAAAACACAAGTGTTGAATATGAAACTTAAATCCAATTTAAATAAGCAATAAATAAACTCGTTTAGCCCTTTTTTGCATGGAAAAGACTCCTCAAATTGCAAAATATGCTTCGTGCCACAGCGTGCCACGATACTTTAATTTTGAGAATTTGAGGTGCTTGTTTCCTGAAAACTTACAACTGGAAATAAACATTAGTACACAATATGTATTCAACGTTTTGTTACTCATCAAAATCACTAAGTGGAGCCAACAGTTGGTCCACACAATTCGGACCCGATCTGTTGGTGTCCCTAAGCTCTCTAGAGCAATTAGGTTGCTAATTAATTTTAGTTAAGGCTTGGGTTCTGATGTCGGGTGGTTATTTTGGGTCCAGGACATGTAATGACTTACCCTGATCTGGGAGAGGAGATTGCCCTTAAGATTGATTAGATGAAATGATGACACTCAATGAGCCCTAATGCAACTAATAACAATCAGAAAACAAAAATATATTTTTTTCTTTTTATGAGGTGGCAATTAAATTTAAGTTGATTAAATTATCAATCAAAATTAGGTCTTGGCTGAGGTAGGGTTTGGAAGTTGATTAGATTTGGTTTGATCAAGTATGCAGAACAGAAATTATGGTTTGTTTGGAAGCAGAATTTGATTCGCTTTTTGGAGCAAAAAAAAAATTGAAAAATTACAGGACAGACGCATAACAATGTAGATGATCCCTACCAAATTTCATGCAAAGAAAAATTCGGATGATGATGCAAAACCTAGGGTTTTCAGACCGTGCAGAAGTTCAGGATTTCTGTTAGGATTTCTAGGATGCAGTTTTTTTATAATTTTTTTTGTTTCGGTAAAAATAATAAAAAAATATGAAAATTATCAGGACTGAACAGAGAACATGTGCAAATTTCAGAGGAAAATAAAATACCTAAGTTGACGAAATAGACTGAAACTCGGACCCCTAATGCAGATGACAGGATGCAGAAATTTTCTAGGGCAAAAGAAAACATGCGTGCAAAAATTCTTCAGATCGAAATAAATCATGAAAAAATTTTTATAAATATTTTCAATTACGAGGAATCCACCAAACAAAGAATCAGAGTTTTCTGATCTACCTACATGCAGAAACAGTAAAAACAACAGACCATGTATAGGAATTACGGGATGCAGAAAACTAGCCCTAAAAGTGCTCTGATACCAAATTGATGCGGGACTATTCATACATGCCAATTATTTTTCTGTTGTGAGGCATTAAGTTAGGAGTTTGTATCCTGAATTTCAAGCCAAGATATTAAGTAGAGAATTCTATAGAAAATCTGAAGCACAGGCATGCAGAAATAAATCCTAAAAGTGAAGAAACATGACCACCAAGGCTAAGAAGCCCTGGTTAGCACTAACGCTTTTGCAATACCACTACCAGAGGAGTCTAGGGGTGTACCTGGCAGAGATTTGAAGATCGATCCATGAAGAGTTCGCTCTACGCTCTCGGATATGGCCTGAAAAATAAAGCTATCGATCCTGCAGATTCGCGGTTTTCAATTCGGTGGTCCAAAAGCTGGTCAGATGGAATCCTTGGATTCGTAAACTCTGAGGGACCTGCAAATCACCATGCAAGGGTTAGAAAACAAAGAAGAAGAAGGTTAGATCGCTGAAAGAAGAAGAGGAAGAGGTTTGAGGAAGGCGTCTCAGAGATGAAGAGGGCTGGCGGCTTGGAGGCAGGGCGCAGCGATCACACAGAAATCCTGAGGGATGACACAAATACCCTTAATCACACAGTAATTCACTTAGAATTTTGAGGAAAACTCAAGAGATTCATTCATAATAATTCAATCATTAGTTACAAGAGGGTGGAGGGATGGGATATTTATAGATGTTTCCCAAGTCCTCTCTTTGTTAGGATAGAATTACAAAGTTGAGTGGGAGAGGGATTACAAGGTTGCTTAGAATTAGGAGTATACACTTTGAATAAAACTAGAATATAATCTCCTTGTTGACTTGGGAAGGGACTTCCTTGTTGGGTTGGGAAAGAATATTCATTCCTTTGACCTGGTCTTCCTCTTGGGTGCCTGGACTTGTCATGAATGGGCCTAGGGTGCCAACTGCTTATGGGCTTCTGGGCTGGGGTGCTTGGAGAGCAGTATATTTCCTTGAGATCTTGGTCTCTTGGGGCTTGGATGCTTTATTGAACTTGGGCTTGACTTTAGGGCAGCAAAGGGCGCATGGGCTTGGTCTTGGGCGGCCTCCAAGGTTGGGCGCTGGGTTTTGGTGCATGTCCCCTGGTGGGCTGGAACTCCTGGGCGTCAACTTAGAAGTGGATTTGTGAAACCTGGGGTGCCATGGCTTTTGGACTTGAAGATCTTCTACTTTGGTGATCCTTCTCTTGTATGAAACTGGTACTTGACACAGACTTGTAACACAAACTTGTATTGGACCTACAGGACTCAATTGGATTGGTTGAAATGCTCAACTTATTACAGGATTCACTTCAATTTAACTGGACTAAACTCAACATAAAACTTACAGGACTCATAAGACTCAAAATTGGCTCAACATGAGCTGACTGAACAACCAAGTTCAACTGAATCGAACATATCCCAAAACTTAAACTCATAAATTCTAATTGTGTGAGTCGACTCTAAATACAGGACTCAAGTATAACAAGGTCTGAAAACAAAACTCAAGGCCCAAATACATGACTCAAATGGCTAACACAGTCAGATTATTGGACTCAAAGACAAAATTTGAATCATGGCTAAGGGACTCAAACTCAGGGACCCTTAGCGAACTAGGGTTGACCTGATGTCCCCATCATGTATGTATTAGGCCACATTTTTCTTGAAGTTCCTTCTTTACTTTAAGCTATTAATTCAAAGGGTACTTGCTCCTTGTAGTTAGGCCACAAAGCAATGCTTAGAGATCTTATATTCTTCTTTCTAGATGCTATACACCTTCAAGCTGTTGTTAACCAACAATATAATTTTATCTGAAGTTGGTATGCAGATTCAACTATCCAATATTCTAAAGGTATTATAGATTTATATAAAGCATGGTTTTCACATCGTGATGCTGTAATTATTTCTATTTTTAATTTGATTGCCTTAGGATATAACCAGCATTAATGAGATGGTATAAGGTTTGCTTATTTTTCTTTTAGTTTGTTAAGAGTTCAGATATTGTTGTCTTAATCAGTACACTGATGTGTTTACCGTTTCTTTTTCCTGTAGACACCTGGGAAGAACGACAAAGATGGCCCCCTAGAAAGCATGGTATGTACCCGTATAACTTAAGTCCTTCAGAAGGCTTCATGTCTTTCCAATTAATATGTACCATCCTCTTGTATTTGTCCATTTGTGTTGGCTTGTCTGTTTCATTTCTAAAATGCATAGACCTATGCTTCCCACTTAAAGTATCTTACCGAAACATGGATGTACATTCCAAATTGATGCTTGAATGCAATATTGTGTGCATTGTTGTTTCACTCATAAGATTAACATGTTTGATTTTTCCACCCCATGAAATATAGAGAATGTGTAATGTGCTTTGTGATCACTCACATTTTACATTATACTTTGTGGCTTGGTAAATTTTATAGTAATCCTTGTAATGGACTTTGCATTATGGAGTTCCTTGTAACATGACTCTACACATTTACCTGCATGTCTAAGTACACATGCAGTAAATATATGCTTCAAGATCATATTTCAGACAAAGCTTGACCCACCTCTTCTTTTGTTATCCTTTAACTGTACTTTATTACAAATCTTATGTTATTGCTTACTGATTCAGAAAGAAGAAATTAAAACTTGTGAAGAGCGTGTCAAGAAACTTTTAGAGATTATTCCACCAAAAGGAAAGGAGTTTCTTGAAAGCATAGAGCATATATTGGAGCGGGAAAAGAATTGGGTGAGCATCTTGTCTTGAACTGATTTTATTTTCCATGTATTATAACATGATTGCTTTCTTTTGAGAGGTGACTTGTTCTTGACTCGGGTCTATTTATTTGAAGGTTTGGTGGAAACGAGATGGTTGTCCAGCATTTGAAAAACAAGCAATTGAGAAAAAGACAGGTCAAGATGGAACGAAAAAACGGTACGTGTTTTTGGTTATTATGCTTTTCTATCATGCATGAGAAACGTTTCTAAGTTTATCCATGAACATAAATGATGCTTTATATTTGTTTGTTTTGTTTCTCACTTTAAAGCTCATCTCATCTAATTTTCTGTATTTCTTTTTCTTGCAATTATCTTTGGGATAATATTGCTCAACTTAACTACAATAGAATCCTAGAACTACGTGGTGGATTTCAAGGGAGTATTAGATACTATCTCAAAGATTTTCCTTGAAACATCTAATTTTTCCCCCAGTTATGTATCATTTGCAAGTTTTGCTTATCTATTTTTTTCTTAAAGGTTTATCTATCTATTCATCATTGTCATCTTCCTATTATTATAATCAATATTCGTACGTGATTATTATTTGAATTTAAATATGCAAAATTCTGTCATCAACTCATCATGATCTTTAAAAAAATTTCCATGAGATCTGACATCTTTTCCAACAAGCTAGTTAGTCATATAGTCTGCCTTCTTCTATAAAGGGTCCTTTTTTTCTCTCCATGTTCATCCTTATTATATTCCATATTTGTGTATTAATTCTTGTGAAGTTCATATTTGCATACTAATCTCTGCAATCAGTTAACTTACTACTTTGAGGTCTCTTGAGTTTACTTCACTAGATACAAATGATATATTTCAAGCTTATTTCTCTACTGACGTTGCTTTTCTAACTATATCCAGTTTGAGTTTGCCCTTAGCCCTTAACAAATTAGTGCCTTCACCCCTCCACCCTTGCTGGTGACCAGTCCAAGCAATGGCCACCTTCTCTTGAGGTAGGACTCCGACAACCCTTCCCCTGTCTCCACCTACCTCTTTCTCCTATTATCCACTCCTGCCCTTTTCCTCCTTGAAACCTCTCTTTCCCTCTTCTCCTCTCATTGGAGCCTGTTCCCATCAAGCATGAAGCCTTCTCCTCAACCATCAACACAGACAGTGGCGGAGGGGGAAGACAACTAGGAGACAAGGAAAATCATGGCAAAGGAGGTGGTGAAAGCCTTGTTGGGGTATTTGCAGGGAGCAACGAGAAGCCCTCTTTTGTACCTTCAGTGGAGACCTAATGAGTAGAAACAGTGGTGGAGATGGTGCAGGGGTGGCAAAGACCTAGGTTTAGAATAGTGCAGGGGAGAGTAGAACAACACACTTTAGGAACCCTTGACACTAACGAACAATCAAGGCTCTCTGCCCTCTTCACTTCAGCCTTCTCCAAGGGCTTTTTCAGCATTTCCCCAACTCTAGTGACCCTTAACCAACATTTGGTTAACACAAGCAGATGGAAGGCCTCTTTGCAGGGATTATTTGCAAATACAGAGTTCATGGGGATTAATATGCAAATATGGAAGATTGCAGGGATGTATATGTGGAAAGCCCTCTTTGCTCGACTTGTGAGCGTTAATGGTACTTTTCCCCAACAAATCAATGCAGGTGTGTCTGTTTATTGTTAGAAACCCTTGACTTAACAATTGTAATGCAGCACAGGATGCTGATTTTTCTTTTAATCCATTTTATTGATACTTTGGATGTTATATCATTTCTTAAACTAGAGAACAGCTTCATAGAGAATGGAGGACAATTATTTCATTCATCTATGGCAGGAAAGGATCGTAACCCAAGGTTGTGTAGGATCCTTATAACTTGATCAATGGTGCTTAAAACTGCTTGTCTACTGCCATCACTAGGCTCTACAAATGTTTGAGAGTTGTATTCTATCACTATCTGATGATCTTCATATGGATGTGGATTTTAGTTGTCAGGTTTGCTATTATACAAGTGATTTTACTACTCCATTCTTATGATTGAAGGTCTTTGTGAAAGCTAAATATTTGCAAAATGTCAATTATTTAATAGCATAAAATGGCCATCCCTGGCATATTTTCACCATGGACTGGACCCTCCTTGCTTATCCACACGGTATTGTACATGCTTGTATCACAGCCATCCGTGCATCTCTTTTGATCCAATACTGATATTTCTTGTTCTCTTGTGCACCATTGGTATTCTTAACCATCCTTCTTTAGGTAGGAAAGGGACTCCCATGTACGTCTTTGTTCCACCACATTTGATCTTCCATGGAGTGGCATGCTTCCATCAAACATCTGATAGATGCATAGATGGTATTTGATTGACCTTTGGACAAATTTCCTAATATATGTAAATGTGACCTCAAATAATGATTCTCTTGTCCTTGAAAATTTTGGTTTTAGTAGATACGTCCCTACAAGTTTGCTAATTTCTCCTGATACATCATATTTGCATTTTTTTAGCAAAATGAGCATGAATAAAATACTTAAGAGAAGTTCTCACAGGGACAGAGACACCCTTACAACTCTTTTTCATCGATAAACTATTATAAATTGCAGTTTTGCTAGTAGTATGATATGGTAAGGAAACCCAAAATGCAGATCAAAAGTCAGAATATCTATTCATAAGGTTGTTTAAAGTTGTTCCACTGCTATATATCCTTCGCATACAAAAGTTGTTACATCCCATACTGATTCATATCATCTATTTTCAATTTGTAGTAAGCCAAGGTGGAGACTCGGAAACAAGGAGTTATCGCAGTTATGGAAATGGGCAGATCAGAATCCTGTATGTAATACTTTTCATGTGTTATTTGATTCTTCCAGTGAGCAATATTTACCAACAACAATTCAGTTTATGAAAGATATTTACTTTTGTATAATACCTGAGCCCTATATTGTTTTCTAACTCTTTTCTTGTTCTTATTAAAGATGACGGAACCCGATTGCTGGAATACATGATTAGCAATTTCTATATATTTGCATGTGAAATGGACTTGTTCATTTTACATAGATAATCATCACTGGAAAAATCTATAAGGAGTCAGTTAATTTTCTTTAAGTAGTATCATTTTACTTTTGTTTCTAGTTCTGCAAAATGCTATAATTTCATTCATGAGCCTAAATAAAGATATCAAAGGATTGATGTCAGGTTGAGAAGTCAAGTTAATGTATGTTGTGTTTATTTAATTTTTGCAAATGCTATGATGATGACTAGGAAGTTCATAAAGGCAATGCGTGGGGACCCATGCATGCGTTTAGTCCCACATCGGTTGTGTGTTAGGGAGGTCTTGGGTATTGAAACAGGTCCAAGGAACCAAAATGATAATTTCTAGCTAGCCTTTTTTAGGGAAGTATTTGTGTCATTACATATAGTATTAGGGGGACTTGGCCCATTGCTCATGTAGACTAGTAGACACTAGAACACAGGCCTTTTTAGGATGATCATGATCTGTCATGGTGTTTCCATTTTTGATTAGATCCTTTCCTAGTGAGGATGCTAGAGCTACAATGGAGAGAATGTGTAAGGACTTGTGTGCATTGTTAGCCAAGGTCCGCCGAACCGGTACCGGGACCCTTACCGGTCGGCAGGTGGTATGGTACCGTACCGTACCGGCATGTGTACCGACATGCCAAATTAAAAAAAAAAAACAATCTTTCTCCCCCCTTCTCACTGAACCGACCCCGAACCGGGCCGAACCGGGCTGAACCGAGCCCGAACCGACCCGAACCGGGTGGTTCGTACTAGTACGGTATCGTACCGTACCGGCATGGAATTTTTTTTTTTTTTTTTTTTCAACGGTCCGGTGTCCGGACCGTTTTTTGGTGGCAAACCGTACCACCAGACCGTTTTTTGGTGGCGAACCATACCAGCTTTTGGCCGGTACGGTGCGGTTCGTCCTGTACCGGGCGGTACGGGATGGTACCGTGAACTATGTTGTTAGCTATATTTGCCCCATACCATCTAGTACAGGCCATACTGTAACTTCAATGGAGGGAATGCATTTAGTCTCTCGTGGACGACACAGAACTATGATGGCTCCCATGGCCCTCTGAGGTCCCCCGCGGCCCTTTGGTGGCTGCTACTGGCATCTTTGCCACCTCCACCTCCTTCCCTCCCCTCTCTCTCTTCCTCTCTTTCCCTCTCTCTTTTCTTTCTCTTCGGTTCATTCATTCGTTCATTTATGTGTTGGTTCATGCTGGTCTGGTATGGTATGGGCTTGTACCGACTTGTACTGCTAGCCGGCTTGCCGGAATGGTTTCAGTACCAGTTCCGAAATCCTTGTTTAAGGCTTTCTATCCATTGCTGTAGAACTTTATACCAGACACATTCTTGATATTAATTGAAAAAAAGGGATTAATATGGACTTCTGTGACTGCATCATATTTCTCTTTCTGATTTTGTTAAAAACATCAAATTTTTTTTTTTTTTGCATTGTAGAAAACTACGATGAATTGTCTTCTACTAAAAGAGTTGTTTATTTAAAAAGGTTATTCATAGATGTTCGTTTTGACTTAAATAAGGCATACTTGTCTTTCATTTTCTAGCAAACTTGCACTAAATATTGTATTTCATAAATGAGAAATAATTATATTTGTGGACCATGGGATGCTAGTTTCACCTTGCCTTGAGTAAATATCCTGGCTCTGCCACTGATCTCCTGTAATTTAGTTGGTGTACTTTCAACCATTTTGGTTCTTGTTCATGTATTACATTGCTGCTCTTGATATGGCTTGCTAATCCCTAAGGTGTGACATTACCAGTGTATGATCCTTCTACACTAGTATCTAATTTTCATGGCACATGCAGAATGCTCTGACAGATCCTCAGCGTGTTCGTATGCCATCAGTCACTGAGTACTGGAAACCCCTTGCAGATGATGTGAGTACCTCAGCAACATCTTTTTGGAAGATACTGATATGATTAGCGTTTATGAATTAGTTCATTTACTTTCGCTTCCTTGTAAACAATTACTCCTGAACTAAATTTAAAGGCACATAAATGTCTCCAGTTTTGTGTTGTTCTTTTTTTGGTTGTCATTGCATAATTTAATCAAGTTTTTCCTTGTTTCAATGTTGCAGATGGATGATTCTGCTGGAATTGAAGCTGAATTTCACCATAAAAATAATCGTGTAAGTTTTGCTTGGTAGCATGCTTAGGGACCACTAGCAGAACCGACACGGGGATAATACTATGTGATGCTAATTTATCCTTCTACATTTAAGAGCAGTCAGGGTGGATTAATTCTAATGGATCAATTCATTAATTACATTGAACTGCATTTGTTTTAATTGTTTGAAGGAAAATCTCAGTATGCTTGTGGATGCCGTGTCCACAACTTTGAAAGGAAGACTTTCAAAAAACTCGCCATTTTTTTTGTTGCTTTTGATGTGCAGGTTTACTGCTGGAAAGGCCTTCGTTTTTCAGCCAGACAAGATCTGGAAGGATTTTCTCGAGTATGTTTTCTTCTTTTTTTTTTTGACAGTCTAGATTCCTAGTAGGGGGCAACATTAGTTTATTTGTTGCTATCAACTCAAATTGCAAATACTTGTCATTAATGCAGTTCACTGATCATGGAATTGAAGGAGTTGTACCTCCAGAACTTCTTCCTCCAGATGTTCGTTCCAAGTTTCATGCTAAACCTAGTGAGAAGACAAAACGAGCTAAAAAGGAGGAAGTAAAAGGTGCTGCAGCACAGCCTGAAGACAACCAGGTAGTTCAGGGCAAATATCTTCTTTTGATTATTTGTTTGATGCTGATATCTTAATATATTTTCTTCCTATATAGAACATTATGTGCTAAAATTGATTCTGTACAAGTATGCTATAGCAGTTTGCATGATAAGGTACTGGAGTGGCTTCCTTGCATATTTTCGTAAATCTGGAATGAATCAACTCAGCCTCTGATTTGGTTCAAAGATTCTCAGGTTCCTGAGAATTGTACACTTCTGACTATTTTCATACCTGAAATGCAAAAGCTTCTGGAATAAACAAATTCAGCCTCTGATTTGTTCATGTATTTTGAACATGCTTACTCATTTATCCACTCCATACTCGGAGATGCTGAAGGAAATGTATATTGTTTTATCACTTCTGTGATGTTGTTTTTGAGGAAATTGTAGTATTATTCACATTCCTTTTCTTGTTCTCTTTCCGGTAAGGTTGCAACGCCAGCAGTGGAGACTGATGGTGGCGGTAATGTGGGAGAGCTAGAAGATGGAGTGGCTCCTATGGATTCTGATGCTGCGGCTGTAGAAGAAAGTCAGAAGCAGAGTCCTGAGATGGACTCTGGCCACGAGGCTGGGCAGTCTGAAGCTGAAACAGAAGCTGAAGCAGAAAACAGAAGTGATATCAAAGTAGAGGCTGTGACTGGGGTGGCGAGAGAAGTAGATCCAGATACAGATCCCAATTCGCTGAGCAAAGATTGACATGGTGGGGGTAGAGAAAACCCATAACTTATTGCTTTCGATGCAAAACCAAAATCTTCATTGGCATCTGAAGGAAAATGGGTGGTGAAGTCGAAAACATGGTTGCGGTGCGGCTCCATTTTGCTGGGAATCTGTCCGAGATTTTTTATGTTGTGATTTTGGTGCAAAAACAGTAATATCTCATAGCCAGTGCTTTATCACTCAAAGCACAAAAGCGGGGTACGTAAAGTTATCTTTTTACTACTGACTTGAAAACTAAATAAAGCAGAGGCTGGTAGGCCATGTTCTTCTCCATTTTTCAATTATTGAACTCGCCCATAGGTATTTAAAAACTGCAACAGTTCCACCACACTTTGGACTAACAACAGTGCCCAGATTTTCAGAACCGAGGGCTATACCGAAAACCATTTCATGTCAAATCCTACATGTATTTTGGATGCAAGTTGCTGGAATCATCTTTCCCTTTTGCCTGATGTGTTGTGCAGCCCATTGTTTGACATTAATGCTTTAGATGAATGTGAAGAAATGGAAATATTTTTTGATGGTCGCTAAGCAACCAGTTTATTGAAGGCACAACTAAATGTACCAACTTATTTCGGCTAAAAGGCCTGCGCCAGTTTGGTGTAATAAGCTGTATTGGCTATATCATTGTACAGTATCCTACATGGTCTAGATGTCTGTGAGACCCTGCAGTGATTGCTATGCACAGCGATATTTGTTGGTGAAGGTTACATGGTTTTAGATATCCCTCTTTACAAATTATAGTTGCTACAACATGGAATGGATGCAAGAAATGATAAACATGATCGAAGAAAAGAGCCGGTTAGAAGGAAAGTGCATGCATAAACTTTTGCTTAGGGTGCATAGAATGTATAGCTGCTAAGAGAGAGAGCATGCACAAAGCATCAATGGGAACCGGGAATCAAAAAATCCCCAATAAATTCCGTTATCGGGGATCCGGCAAGCAAGTGATGCTTGAGCGCTCTACGTTGACGCAAGCTTGGCTTGTTTTGCAGTCCAGCTGAACTTAGTTTACGTAATTTCAACCCGATAACTCAAAATCTCTCGAGAATGTCACTTACTAAGACAATTATTTCAAAAACTTTCTTTTTAATTCAAGAGTTAACATATATTTTATTATATAGAAATCACTTTAAGTTATAAATTATAATAACAAAATTAAAATATATTTTATATTTAAAATAATAAAACTAATACATTGATATATATATAAATTATCTATATGTTTATATAAATTAAGTGTAGCCCTGGCTTGGATTGTTCATTGTTTGCTAATCTGCCAAGCAGAACTTGAGCTAAATTTCAAGCTAAATGAGCTAGCTCATGAACAGCTTGCTTGACAGCACTAATTGGTTTAAGTTAGAGACTAATTTTTTTCTTTTTAGTGAAGTTGAACAATTAAGTCATAAATCTAGAATAAATACAATAAAAATCATCAGCCAAAATGATATCCCTAAAGGATAGAGGAATGTCTCCTATACAAGACCAAAGAATATCTCCCGAGTGATTAGCCACGTAGAAAGCCATCCAATCAGCCACCGAGTTGGCTTCCCTATAAACATTCCTGACCACTATCCTAGTACATCTCTGCAGCATTCTAACAATATCACAGATAAGAGGGTGAGCAGAGAAGGAGTGGAAGGTCTGCCGAATCTAGGAGATGACCGTCAGTGAGTCCCTCAATAATGAGCTGCTCTAGGTGAAAGGATGTGATGGCATGGTGGATACCAGCCCATGCCCCGTGGAGCTCAGCCATGGGCACAGTAGGGTCGACTAGATGACACCTTCCAGCCACAAGGAATCCATAACCAGAAGCCTGGATAAGGCGCCTTCACCACGCCTGTCCCTAACACTCCTATCAAAGTTGACTGTGGCGAGCATCGGAGGGGATTCCCAAATAATGAAGACCCGGCGGGGCGCTCGACGGGTAGTGCCAGAATCCTAGATCTCCCCATTCCCCACAGTCGAGCTACAGAACTTCCTGGCATGTGCCCTGGCTCTCTCAACAATCATCCTAGCTGAAGCAATGAAAGAGAAAAACACCATATCATTCCGAGCAAGCCAAATATAATATGCCAAGTAAGCCAGGACAGTGGACCTGGGGTTAGACAACCTGGAACGCAGAATGTGGAGGAAGACTCCGCAGCATCCTTAGTAAAAGGAAACAGTCTATGAAAGCCTGCTAAGCCCCATACCTCTCAAGTTCTCGAGCACAAGAAAAAAAGATGCACAAGAGATTTATCGACCCCAATGCAAACCGGGCAAGAAATAGGCAACTGAAGGCCTTTCGAAGAAAGGAAAGCCCTCGTCGGAAGTTGATGCCAAGCAACTTTCCAAATAATTAATCTCACCCTATGATGAACACCAAGAGACCAAATCTACGCTGCCTGAAAGCCGTCCTACTGCATAGGGCTATAAATAGAATAAAGATTAGCCAAAGGGACCTTCGGGAGGGCGGAGGATCTCCACACTCTAAGATCAGCCATGGGATACACAAGGAGAGCAATGGATAGGAACCTTTGGTCCAAAATCTGACCAAAAACTTGAGTCACCAACTCTAGGTTCCACTTGGACTGATTAGGCAAGAGAAGATCCATAATAAAAAATAGAGTCAAGGACATCCATGGAAAGAAAGGTAGGCCACCTATCCAGAGCAATCTCCGAAATTCATGGATCTGCCATAAAATGAATAAGCCTACTATCACCTACAGTCTTTCTCATATGATGTATAATATCTGGAGTTTGTGCCACAACCTCCCTCCAGATAGCAGAGTAGTGACGAGCAGAAAGATGATTCTCCTGGGAAAAAGCCGAAGGAAGCCCATATCTCTCTCTCATAATGGAGGACCACATGGAACTCGGGCAGAGGAACAGACGAGTAGCATGTCTGGCCAAAAGGACATCTCTCGTGACCAGAAGGGAATGAATGCCCAATCCCCCCTGAGAAACAGGCTGACAAACAGCATGCCACCCCAAAAGATGAACCGCCAGAGAAGCAGTAGTAGATCTCCACAATAAAGTCCAAAGAATATGCTCCAACTGAAGGATATCAGATTTTGGAATAACAACATTAGACATCATATACACCGGAAGGGAAGTAAGGACCGACCTGATCAATATGATCCTCTTCATCGCTGATAGTGCTTGGCCCTGCAAACCCTTTACTCTATCGTGAACAATCTTGACAAGCACAGAACAGTCCCTATTACGGAGCCTACCCCCAGTAATAGGAATTCCCAAGTAGTGCAATACATCCTCCTCCTGAATCCCAAGAATACTCCTAATCAGATGACGACGACTAGCAGGAAGTTTAGGAGAGAAATGAACATCAGACTTCTGAAGATTTGACTCTCTGTCCTGAAGATAAACAATTGGAATGAAGAACACTCCTGAAGCTCTGGGCCGTGGCTGCTATGGCCCTACCCAATAGCAAACAATCATCTGCAAATAACAAATGCGAGATGGGAGAGGCTGAAGGAGCGGCCATGTTTAGAGACTGCTTCGGCTTACTTGAAAGTTTGATACATGAAAATACGGTAAATAAATTTCAGGGTAATGGATGAGACCAAGTTGCCATGGTTACTTTTAATGAAAACTATGAATTTGATGAATATACCTCCATGGATATGCTAGGTGACACAAGCAACAAACCACATCCCAGTTTAGTGACTTCGAATAGCAATGTCATTACTATAAATAGCCGGGAGTAAGATTGTGCTTATCTAATCAGCCAGTATAGAACCATTAGAAGACCAAGACAGGTCCATTCAAATAGTAGCTGTTCTTAGTTTTAACACCAAGTCCAAATGAACAAAAAGTAAAATCTTTTAATTGGTTTGTCACAGTGTGACATAAACTAAAGTTTCATGTACATAATCACATTCCTTCTATTTCAAAAAAAGCATCATAGAAGGTCTAGGCCTGAATGTTAAGCTAAAGAAAGATAAAGAGAATACACTAAGTTATGAGATTCTTTAGTTCATTGCATGCATGAAGGAATCATGCTTTATGCTATAAGCTTAGCATATGCCTATATAGAGTTATACTTTTCTTATTAGAAGGATTGGCATGTATTTCAATACAAACAATCATTAAACTATGTTAGAAAATAGTTTAACTATAATAATTATGATTAAATTCTTAAATGATAATATATGACTATCACCTATTGTTAGGAATAGGTGTATTATAAATCCATATTCCACAAAGAACCTGATTGTGATTCAAGAAAACTAACAATAATAATAAGTTATAAAATCAATTTACAAAACTTATAAAATAGAGAATGTATTTGACCGGAGGCGTGTAGTGCAATATCCTAAGACGATTTTCAAACTTCTTGTAGAATTAGTCTTGAGAACTCCATCTAAAAATACAATCAGATACCTCTCCTGCGAGCATGACTGTGGAAAGAACAACAACCCAGTATATTAAAAATGTGGAAAATTTAATAGGAGAGGATTAAAAAAAAAATTATAGGGAGCTAAAGAGAAATTAAAGGGGAGAAAAGGAGAACTTGCTATGCTTATGCTTGTCCTCGACACTTTACAGTAGGCTCCATTTATAGGCCAAAGAACTAGCCATTTGGGTTAATCCAACGGTTAAAACGTTAAAACAAAAATTAATTAGGTTATAAATCAGTGATTAATCTCTTGATGGGCAGAAAATAAATTTGATGATTAGGCTCTCAATGGCTAGGTAATTAACTTGTTAATCAATAGATAATATTAAATAATGGCTAATCAAAATGATCCAGTGATTAACTCGTTAAGCATCGATTTATATTTAATTAAATTTAATAATGGCTAATCATTAGTTTATTTTTAATTAAATAAGACAATGGCTAATAGGGTGCCATAGGTGCGGCACGACACGGTGCGATCACGTGCATGCGAGCCAAGGTAGGGGGCGCGATTGCATGCGAGCCGAGCCGGGTTGCATGCACATGTGGGAATAGGCTAAAACAAGACAAAGCCCAAGAAATATACTTTCAATATAAATCAGTGTTTAGTTTTATTCTTATCCAATGTAGGACTAAAAGGAGACAAGGTTTTACTTGTTCGAGGAAAGAAAGGATGGAGGGAATTTGGTCGGGGGAATTTTTGAGTTTTCCCTTCAAAAACATTAACAATCTCCCTCAAAACTCAAAAATTTATAAAATAATTAAACAAATAACATAAAATATTTTTTTTCTAGATATATATACTGTACAGTAGGAAAAGTGTTTTTCATAACTTAACTTTATTTAGTAACTATAGTATTAATCCAAAAAAAGTGGAGTGAACCAGTTTTTGAATTACATTCTTTTAACTCAGATTTTTACTATAGTACACACAATATAGAAGCAATGTTATGGATTTGCATATTAATGGTCGTGTACATGTATTTTGATTATTTCATGAGAATTTTTAGAGATTATTTATGTTTTTAGCCGCTATTATATATAAATACTTTCACATAGATAAGCCCCTCCAAGGATGTGTGCAGTGTTATATCTTGAAAATTACTTATTGGATCTCATTTAGAGATAAACTATCCTAACCACTACATAAAAGTACTAATCATCATAGAGATGGATTGAGTCTATGACTTCTATATCATATAAATCATATGTGCTCCATGACCGGCCAATCAGCTTATTATTATCATATTAAACCTCTTTTAAGAGATCTTTTATTATAGAGATTGGGTTTCTATTGGTAGAAGATCTTCTATAAGCTAAGCCCCATCCTCCTTGATGATATTAGGACCTTAGTCCTGTTTAAGTTCTTTATAAGGCAATCATCAAAATTTAGATCTATAATAATATAATTTATTGAAATAATTTGTTGCTTTTCTTTTTTTAGACTTTTGTCTTGGTTTGATATGCCTGTTAATTTTAGTATTCATTAGTTTCTTTTTGCAAAAACTATTAAGTTTCTTTTTACAAAAACTATTGCAGCTCTAGAATCATAGTAAATAGATATAGTAGGAATGGATGAAGATATCAAAGTAATCTCATATAAAATTTCTTTTAGCCATTCAACTTTAAAATAAGTAGAATCAAGAGCAACTATTTTGGCTTCCATAATACTTTTAGCTAAAATAATTTGTTTAGAGGATTGCCAAGAAATAGCACTACCTCCAAGAAGAAAGATATAACCAAAAATAGATTTGATGTCTAGTATATCAGAAATCAAATTTTAATCACTATAACCCTCAAGAACATTTGGATGGCCTATAAAGTGCAGGAAAAAATTAATAGTAACTGTAAGATATCTAAATACTTTCTCTAAAGCAGTCCAATGAATATATAGGATTACTAGTATATCTACTAAGTCTAAAAATAGCATAAGTAATATCATGTCTATTTGGTTATATAAGTATATTAAAAAATCAATAATCTGAGCATTTTTTTATTTATAAATTTTTCTATATTTTTCAAGAGATAGATGAAAGGATCATAGGAAGAATTTATAGAAAAATAATCAGAATATCCAAAATTATCAATAAATTCTTCAATCAGTTTTTATGTGTAGTTAGATTGAGATAAATAAATTGAGTTAAAAGTTTGAATGATTTTCATTACAAGAATAAGATCAGCTTTACCTAAAGCTTTCATATCAAAATAATAGGATAGAAAATTTTTAATATCATTGATTAAATCTAGATTCAAAGCTAGGATTAGAATGTCATGAATATAGAGATTAAAAAGAATGAATCAATCATCAACTTATTTTTAATAAAGATAATTATTTGATTCATTGATTTGAGATTCATAGAAAAGAATCATTTGATCAAATTTTTTGTGCCATTACTTAAGAGCTTGTTTCAATCCATAGAGGGATCTAACAAATCTATAGACCCTGTTCTCTTGGCTTGGCATAGAAAAATCTTCAGGTTGATGCATGTAAATTTTTTCTTCAAGATCTTTATGTAAAAAAGTAGTCTTAACATCTATTGATGAACAAAGAGTCTATGGATGGAAGCTAAAGTTAGAAGAATTTGGATAGTAGTAATATATGTTACAGGTGAATATGTATCAAAGAAATCAATACCAGTTTTTTACCTAAAATCTTGAACAACAAGCCTAACCTTACATTTTTTTATAGCTCTGCTAGTCCTTATTTTTTTCTTGAAGATCCACTTACAACTTAATGTTTTATTTCCAGAGATAAATCAGTGAGAATCCAAGAATTATTTTCAATAATGGATTCAATTTCACTATTTATTACCTCTTTCAAAAAAGAAGCATCAGGTGATATTATAGCTTCTTGGTAAGAAGTTGGAGTATCTTCTGTTAGAAAAATAAAAAAATCTTTACCAAAGTTCTTTTCAATTCTAGTTCTTTTGCTCCTTCTAAGTTCAGGTTTAGAGTTTGGTTCTACTATGGTAGGAATAAAAGAAGATGATGGCAAATCAGATGAAGATAGAATATCAATGATTGATCTAAAAATTTGATTTTTTAAAATAATATATTTTCAAAAAATGTTACATCTCTAGACTCGGTAATGATAATATTTGATATTGAAGAAATTTCAGAATTGATAATAAGAAATCTATAAATGCTATTATCTAGAGAATAGCTAACAAAAACAATATCCATAGTTTTAGGTCTTATTTTAATTCTTTTTGTTTCAGGAATTCTAACTTTAGCCAAGCATTTCCAAACCTGAAAATAGTTAAGCCTAGGTAGATGACATTTTTAAAGTTCACAAGGAGTCTCATCTCTATCTTTGATAGGTATTTTATTAGGGATGCAGTTGGTAGATAGATAAGTCTTTCTCTAAATTTTTTTTGGAATGCTCGAACTTATAGTCATAGTATTGATCATATCCAATAAAGTTCAGTTCTTTCATTTAGCCACACCATTGGATTGAGGTGAATAGGGTGCAGCGACTTCATAAATTATCCCATTTTCTTTATAAAATAGTTTTATTTCATTTGAAATATACTCACCTCCTTGATTGGATCTTAGTATTTTAATCCTTTTTTCAAGTTAGTTTTTAACTTTTATTTTATAAACTTTAAACTTGTTAAGTACTTTATTTTTAGTTTTAAAAGATAGGTGTAGCAAAACTTAGAAAAGTCATCAACACAATTCATAAAATAATGATTGCCTCCATGGGTTGGTATTCTATTGGAATCTCAGATATCACTATGGATGAGTTCAAAAATTTGAGTATTTCTGAACACTACTAGTTTAAAAGATTTTCTAAGTTATTTTGATTGAACATAGACTTCACATTTAGAATTATGCTCGATATTAATTTTTAGAATTAAATTAAGATTATATATTTTTTTGATTGATCTAAGATTAACATATCCCAATCTTCTATGCCATGTTTCACAAGATTCAAAAATGAACACAAGTGATTCAGAAAAATCAATTGAACTTTTGTTAAGATTGATAGGAGAAATTATATTCAATTTAAAAAGTCCATCTGATATATAGCCTTTACCAATAAATACATCTACTTTAAAAACTATAACTTTATTGAATTCTAAAACAACTTTGAACCCTAATTGAACAAGTAATGAACCACTTAATATATTCTTTCTAATTGCCGGTACATGCATACATTACGAAGAATCAGTGACTTTCCAAAAGTTAACTTCAGATTGATAGTTCCTAATCCTAGCACTTCGATAGCTATTCTATCACCCATGGTTACACTTCCTCTACTTGATCCCTAGTATGAGCAAAACCAAGACCTATCAATACATCATGAATGTTGGCTTCGATATTTAATCACTATTATGAACCTAAATAGGTTAAGTTAACCGAAGGAGTAAAAGAGACTAACCTAAAAGATGATGTTCAGCTTCAACTATGTTAACTTGAGGCTTAGATGGGTATTGATTTTTTGTTCCATTATTCTTCTTGTAAATAATTTTCTATTTTTCTACAAAAATATTAAGGTACAAGATGGTTGTCCTGACCATAGACAAAGTGGAATATCGTACCATTTTATTCCTTAAATCTTTGGGCTTGGTTGTTTGACCTATATTTTTTATTTTGATACTTGGGCTTACCCTTTCCTTTATAATTTTGGGTTTTGGATTTACAATTTGGATTATGACCTCTAAAGGTTTGACCCTTAGGATTTTAACTTGGATTTTTGAAAAACTCAGTAAGATTGACCTTTACTTTGAGATGATTTTTTTGAATCTCTTTAAGCCTAAATTTGTCTTCTATCCTAATAGATTAAAGAATATGCCTAAGAGTGAGAGAAGACTGGGATCTCTTAAGATCATGCGCAAATTGAGATCAAGAGAGAGTTTGTTTATTAGGCTTGATACTTGATAAGTTTTCTCAAGTATAGATCCCCTTTTATGAATTTCTTGTATGAGATTCTGGAATTGATGGATTTGATCATTTATAGATAAATTATCTATCATTTTAAAATTATGGAAGTCTGGAATGGTGAATCTCATAGCATTCTCATTATTTATGGTATAAGTTTCTTCTAAGACTTGCTAGAGTTCTTTAGAGGTTTGATACTTTTTATAGGTTCATATAATTCATCTGAAAGATAAATAAGTATTCTAAATCTACAATGATAAGGAATTTTTTCAAGAGATTTAAAAGTTGACCTTGAGTCTAAGGATTTAAAAGAAAAAAAATTTTCTAGGAAGATATTGAACCTAGAGAGATTAACTAGGCATATATTGTTCTTACCATTTAAGAAATCCTTTTCTATTGAATCGATCAGGTTTGAGGCTATAAGAATATTCTAAACCCATGGAAAGATATTTTAGAAAGAAACTAAGGAACAGGAACATGAGAAATAAGAGCTTCACAAAAAACATATTGAACTCTTTTAGAAATTTCATGAGTTACAGGTCCATTATCAATTTTTAAATTTAATCTTAAGCAAGAATTTAATAATTTAACTCAATGACTAATAATTAAACTATAGTAAAATATTAAATTTGAGTAGACTAATATGCAGAGATAAATACTATAGTTATCAAGAAATAATTGCATGTAAACTAAATATTTTTTTTAATGTTAAACTATGACTTCATAGTTCTGTATTATTAGTATTTGAATCATAATCGGATAGGGGTCCTTATCTTAGAATGTTAGGAATACATGTGTTATAAATTCATGTCCCACAAAGAACCCAATTGTGATTTAAGGAAACTAATAATAACAATAGTTATAAAATTAATTTACAAAATTTATAAAACAGGGAATGTAGTTGATCGGAGGCATGCAGTGCATTATCCTAAGGTAATTCCCGATCTTCATATAGGATTAGTCTCGAGAACTTCATCTCAAGATATAACCAATTATCTCTTCTATGGGCACAACCATGAAGAGGATAACAGAGCTTCAATCTAGTAGATAAAAAATATGAAAAATTTGATAGGAGAAGATTAAAGAAAAAATTAGAAGAAGTTAGAAGAGAAATTAGTGGATAGAAAAGGAGAACTTTCTTTGCTTATGCTCGTCCTCAACCCTTTACAATGGGCTCTATTTATAGGCTCAAGAATTAGCCATTTGGGCTAATCCAATGATTAAAACATTAAAATAAAAATTAATCAGGTTATAAATTGGTGATTAATCTCTTAGTGAGTAGAAAATAAATTTGATGATTAGGCTCTTTATGGCTAGGTAATTAACTTGTTAATAGCTAGGTAATTAACTTGTTAACAGCTAGATAATTAACTTGTTAATCAATGGATAATATTAAATAATGGTTAATCAAAATATTTTGATTATTAACTCGTTAAGCATCAATTTATATTTAATTAAATATAATAATGGTTAATACATATTAATCATCAATTTATTTTTAAATAAATAAGACAACGGCCATAATAAAGTGACTAATAGGAGAATTAGAATATATAAAATAAAAAAAAATAAAAAATAATTGCACTACTCCAAGCCGTAGCCATGGGTGCGGTAAATCACGTGCATGCGAGTTAAGCCGTGCCGGGCTAGGCCAATGCACATGTGTGAGAATGGGCTAAAACAAGATAAAGCTTAAGAAATATACTTTCAATATAACTAGTGTTTAGTTTTATTCCTATCTAATGTGAGACTAAAAAGAGACAAGGTTTTAATTATTTGATGA
This sequence comes from Areca catechu, assembly GCA_021397845.1. Taxonomy (NCBI): domain Eukaryota; kingdom Viridiplantae; phylum Streptophyta; class Magnoliopsida; order Arecales; family Arecaceae; genus Areca; species Areca catechu. The sequence continues at coordinate 89,280,990 of CM038048.1, read as the reverse complement.
AAGAAAGATTTTTGGTGGAGGGAATTTTTGAGTTTTCCCTCCAAAAACATCAACACCTATCACTTATCATTGTCAAAAAAACTAACATGCCATGTTTGTTGGATAAATTATATCAAGTGAGAAAGCCTTTAAACTAACAATAAAGACAACTGCAAAACAATGCTGCTTGGATTTATAAGAGTTTTTTTGCACCTAGATTATGGTTTGGCATGTCCTTCATTGCAAAAGTGCAACTGTAACCATTATAATTTTTTCAGATACAATAATACTGTCGAGGCAAAATGGACAAAAAGGTAGCTCTACAAAAGAAAAGTATATTGTTGGATAAGAATCTTAAACTCATTATCTAACTTTTGAATATGATGAAGATCATGAATCAGAAAAAAGTTTAGAGCTATCATCTCCATGGCTAATAACTCTACAAGACCATCCCATATTTCCTCCTGTAAAAATATTTCCTTATCTAAGTCAGAGGAATCTGGCATGAGAATGGGCAACCCTCATGGTAACTGATTAATCATGGATTTGTAGATCCCACTTTCCATGAAATGTCATAAAGATAAAGGGATCATAACATTTTATGGCTTAAAGACTTAATAACTAATGAATGAAAAGTAAAAAATTAAATATCATTATGAGAAATTAGTTGCAAAGATAAAAAAAGTTATGTAATATAAAAAGGATTGCATAAGTTACTTTTTGAATACTAAGTCATAAGATTAAGTTTTATAAAGATGAAAAAGCATGGATGCAATGTCTAAGTACCGGTGAAAAAGAGAAGTTCCAAAGGAACTCCATGAGTCCATGATAGTTAACTCTTTCTACATTCATGTTACAACAAAGAATATATACCAAATCACCTTGTTCATATACATGATCACACTCCTATTTCAAAAAAAACACCATGGAAGGTCATTCAACTATGTTAGAAAAAAAGCTTAAATATAATAATTAGGATAAAACTCATAAATGATAATATATGGCTATCATCTATATCACTTGTCATTGCCAAAAAAACTAATGTGCCATGCTTGATGGAGAAATTATATAATCAAGTGAGAGAGCCTTTATACTAATATTAAAGACAACTGCAAAACAATGCTGCCTAGATTTATATGAGATTTTTTGTATCTTGATTACGGTTTGGCATGTCCACTATTGCAGAAGTACAAATATAACTATTATGATTTTTCCGGACACAACATATGCTATCAATGCAAACTAGGTAAGAAAGGCAGCATACTAAAAGAAAAGCATACTATTGGATAAAAATCTTAAGCTCATTACTTAACTTTTAAATATGATGAAGATTATGAATAAAAAAAAGTTTCATCTCCATGCCTAATAACCCTACAAGACCACCATCCCATATTTCCTCTTGTAAAAACATTTCCTTTTCTAAGTCAGAGGAATTTGATATGAGAATGGGCAACCCTCATAGTAACTAATTCATCTTAGATTTGTAGACTCCACTTCCCACAAAAACCCACACAGCAAAGGGGATCATGACATTTTATGACGTAAATGCCTAATAACTAATGAATGAAAATTAAAAAATTAAATATCATTATGAAAAATTAGTTATAAAGGTAAAAAAATTATGTAATAAAAATTACATATGTTACTTTTTGAATACTAAATCACAAGATTAAGTATCATAAAGATGAAAAAGCATGAGTGCGACATCTAAGTGCCAATGAAAAAGAGAAGTCCATTAGGAACTCCATGAGCCAGTGATAATCAACTCTTTTCACATTTATCTTACTAGAAAGAATATATACAAAATCACCTTGTCATGTATATGATCACATTCCTTCTATTTCAAAAAAAGCACCATGTAAAGTCTAGGCCTGAATGTTAAGCTGAAGAAAGATAAAGAGAATACATTGAGTCATGAGGTTCCTTAGTTCATTGCATGACTTAAGGGATCATGGTCTGTGCTATGACTCAGCATATGCCTATACAGAGTTATATTTTTGTTATTAGAAGGATTGTCATGTGTTTCAATGCAAGCAATCATTCAACTATGTTAGAAAAAAGCTTAAATATAGTAACTAGGATAAAACTCCTAGAGGATAATATATGACTATCACTTATATTATTTGCCCTTGCCAAAAAAAACTAAGATGCCATACTTGTTGAAGAAATTATATTATCAAATGAAAGAGCCTTTATTCTAACATTAAAGACAACTACAAAACAATGATGCTTGGATTTATAACAGTTTTTTTTTGCACCTTGATTACGGTTTGGCATGTCCTCCATTATAGAAGTGTAGATGTACCCACTATGATTTTTCTAGACATAACATATACTATTGAGGCAAAATAGGAAAGAAAGGTGGTCTACTGAAAGAAAAGCATATTGTTGGATAAGAATATGAAGTTCATTACCTAACTTTTGAATATGATAAAGATCACGAATCAGAAAAAGTTAGGAGCTATCATTTCCATGCCTAATAACCCTACAAGACCACCATCTCATATTTCCTCCTATAAAAATATTTTCCTCTCTAAGTTAGAGGAAACTAACACGAGAATGGGCAACCCTCATAGCAACTGATTCATCATGGATTTGTGGATCCCACTTCCTATGAAAAGTCACATAGCAAAGGGGATCATAACATTTTATGGCTTAAAGGCCTAATAACTAACGAATGAAAAGTAAAAAAATAAATATCATTTATGAGAAATTAGTTATAAAGGTAAAGAAAGTTATGTAATAGAAAAAGAATTACATAAGTTAATTTTTGAATGCTAAATCACAAGATTAAATTTCATAAAGTTGAAAAAGCATCGGTGCGATGTTTAAGTGCTAATGAAAAAGTAAAGCTCGTGAAGAACTCCATGAGTCCATAATAATCAACTATTTTCATATTTATCTTACAAGAAAGAATATATACAAAATCACCTTATTCATGTACATGATCACCTTCTTTCTATTCCAAAAAAAAAGCATCATAGAAGGTCTGTTAAGCTACGCTACGGAGAGATAAAGAGAATACGGTGAATTATGAGGTTCCTTGGTTCATTGCATGCTTGAAGGAATTAGGGTCATGCTATGAACTTAGTGATGCGCGTCGTGATGCATCAATAATAATACCTTAATTCGATGACTCCATGTAGAATAGCGAGAGTAAGGATCGAGCCCTTAAAAACTTTAGATAGTTATTTCAAAAGTACTTTTAAAGGATAATAATAATGATTTGATAACTAAGGAATTAAATTAATACTATGTAAGACGAGCAATAAAATAATAGAAATCTAAATGAGAAAGAAGAGTCCTCGATTAATGAAACTATAACTTAATAGTTATGAAATAAAGCACTAAAAAAATTGATTAAATATTGGAAAAAAAAATATTAAGACTCATTTTTAAGATAATTAATATTTTTTATTTCTAAAAATTATCTGTAAAAATAATCAAAATATAGAAATAGATCGAGCCAGAGAATAGCTTTTGGAGGACTGTTCTCCTGATTCCTAAGTTGCCGGTCCTTTTAAAGGATCAGAGAGATGCATCTTTTTCGAGAGCATTTCTAAGATCCAACAGCAGCACCACGTCCTAACCATCTTCATCGCATCAAATTTCATCATTCCAAAACCTGATCCAGTATTCGTTCCATTCATGGCCCAGAGTTTGTTTAGCAAGAAAGTTGCCGACCTTCTGTTCCACACAATCGGCTCCAAATTGAGCTCCAACAGTAGCAGATACTCCGCTTCCAAACAACCAGTTTCCTTCGATCGTGTTGGTTCCGCAAAACAAGGCTTTGGTCCTCTTTTTCATCCTCTGTTCCATCAATCCCAGTAGACCAGCCACTCATATCAAGTCTCCATTCGCTTCTGTCACATTCCGCGTCGAAGCTGTGAGATGGGGATAGCTCATATCAACTTCAACAAACCCCTTCAAGCTCTAACAACCTTCTCCAACAATCAGCCGCTTGCTAAGGAATCCTCCTCTGTTTCAGCGATTCACATCCAGTAACCACCCACTCAATCTAACTCTTTCCTCTGCGTCCATGCCGCATTGAAGACCATTTTTCCCGGAAATCCCATTGCTCTGTTCCATCAATCCCATGTTTGGTTCTGCCAGAGATCACTCCACATGCAGTTGTCAGTTGCTTTAGCTGTTCCGCCCCTGTCCCAACTGCCACTGTGTCGAATCCCAGCTTTCCAACCTCTTGCACCATCTTTGGACCATGGCTGCCGAATCTCCCGGACCGAATTTTCTCGACCTGGCTGGAGCGCTTCTCTCTCGATTCCTGCAAAAAAATTTCATTAACCGGTGGTGTTCCTGTGGGAACACTCCGTGGCTAAGTTAACGGGAGCCTTAGAGCAACAGAACGGAGAAATCAAAAGGAGAAGGAAGAGTGCCCTTACCGCTCGAAGTCCTCCATTTACCTTATATAGGCACGGAACGTTGCCAAATTCTATTAGGGACTAGACTGGAAATGTCCGATCTGCCCCTAGGAGAATCAGGATGGTGGCCAGGTGGTACCAGGATATGGCTATATCGTGGGATCTATTATAACAGAATTTTGGTACCAGCTGGAAGGGGCTTCTGGAGCCTTCTGATTAGTATGGGTCTGGCTGAAACAGGCCAGTCAGATCTCAAGTGGGTCAGCAGGACCTTTAGTGGATCGGTCAGCCCTTAAGCCGGTCGGATCTTTGGTCTGGTTCAGAGAAAAGCTAATTGGGTATAACATTTACGTTTGGTGGATCGTCGGGAAATCCTGAATAATAATCTGGATTACCTGCATATAGATTACTACTAGATATATTATCGGTAATGCTGATTACTGTATTTGGTATACACAGGTAATCTATCACTAAGATTGATCAATATATTTAGTATGACAAATATATCTAAACTCAAATTTCCAAAATACCCCTAAGTCAAATTTATTAAAATTTATATATTATTATACTGCATTACATCGATTAATTTGAGGAATAATCGCCTACGCCACGATAACGTGCTCAAGGAGAGATTGGGATCGGCCGCATCTGGGGATGGGGATCGAGCGAGGGCGACGTTAGGGTTTTATATGTGACCAGAGAAGACGGGAGAGGAATCTTAAAATCCCCGCACGGAGAAGATGTCCTTTTTGCGGTCGATGTCTACTTCGCTCTCCGATTTGGATTGGTACGGAGGCATATAGGGGACCTAATAAAATCTAACAGGATGCCGCTAGGTGGGAAAAGGAGAAGAGAGAGTTGGAAGGAAGGAGAAATATAGAGAGTGAGTGAGAGAGCGGCGGGCGAGATGGGTGTGCCTGGGGGACAATAAGGAGGAGGATAAAGGAAAAGGATTATCGTCTATCACGAGATTAAGAAGAGATCCCAAGGAGCATCGGAGGAGGGGACGGTTTCGTTCTCATCAAAGTAAAAGGGACAGGATAATTTTGTAAAAAAAATAATATATTACAACATCTCCGGTAATCTGGATAGTCTATCCCTGAGGTAATCTGGATTGCCACATGAGAGATAATCCGGATTACCACTATAGATTACTATTTTTTCAAAATATCAAACATAATTATTTGGTGGGCCTAATTTAAAATTATCGATAATCTGGCTAGATTATCGTCTACCAAATGCAATCTATAGTTAATGGTGCGAAAAATTCATGGATAGAGACATGAGCCGCATGAATGCATTGGACCGTGCCAAAACCCACTCGAAGCTACTTGTTTGCATCCCATCCATCTTGAATGCCCATGGACCGGGCTCCTTCCTTGGTAGATTGCTTGGATGAGGCCTTTGTCTGCAATTTCTTTGGTACATTGGGCGGCTAATGGCACATGGACCGTTGCATTCTTTCGTGGACCAAAGATGGATGTGAAATAATCTTCTGTTGAGTTGGTGGAATTCAATCCCTTTCAAACAAAACCCTCTCCACGTGTGATTCCTTAATTTGCTTGGCCCCACTTCATGCTATGCAAAGCCTTCACGTGAAGTATTTTAGGCTTGTTATACTTGGATTTCTTAGCCTTTCTAGATCATTGCTTGTCATATTTTAAGCATTAAAATTTCTACTTTGGTTATTAAAAACCCATACATCAGGTGGCTTCACATCCTATTAACTTCTCTCATTTAGCCCAATCTAAACATTTTAATAAATTTCTTGGCTTTTAAATCTCTTGGACCAGCACTCCACTGTATGCTTTAAATTCCATACTCTTCTTTTATTATTATTATTATTATTTATTCAAAGATCTAATAACCCATTTTAATATACTATAGCCACACTCATTTTCTTCTTATTTGAACTTGGGCTTAGGTTTGAGCATAGTCCGCGAACTAGACCTTTATACAATTATTGGAGGGTGAGTCTTTATAAATAAAGTACCTGAAAGATAACATAAAAAATATGAAATATTAATTAATAAAGATTAAATGTTAATGATTTAAAAACTTTTTATGTAGTGTTTGTGCCTTGATCAATCGGCATGTACCTCTATAGAGTTATACTTTTGTTATTAGAAGGATTGGCATTTCAATGCAAGCAGTCATTCAAATATGTTAGAAAAAAGCTTAAATATAATAAGTAGAATTATCTCCTAGATGATAATATATGGCTATCACCAATATCACTTGCCATTGCCAAAAAAACTAATGCGCTATGCTTGTTGGATAAATTATATCATCAAGTAAGAGAGCTTTTATATTAATATTAAAGAAAATTGCAAAATAATCCTACCTAGATTTATAAGAATTTTTTTGCACCTCGATTATGGTTTGGTATATCCTCCATTGCAGAAGTGCAGATGTAACCATTATGATTTTTTGAGACACAACATATACTGTCAAGGTAAAATGGATAAAATGGCTGCCTATTGAAAGAAAAGCATAGCATTGGATAAGAATCTTAAGCTCATTACTTAATTTTTGAATATGGTAAAGATCATGAATTAGAAAAAGTTTAGAGTTATCATTTCCATACCTAATAACACTACAAGACCACCATCCCATATTTTCTCCTATAAAAACATGTACTTCTCTAAGTTAGAGAAATATGACATGAGAATGGGCAACCCTCATAGCAACTGATTCATCTTGGTTTTGTAGATCCCACTTCCCATGAAAAGTCACATAGCAAAGGGGATCATAACATTTTATGGCTTAAAGGCCTAATAACTAATGAATGAAAAGTGAAAAATTAAATATCATCATGAAAATTTAATGATAAAGGTAAAGAAAGTTATGTAATAGAAAAAGGATTACGTAAGTTATTTCTTGAATACTAAATCATAAGATTAAATTTCATAAAGATGAAAAAGTATGGGTGTGATATTTAAGTGCCAATGAAAAAGAGAAGTTCATAAGAAACTCTTTTCATATTCATACAAGAAACAATATATTCAAAATCACCCTGTTCAAGTACATGATCACATTTCTTCTATTTCAAATAAAGCACCATGGAAGGTCCAGGCCTAAATGTTAAGCTGAAGAGAGATAAAGAGAATACATTGAGTCATGAGGTTTCTTGGTTCATTGCATGCCTAAAAGAATCATGGTCTATACTATGAACTTAGCATGTGCTTATATAGAGTTACACTTTTATTATTAGAAGGATTGGCATGTGTTTCAATGCAAGGAGTGTTAAAAAAGGTTAAATATAATAATTAAGATTAAGCTACTAGATGATAATATAAAGCTTCCACCTATATCACTTGCCATTGCCAAAAAATTAATATACCATGCTTATTGGATAAATTATATCATCAAGTAAGAGAGTCTTTATACTAACATTAAAGACAACTAGAAAATAATGTTGTCCGAATTTATAAGAGTTTTTTTATACCTTGATTATGGTTTGGCATATCCTCCATTATAGAAGTATAGATGAAACCATTATGATTTTTCGAGATACAATTATACTATTGAGGCAAAATGGATAAGAAATGTAGCCTATTGAAAGAAAAGCATATTGTTGGATAAGAATCTTAAGTTCATTGCCTAACTTTTAAATATGATAAAGATAATGAATCAAAAAAAGTTTGGAGTTGTCTTCTCCATGCCTAATAACCCTACAAGACCACCATCCCATATTTTCTCCTATAAAACATATCCTTCTTTAAGTCAGAGAAATCTGAATGAGAATAGGCAACCCTCACAGCAACTGATTCATCTTAGATTTGTAGATCCCACTTTGCACAAAAAGTCACAAAGCAAAGGGGATCATAATATTTTATGGCTTAAAGGCCTAATAACTAATGCATTGAAAGTAAAAAATTAAATATCATTATAAGAAATTAGTTATAAAGGTAAAGAAAGTTATGTAATAGAAAAATGATTACATCAGTTACTTTTTGAATACTAAATTACAAGATTAAGTTTCATAAAAATAAAAAAGCATGGACGCGACGTCTAAGTGCTAGTGAAAAAGAGAAGTTTATAAGAAATTCCATGAGTCTATGATAATCAACTCTTTTCCTATTCATCTTACAAGAAATATTATATTAAAAATCATCTTGTTCATGTATATGATCACATTTCTTCTATTTCAAAAAATGTACCATAGAAGGTCCAGGCCTGAATATTAAGCTAAAGAGAAATAAAGAGAATATATCGAGTCATGAGGTTCCTTGGTTCATTGCATGCTTGAAGGAATCATGGTTTGTGCTATGAACTTAGCATGTGTTATACAAAGTTATACTTTTGTTATTAAAAGGATAGGCATGTGTTTCAATGCAAGCAATCATTCAACTATGTTAGAAAAAAGCTTAAATATAATAATCAGGATTAAACTACTAGATAATAATAAATGGATATCACCTATATCACTTGCCATTGCCAAAAAAACTAATGTACCATGCTTGTTGGATAAATTATATCATCAAGTAAGAGAGTCTTTATCTTAACATTAAAGACAACTATAAAATAATGCTACTTGGATTTATAAGAGTTTTTTTACACCTTGATTGTGGCTTGGCATATCCTTGCAGAATTGTAGATGTAACCATTATAATTTTTTGAGATACAACATATAATGCCGAGGCAAAGTGGGTAAGAAAGGCAACCTATTAAAAAAAAAGCATATTGTTGGATAAGAATCTTGTGCTTATTATCTAACTTTAGAATATGATAAAGATAATGAATCAGAAAAAGTTTGGAATTGTCATCTCTATGCCTAATAACCCTACAAGATCACCATCCCATATTTTCTTGTATAAAAACATGTCCTTCTCTAAGTTAGAGAAATCTGATATGAAAATGGAATCTGACATGAGAATGGGCAACTCTCACAGCAACTGATTCACTTAGATTTGTAGATCCCACTTCCAATGAAAGTTGACAAAGTAAAGAGAATCATAACATTTTATGGCTTAAAGGCCTAATAACTAATGAATTGAAAGTAAAAGATTAAATATCATAATGAGAAATTAGTTATAAAGGTAAAGAAAGTTATGTAATAGAAAAAAAATTATATAAATTACTTTTTGAATAATAAATCATAAGATTAAATTTCATAAAGATAAAAAAGCATGGGTGTACTGTCTAAGTGCCAGTGAAAATAAAAAAGCATGGGTGTACTGTCTAAGTGCCAGTGAAAAAGAAAAGTTTATAAAGAACTCCATGAGACCATGATAATCAATTCTTCCACATTCATCTTACAAGAAAGAATATAAACAAAATCATCATGTTTTCATACATACAAAATTCAATGTTATTGTGACCTTCTCATGCCTATACACACAAGCTCAAAGAGCTAATTGGCAATACATCTCATCTGTATGATGACCAAAAATTGGTAGCATGAATTTGAGAGTGAATTTTCAAATGATCAAAGAGATGTTAAGTTTTTTTTGGACATAAAATGTGTCTATTATCTTAGATAGATAGAAATGTATAATTTCTTATTGAAAATCACTTTAACTGTTATTCCATTAGAAGTATAACTCTATTAGAAGCATCATAATAATCATGCTTTATTTAGTTTCTAATCCAAATTCTAGAAACTATTAACATATGTTGTAAACTACACTATTCAAATTGTTAGAATTATGCTTTATTTAGTAAATCCTTATATAAAAAGGATATATTTAGTGTCTTAAAATATAGTATATACTTGTATTCCATACATCTCCATTTATTTAAGGAGATGGGATCTCATTAACAAGGAATATTATTATGGAGTTTCACTTTTTATAATTTCAACATGATATCAAAGTACCAAGTTCCATAACTCTAGTCGTTATCCATCTTCTTCTTTTATACCACAACCCTAGCCACCACCTATATCCACCATCTTCTTCTTCTACACTAAACCCTAGCCTCAATCTACATTCTATAACCCTAGCCATCACTCTTCTTCTTCTTCTATACCATAACCCTAGCCATGATTTCTTTGGCTGTCTCTCTCTTTCACAGTTGGTTATTTTTGTCATCTTCTCTAGTTGCTATGGTGTCCTCCAATAATGATAATAAACAACTCTTGATACTTTTGACTCCTGATTTTGATCCTATGATAAAAAAATCTAATGGCAATTATAGTGAAGCTCAATGGCACCAAGTACCTTTTATGGGTGTAATCGTTCAAATTGCTTATTGATGCCTAACTGAACGCACAATACTTGCCTGATAGTCCTTCAAATTTTAAAAATCCTACCTACGAAGATTGGCTAGTTAGTGATTATTATATCATAGTTATTAAATAGCATGGAGGAGAAGGTTAGTGTTGGTGTCATATTCTTAAAGACGGCTAAGCAAATCTAGCACACCCTCAAAAAGATGTATGGGGATGAGAAGATATATCAAGGGTATTTGAACTCTACGAGCAACTCTTTCCACTGTAGCAAGGTGATAAAACTATAGCTAATTACTATGCCTCCCTGAAAGGTATTCTTAATGAGTTAGATTCATATCAACCTCTAATTCTAGATCCATAGAAGTTAAAGGACTATTATGAAGGTCTGGCAGTTGGTAAATTTTTGTCTAGATTGAATTCATCTTTAGTTCATCAGATTTATGGTTAGATTCTTGGTAGTGATTTAGTTTCTTCTTTATTTGTAACTTTTTCTAAAGTTCTATGTGTTTGAACTACATTAGCCTTCACCATTGCATATTAGATGGAGCACTCGACTATGGTTGTTCGTGGCCATGGTCAAGGCCTTGGTAGAGGACGTGGTAGAGATTCACAAGGAGGCCATGGTATTGGTAGTGGTCATCTACTCACATTTAACAGAGGACCAATCATTGTTCATATTATGGGTACAACAATCATGAGTCTAAGAAATACTAGCTCAAGTTTGGCAAACTTGACTAGATGCAACTGGTTTTTATAAAGACTACAACTGATACTCCTGTTCCAATATCATTGGTTCTTTTTAGCATGATGTAGATCCTTTAGGCTGAGTATGAACAATTTTTTTAGTTCCAATCTACTCAATATGCATACATAGCTACTCACACCACCACTACAGGTACTGGTGCATTCATGGCTTTCTCTACATTTTCTGGTATTAGATTCAGGAGCATCATTTCATATGATAGGTATAAAAACTAATTTTACTTTTTGTCTTGTTTTAGTCTTGTTCATTCTGTTGCTATTGCTAAGGGCTCTTCTTGATCAGTTTTAGATGAGGGAGTTGTTCATGCTTCCTCATCACTTTTCTTAGATAATGTGCTTTATATTCCAAAGTTCTCTATTAGCTTTTTCTCTATTAGTTAAATAACCAAATCTAAAAATTATTCTATGACATTCTTTCCTACAAATTATATTTTTCAGGATCTACAAACTAGAATGAGGATTGGTTTGGGATGTGAGAAAGGTGGCCTATAATATCCTAATAATGGTGTATCTTCCAATTTTTTAACTGGGAATTTTTTTGTCATAATTTATCTCTTCTTTGCTATGACACAATCAATTAGGCTAGCCTTTCTTATAGAAGCTAAGATAAGTTTGTCTTTTGACTTTTCTATATCTTCTCTAGAGTGTGAGTCTTATCAATTAGGCAAGCCCTATTATACTTCCTATTATAGTCGAGTCAATAAATGCAGTTATGTCCCTTTTGAATTAGTTCATTCTGATATCCAGGATCTATGTTATTATACTTTCATTATTGGATTTAGATATTTCATTATATTTATTGATGATTATTCTAGAATGACCTGGATGTATATGTTAAAAAATAGGATACAAGTTCCTGATGTTTTCAAAATCTTTTATAATGAAATAAAAATCTAGTTTTTTAGTTCTATTCACATTTTTTACATTTATAATGCTCTTGAATTTTTGTAGTATCATGTTTCTCAGTTCTACTATTTTCATGGTATTTTATATCAAACTACTTGTGCCTACATCTTTTAATAAAATGGTGTTGCTAAAATAAAACATTGGTACTTACTAGATATTTCTCCCACTCTCATAGTTTAAATACATGTACTTAAATATTTGTGTCTAGATGCTATTTTGTCTGCTTGTTATTTGATTAATTGAATGCCATCATCAGTTCTCCAAGGGGATATCCCTTATTCGTATCTATATCTTAATAAATCTATTTTTCTCTTTACTCCATGTATTTTTGAATGTTTATTTTGTGTAGGATCAGTTCTTCACGGGGATATCTCTTATTCGTATCTCTATCCTGATAAATCTATTTTTCCCTTTACTCCATGTATTTTTAAATATTTGTTTTGTATAGGATCTTTAACCTGGTCATAATAAATTATCATTTAGGTTAGTCAAGTATGTCTTTATGGTATATTTCCAGAATCGGAAGGGATATAGGTATTATAATCCGATGACTAAAAAGTATCACATATTGATATTTTTTGAGTCCACTCTATTTCTTTGATGAGTTTCCAGATATTACTATTGAGTATATTTCTCTTTGTCAACCAGTTAGATCAGTTGAATCTGTGCCTTCTGTTCGTGTTATAGCTAAACTATTGTATGTGTATACCAGAAGACATAGATCTCAGGTACCTATCTTCACTCAAAATGATCCCTCATCTTTAGCTAAAGATCCAAGCCATCAACCTCCTGAATCTTCTATGATTTCTTGGATTTAGATTTGTCAATTGTTCTTTGAAAAGATAAATAATCTATCATAGTTTATCCCATTTTTTATTTATTTTTTATCATTCTCTTATCCCTTACTTTCATCAATTTGCCTTTTCCTTATCATCTATATCTATATCTAGGTCTTACAAGGAAGCTTTAGATAATTTAGCTTGGAAGGCTATTATGGATGAGGAGATGGCTGCTCTCCTCTCCAGAGGTATGTGGGATCTGATTAACCATCCTATTGACTTTGACATTGTTAGTTGCATATTGAGTTCACTATCAAATATAAGCGATATAAGATTGTAGATGGATACAAAACTAGACTTATTGCAAAAGGATTTATTTAGATTTATGGCATTAACTACTTTGAGACCTTCTCACCTATTGCTTGGCTAAACTCCATCAGGATGATTATCATAGTTATTGTCAACAAAGAGTGGCCTACATTCCAGCTAGATGTCAAAAATGCTTTCCAAGATGGTGATTTAATAGAGGAAGTATATATAGAGCAACCTCCTGGATATATTGCTTAGAGAGAACATAATCTGTAGACTTAAGAAATTATTTTGTGGCCTCAAATAGAGTTCTCATACTAGATTTGACATACTCTACCAAGTTATTATGGTATTTAGTTTTTGCAAGTATAACTCTGATCACTTTGTTCTTGCTCATCGAAACTCTGTAGGAACTATTATTTTGGCTATTTATGTTGATGATATACTATTGACCGAGAGTGACCTAAGTGGTACAGAGAAAATTAAGGAATACTTAAAATTGCATTTTATTACCAAAGATATGGAAAAGCTTAGATGCTTTCATGGAATAGCTAGAAATTACATACAACAAACAAGGTACGTTCCTTTCTTAAATAAAGTATGTCTTAGATTTATTACAGGATACATGATTACTTGGATATAAAAATAAAAGTATTTTCATTAACATTGATCCTAAGTCTTGGCATGAAGATATAGAATTACTTGAAGATGTTACACGATATAGAAGGTGATAGGCAAACTTATTTATCATACTATTACTAGACTAGACATAGCCTTGGCAGTAGGGGTTGTAAGTCAGTTATGCAAAAGCTTAAGACAATTTATTGGAAAGCAGCCTAGGAATATGAGCTTGTGTTAAGAATTTACCAAAAAGACATCTACTATACAAGAAGCATGGACATCTTAGAATTAAATACTATTCAAACTCTGGATATATAAGAGATAAAGGGGACAAAAAACCTACATCAGGATACTGCACATATATGGAAAATAATCTTGTAACCTGGAGAAATAAAAAGCAGAATGTTGTCACCAGATCTAGTATTGAGGCCGAGTATAGAGCTATGGCCTTACTACTTGCGAGATGATATGGATAAAATTCTTGATGTTTGAGCCTGGTTTTGATTATTCTGGTTTTATGCCTATACATTATGATAATCAGGCAACCATTTATATAGCTAGCAATCATGTATTTCATGAGAGGACCAAGCACATCGAAGTAGATTACCATTTTATAAAAGATGCTATATAAACATGACCATCAGAACACCATTCACTCTATCATCTAAGTAGTTAGCTGATATTTGGACCATGTCTCTATCATTTAATATTTTTAACTCTATGTGTAACAAGTTGGACATGTTTGTTATATATGCTCCAGCTTAAGGGGGAGTGTTAGAATTATGCTTTATTCAATCAGTTCCAATATTAGAAGAATATATTTAGTATGTTTCTACATATAATATGTACTTGTATTTCATGCATCCCCATCTATTTAAAAAGATGGGATCTCATTAACAGGGAATATTATTATGGAGTTTCACTTTTTATAACTTCAACACAAAATATTTATATTAGTAGGCATGAAGTTGAAAGTGAGATTAAATCCTAGAGTTATTATTTTTAATGTTAAAATGCAATCTTAAAGTTTATCAAAAAAGGTAAAAGTGTGTCAAGAGCAACCACTGTTCATATCAATCGAAAGCCCACAATGCAAGATTTGAATTACAACACTAGGAAATTGTTCCTTCAATTTATTTATTCCTTGGTAGATGCCACAAACTTGCATTATTCGGGAGACAACATCATCTTTTGGCTAATTATTTCTAAATTTGAACAATAGGAGCAGTTTGTCTAATGAAAACCTATTCTCTCATAGAGGGTAGAAAGCTTTGTTATGGTTGATGAAGCTTATAGGCTACCACACCTTGTAGGATTCCCCTCAACTCCCCTATTTTGATAAAGGTAAGATGCAATCCTAAGTACGTACTACAATTACTAGTAGACTTAACCAACACTCTAGTCAGCATCTTTGGATATAACAAACTAGTAATACCTAGCTCAACAAAAAAAGAATTAAAATATGGAAAAGCACACCTAATAAGGATAAAAAAATTACTAATAAGTCAGCTCTTTATTCTTCCAACAATGAGGTTAATACTAGCTATATGTTAAAGAGGTTACATTGAATACCAATCTCTTGGTCTACTAGGAAAAGTTACATTACTATGCTTGTAGTCAGAACCTCAATGTTTGCATGAAATAGGAGTTAAAAGACTAAAATTCTTGTTACCAAGAAAAAGGCTAAAATTTCTAAGAAGAAATGCATTTGCATGACTTATGTTATCTAACTTGTTTTTAATAAAGAGAACCCACATACTAGAGTAATTGATATTAAAATGCATCACAGAACTGGCTTGATGAACTAAATTTATATATCGATTTTTATTCTGTGTCTCTAAGATAAATAATGAGCAAATAGGCTAGAAAAATCAATATTAGAATGCATCACAGAACCAGCCTAATAAATGATATTTATATATTTATATTTATTCTATGGCTCCATGGTAAATAATGAGCCAATTAATGATGACATGCACCATTCATCATGCTCTGATCTATAGCATCCAAATATCTAAACATATAAAAAAGAAATTTATTATTTGTGAATGTATTGGTCACCGATGGAATTACTTTTTTCTTTTAAATTTCAATGTGTGCATGAAAAGTTTCTAGAGCATTTAAATTTTTATCAGTATGCCTTCTATTGTATGATGAATTCTTGATTTGTATGTATTGATGATTTTTCTTAAAAATGATTATAAATTGGCAAACCTTAAAGCTTCAATAGCATCTATCATGACCTTTCTACTAGTTTCAGTGCTATCAATAAATGTAACCTAATAAAGAATAACGAGAAAGTCTTCAAGGGTATATGCAAAGAAATAAAACCAATTCTTGCAAGATTTTATAAAAAAAGGAAGCAAAACAAGATTAACTTCATATAAAGTTCAATGAGGTAGATGAATCTTGTCAACATGAGGATGGGATGCTAAAGGAGCACCAGCTTCTAGACCAAAACTAGCCACTATGTTTGAGACCCTGAGAGGAAGTTGTTTCCTAGAGAGAACCCAAGAGGGTGGTGAATTGGGTTTCTTAAAAAATTAAAAGCAATTATGTACAGATCTTAAACTAAGGAAAGTGATATTGTAATGGAAGCAATAAATCAAACAAGAGTAAATGAGATATAGATGAAAAACTAAGGAAGAAGAAATCAAATTACATAAAAGCACCATATTATATAATAGTTTAGTGCCAACTCAGCATCTATTTCCACTCTCCAAGCTTATTTTGAAAAATTTTAATACAACCTCTCTAGATTATAGCCTGATTGCTTTTTTGGGCTCACAATCAAAAATTTAATTTATTTTCTAAGAGAAAATCAACTAAAACCACTTTCTTTTAAGTCAATCCTAGGTTTGCACTCTAATTCAAGGCTTGGATGGGCCTATCCCTAAGTTTCAAACCTGATTTAAACTTGTTTATAGCAATGGATTAAGCAAATAGGTGAAACAAAATAAAAAGATTTTTAAAGAGCAAAATAAAATATTGATGAAGCTTTTGAAGACTTGTTGAGAAAGATTTACAATTAATGAACTCTTTTCCTTCTTAAAGCCAACTAAAAGTTTGAGCTTTTGGTGGTTGAAAAGTTGAAGCACTCTTTTAAAGGCTCACTTAATATTCTTTAACTCTTTTTTGTTTTCCTTCTTCTCTTTCTTCTTTAATGAGTTTGGTTGGCATTTAAAGTATTTAGAAAATCCAAAAATATATGTTTAACCATTGGAGATTGAAATCTAGCAATTATGGTCATTTTGCATACTTTTGTATATATTATAGAATTAGTCATTACAGCTACCAGTCATAGTTTGAATAGACTTGGATCCGATTTAAGTTGTCCAGGAGTCGACTTGAGTATCAGTCCCAAAAATATGCCTTTTTGTATTGATTGAGAGAGTTGATTTGGTTTCAGGGGTCAACTCAAAGTTGACTAGGAGTTGACTCGAGTCTACAAGGATCAACACGAGCTCTAAACTAAAAAATTTAGCTCTGTCTTCTCTAAGAGAGTCTACTCAGGCTTTGTAAGGATCAACTTAAGCTCTACATTGAAAAATTCAACTCTATCTTTTTTGAGAGAGTCCACTTAGACTCTAGAGAGATCGACTCGAGGTCAATGCCATTTTAAATTCTTCTTACAAAAGTTATCTCTTTGAGATTTGCAATCAACTCTTAGACATTCATGCATCATGGAGCTTTCTAACCTTGTCTTCTTTGAGATTTTTCTTGAGCAATTAAGTGAACTTTCTTATAAAGAATCGGAGCTTCTTAAAACTTCTCAATATATACTTCAACAAGCTATTAGTTCTATTATATACTTAAATACTTTGTTATTCATCAAAATCATTCCTTCGATCAACATTATTTCTTTTTTTTGATGATGACAAAGCTTTGAATATAAGTGAATGGTATAAATAACATAAGTATACTTAGAGTATTAAAGCATATAGACAAATATATCGAGGTTTCATGACAACTTAAACTATAGTGCTTTAAGAAATCAGACAATTTAATTTCAATGTATCAGAACATTGAAGTGAATTGGAGCAATGAAAATATTAAAAAGCAAAAGCTTCAATCACTTTTGAAATTCAAGGCTTCGAGAGAAGAATCTGAGCTTGTACTGGATTAATAAATGTGTATCAAGTCCAAATCAGAAAGTATTAGACAATGATTTTCATGCTTAGTGAATATACCAAGAATATTGAAGCATGTAATATTGGCTCACACAATAGATGTATCAGAACATTGATAGATATAACAGATAATCAATATATAGTATCAAAGTATGTAGACCTTTTCATATAAAGTTTGTTTACATCACATTAGCTTAATCTTTTAAACTTTTCTCTTTTTTTCATATAAAGTCTGTTTAGCTCATATTAGCTTAAACTTTTAAACTTTTCTTGAGAGCTTATCTTAAATTTGCTTGTATTAGAGCTTATCAACTAACTTAAATTATGCTAATATCATAGCTTAACTAATCTAAATTTTGACTTAAATTTGCTAACTGATCTAAATTTTTACTTAAATTTGCTAATTAATTTGTTTATATTTTTCTATTACTATCCTCTTTTTTACCATCAATCAAAAAAACAATAAAAAGAATGTTTAAAACACAAATATAAGTAAAAGTAGCCTCATTGCATTAATTAAGTAAACTTTGTAATTGTATCAAACAATATGAATATTATTGTACAAAATAATAAGAGCAGTACAACAAGATGCAATAATATCAGTCAATATAGATAACCATAGATAAAACCATAATCAATAAAGACAATAATACTATAACATAGAATATAATGGAGGATAGCTTATCATGTAATCCTAGACCTACTTTCTTCTGAGTGGAGCTCTATGGCGGTAGATGAACTACCCTTAGATGTGGATGCTCTGCTTCTCCAGCTCTTAGTTTGGCTTGATGGACCAATCACTTGAAAGGGGAAGGCCACATTTGACCTAATGTAGGTCCTAAAGAGTGGTATGTATATATATGCATATATGTATGTATATGTACATATATACATATACATGCATATATATAGATGTAAATAATATACATTATGAAAAAGTCATATACAAGGATGAGGAGTAGTTTTCCTTTTTTCATTTAGTGCTATTTTTTTCATTGATTATAGCTGTAATTTTGTTTGAAAAAGGTTGAGCATCAGGGCATCCTACTTTATGAGAGAGATGAGGATGATATAGGAAAAAAGGTCTATATTAACATAAATTGAGTGAGAGAGAGAGAGAGAGTACCCTTACAAGGGCAATCTACTTATTATTTTTTCTTTTCAATAACTTGTTCAATAATTTTTAAGCACAGGATTTTCTTTCACTCTCTCTCCCTCCCTTTCTTTTAAGGAAGTAAATTGGCAAGCCCTAATCAAAATAGAAAAAGAAAAAGATATGACTACATATTGCTTGACTCTATAGCCTAATCCCTCCTTTTTTTTTCTCACCTAGATTTTTGTTGATCTTAACTAAAATTGTTCCTTTTTTTCATTTTCTTAGGAGAATGATTAGGCATGGCATAATAAAAATGGAAAAAATATGAGTTCCAATTGACTCTATAATTTTGTCCATCTTCCTCTTATTCTTTTTCTTATTTAGAGTTTCAATTGATATCAACTAAAATCAAATATTTTTCAAAGAAGCATACACTTAAAAAAGTGAATGCTTGGGTCCATAATCAGATATCAATTCTATAAGGTAACGAGATTGTCTATTTAACCATATGGATAAGCCCACATGCTTTCATAAAAACCCAGTAATCTATTTTCTTGCTATCTATTAAAGATCTCACATCTATAAAGAAAATTGATTTATATATTTTATGACTAAATGTCCATGAAAGGTTGGACACTTAAAGTTTGGGAGGGTTTTTTATTTTTTGATTTTTTTAAATAAAAGAGACTTTAATTTAAATCAAAACATTGAAGGAACATTCTAAAAGAGAGGTATTTCAAGAGTAAAAGACATCTAAAATTTAAAATATTTTTTGAATAAAATAATATTTAAAATATTTAAAATATTATAAAGGTATTTCTAGAGGGGAAATTTTGATAATAGAAAGGGTTAACATTCACATACATATATAAGTTTTAGAAAAATGAAAATAACATCCCATTATTTGCTAGGTCTGGTTTATATTAAAATTATTACCAATGATTAATATTGATGCCAGTGTGTCTTGTTCCATATCCAAACCTAAAGTATTATATATTAGAATTAAATCTTATTCGAATAAAAATTTTACTCATGTCCAATATCAAACCTTGAAAACTTTGGTGATAGATCATGTTTAGGGCTCATTCATTGGAGTATAAAAAAATTATTGAAAAATATATATTTTCTTGTAAGTATTTTTCAAGCAATATTTAAACAAAAAAATAATTTATCTATATTATTTTATATATTAAAAAATGTCTTCAGAATTAATTACCTAAGCTTATTTACATTATTACTTTCTAGATAAGTTGCTAATTAAGATCTATACATATTTTTTATAATACTTTTATAATATAAATATTATATTATAATAGCAATATAATATAGTATGGTATTATAATAATATAATATAATATATTATATTATATTACATTAGAATATAATATGTTTTTATAATAATATATTATATCATAATAATAATAGATTATGATATGATAATTATATTATAATATATTATAACATATTATAATATATTATTATATAATTTCTTATTTTTATAATATAATAATATATTTATTATTACATAATTATATTATTATGAGATTAGGATATATTGGGAATAAAATAAAATAGTTATTTTTTTAGTTGATAGAAAATTAATTTATGCAGCATCTAGATGGGATAAACTTTTTTCATATTTCAGGAATAAATCTCATTCATAAAAAAATAACTTATCCATCTATCGAAGTATAAGAACATGAGTAAATTGACTAGTGAAAAAGTTTACCATCCATAATATTTTTCTACCAAAAAACAAGCCTCAAATAGTAATCAAATATTTAATAAGTCATTTACTACTTTTCATTTTTTAATTTATTTTGATTCATCGAAAATGTTACCCATGGAATGTGAACAACATAAAAGAAATAATGATATAAAAACAATAATAATATTATTGTAAGAAATAAAATTTTCTATTAAAGGATAACCTTTGATTTCAAACATTAATAAAAATTTTGTAGATAAATGTATGATTGCATGCACATGTATAATATTGTTCTTTTTAATTACCAAAAAAAATCAAGAAGTATGTCAAACACTTTTCATGTTAAGAAAAGCAAGTCTTTTGAACAGTAACCGTTTAAGCTTTCCGTTGGTGCTTTGAGATTAGTGCTAGGAGTCTTCCTTCCATGTTTGCTGGTGATCGTCAGGTTGTTGCAGTCGGCCAAGAAATGGCAAGCTCTGCTGGGATTAAAACGGGGACCTCGTAGAAGGTGGATTGGTCACTCTCAAATTAGAAGAGGGTAGTGTTGGGGTGGTTGGTGTAGATTTTGCTAGAGTCATCACCGGAAGAGGTGGTGGAGCTGGTTCATAGGTTTTCAGAGATGGCGGAGCTCCTACAAGAGGAGGTCAGGATGGAGACCGAGGGTTAGATGGCCGAGGTATTAGTTGCTAGAAGCTTGGGCCGAAGAGTTTTAGTGAAGGTCGTGGTGCAGGAATTTCGGTAATGGGCCAAACTAAAAGGGGAGGTGGCGGCTTTCAACCTAGAATAGGGACACTTTATGTTCCGATTTTAGAAGGCAGGGGAGCAAGAGCTGATCTTGAGGCATCCTTAGGTAGTTGCCGACCAGGCACTAGCACTGGAACCATGGCCCATCAATCGAAGCCATCCACTCTGCCTTGGTATGGATGCGGTTGCCACTGCTGCTGGTGCTGGTGGAGCTCTGGGGGTTAGTGGCACTCTTAAGTATTATCAAGTTGGTGGGCATGTTGGTGGCGGTAGATGTCTGGATGGCGGTGGATGTCTGGATGGCGGATCACAAATGGATCATCTTTGCTTGGGTGTGCTTGAAGATTGACCTCCCTAAACCATTGAGACTTGGGGTGTTGATCGACGGTCTGGAGGATAACCATTGGTAGACGTTCATTTATGAGAACCTTGGAAGTGTCTGCTTTCGGTGTGGTCAATTTCATGCTTCCATGTCTTGTCTGGAAGGGGTGGAAGATGGGCAACCTCCGATAGGGCTTCGATTGGATAATGTGGTCTGAGCTGGAGGCTAGGAGGTGGCTGGTGATGATGGCAGATGGGGCCTAGGGCCTTGGCTGGTGGCAGTTCGGTAGTGGATGCTTGGCCCAAAGTGTCCGGCAAGAAGGGGAAGATGGAAACGAGTGGACTCAACAAGCTTGCATTCTCTACTAGCTTGGGTAGAGTTGACTCAGGATAGGGATCTGATGGTTGGCAATATCCCTCTAAGATTGCATGGAGGAGATTTTTTCATGATCCAATGGCCAGATCAAGGGTAGGGAATGGCTTGGAGATCTGTGCGGAGGCTGTGGGCTTGCCCTTGGGTGCGAGTTGGGCCGGCAACCCATTCGGCCTACTAGAAGGGTTGGCAGGCCACGAAGTTGAAGAGCCCATTGGGCTGAGAGCAAAAGGAGGCCAGACGGGCCCTGGTCAGCCCAAGTACACCCGACCCAGTGAGAATGACATGGGTCGAGTACCAGATCAATCTAGTTTGAGGGGGGGAAAAGGCCATTGGGGGAGTTCTTGGGCCTGGTGCCTCCAAAAAGGGGTCCTCCAAGTCTAGGAAGGATAAGGGCAAGGCCATTGTTCGTATAGAAGTCAACATGGACTTGCAAGGAGCTATAAAAGGTTCGGGGGTCTTCCATTTCTTAACTGGGACCCTAGGGTAGGCGAAGATGGCCACTCTTAGATGGATGCATAAGGGGTTGAATTAGGTGGTTCAATAGAGATGGGATAGTTTAGGATTGACATGGTGCCTGGGACTATAGCTGATATGATGGGAACCCAATGGTTGGCCTTGCCATTGATCTTAAGGAGGCTCTGGTTAGGGTTAGGCAGGCCATTGAGGTGGAGAGAGGTGATCCATCAAAGAGAAAAGGGATGGTAGCTGAGACAGTGATGCGCATGTAGGCTGAGGGGGATACTAGAGCAGATTCCCTTCCCAGTCAAGTTTTCCTAATAAGATTGCTTATTTAGGATACCCATGGATGGGAAAGTCCTCGTTTTGAATGACATTTGGAAGAATGGTTTAACAACATAGCTCTAAAATCTATATTCTACTTGAGACCCGTCTTTTCAGGTTGAGTCTCGCTCAAGCCAGAAGACGAATACTGCGGGCTTGGAGTTCTTATGCAGTAGAATCGAGTGGTTTATTTAGAGGGATCATGGTTCTCTGGCGATGTGATAGGGTCAGGGTAGATGCATTTTACTATTATGATTAGCTAGTTGTTTTAGTCATCATGGAACGAATTGGAGGTCCTTGGATCCTATCATGAGTGTATGCAAGCACGGAGTACAAGAAATAAAGGGTTCTTTGATCTGAGATTTTCAGGATTGTTGCATAGGGCCTACCTTCTCTTATCATAGGGGACTTCAACTATATTGTGGGGGCTCATGAGAAAATCGATGGGAAGCAATTTGTTGATAGCATTGACTCCAGGGAGTTCATCATTAATTTGGACCTGATTGATCTTGGCTACACAAGACCCAGGTTTATTTGGTGCAATAATCGGCAAGGGATTGCTAGGGTATGGGAGAGGATTGATCAAGTACTTGCCATTGCCAACTAGTCCCAGTGGTTTCCTGATCATTAGATTCAACACCTATTGAGCATCATTTTTGACCATTGTCCTTTTCTCATCACCATTGATGGTGTGCATCTTTTTAGGGCTCTGTTTAGGTTTGAAAAGTTCTAGACTTTCTATCCAAGATCATGAAATCTAGTTAGAGAGGTTTGGAGGCTACCTATGCATGGTGATGCGAGATACCGGGTGACTAGGTGGCTTGACCTTGCGAGGTGCAGACTCATCTGGTGGAACTGGATGAAGGTTGGTGATATTATTAGATGAATTGAGGGGGTGGAGGTGAATATTACGGATATTTAGAGAAGAGAGGATCTGGAGGGGGCCTCCAGGACTATGACTTGCGGGAGCTTTGCCACAAGCTCTTTGTGCATTATTCTTTATTGCAACAACAAGAGATAATGTAGAGGCAAAAATCTAGGATGCAGTAGATCAAAGAGGGTGAATGGAATACCAGGTTCTTCTATTAGTTGACAATGATTCAAAGTCCACTGATCGCATTAGGCAGTTGATTAGGAGTGACAGAAGGGTGGTGGAAGACAATGATGGGATCAGAGACCAAATTTTTCAGTTCCTTAGATCTCACTAGACTATGCCTTTAGGTGAGGAGGTTTTTTTCCAGGGGTCCCAGCTTACCTCCAGGATATTTGATGAGGAGAATTAGACTCTTACACACTCGATGTCTACTGATAAGGTTCGGGAAGCTTTTTGGTTTCTAGGAAAGGATAAAGCCCCAGGACCGAATAGCTTTTCGCCCCTCTTTTTCTATCGTTATTGGCTCATTATTGGAGGAGAAATGGTGGAGGCAGTGCAGGTAGTTTTCGAGCTTAGAGGCACTCCACATGAATGGAAGAAAACCTTGTTGCCCTAATTCTGAAGAAGCTTGATGCATCTGCCCTTGGTCACTTTAGGCTAATTAGTCTATGAACCACATTTTACAAAGTGTGTGCGAGGATTCTAGTTGGTTATCTGAAGTTGATTATCCCCTGCCTAGTTAGCATAGAGCAGGGAGCCTTTGTTGGCATAGGTGCATCACTAATAATATCTTGCTAGCACAGGAGTTCATGCATGACCTACAGCATATACCTATTAGCCAGAGTTTGATGATGATCAAGCTGGGCATAGAGTGAGCGTATGACCAGATGAGTTGGTGGTTTCTTCGTCAGACTTTTCATGATTTTGGATTCAAGGATAGGTGGATTAGCTAGATTATGGATTGTGTGGAGGGTCTAAGCTATGCCATTCTAATCAATGGAGCTTCGAACAGATTTCTTTCGATTGATTGGTAGGCTTCGGCAAGGGTGCCCTCTCTCCCCTTATCTTTTTATTTTATGCTTTAATGCTCTATCTCGTGCTCTTCAGGCAGTAGTTTAGAGGTAGAATTAAAGGCTTACAGGCCTACTCTTGGGGCTCAGCTACTTTTGCACCTCCTTTTTATAGATGAATGTTGTATCATTAGAAAGGCTTCGGTTTACAATGTTGTATGCTTTGCTTCCATTATCGAAGTTTACTATCAGACTTTTGGATAGCTCATAAACTTGCAGAAATCTACTGTCACTTTCAGCCTTAAAACCAAGGTCCGTGTGAAGCAAGCGATTCAGGATAGGTTGAGGATCCCTGAGCATCCTGGGACCATGACTTATCTTGGGGTTCCCATTACTAGGTGGAGGCTTTGAAGAGCTGACTATAGTCATTTTGAGCAACAAGTTAGGGACCTGCTACAGGACTAGCAGGCCAATACTTTGTTTATGATGGGGAGAATCATCTTTGTGAGATATGTGTTGACTTCTATGTCGATTTACCTCTCGGTAAATACTATTGTACCATATGCTTCTCTTAGAATCCTTAAGCAACAGATCCGAAACTTCCTTTAGGCCTCAACTCAAGGTGGCCATGGACTTTATTTTCTATCTTGGGAGGTGGTCTATCAGCTAGTACGAGATGGGGGCCTAAGGATTCAGTCCTTATTGATCAGAAGGGAGGCTATGATCGCCATATATGCTACTAGATTTATTACTCAGCCTGATTGTCTATATAGTAGATTTATGAGGGCTCGATATAGAGCATGGAGTTAGGGTTCCCTTATCTAGGTTGTCGTGGTTGTTCCTTCATATGGAAGGAGATCTGCATCCATGCCCATATAGTTTTGGATAGAGTTAGATATCTGATTGGTAATAGGACCTCGATAAATGTATTCCATGATGCTTAAATTCTTGCCTTCCCCTATCTTGCTAGCCGACCTTCGTCAACATGGACATGGTTGTCGAGTCTGTGGTTTGATTACTACTGATGATAGGGGTTGGAGGATCTCGAAGATTACCCATCTCTTTGATAGTCAGCTTGCTGATAGGATTCTTTCGATCCCGATTCCCACCCATCGGAGCCTTGATTTGAGAGTGTTGGGTCTTTCTTGCTATCCTAAGGTTCCTACTAGGAACCTCATCGAGATGTGCAGGCCATTGCCTACCGAGAGGATTGAGGTTGCTTGGATCTAGAGATTGGCTATCCATCCCAAGGTTAAACTCTTCCTTTAGAAGGCTACTTAGGACATACTACTTGCTTAATCCCTTCTCAGGGATAGAGATTTGAAGATTCCTCTAGATTGTTCGATTTGTAGGATGGAGGATGAGTTGGCTGAGCATGTCTTGCTTTGCTGCTCAAGGGCATATCATTTGGGAGATGGCTGGGAGCTAACCATCGGGAGGGATAGCAGTTCTTGACCTTCCTCCTTCCTTGAGGTGATTCGGCGGACGTCGACCTATGACACGATTGGTAGTCACAAGTTAGCATATATCCTATCAAAATTGGCTATCCAGGAACTGAGATTGTGCGTGCGCATCGTGTACTGGAGAGAGCTTATTCTTATTTTGAGGAGTACAATCGCTTTGCTATGTTGACACTGCTAGCCAATTGGTTATCATCTCGAGTTTTTGGAACTTTTTGGCTGCTCCTGCAATGACCCGAAGGATTCTTTTCACTTCCTGGAAGATCCCATCCTTGAGATTTATTAAGCTCAACTTCGATGATAATGTAAGGGATGCTAGAGATGATGCGGGTTTTATCATTCAAGGCCTTAATGTCAGGTTATTGGCTATTGGGTGCCTTCTTTGTTTGAGCCTTTGGTTTCCGGAGCGGAGCTTCGTGCTCCTTAAGTCGGCATTATTTGTGCGAGTTAGATGCTATGAGCTGAGAGAATCCTTGTTGAGGGCAACTCTATCATAGTTATTAATTGGATCCAGGATAAGACAAAGTTAGCTAAGGCTCATTCCCTCTTTTGTGATATTTGAATATTATTCTATCTTTTTTTTTTTTTTGATTATATTGATGATTAAATTTGAAAAATATGATGATGTGTATCCTTTAGATCTTTGAGATATTTTGTTCTTTCTAAATTATATTTATGTTAGAAAAGCGTGACGACCAGTTTTCTGCCGAAAAAAAAAAAAAAATAAAAAAATCAAACACCCTGCCGGCCTGCGGCAACGTGATCGTATCCCCCTCTTAGCCCTTTCACCCATTCTATTCCGCCCACCAAATTCAACCAAACCAGAGCGACACCAGGACTCGGTAAGCGTACCGTTCCAGTGACTACAATCCTCCACCGGCCTACCCATTCCTTTCGATTTCAAACGGGCCAATCCGCTCCACTCCCCCAGACGTGGGTCCCACCGCCCCCCCGTCGACACAAGGATGCAAAACCCCAGCCTATAAAGTCTTCCACCAAAAGGGAAGAAACGAAAAAGAAAAGAGCGAGAAAATAAAAAAGCGAGATCCTTCTTCCCGAGATTTAGAGGGAGGCCGATCCATCCATCGATCGAGAGAGAGAGATAGGGCTCGGCTATGGCGACGGAGCGCGAGAAGGAGCGGGAGGCGGAGCTGGAGAGCGCCATGTACACCAACTGCCTCCTCCTAGGGCTGGATCCGGTGATCCTCGGCATGGGCGGCGCCGGTGGCGGTGGCGGTGGCAGCCCCCGCGTGGGCCACTTCCGCCACTCCAACCCCCGGATGGGCGAGCAGCTACTGTATTTCCTCCTCTCTGCCCTCCGTGGCCCCGTCCAATCCGCCAAGGCATGACCAAACCCAATCCGTTCCTTTCTTTTCCAATGTCTTTGTCTTCGAATTCGATCTAGATCGGCATTTCTCGCTGTGGGTTCTTCCGATTCTCCTTATCTGTTTTTGATGGACTGGGATCTGTTGATCTGGCAGGATTTCGATAAGGTGTGGCCGATCTTTGATTCGGCCCAATCCCGGGACTTTCGAAAGGTTGATCTTGTTTCTCTATTTTGGTGCGAATTTTTGGTTTTTGTGGTGTTGTTTATGCTGAAATTTGTGTGTGTGTGTGTGTGTTTTTTTTTTCCTGGGAAGATTGTGCAAGGGATCATAAGTGAGCTGGAGTCTCAAGGGGCATTGCCGAGGAGTAATTCTAGGGTTTCGTCTCTTGCAACTTGTTGTGGGCCTAGGTAAGTTCTCATCTTTCCACTTTTTCTTCAAGCATTCTGCTGTTTTGATTCAGATCACAAGCGTTTGTTCGTTTCCTGTTATGAGAATGTTGCAACTCATATCACGTGTTTTCCAAAGTGATGTTCGGATGTAATTTCAATTCTGGATTGGCATTGCTGGATGGGTTGGAATTGTCTCTAGTTGGACATGATTATGTTACCAACTTTGTTGGCCATTTTATTTTAAATTTAGATCTATGTCATGATCTTAGTTTACGCGTCACTTCTAGAATGTTGGGAGATTTCTAATTGCTTATCATATGGGTGATTTTTATGCTGTCACTGCTCATGTGGAGTTGGAAATGCCATTGGATATTTGTCCATATCGAGGAACATGGCACACAAGTATTCCACCCTTGACTTGAGGTGCGGGGTATGATAAGGGTTTTGAGATTACAAGCAGCATGATGCTGAGACTTCAAAAGATATGAAAACTGCAGTTGTGGTGGTTTTTGTGATATTGCATGACTTCTATAAAATATTGGGTTTCAAACTTTTGGAGGATTTGCATTCCATATATAGATGCATCATTTTGACTAAGATAAAATAAAGGTTACATTCGAAGCATTTGTCATAATAATGAAACATCAAACACTGATTGTCACTGTCTTGTTGCTTTCTACCTAAACATCATCCATCTTCCTGTGTCCAATCATTTCTCCTACTTCTTCTTTCCTTTCCCTCTTTCCGTTATAGAAATTTATATAAAAGATGTCCATTGAAAAATCCATAGTATTAATGATTTTTAAAGTCCTTGAAATGGTTTTCTCTTATGAAATATTGCATACTGAAATAACCAATCCTAATGTTAGAAGTTAAGAGGATATGATTATTATTTGGCTTGGCAAATATATTAGGTCCTATTCTACATCTTGTTAACGCTAGAATGACAAGCATTTGTATATGCAAGTGCGGGTAAATGGATATTCCAAAAACACTTTAATCGCGGAAGTGGGTGCAGGGTTGAGATTTAGAGGAGGTTCTGAAGGGGGTACATTTAACCTTGGTAGAAGATTCTACTAAGTTCCAGGTGGATATGAGTGTGAGTTTTTAAGTGCAGTCAATCTCTTTTCTGTGATTACTTGCTTTCCAGGGTATGAATTACATTGTTGACTGTCTTATGTGGGTACCTAAGCGATGCCAAGTTTTGAGCTAGCTCGAACTAATGCTTGAAGGCATTGTTAATATTTCCTGTGGAGTTGTTGCCTGGTATAGGTGTTGATTTAGAATGCAAGTTTAAGTGGTAAAACGTAAAGAGAAGGGAAAAGGTATTGCAGTTGATTTCTTTGAATTTATTTTTTTTTGTAGGGTCAACCACATTTGATTTTATGTCTCTATGGAAGTCTAATTTTGCCCTTGTTGCTTGTTTCTTGCTTTCAATTTCTTTTTATAAATGAGGTACAATATTTGTGCCTAATGGAGGACTACATCTCTTAAAGATATAATCAAGATGTGATATGCCTAAGTTTTGCCTCCAAATTTGAAGTTTGGATATAATGGGCTAAGCGACCATGTTAAAGTGAATCTTTCAACCATTTTGTTGAACTAGTGAAACTTGAAGCTAAAACAGAGTGAAGGTGCAAAATAAAGAAAGGAAAGGACACATTGCAGTTAAAGTAGCGAAAATTTGATGTCAAAACCAAGTCAGATATTAATTTGACATAGGTACATCAAAGTGTTGGAAACCATGTAAATATCCATTACATGTAAAAATCCTGAAGATTAATTTCAGATTAATAGTGATCCAAGTGGATCAGGTACATTTTGGTTTAACTTTGACCTGCATCCAGCTTGTTTCTATCAGACCTGTACATGTCTTTTAGGGATAAACAAGCGTAAGCATGTGTGAGACAACACACAATTTTGTGTAAATAGAGCAAGGGACTTAAATGAAATATGGCCATACCTTAATCATTAAATGCTAAATGAGGGCTGGACACTTATTTTTTTCCATTTCTTTTTCTCATAGTTTGTCTCTTTTCTTTACCACGATATTCTTTACATCATTATATATATGGATCTTACTTTGAAAGATTTATTATTTGGTTTACTTTCTATTTTATGAATATAGTCTCTCTCTCTCTGTCCATTTGAGGTATTCATGCCTTATACTTTTAGTTGGTTGGTTCCTTGGATCAATCAGTGCAACCATTGCAACATCTAAAGTATGAGTTCTGTTGAATGCAGATTTGTTGAGCTTTTGTGGCAACTTTCCGTGCATGCCTTACGAGAAGTTCATAAGAGAACATTTGCTGCTGATGCAACTTCTAACCCTCTACCTGCTCCACTAACTGATGTTTCATATTTGCATGCAGCTGCATTACTTCCTGTGACCAAGGTAATCTAGATGACTCGTTCTTCTATTTTACTAGGTAATCTTTGGGTTTTTGTTGATCAAATCTTTTGACTGGTAGTACTTGGATTATGGTATACCATTTATTTCAATAATTTATGTTAGAATTTTGTTGTGTCTAGTGATGTTCCCTTGCTTTCTTTTATAGAATAATTATGAAGAGCTAGTTGAAATTTCAGTTTCTTTATTTAGAAAAAGGAAAAAGACAACTATTTTGGGATGGTTATAGCTTTTTGGTGATGGGCAGCATAGGTTGGCTATAGGGTTGATGGGTCAGACCATAGTCACATCTAGTTTGGGTGGACTTAAAATCAGGCTTCAGGATGGTCGATCTAAGTTTTTCAGGCATAGAAATGTTTGGATTGAGTGAAAACTGTCATCAGTCTACCCCTTGTGCAAAACTGACTACTTACCCGATTATTTCTCCCTATTCCTCTACTCCTATGCTTCCATTTCTAACGGTCACACCCTCTCCTCCCTTTTTACTCTTCTTGCCTTATCTGCTCCTCGCTCTGCTTGCTTCCATTATTACCCTCCTTGCTCTGACATCCCACCATGTTACATGCATAATCATCTAGCTTGTTGTATGCCCCATGTCTATTGTGGTGTTCATTGCCTCAATGCAGGCTGTGCCTGTTACGTTGCTGTTCAGGACCTCTTTAATTCTTGCCCTTCTTTCATCTTTTCTTTCTCCATCCCTCTCTCCAACTCCTTTGAGAGATGGTTACTCATTTGTCAAACCCAAGTTTTCTTGGGCCTTTAAAAGGAGGCTAGAATCTGGCCTGAATATTCCTTAATGGGTGTGCACTGCATGCCTCTTGGAAAATTTGAGCTGGCCCTGAGGTAGGTACGAGCTCTCTATCTTTTCTTAACAAGTTAAGTATTTTCTGCTCGCTTAGTATTTGTTAATGAAAAGTATGTAGCAGTTAGTTGTTTCAGATTCAAGCTGGTGACTCTTTTTACAGCTTTTATAACCCTTTCGTGCTAAACAGGCTAGAATAGCTCTTGAGCGAAGGAGATTTCTGAAAAATGCAAATATTGCTGTTCATAGGCAGACTATGTGGTCTAACTTAGCCCATGAAATGACAGCTGAGTTTCGTGGTCTTTGTGCTGAAGAGGTAGATGGTAACTTCCATATAGTCCCTTAAATTATTACATATGATGCATTCATTAGTTTCTGCTCCCAAATCCCTCCTTTTGTATATCAGTGTTATTTATATGCCAATTGCTATGTTCAGGCCTATTTGCAGCAAGAGTTAGAAAAACTACAAGATATGAGAAACAGAGCTAAGTCAGAAGGGGAATTGTGGGATGATCGCATCTCCGGCTCTTCTGGTCAGAATTCCCATCTAGTATCTAAGGCAACTCGCCTTTGGGAATCGTTATTAGCTCGCAAGAGTGAGTTCAGGCTGTTATCATTCAAATACACATCTACATGCTTTTGCTTGAACTGTTTATACAACTTGCTTGAACTGTCAGAATTCACAGGTCTGACACTAAAACATCCTCCTTTTATATTGCCTTAAATGCTTCAGGTTGGCTTTATCTCATTTCATGCTCAAGTAATACCCACTTATTGAAAAAGCTGTAAGCTATGGTTATCAATGTCCTCAGGACCCAATTTATAAAAGACTTGCAGGACATCCTTTATAAGATGAAATTACTAGAGTTCATTTCAATAGAAGAGGTTAAGACTTAAGACTTTCCTGCTTCATCTATTTTCTAGTGAAGATTTTGGGAAATTGGAAGATGGCATCCTAACCATGTTTAGAGATTAGCATCAGGGGCAGCATTGATAAATTACTTCCATCATCTGATGCTTATCTATAATACAAAATAAATTCTATAAAGATTTTAGCCTTATAAGTACCTTTGTAGGTGTTGTTTATTATCCACATCTCATATCTCTGAATTAAGTGCGAAGATATTATTATCAATCAGAATATGCTTTTTAGGAACGGTGAAGTGTCAAAGTGTCATACTTGGTTTTATTCTCATGTGTGAATATATCCTTTGTAGGAGTCATTAGGATATTCCAGGTTTTCTTTGCAAAACTCAATGTTTGGGCTCCCAGGGAATTAAGTATGCTGCCATCTTAGATAAGAATACTGGTCAATGGAAGCATTTTCGGAAGGTTGAAGTAATGCGCTTTGGCTTTGTTGTTGCACATGAATGTATCTGCTGTATCTGCTGTAGGGTTCATGAGAATGTTCTTGCTTTAATTTGCAAACTCAAATCTAGGGTCTTGAAGAAATGGTGCAACTGGATTTCTCAATCTTAAATCTTAGTTCTAATTGTCGGCATTTTGTTACTACCCTCATCATGTGGTTATTGACCCCTGTTTTCCTGTAAGTTGGAAAAATATCGAACAGATTGACGAATAAAATTAGATACAAGCTTAATTTTGATCTCCTTTCCCGTGGAGGAAAGTGTCTAATCTGTCATTGGTAGTTTTCTGTAGAGGATACTTTGGTTTTATGCTTCAATAGCAGCACTAAACAAATAGGAAACAATTTTTTATTGTCATGAGTCTACCCAAGTTGCAATTAGTTCTTTATTGCAAATATTTGTGTCATGATCAAAGTTGATATAAGAGAGAAACAAAAAAAAAGTTAAATTGGAGTCAAATCCAATCCTCTTTGAACCCATAGAACAGCAGCCTCATTCAAGCTCCAACCAAGATCAAATTTGATATGAGAGAAGCTAAAGGGTTATAAGTTTTCGCCCCATCCATTCCCCTATTGACCAAAGACTGCGGCCTTTCATCAAGTTCCAACGTGGAAATTGCCTTGCAATATGATGAAGCATCTTTACTTCTTTTGGGGGTTGATATATTCTTTGACGTGTTATCCTCTTTATCAGCCTGAAATTCTTTTCTAAACTTTCTACCAAGACATTGTGGCTAGCAAGCTTGGAATGTTTTGACTAGATTTAGTGGGACACGTGAAAGCTGGATGTCAAATTATTCATCTTACTACTTAGTCTTGTATATGTTTGCTTAAAGTTGTTGAAGAAATGAGACCTTATTAACTGGAATCTTCTATTTAGGTTAATGCACCTGCTTCAAAATCTTTCTGGAATCCTGAACACACTTGCCTCCTAAGTGCTTTCTTACTAATAGTGTTTCTACAATATCCAGCTTCCACATACTGACATTTGCTCCTGATTTTGGCAAGAATGGGACTTAAAATTTAGAAGTTATTAATATTATTTTTTTGGGAAAATAGATGTGTGTTTTTTTTTTTGAACGATATATAGCTAAATAATTGTTATCTACCTTGTGTCTACACACCACCCCCCAAAGCGGTGTAAGGTATCTTCCCAATTGAAGCAATTTCTTGAAAGCCTCGCAGGCATTTGCAAACAGATTATCTTTTAGTTTGTGAGGGACGATAAGTCTTAATCTTGGTATTAGAATTGGCTGGTTGAGTGTTTCAAAATCAATTATTTATGGTTATATGTAATTGTCTTATTTCTCCCTAGGTGCATGAGCATCAAATGCACCTGCAGACACCCCCCGCGCCCCCCCCCCCCTTCCCCCCCCCCCAAAAAAAAAAACGCCCCCTTCCCCTTGCTCTCTCCCTCTCCTTTCACTCCCTTCCCCACTGCCCTCTCTCTCTCTCTCTCTCTCTTTCTCTCTGGTCACTGTAGGAGTACCCAAACAGGCTCTTAGATCGTTACCAGGGATTAAGTGATAAAGGGAGCTTAGTATATTGATTGGCTAAGAGAAGGATTGCTTTAGCATTCTTATTGGGAATATTTTAATTCCTAATTTAAATTTTGTGAAGTTTAGGGACTATTATGCATGAATAGTGTAATGTAAACAAAAAGTCTGATTGATATCAACTAAAACATCACCTTTTTTGGGAAATAAAAAGTCCAGAATAGGTGATCTTTTTTGTTTCTGAGCTTCTTGTTCCATGTTATCTTACATGTTGCTGCTTTTATTTCTTATTTCTTATGTTTGTTTTTGCCCAAAGGGATATGCAAATATGCTATATGCAGTTGCACTATCAAGTCCTTCACGATGTTGGAAGAAATAATGTTTTATTCCAACATCAGGCAGAAATCTGTTTGATTGTACATGTTTTGTTAGATATAAAGCTACACAATGATTTTCTTATGCAATAAGGACATTATTATTATTATTGTTCCAGTTTAGTAAAATATGACATTTCTACTTTGTTTTTTTCCCCCCCTTTATCTAATTGTTTTAGTGGGTGTTACCTGAAAATAAAGTCTTATTCTATCATGGGCTTGTATGCAGTCGTGCTTCTAATTTTTTTGGTCTGAAATGGAGTATTTTTTTTTTCCTTTTGCCTAGATATGCAAATGGATTGGGCGATTATCCTTATCAAGGATCACTAAACCGATATTGGGCACCATACCGGTTACTAACCGGTACCGTACCGTACCATATTGGGCCCATACCGAGTTCTAAGAAATTGAGAAAACTCCCTTTATGGCTATCTTGTTTGATCCGAATCAGACTGAACTGGACGAAATGCATCGGTACGATATGGTACCATACTGGTTTGGTATGGATATTTTTGAACGGTTCGGGGTTCCGGATCGTTTTTCATAGCCGAGCCATACTGGTTCTTGGCCGGGACGGTAAACCGGGCGGTTCCGGATGGTTCCGAAAACCTTGATCCTTATATTGTGCATGTGCTGCATTTGAATGCAGGGATTTTTTTTTTTTTTTTTTTGCAAAAAAAATTCATTTGCATGTTCACTAGTGTGAAAGATAGCTGTTTTACCATGCCTTGTTTTTTTTTAATCATTGTAATCAATTTATTGTTAACACTTTCACAATGTCAAGGAAATTTTTAGTTTTTTTTGACTCTATCTATGATTTATGATTGCTGGACTTATTCTAGGAATATTTGATATTTATTTTTATATCCAGGTCAACATGAAGTTTTAGCTTCTGGCCCTATTGAGGACTTGATAGCTCATCGTGAACATAGGTGAAACATGAAATTTCCTAGAAGATATATATAAAAACAAAACTGGATGTTTGCTTACATTCAGGTTGTTTTTATCAGGTACCGCATCTCTGGAACATCTTTGCTTGCAGCCATGGATCTAAGTTCACATGTTCCTTATTCAGATGTGCTATCAGTTCGCACTGGTGAAATGTCTCCACCCATAGATAATCGGGAGCAAACGGATTCCCCTCAATTTCAAGGGAAAACTGAAAATCTTTCTAGGGCAGATGACAGAGGCGGGAGAGTTCACCCCACTGTTGATGTAGCTGAAATTCTCAGACGTTGGACTCATGCTTTACAACGTATTCATAAACAATCACTTCACTTGGTAAGTTAATCTGTGTTGCAAATTAAGCTGCAACATGTATCTGCATTTAAAATGATCTGTTATGGTGATTTCTTTTTTAACAAAAGAATTACTTAAAATATTCATATGGTAAGTGTCTTATGGTTCCGAGATTAGCTCTTACTGGAGGCTACATTAGTATCATCTGATGTTTGTTTGAAGAACAAACAAATTTGTCAACATTATGCATGAGTTTACAAAGCCTATGCTTCGTCACACAAATCTGGTGCAGATCTCTAAGTGCTGTACATGAAATTCAGTCTCTTGTTTGTTGTTTTTCTATATATTCCGTTGGAAAACATTCTTTACTCTCTTATCTCAAACAATTAATGTAGATTGAATATGATGCATTTGATAGTTTGGTCTGTTTTCTTCCACTGACAGTATAACTGATGTCAAACGTCTAGTTTATCTATTCGAGGCACAGCACATCTTCAACAATGTTAGTCAAGTAAAAAGATGGAAAAATTCAGTTGTGCAAGCCTTTTTTAGGGTCTTTAATTCGTGTGCTTGGATATCATTTTTCTTCCTTGGTGGTACACATGAAGAACATTTTCACATCCATCAGCCATAATTCTCCAATAACATCGAGTCCTTTTATGGGCTAAGACTTATTTGCGAAGGTTTAAGATATCTGAGACTTTAGGAACCTATCACATTGATCATTTTGAATTTTAACTTTGCTTAGTTTAACTTGGCTTTATAAAGCACTCATTGATCCTTCAGTATCCAGCTAATTTATATGGTATCAAATGAGATATGATTTACATAAATTTTGATTGAATAAAAAATAGACATAAGAGCATGTACCTACTTTTCATCCTTAATAAGATGTATGATTTGTTATTTTTGTAGGACTAACTATAGTTGTTTTTGCCCTTAAGATGTTGTAATGAACAGAGATGAAATGTGACGTTATTACTTCTCAAAACAACAAATATGCAAATAAATAATTACATGACTTTTTTTTGTGTTATAGATACCAGCAGTGCTTGAAGTGATACTGTATTTAGTTTTTTTCCCTCTTTTGCTTCCATAATGCTATGTTCACGAGATACTACAGGATTGTAGTATAACAATAAAGCCACAGAATAGTGCGTAGCATCCTTTCTGTTAGGTGATAAATAGAGCCATAAAATCAGGAATGCCTAAATATTAGCTGATTCATTGCAAACTATATGCAACATAATTGCGACAAAAATAATAAAAAGTTCAGTCCACCAAAAACCTTCACTAATGTTAGTGGATCATATTTTGCTTTTGACCTATATATGTATTTTGTAGCCCAAAAAGAGGAAGATTTAAAAGAGGTTTTTAATGCATGGCTGATTTCATATTTTTTAGATTTGTTGTTCTGCTGTAAAAAGAAGCACGTAGCAGCAACTTGTGTTAACCAAGAAGGAGAATAGGAAGATTGGAAAAGGGATAATCGATAACAATTTTCCGAAGATTCTAGCAGATGTTGACTTAGATTTCTTATGGTCTGAGTTTTTTATTGTTAATAGCAGTAAACAACATTTGAAAGATGATAAATTGTTAATAGGGTAAAATAACAGTTTAAGGGAGAGAGGAGGGGATGCAAAGGGCTGAATCTACCATTTCTTTGTTCATGTAAAATTCAACATATCATGCCTAACATTTTTTTTCCTCAGAATGCCTAGTTTGTTTGACAGATTGATTTGATTGATCAAGCATTAAGATTTGGTTTTTCTGGTCCTATGTATTTCAAATCCCAATTTGTCCATAATTCTTTTCGTAATAACTCGGGTTTTTAAAAATATTAATAAATGAATTAGTATTACTGAGTAATTGATATCTGGTAAGTAAATCTTTTAGCAGATAAATTGTGAAGGGTTTGTTTTAGAAAGACTTACCAAGGAAGGTTTACAGATTATAATAACAATGTTAATAAATCAATTCTTGTTTATCTGACTAATTGTATCATGACTTGATTTGTCCATTCCAATTTGTTACTTGCCATCCAATAAGCTAGTCACATAATTGTTAATCAGTTGTTTGATGAATAGTTTATTAGTCACTGCAGTTGTTTTAGATATTAATTTATTTTGTAAATATTTATTGTGCTGTGGGGAATGTGTATCATTGGATTCTGTCACATGTTATTCCATAATCTAGCCATCTTTGATCTTTTTATTGCATTTTGGATCATGCTCATACTTTTTGTTAGAGGCTGACCTAATTCATGATTAATTTCTTCTATAATGTTTACCATGTTTGGTGACCCAAGAAATTGCTGTTGGTATAGGCTAAGGCTAATGATGGGGAGGGCCCAGAACTACTTCGTAGTACATCTGACACCAGTGCGAGTGGTCATGCCGAGTCATTGGCTGCAACCCTTGCAGAACATCGGCAACATTTAGTTAGCATACAGGTTTGGTGATACTTCCACAGCAGTTATCTTATTCATGACTGTTTTGCTGTTATTGAAACTTTGATTTTATGATTGATCGATTAGTCTAAGCATATGTTCTTTTATCCAAAAGAGGAAACAAAACATAATCAAGAAATACACAGGATGCAATATACTGAGTTAAGACAAGAAATTTAGCAAGCTGCTTCTGCTGTCTTTTGTGCAATAGTAGCCATCATTCTTGTTTGGGCTGTCATTTTGCATGAAGTTTTTCTATATTTGGTTTGTCCTTATAAAAACCTAAATATGTGAAGCTCTGAAGTTGAGAATAAAAGAACTAATAGCTGAAAGGCTTCCTTGGCATATGGTGAAAATCATTTAGCTTGTTGAAGGTTATCTATTTTTGGAGTTGGTATAAAATCTTGTTACAACACTAAGGAGTGGCCTTCTTAGAGTACCTAGCTATTAGTGGATGATTCCTTAAAAGGAAAGTTGTGTATATAAAGGATTCTCGGTTATTTGTTTATGCAGATAATCGAGGGGGTGGTTTAATTCCTCTTCTTTCTTTCTTTTATTGCCTCAGAAATTTAAAGAGATTTCTTATTTTTTCTTTTCCCTTTTCTCATGTCTTAATATTATAAGAATATATTTAGTTATTGGAAAAATATAAACAAATAAAAAAGGATCAGGGATGTAATGAGTCTAGATGAAGATAATATTACTTCAATTAACATGTTGATGTTGTTTCTATATGGACAATATACTTGAAAGATGACTTATAATCTTCTAGTGCTTCTAGCACTCAGCATACTAGTATGTTTAATTGTATTACTTGCTATGTTGCTGATTATGAATCTAGGTTCGTAATATGAGTAAAACTGGGTTGGAGTCCTTTCTTATGACTTCTTTTTAAGTTTCATGATTGTTTATAGCTTTGACTCAAAGACTGTGCAAATAGGTTTGATTATGAGCTAGGGTAAATCTAGCTCTTGTCCAAACACTTATCTCAAGCTTACAGTCCAACCTAAATTGACCCAATAAGCTTAAAATTGAACCTAACTTGGCACCATCAAGAAGGGGAAAACTCTAATCTTAGACATAAAATTAAGCCTAATTTGGTCCCATTTGGCCCCATGATGGGGCTTAAAATCAAACGTAATGTAATCCCATTATGAAGGGGAACCTCTAATCTTAAGATCAAAAGCAAGCCTAACTTGGCTGCATTTGTCTCCATTAAGAAGGGGTTGATAGATCAACTGTTTATTTGTCGGTTTTTTGATAGAAAGCAAATTTGTTTATTAATTTAGTGATATTTCAATGAAATAACAAGTTGGAATTAAGGTGCCCATCCATACTGTGTTTAATATACAATCCGTACCATTTCTGATAGTCTATCATGGTAAAAGTTTGTACCACCATATTTGTATCTTTTGGCCCGAATTGATCTATGTCCTTTTGATACCTATTGTTATAGGTAAATACATAGTGGTACAACCTTTGTTCCTTTCTAAATTGCCTGGAACACTTTATCAGTATTTTTATTACTATTATTGATTTGTTTGTACTGAACTTGGAAAAGTGATCTATAGAAATGATAATGATTAATATAATTATTTGAAAAGTACCACCATGGTATATAATGGTATCCCGTATTATATAATCTTCCAGTGGTACTTTAATATATTGACTTACCATAATAGCAATACTATTTGTATAATACTTGATATACATTCATAATTTGTAAAATAATTGAACATTTCGGATTGTTCTTAGCATGATTGTTTGAACTTGTTTGTGTTGATCTTTGTAATGAATAGCTTGAAGCTTATCTGCATACATATTGAATAGCAATCGACATTGTTATGTAGAATGGTTTATGTTCTTAAATTATCATGAATTAGTTAAAAGCTAACTTTATGTGTTTTCACCTGTCTACATACTAGATAAAACAATTGAAGTTGGTTGATTTAAGCTGAATAAAGAGAAGTAGCTTGACATACTAGTTGTGAATTTTACTATATTTGATACATATCACATGCATATTGTATGCATGTTATGTTGTGGTACCACCTGTACTGGTATCACTTGTTGAGGAATTTCTTGTACGGAATATGAATCCCTCTTTCAAGATCACTTGTTAAGGACTTCACTATAAGAAAAATAATCATTTATAAGATAAGAACTTGCACTCTCAATCCTGTATAATTTCTCTTAACAAGAAGTCTAAAAAATTTCTTTCACAAGCTCTCACCTCTCAAGGATACCCTTTAGGCCCTACAGGCTTTCTCTGCTGCTATCACACCCCCTGGAAAGCCCTTTGAATCCTCACACTAGTGCCATGACCTGTTTGCCTGCTTTTGTAGTCTGTGGGACGTCTCCCTATAGAAAAGCACTTCGACAGGAGTCCAGATGGTTCAAACCACGTCGAAAAAGGACTTCAATTCTTTTTCCAACTTTTGTTTGATCTATAGAATAGTCCTGGCCATCCGATCACCATCAATCGTATGAGATCTTGCTGGATCAGGTCCCAAACAATGTCAGAATTGCCCTCGGTCATGCGATCTTGCTCGGGGAATGTGTTGGATTGTTCGATCGTGCAAAACCAGTGATGGATCGTGAGAAATGTCTTGGGAAATGTCGTGGACTGTGCAAACCATGGCTCGTGGACCGTGCGAAACATGTGGTGTGTGGACCGCACACGTGCGTTGTGTTGCCTCTGGGTCGCATGCCTGCATGCACCTGGGCTGCATGCCCATGCGGGTTTGGGTCTATTGCGGGCTGGGTCTGTTGCAGGCTGGGTCTGTTGCAGGCAGGCGCACGGTCGTGTGGGCCTGCCTTCGTGCAGGCCTAGGTTTGCTACAGGCTGGGCTTGAGGTGTAGCCCAACATGTTGTTCTTGTGCTGATTGGCATGGGCATGATACATGAATCCTTTATCCTTGATGATAAGTCGTCAAACTTCCTAAGAAACATGTACATGAATCCTTTATCCTTGATGATAAGTCGTTAAACTTCCTAAGAAACATGTACATCTGCTTGTTATTAATTTCCTTGTTAACTGTTAGTCATAAATTTATGCTACCATATTCACAATAGTAAATTTAATCACGTAGATTTCATTCATTAACTATTATAGTTTTGATAATTCTGTGGTCTTTTTGTCTTTTTGGTGATATGAGTACTTTTATTAGTTGTGACATAAGGCTTGATTCTTACTTGTGGATTTTTAAAGGTGGATGGTAATATTTATGCTGAGACATTTGCTTTCATCATGAAGATGATTATTATCAATGTTAGACATGTGACATGGATGTCAAGTGTTGAGGTGTTTAACAGATCCTGACACGAATCTTTAAGAAATATGGCACAGGGATGAGTTCTATCTTATATGTACAAATGTATACTGACTATTTTGTTGGACCAATTGCTTTGTGATATTAGTAAAAACTTTGGTAAATTTAGTATTAGAATAATGAGTTCTATGTAGAAATGCCAAGCAGTCACATAACGGTGATGATATGTTGCATTAATGATTTGATGTGTTAAGGAGTGTTATGGAGCATTCCAAGTGCTCGACATGTCCAGAAATACTAAGATGTGGGTTGTCAAGGTAACACTACCTGTTGTGTGCAATTGTATTACCGCACTATCTTGCCCAGTCAGCTACTGCTTTAGCTGAAGATAACTTCGTTGTACAAAGGAACATGTGCGAGTGCCTATTGAGCCAGTAGATCAGTGCAAATTTTATGATAGGTTATTTATTTAAATAAAGAATCTATGCTATTGATCAAGATCTAGAACATTGTAATGTTGAACTGGTAAACCTGGAAATGTCAGACCTATGCATCAAGTGGACAAGATGAATGATTTTGTTTTTAAGGTACAATGATTTATTATAATTTATGGCTTAAAACTTCAGAATCCGCTGGAATTTTATCTGTATGTGTTGCAGCTTGGATTGTGATCAATAACCAAGCATTTTGGTACCCTATTTCTTTTGGTAGATAAGAAAATAACGACCCAAGTATTTGATTTTAAATTTCTAAGTATTTTATATGTCATAGATCATGATTAGTGTTGTGAATTTTTAATATAGGTGGTCCATCATATGTGTGCACACACTGAATTTTATTTTGAGTTGATTTCATCCTTGGCAGTCGTTGATCATAACTAGTTTTTACAGTGAAGACCTTGCAAGCATCGGATGCGCACTGCCATTCTAGATGCAATCTCCTTGATGTGTAGTGTCCCCATTCTTGTGTATGCATTTATATTATGGAAATTGTCTCAATCTCCTTGATGTGTAGTGTCCCCATTCTTGTGTATGCATTTATATTATGGAAATTGTCCTACTGGTGACTAAAAATCATACATATCATTATTTCTTTGTCTTACATTGTTGTTATCTTTGTGCTGGAAATTCAGGCCATGTTATGCCATATATTTCAATAGGTTTTACTACGTCCTTATATCAACTGCCTGCAATGCAGGGCCTCATCAATCAACTAAAAGAAGCTGTTCCAGCAATGCAGAAGTCGATATCAGAGCTTACTGAAGAAGTAAACAGTATTTCTTCAACTACGATGGATGAGTATGATGCTAGATCAAACTCACCCATGCAGTCTCAAAGTATTGGAAGACCACTAGTAAGAATTCGTCAATCCTCTTACTATATGTTTTATAACACTTTTGGCTTTGAATGATAGTAATCCAACTTAATTTTTTTTTATAAAACTTAATCTTTATTTATATGTTTATTTGTTCTCCAACTGATCATTTTTCGATTAGAAACAGGAAAATACCAATGATGAAGTTGCAGAGATGACTTCTAAACTCTCCTTTGTTCAGCTTGATAAAGTTTCAACTAGCCCAACTTTGAAGCTTCCTCATTTATTTAGTTTAACTCCAAATTCATCAGGGAAAGGCATGCATGCACCAAAACGGCATGCATTAACTACACAATCCAGCCAAGAAAGTCTACCAGTAGGGAAATCAATTGCACAGCACTTTACAAAAGCTCAAACTGATGGTGCAGTACCTGGTTAGCACCTTTGATCATCTGCCTGCTTGAGGCTTTTCCTATAGATATCTACAGAACTTAAGCTTTTATTTTTTTTTTATTTATTTATATATATATACTCTTTTAGTTTTCTGGTGATAAGAGCACAGCCTTCTTCTGCATGCTATTATTTGTCTACTTAGTTCCTTTCTTCTTCTGTTTTTTGCAGATAATGATGGTTATTATGCTCGGAACCTTAGGCGTTCTGTTCGTGAGGCTGCATTGTCAAAGCCATCAAACAACACTGAATGGTCCAAAGATAAGAGCAGTGATGATGATTCTGAACACTTCTTCATACCACTCTCAACAGATGGTTCTCGAAAAGAAGTAGATGCCATTCCGAATCGAAGAAAACAGCGATTGGTTTTCCCTCCACCAGAAATCCGTGTCTCCAGGAATACAAAGGATCTCTATTCTAACACTGAGAGCCAGTTAAATTCAGTGCCAGTTGTGTCAGATAAGTTGAATGGACCTGATCATCATGGAAACCAGACAGAACTGCTTCAGCCAGCCCGTGGTAATGGGCTGAGCACATTTACTGACATTGA
The DNA here is from genome assembly GCA_021397845.1 of Areca catechu. Classification (NCBI taxonomy): domain Eukaryota; kingdom Viridiplantae; phylum Streptophyta; class Magnoliopsida; order Arecales; family Arecaceae; genus Areca; species Areca catechu. The sequence continues at coordinate 89,237,141 of CM038048.1, read as the reverse complement.
TGATGGTCTGGATCAAGTATTCTCACCTCAATTGCTAATGGAATCATCGTTCTTCCAAGATACATACGAGGACTTGCTTGGTATATATATATATATATATTTATATATTTATCTTACCAAATTACTTCCCTGACTTATTTCTGTAATGTTTTTAAATGTCGTTTTTTTTATTAGCTGTTTGCATGTAGACTTGTGCATCCATCCATATAAGATATAATAGGCCTTAGATGAGGAAAAGCACTTGACAATTGTTAGTATAAATGCTATAAAAGGGCATATTGTTTCACAAAACAGTTGCACAAATCATGCCTTTCATGGGCCCTCATTTTGTTGGGGATTTAATGCTGGAGGGTAGATTTGCATACGAGGGCATGTAAATCTCACCAAATCACTGCTTATTTGATTATGCCTCTCAGCCTTCTTCACAAACTGTGCAGGACTTGTTCATAGGTTCTTTTTCCTTTTGCAGCGCCATTATCTGAAACTGATGCCGCCCTAATGGAGCTTTAGAGTCCAGAATGGGTTCTTTGCAGTTGTCAATTACTTGATGCTCGGCAGCTAGATAGAATGTTCAGAATTCTTTGCAGTCCTTGTGTTTGAGGACCAACACGTGTTTGTACATCCACCAAGCTTTTGCATCTGGACTCGTGTGTGTGGAAAGGTAAGTTAAGAGTTCATTCTCTGGAGGCATGGAATTGCTTTTGACTTCATTGGGGTGGGTGATGTACTAACATCAATGTACACTATAGATGCCCCAGCCATTTATATGGTTAGTTTACCGCAGCTGTAATTGTGTTGTAATAAGTCAAAATCCTGTCTTCAAAGTGCCCTTTGCCATCAATGGCTTGTCTCGCGTGTTTTGTACGAGTTTCTGAGCTCGAATCTAATTTCTTTCAGTGCAATGCTACAATAACTCAGAAAAATCACAAAGAAAGTCACAGTGGTGCCTTGCACCAATCACCATGCTTCATTAAATGGCACAGTTCACCAAAACAATTCTACGGGAGCAACGAGAATACACCACAGCTGATTTAACTGTTCAGTGATATTTTTGAGATACTGAAGCATTTTTGTTTGTGATTCCAGATCCTGCAATATTATAATAACATTATCCTTTCATCTCATCTCGAAACATGGTATATATTTATGTTTTTGGAGGTTTTAATCTCTGTTACAATTATGATTAACTAAGAGCAGAACTTTAGTTGTTATTGCCTCGGTGCATTTGCCATTATATGTGCTACTTTGGTTGATGCAAATATTTTGAAGATTGAGTTGCTCAGGAAATCCTCTCTCAACGGATTGCATCCTTGCAAGTCCATGCGTTAGCAAGATACTTAACCATGCGTGGAAACGCATGATACAATTTGCCCTGATATGTTGGTGTGCCTGGATGGGTGAATGATCTCAGTAGGTTGGCCTTAACAAGAGTCTTTGGTAACTCATTGAATAGTTTTGAAAAAATGCCTGCAATTCATTAGCTGCAAATGGATGTCATTTGCCTACGAACTTAAAGTTCCCCGCAGCGGGGTTATTGTAAAGAGATTACGTCTTTTTTAATGTATGATACGCTGCCATGGCACGCTATTTGCTGCTTGTACTCGCGTCGCCAGCATCAACCTCAGCATTGCCATCTTTTGTCCATCCAGAACAAATCTCCTTCTCACCGGTGGCGGCTGTGTTAGGATCTGCTTCTTGCTTCACCTTTGTAAAATAGGGTCTTTCACATTGTCACCTTTCGAGGTGAAGGGCTATGCTACTGCAATGTCACCACGGTCGAAGATGGAACTGGAGTAGGAGTGAAGGGCTATGCTACTGCAATGTCACCACGGTCGAAGATGGAACTGGAGTAGGAGCTGCTGCATGGAATTAAGAAGGTTGTTTACCAAGTCGAGATCAGGTTGGCGGAGGCTAGAGAGGGGCAAATCGATGCGGGCTTCGATGAAGCTGACACCGTCATCGTTGCAGTCAACCAGGGAGTTGCTGTTCTGCCTTCCCATGGGTAGAAGAGAGTTGATGTATGGGACGGAATTCTTGAGGAGGTTGATCCTTTCGGTGGGGGTGGTGGGTGGAGATTGTCCGGTGGGATAGAAGAGGGTGACTGGAAGGCGATAGACGGGAACTCCTGTGGCCAAATCAGTATGAGTCGCACAATCTGGATAAGCTTTATCAAGCTCCTTGATGACCTACAAAACAAATCTACACATCGGAAGGATTCTGGCGGGGATACTTTGATGTTTAAGTCAGCAGATATTTGGGTACAAAACAAATCTACTCATCGGGAGGATTCTAGTGGGGACACTTTGATGTTTAAATCAGTAGATATTTGGGTACAAAACAAATTTACTCATCGGGAGGAGACATTTGATGTTTAAGTCAGCAGGGATTTGGATGAATGGGACATTTGATGTTTAAGTCAGCAGGAATTTGGATGAATAGATATAAAATCTTAAGGAAGATGGCTAAAGTATGCGATAGTATTTTTCAGCTAGTTGATCTCCCTTCACTTACCTTCGGAGCGCATTGACCAGTATTTATAGGCTCGGGCTTTAAATGAATGCAGTTAGACGAGTCTCAGATGGTTAGTTCTATTAGGAACTAACCCGTGCCTGTTATAACAGTAATTAGTTATTCTGGTAGGATAACTATTTCATTTCTTATCGTTTCTAACTTTCTTATGCTTGACCGGCCATTATGTATCGGTCGGTACTTGCATGTTGATCGGTCTTGTAAGTTGATTGGTCTTGTGCGTTGATTGGCCTTGTAGGTTGATCGGCCTTACCGATCGGCTTTTATATTATGATCGACCTTTATGTGGTGATTGGCCTTTGGGAGCAGCTCAATTATATACTGCTCTTTAGCCTTTGGACCTATTCTGGACCTTTTTTTGGACCTGATCTGGCCTTTAGTGAATTGGTATATTTGGTTTGTCATAACAGGAACGAACTGGTCGAGCCATGAGAGCTTGTAGGTATGGAGGTGAGGAGGAGTGGGAGAGGAGGGCTTGATGGTCTCCTGAGAGACGACTTGGAGGGTTGATGGCATCATTGGGCAAAGTCCAGGTCACAGATACAGTGATACAAGTTTTGGAACACGAGTTACCGGTCGCCTGGAATAAGATGAGTGGATAATATTCATTGGCGATACAGCATACAATCAATACAATGAAATGTGAAAAAATCAATAAAAAATTTTACATTATTGCATCTGTGCCAAATGACAAATATAAGTCCATGTTAAGTATAGTTCTGGTGAAATACATAGAATTATTTTTGTCCTTTAGAAGTGGGAATAACCAGACAAGCTATTCTTCGAACTAATTATCCACCTCACTTTTCCTGACAAAAGCCTAGAGAGAGAGAGGGGGAGAGAGAGAAAAGAAGGATTAGTGGATTGGATCGATGCAATTTGGAACTCTTATCCTATCCTAGAATAAATTTAATGGAAATTTCCCGGTCCCCTCCCATGATGGTGCTGTAACAATGAATTCCATTGACTAAAACTAAAACTCCTGGTTTCTACTTATCATATTATCATAATAGAATATTCTTTTGGTGCGATTTTAGTTTAAAAAATGCCAAAGTTATCATTTGACCGGGACTCCTCTCGAAAATGATCCCGATTCCTTCGTTCCCAGCTTTTTTGGACATTCTATTGCATTGCAAATTTCCTCTATCTGATATCAGAAATCATAGACACTGAAGTTGCCTCATTTAGGTGTTCTTCTTGGCCTTCCCAAATCCCGTTTGATTCGGATCAGATTATTGTGATACTAAGATTCAAGTTATATAACAATTTCCTTAAACAGCTCATCATCATAAGTTTCTTCTTCACGCCTAAAACCTTTCTTCCCATTTATTTGACATCTTTAAGTCCTAAACATCTTTCCTAGCTGTAGATGAGTTTCTTGTTATAAACCTATATTGCTGTTCGATTACATTCTTTTATTGTCTCTTTAAAAAACTTGCAGCATAAGCTTTCATCATCTATTTGCTCTTGTGGAAAGGAAATCCTTGGAAACAAATCTAGCTTTTAAATGGCCTTGTCTAGCTTTTTAAATAATAGAGAGATGAAAGCATCTATCTTCCGGAATGATAAATATAAAATTTTATATTCATAACAATTCAGAAATATATGCTTGTTATGCTTATAGTGAATAAGGATGTTATGAATATGTATAAAATTTATTTTTAATTAAAAGCTACGATAATTGTTATAGTTGTATCTCATTGTATTGTTGACTGAATCCCTTAACGTGATAATCAATAAAGGTCATATACAAATTATTCATAGTTTACTTTACTATTCTTATTTTTAATTAGTCATTTTGTGCATTTATATGTGGTTGCAGCATGAATACAGTGTGATTTATGTATAAGCATAAAATTGATTGCTAATATATTGAAAGAATAATCTTTTTATATTGCAGGGATAGCAATTCATCCCAAAATATTAAACATATATATTGTTACAAAAATGATAAAAAAAGTAATTCATTTCCTTTTTCTCATTTGCCAGCTCGACTAATTTTGTTCAAGTTGCCAATAAAACAAGAGTTGCAATTGAAAATGAACTAAGTCCAAGAAACATGCCGGATGCTTAGAAAAGCTTCATAGAGTATGTAGGTTAAGAATTCAACAATATTGAAACTCTTTGTGCTACAATTTGAAACTTTTGCATTACAAATTGCAGGAATCTTATGTTTGTCAAGAATGATCATCAGTGTATGATTGTCGAATATGCATATAATGGGTATCGATGATGCATTTATGCTTTTCACCTTGGAAATCAATATAGGTTTGCAATTAAAATACTGACCTTGAACCTACATGTAGGGTAAGGTTGCAGTTTGATTTCATCCCAAAGCGTTGAAATATTGGATTTCAAACATTATGAAGAAGAAACTTCAAGATATACATTTATCTAAACTAAGTCATAATATAAAAGATATTAATCGTAAACATGGTGTGAAATTATCATATCATCAAGCATGGCATGAAAAAAAAGTTGCTATCAAAAAGCTCTATAATATGAGATTAGTATTTTAAGAATGCATATCATGGTATTACGATACCATGCTTTAGACCAACCTCGGTAACATGGTAGAGTATAAACCATCGAAGATCGATTCAAACATCTATTCATGTCATTTAAAGCATCAAACAATGGTTTCATAAAAGGTTGTAGACATCTAATATTCATGGATATAATATTTATTAAGCATAAGGATAGAGGAGTTCTACTTAGTGCTATGGCAAATATATGAATGATGATATGTTCTCCATAGCATATGTTGTTATTAATATAGAGAATAGTGATAATTATGATTGATTTTGTCGAATTTTGAAAGGAGCCTTAGAGTCTTGCATCGATTATCATAAATAATATTTTATGATTATGATAGATAGACATCATGGATTTATGAAAGTAATATCGAAGTTCTTTACTGGTAGCTACTACTCATTGCATCAGTCGAATCAAAGACAATTTCAAAAATTTGGTATGCAATATATTTTTTTAAAATTTTTAAGTCACGTCTTTAAAATATTTGATTTTTTAAAGATACTATTTGTTGCATACATGATTCTTGCATTGTTGTATATGTAGGTACTTGTTAATTACTGTGTAGCTAAAAGAAAGAGGTTGATTGATTTATTAAATATTGCTGCATATACTCTAAAGCTGGACATTTTTCAAAAATTAATCAGTAAACTTATAGTAGAAGTACCTGGAATAAGTGACTTTATCATGCATGTGAAGCTGAGCATTGGACAAATGCAATCTTTCTAGGTTTGCAATGAGTATCATGACATCTACTATGGTAGAGTGTTTCAATAGTTAGATCTTGGAGTCTCAGCATCTTTCTATTTCTCATATGGTTGTTCATATAAGCCTCTAAATTATGTAATTGATGTATGATCAATAGACTTGAGATTACAGAAGAAGGTTGGAGGTTATCTGTCCTTATATCGAGCATTATGATTTACGATATAAAGGATACAAAGTATTCATGTAAGGTTGACCTATATAGGAATGCACCTACTCTTATGACAGATGATGAATCTTCTGGATGCCATGTAAGCATGCATGTGCATACATTGAGAAGGCCAATAAATCTTTGTATCACTTCACTAATAATTATTTCCAAGCTAAAATAAATTGAGCAGTATATGTGGAATCTATTAGTCTAATTCCCGATATTGAGATGACCTAGAGTGCCTCAAATTATATATATATATATATATATTATCTCTAGTTATGAATACTCATCTTGACATGCTTGGGAAGAAGAAAAGAGCTTTGTAAGTGAATTCATTAAAAATTATGAAATGTGGGATATAGAAAAGGATACAATAGGATTTGTAAAAAAGGTTATTGAGTAACTATATAGGATTTTAGTTATGTTGTGAAAAGTAGAATTGCAAACATGTGTACATAACAATTATATAACTATTTGCCATAATAATTTAATTATGTATGCTGCCGTCAGGATCGCCGTGGCCTGTAGTTGCTGCTGGCGTCGGAGTGCGCTCTCCTAGTTGCCTGGTGGTCCTCTGGTCTTGGACCTGCAAAACAGGGGTTAGTGACCTGGGCCGGGATTTCCGGCGGGGGCACTTCGACGGTCAAGTTAGTGACGATCCAGGAGAACAGATCCTCCTGGTCGGGCACCTCTTGATAGACTCCGCACTAGGAGTAAAAATGTGTGTGAAGACGGAAACGTTGCAGGGGGAGAATGATAGCGGGGACAGAGGGGTTCCCTGTTCCTCCACCTCTCCTTGTTTCCCTCGTTTCCCGTCGACTGTGGTGGTGGTGGTGACGCTTTGCCCTCTTGGTCGAGTTTGCGCTTGTGTTGGTGGTGCCATGCCCCTCTTCCTCGTGGGGGTTGCACCCTTCTCTTTCTTTTTTGTTCTTGCTTGTCTTTTTTTCTTGTGTTGTGGTTGTGGTTGTGTTACCTCCGAGTTTGTTGCAACTAGGTTACCGTTGGGCGCTTGTCTCGGGATCCCCACCAAGCTCTGATTCATGATAAGGGGAGTTGTCAGGCACTCCGACACCCCTCTTGGTCGTCTCATTCTGGGAAACCTGGCAGTGCCTTGAATGGTGGGTCGCCACCCATGATTTTCGAATCTCCCGGTTGGCTTCCTCTCTTGGATGATCTGGGTGGTTGGTGAAGAGTGTGGCACCTCGATCAACGTGCTTCTTTCCTTTCCAGTGTAACTGGTGGTTGCAGGTGGTTAGTACGGCCTGGAAGGTGCTCCAGTGCAGTCCTCGGGTGGCTTGCCAGCGTTCTGGCTGGTGAGAACCTCGTCCGAGCTGGGGCTGAGCTGGAACGGTAGGGCTCGCTCCGGCCTAGACGCTCCGAGCTTGCGGGGGCATCTAGGTGGAGGAGGGCGGAGTGTGGGCCCGGTCCGGAGGGCGCGCGCTCGGAGAGGCTCCACGTTGGCGGGTGAGCGTTGAGCTCGACCTCAACCACAGGGCACTAACCTCCGAGGATCACGCTCCGGAGGGCAAGAGGCGGGCCCGGTCCAGAGGGCGCGCGCTCGGAGAGGCTCCACATTGGTGGGTGAGCGCTGAGCTCAACCTCGACCATAGGGCACTAACCTCCGAGGATCTCGCTCTGGAGGGAAGGAGGGGGACCCGGTCCAGAGGGCGGGCACTCGGAAAGGCTCCTCATTGGCGGGTGAGCGCTGAGCTCGACCTCGACCACGGGGCACTAACCTCTGAGGGTCTCGCTTTGGAGGGCAGGAGGCGGACCCGGTCCAGAGGGCGCACGCTCGGAGAGGCTCCACATTAGCGGGTGAGTGCTGAGCTCGACCTTGACCACAGGGTACTAACCTCCGAGGGTCTCGCTCTGGAGGGCAGGAGGCGGACCCGGTCCAGAGGGCGCGTGCTAGGAGAGTCTCCACATTGGCGGGTAAGCGCTGAGCTCGACTTCGACCATAGGGCACTAACCTCCGAGGGTCTCGCTCTGGAGGGCAGGAGGCGGACCCGGTCCAGAGGGCGTGCGCTCGGAGAGGCTCCACATTGGCGGGTGTTACAGCCGTTATGATGACGTGACGTGTCTCAGATTCCGCCGGGCGTGATCCGAACCACGTAGAATTTTTTGGTAGAGCGGGAATGGTCCAGCAAGGTTGGATGTGGCTCCACCACGGCCGAAGTCGAGGTCGGGCCGGGCCTTCCTGCCGCTTTGCCAGGTGTCCACCCAGGAGGGGTCCACCTCGACCGAAATCGAGCGCCCCTCTGTCGCTCCGCCAGATGTCCGCCCAGGAGGGGTCCACCTCGACCGAAGCCGGCGGTCCCTTGCTCCCTCGCCGGGTGGTGCCCTGAGACGGTTCCACCTCGGCCGAGGTCGAGCCGGGCCTTCCTGCTCCTTCGCCAGGTGGCGCCGGGACACGGGTCCACCTCGGTCGAAGTCGAGCGCCCCTCTGCTGCTCCGCCAGGTGTCCGCCCAGGAGGGGTCCACCTCGGCCGAAGCCGGCGGCCCCTTGCTCCCTCGCCGGGTGGCGCCCTGAGACGGTTCCACCTCGGCCGAGGTCGAGCCGAGCTTTCCTGCTCCTTCGCCAGGTGGCGCCCGGACACAGGTCCGCCTCGGCCGAAGTCGAGTGCTCCTCTGCCGCTTTGCCAGGTTCCGCCCAGGAGGGGTCCACCTCGGCCGAAGCCGGTGGCCCCCTTGCTCTATCGCTGGGTGGCGCCCTGAGACGGTTCCACCTCGGTCGAGGTCGAGCCGGGCCTTCCTGCTCCTTCGCCAGGTGGTGCCCGGACACGATTCCACCTCGGCCAAAGTCGAGCGCTCCTCTGTCGCTCCGCCAGGTGTCCGCCCAGGAGGGGTCCACCTTGGCTGAGGTCGGCTACCCTGCGTGGTGGGGCCGCCGAGAAGTAGGGGCATGAGTTCCGAGACCACCCTCGGGCAGCGCGCGCCGCACCTCGAGAGGAGCGCCGGTACGGTCGTCAACAACGCGCGAAACCTCGTTTACATCGGCCCGACGGGTTCCGCAACCAAGAGGCGAAGTCCTGGCAGACAGGACCCGGTAATAGACGTTGTCGATGCCTGGGAAGGAGAGCGCTCGCGCTCGGCCCAAGGTCTGTCCGGTGTCCTCCCTCTACCCTTTCCTCGCTGGGCTTAGCAAGCAAGACAAGGAGGCCACCGGGTTCCTGAACTCGAAGGGGAAAGGGGAAAGAGAGAGAAAGAGAGAAGGAGGTGAAAGCGAAGAGGGAGCCTCCCAAGGGCGGGAGGCTGGAGGCAGCGTGATGGGATAAAAGGATGGGAAGAGCGGATAACCAAGTAAGGGAAAAAAAGGCTGGGAAAAGAAAAAAGGCACCAAGGGTAGGATCCAAGATCCCGAGAGGGGTCCCTTGGAACAAGCTCGATGAAGGAACTTGGCCCAATTTCCACTCTTCCAGAGACCTTTTTTTCTAAGATAATCTCTAAGCCTGGACTCCTTCGGGGGCCCACCTTGGAGATTCTGTTCCATCTCACCGTTTTCTAACTTGACCGTCGGAGCTCCCTCGCCGGGATCCCCGGCCAGGGTTTCTGACCTTGTCTTGCAGGATCGGGAGCCCGGAGACCTCGAGGCGAGATGGTCTGATCCCGCCACTAGCTCTGAAGTTACAGGCCGCGGCGGCGAGATCGGCAACAGCGGGTAAGCGCTGAGCTCGACCTCGACCATAAGGCACTAACCTCCAAGGGTCTCGCTTTGGAGGGCAGGAGGCGGCTCCGACCTAGACGTCCTGAGCTCGCGGCCCGACCTGGCGGAGGACAGAGCTCGACTCGCTGTCTTGGGGAGCTCAGCTCAGCTTGGTAGCGGAGTCCGGGCTGGAGAGTTGACACGGCGTCTGACGCGGCGTCCTTTTTTGACATGGCGCCTGCCGGTTCCTCCACGTCAGCGATCCCACCACATCAATGCACAATAATAATTTAATGATGTATCATGGTATACTGTTAATATATCAACCGTCCATCATAGTACACTATTAATGTATCACCGAAACTCACTTACAAGCCAAAAGTAAAGTTCTAATTATAATTTTAGTAATTAAGTAGTGTAAGACACTGAATTAATAAGATTCAGATGCTTTGTCTTTTATAAATTCAAATGCAGAATATGACCACTGGCACCGACACGCATGAATATAGTACGGTACATGCTTAAGTTAACATGGTATATACTGAATTTAGCATGATATATGATTACATTACCAAAATACACGGTGAATATAATATTTACTTGCTGCACATTCAAATATAACCTTTCAAAGATAAAATTTGGATTGTATGTATCAACAATTGAATGTATGAATAATTCTACATTATTATAAGATACAATTTGTTACAAGGTAAGATTTTATGATTGATATGAACTAACAATGTTGTTTATACAGCTACCATGCCATAATCTTTTATCCTAGACATCTTCTCATACCATGACTAAAATGTTTTATATGTAACACAATAGTGATGGAAAAACTATTAGGAACAACCCAACTCCTGTATAATGAGGTATCCTTGAAGTCATCATGTAATGGTCTTGAGCTATCTCTTGTAAGAATCTCTAAAAATATGAGTATATGTACTTCATAATCCATGGTATCATGGTTCTACCGCAAACACTCATAAACATTTTATATTTGAGCTTCAAGGATGTGGTATCATGATAGCTAAAAATACATGAATGATGCCTACATATCATGGTATGAAACTAAAATATGTTACTTGTAGTTATTGTTATATATAAAAGCAACTAATAATATCGAATAAGTGATACTCATATATTACTTACATTCTCTACCATATTGAAGCTCCACAACAAGTTATAGCAGTGAAAATGCAACTCCTTCAAATTCAAAACTAAGAGGTACCAATGCATCCCATGTTCATTGGGATGACTAGGTATCTACATTGATTGAGATTGGATCAATGAATATCCCCCATTCATTTCTATATGCTCGGTTGTGCTGAACCTAGAATCTAATTAGTGACCTTAGGGGTCACCTCAATGATGCACGATAGGAATTGCAGCACAATAATTTACATTGAAAAAGAGAAGAGGAAGATGAGTATGCTGTAATATCCATTGCTTAAAACAAAAGGCATGCTTCCAAGTCCTTTTATACCTATATCTCATATGCAAAAATAAAGCAGGGTTCTTGACAAACTCCCTACACTCTATATGAAATAGCTTCATGATACGAAAGTATACATTAACGAGCTGTACATAATCAAAAAATAATTTATCAGGACAAAAGAGGATAGGAGTAAGTGGGATAGATAAGCATCATTTTCATACATCACCTTGTAGCCATCCATTGTGAAGGAGTTGATCCAATATATAATAGGTACAGAAAGGCTTAGATGTTTTTGGATCATACAAGATAGTCTTATTGCATAAAACATGTAAGTATTAAGAAAAAAATTTATGGTGAACAATGAGATACAGAAAGATATATTCCATTGACCTACTCAAAGTGATCTCCATTGATATAGAAATCAATTGCCGCTTCAAGAAATGATGGGAGTATACATTTCTCCTTCCTATAATACATGCACCTCTATACCAATAATCTCAGTTTATCAACTAATCTTTTAACATCTATCATTTTACTAGAATCTTGAATATGCTAAAAGTGATGTAATATAAGAAAACATTGAGTGATTTTAATGTTTAATGTATGTCATACAAACACATGACACAAAGTTACAAAATTTCATACATACTTAATAATTAATATATGAAAAATTTATAAACCTCTCTAAGGGGGATGAATCTTATTGGTCCTTAACTGATTGTTATAGCTCTTTAGTGTAGAAGTTATAAGCTCCAAAAATGAAGAGTGATCATTCGCGATTAGATAATGGCTAAGGTCATACTTTCTTCACCCATGTTCCCCTCCTATTGTTTCTTCCTTACACATGTATAAGTGTTAGGAAGGTATGATACGGCCTTTGCCTTCTTGGTAGGCTTTCTTTCACATGGTCCCATTTTCACCCTCCTGCATAAGGACACGTATTTTTAGGCAATACCTTCATTCTTGTACTCAACATTAGCTAGTCGCCGAAGTGACCTAGTAAGAACAAACATGTTAACATAATAAGCATTCATATTATACTATGAAAATCATATCTTTGACTATGAATTAATAAAAACTACCTCTATGACTTCTGCACTATAGAGGATATTAGGTTCCATTTCAACTAGATGGGGCTCTTCACCTGTAACATAATGTTCTACTCATATCTAGTATTGAAGAATATTAAGATCATAAATTATATCTTATTTAAAATTTTGAATTACAACTATGTCATGGTACTCACCTCAATAGGAGCTGCATCCATGTCTACAATGTCATCAACCAGCATTAAAACCTTATCTCAGAGGATCTTCTCAATGCATGATAGCATCTTATCAAGGAGAACTATCTATGCATCCTCTCCTGCGACGTTCTCAATAGATCGAGGATTCTCTAAGTGGAGATTATGAAAAATTAGGAATCTCTCAACTACTGCCACGCATGTCTTTAAAGCATCAATAGGATGTTATTTAGTGTGGCTAGATGATGATATTTGAGCACCACAAAACATCATAATGATTGTATGCATTAAGTAGTGTATAGTTAGGAACTACATGTGTTTCTACATTTTAGATTTTTATGTATGCCAAATAAAAATTAATATGCAAGTTATGTAACTCAATATGAAGTACAAGAAATAAGGAAACATTAAGATTACACATAGACCTCCCCTCCCACCTATATTGGAACCTATCCCTATGGCCTTGTGAGAGCCGGTGCAACTCCTTCCTAGGCTATAACTTTTTGATTATCTGACAAGGATAAAAACATTTAGTTATGGATCAACTTGAAATATTTATGATATTAGATATAAAAAATGTATACCTTAAATCTTTTTAATCTATTCATGACTTTGGTAATCGCATCCATCTTGTGAGGGAATGGGATATTGTTCCAATGCGGGACATGGAGATAGATGAATGGGGTCTATGGCTTCCAAGAAAATTGTTGGCATGCTCAATAGTCCATGCCCTCCAAAAAAATCCATGCAAGTATTACATTTTAAGTCAAATCAACTTTCAAATAATTAATTTATAAATAAATATAAACAACCTTACCACCAAAGCCATCGTACATCTAGCCGTATACCCAATAGAGTCTCTTCTGGTTGTGTTCCTTCTACGCATACTTTTTGCTAGGCTAGGAATCTCTAGTTGAAGGAAAGAAAAAGTAGCATGACCCTAATTATATGATCCTAGGCAGTCCAAATTATCAAGATATGAATACAATACCTTAGGAATATTATAATATACAGTTGGGAATAAGATAGTCAGTTAAGGATAAAAAATCTATAACTTAATAAAGTCCTTTACATCTTGCAATCCAGGCTTTTTAATAAGATACATCGATTTATTTTTTACTAAATTCCTAGTCATTTTTTTGTAGTCATCATTAAAAAAACTGGTTGATGAAGTTGGATTGAACTCTCCCCTCCCTATGCAACTCAATCTTACCGCTCGTAGCCCTCAATTTAAGGATGAGGATAATGTTGGTCCTCATAAAAAGCACTAGTCTTATCAAACCAAATACTCTCCTCATGATCCTAGAAGGAGAGTAGTGCATCCAATAATGGCATACCCTGTTTGATATATAAAAGCTAGAGCATATGGCTAAATAGATTATCAGAGATCCTTTCCTTCTATTCCTCGAGCATAGACTTTATAAGTTTGTTAAAAATCTCAATGTAATGGTTAAAATAGTACCTTTCATCGACCATATTCATCGAGTCAATGGAAAATGCTTTGCCTCATTTTAAACTTGCTATTATAACACTCTGCATTACAAAACAAATTTAAACAATACATATTAGAAACATCATTATAATATTACAAACATATCTTAATCTAATTTATTATGCATTAATCATTGATCATCATAATTCTAATAGATGGTATTAACTGATAATATATCAAAATAATTAAATAATGTGTCATGAAATATAAATTCAACTATATGAAACATAAGCTTTCTTTGTTTATTGATAATTTGGTACATAGTTATTTTAGTCCGGTACATACTTAATCCAACAGTGTACGCAATTAATCTAACACTATATATAGTTAATGGATCAATGTACATATATTGTATATTATTGTACAGTTAATAATTTAAGCATCATGAGTTGCTATAATAATTTAAGCATAATAATTGCTGCAAGAATTATTTTTACTCTTGCATTCACCATAATTGGTCTTTCAATTATTGAAATATATAGTTCTAATGTTAGCACTTGCTATATAATTTAATGATAAATTGCTCTATGCAGTCATTATATTTTGGAAAATGAAAATTATGGAATTTTTAATAGATAAGGGGTTTTAGGATAGACAAAATAATCGTGCTAACTGTATGCAATAAATTTTTGTATAATGTACAATGTAGTTAAAGACAATGAATTATTAAGAAAAGCTCCTTGTACACGGTTAAATTTTTGTATATTATATTTTATGGAGTTAAATTTATAGTATACAGAACATGGTAAACTTAATACGTGTACAGGCAATGAGTTTTTGCACATATTGTATACTAAATTCTTAAATTTTGCATATAATTAAAGACAATGAATTCGACAAGCACTCCTTTCCATCCATTTTGAAATTATTATAATAATCACTTAACTCAAAATTTAGATTGTTAGCATTACAATTTATGTAGGTTGTGGGAATCTCTTGCAAATCTATAATAGATGATGAGACAGGAATTTCATTGGAATTGGAAATACAAGAAAATTTATTTTTTCTATTCATATATATATATATATTTTTTCTTTTTTTTTTTTCTTTTCTCATGCACGGAAGAAATACAACGTCAGGACAATGCGAGAATGAAATTCAAGAAATGGTATTGATAGGGGGAGAGGGCACCACTCATGCACGGAAGAAATAATACAATGCCGGGACAATGCGAGGATGAAGAAGACCTCCATGTCGAGCTACATTGGAGAGAAGATGGAGTGGGGAAGGGGGTGGTGCGATGACGGTGCTTTCACGATGGGAGACGGGCACGGTGGGTCTTTCATGGTGGGCGAAGCATGGTGGGATTTCACGGTTGGCACGGTGGGTCACAAGGGATTTCACAGCATGGAAGGCAAAAAAACTCCTAAATTTAAGTATGATATTGACTATGGACCTGGCGTGGGGCTGGAAATTAAATGGATTCTATATTTTAAAAATTTTTGGATCGAATCCGGGTATTCATTTGGTTTAAAAATTAAATGGACTCTATTTTACAGTCCCAAGATTAGTCGAATATGCTTAAAATTTCGTTCGCAGCCTGAACCAATTTCAGATCGGCCCGAAATTTATTGAGCTGGCCCAGCCCAGTTCCAAATAATGGGCTTTTGGGCCGGTCCATTTCCAGCCCTAATTGGACGCTATATTCAATAGTTGGACAGGGTCCTAAAACCTAAATTTAATCCAGTGTTGAAGATGTGGTTATTATATTTACTGTAACCAGGACTGGGCCAGCTCGATAAACTTCGAGCCGGTCTAAAATTGGTTCAAGCTTCGGATCAAATTTTAAGTATATCGGACCAATCTTCGGGCTGTAAAATAGAGTTCATTTAATTTTTGGGCCAAAGGAATATCCGGATTTGGTCCAAAAATTTTTAAAGTATAACCTTTAGGCCAGCTCATTTCCAGCCCTGATTGTAACGAGGCACAAGGAATCCAAGGAAAACCGGGGCCAAAAGATTTCGGATTATTATTGTTGCGAAAAAAAGAGACCAAAAAGTAACAATGCCACGAATTATCCACGCATCCTATTTTCCGCTTTGCACGGTTGAATGAGGTGTCACCATAATTTATCAAGTAACAAATTTATATAAGTAATTAATAAATAAAATAATCAGACAATCTATAAATAAAAGATAAAAAATAATTTTAATATTGATTTTTTTTTTTAATAAATCAGATACATTAAACTAAACTAAATCTAAATAAATATATCCACGAGAATTAAAAAATAAAATATTTAAAAACTGGACAGGAAGATTAGCAAAAGAAATCAATAATGTTGAGCCGGTATAGCTTGCCATGTACTTTGCCATCCCATCAACTGTATTATTAAATGTTTTTGTAAATATATACGGTCTCAATGGATAGCAATGTGCGTATCATTTTTCAACAATCACGTAATAAAGAATGTAGACTAGTCTCAGCGAGAGGTGGATGACAAAGGGTAAATTTTGTTGAATTCAATATTCCTTTTGTTATCTCTTCTCCATCATGGATGTAGACTACACTCCATGTTTTCTTCGTTGGTTCCAATGGCCAGCGGGAACAGCGAGCCATCTTTTACTGGATGTGAGTGCCCAAATTTTATTTTATTTTTATAGATCATACATGCCATTATCGTCACTCATGATTAAGACTACAAACTAGAGAGGACCTTGACGTAGTGCATCAGATACTTCAAATATATCTGTATCTCACCATCGGCAATTGTGGGCATAGTGCAAATTATTAGTGAGGTGGTGGTGGAGATCATCGATAATAATGAGCTATATTGGTTTGTGTTGAAGTAGCTGCAGTGAGAGATTTTAAACATCGAGATTTTAAATCCCATAAAATTGAACCGTTCCAATTTTTCCATAAAATAAGATGTTCGATTCAGATACTTAAGATGTTGATGGAACATCCAGTTCTAATACATAAGATAGTATCCAATCCTAATAAGATAGTATCCAATCCCAATGTCCCCCGAACGATTCCACATGAATCTGAATCTTTATTAAAAATTAAACTTCAAAGATTAGAAACTGGTTCATTTTTGTTTATTTCGCCAAGCCACAAGGGACAAGGTGTACACCAAGCCTCAGCTCCACTCCACAAAAGATAAGAAAACTAGCAAAATCCTACCAACCTTTTGTTCTCATGAGCAAGCAATTTCTTCTGACGTTGCTGTACTTACAGCAATCTTACATCGGACAGTCAAAAATCTTATATCGGACACACACACATATAAAAAAACACTAAAGACGAAAATACCAAAATAGACTTTGAACGGTAACAAAATCCTTTACATCATACTTACGGTCATACCATTGTGACCCATCTCAACCCCTCGCTGATGACCAAACCTGTCTTCGCCAGCAGAACCTTCAGCTTAATGCTTCACTAGCTCCACCAACTATAACAACCGACAACATTTTCTCAAAATAAAACGACTACAACAATACAACAGCTGATAATTCTGATTCACTTTTAATGCTAAAAGGGGCCTCTGAACTGCTTTAATTGGCACCACTCTAGTTTTAATTCATGTCGTGGACCTACACTTTGTTGAGCTTTCAATATGTGAGGTCTATTAATAATTCTGTTGGGCCCATCAAATTGATTTCAAGACCTCATTATAAGAAAATTATGCATCTGCTTCACAATGTAGCATTGCTGCAGCAAAGGATATCTTATCAAGCATCATCAGTCACTCAAAACGCCTGTAAGCATTTGCAGAGGAAGCTCCAGCATTCAAAATCACATATCATCACATAGTCAATTGGGAATTGCATGATTGCACCATGTCGAAGCCTTGAAGAAAGTCTAGCCACTGGGCTGGCATGCCAAACCATACTTAGTAACAGCAGACTGGCAATCCAATAGACTAATCATTAATACAATAACCATTCAAGCAACCATGACACTTCATGATAAATGACAAACAGAAAATAATGACCTAAAATCCAACCAAATGAAGATCGCAATTACAATTCCAAACGTCACCAAGCATTAAACATATGCAAGCCAAGCTTGCCCATGCCATTAACACATTTTGTGCCACCTTCAATACAAGATCTATGACTTGCTGATGAATTATTGGCAACTGTATTGCCAAGGCATACCGTCCACCATGGTGAAAGCTTGCGAGTCAACTGCCAGAAAATTTTATGAAATCAAAATTGAACAAACCTTACTAATAATGCAAAAAGAGCATTAAGATTTAGGAATGGTAATGATTCAGCATTTGTTTTGACTAAAATATATCATATACTTGTCAACAGAAGTTTTGCAGCATAAAACCCTTTCATAGAAAGATCGCTAAACCACAGATTACATCTGTCTCAGCTAATCAAAATTGTGACTAGGCTCATCAGGGTCAACATATCCCAAGCACAAAGTATTGAGATCAAAGGCCAAAGAAGCCAAGCTCACTGGCTCTCTCCTTCTCGAAAGTCTCAAAGTACTGATATATAATTGTCACGGCGAGCAGGATACCAGTTCCAGAACCAATGGCTCCCATGAAATCTGTTAGAACTGTTAATGCACCAATACACATGCCACCAAAAGCTGCCGCAGTAGGGATGTACCTGTTCAATTCTTTCTGTAAATTTGACTCCCGATGACCAGGCATCACCATTTGTTGTTCCTGCAAAATGCCCAAAGTTCAAATACACCAAAATCAATACATTTAGCAGTACGTAACACATGTAACAGTATTCAATCAGTGAAGTATCAAAGCATGAAACACGTATGATTCCAATCCTCGGTCCTCATCTATGCAACACCAAAATGGCAATAACACAAAGCAATTTCTGGAAAATAACCTGGTTTTAGATTTCCGTCAATGCGATGCTAGATGGTAATATCCCAACAATTGTTGGGCAATATTGCTACTTAATCAGAAATTGATTTAGCCTGTACTGAGGCAGTTTGATTGAGTCATGACAAAAAGTCCCATGGCTGTGAAAAGGTTATGGCTGCTCAACAAGAGAAATTGTGCCAAAAGACAGTTCTCACGATTGAATCATGGAAATAAACTTATCAGGTACAACCAATCACGTGAAGAATATGGAAGCAAGGAATCCACGTTTATCATGGTTTCCATGCAGACAAGTCAAAGTTTGGGCAACAACACTGCCAACACAACCAGGCAAATGGGTAGAAATGCATATTTACCCAATATTGATATGATTGTACCAGCCAGAAAAACTTTTCTGAACAATAGCCCAGGCACTCACTCTGTGCAACTTTGATCACAAATCAAAAGGAAATTGAAAAAAAACTACTACAAGAATCTATCTTCTATCACCAGTTTTGCACCTCTCTTGTCCCTTGTTGCCCACATTAAAATGACCCTTTTCTTTCACCTCCAACATATACATTAAGTCTTCCCCCTCCAAACCCATATGTTAAAACTCATTCCTTTCAGGCATTACCCAAGTCAACTCCAAATCCCCACTCATACCCAATCCTTATGTCTGAACATTGTCAAATAGTCTTTTGTTCACATATCTACACATACGACCTCCAAATCATTTCTGGCTCACCATCAAAATTTGCAGAACCTCAGTGTATTCATAGAATGCAATGTAAGAGAACCATAGCAAAAAACCTATACCTTAAGCTGCTTGGCTACATCTCTTGCTGATGATCCAGAGACTTCTATCCAAGTCTTTGAGAAGAGTGCACAAGCTGAGAGCATAAACACTATATAGAAAAGTGCATGGAATGGATTTGCAGCCATATCTGCTAAGCTGTATGGTTGACTCCAAAGGTTAATATAGTAAGCAACAGTAGATGAGAAAACAAAAATAAAAGATTAAGCTCCAACAACAAGAAAAACTTCAGGAAAAGTATGATCATGCTCCAAAAATTTCCTCTAGGCTTGCACTGACAGAAGAAAATACTAGGCATAAAACAAAAAAAAAGCATGCACATATTGTGGACAAACATGCATGTGTGCTTTGCGTGCTGACAAACACACACACACACAGAGAGAGATGAGATGTAACATTTTAATCACCTTGATGGTGCTGTGATGTAGTAAGCCAGACCACCTACAGGGACAAACTGACCGGAATACTCGGATTCTTTCCACTTACCCAGAAGATTCACAAGGAAATTGCCACTGTACCTCCTGTATAATAACTGCATTGGAAACAAAAAAATAAATATGTTTGGATAAAAGAAAAGTTAATATGGTCTGACAGTTCCATACTTGTCTGCCTGAGTACCTGGGAGATAAAATAAAGGTTAGAAACAAGTGCTGACTGTAAAATGATGGGCATGTTAGATGTGTAAAACAGCTTAATTGGGTAGGATCCTTGTTGTCCACGGGCATTCTTTGACCTCACAGGCAGCACCACACGGAAGCCTTGGAAATAGATAACAATAAGGAAGACCAAAACAGTGGCAAGCAAATTGGTCACATTAGGAAGATTTTGACGATAGAAAGCCTCACGAAGAGCACGGACTTTATCTGCTCGAGTTATCAGTAGATGGAACAAGGCAATGACAGCACCTTCAAATTCAGCACCACGCCCACTGTTAATGGTCGTAGGGCTAAATGCCTTCCAGATAATATTTTCGCTGCAAGATAACAGCCAAGAGAAATAATATTATACACTAGAGGAGGCAAGAACGACATATAAAAATTCATGAACTTACCATATATTGGTGGCAATGAATAAAGAAATACCAGATCCCAAGCCATATCCCTTCTGGAGAAGTTCATCTAAACAAATGACAATGATACCAGCAAAGAAAAGTTGAAGTATAATAAGAATAGCATTTCCAGTTCCTAGCTGGCTGACACTACCATACATTCCAGATAGAACATATGCAACTGCCTCCCCAATAGCGATCAAGATGCCAAGTAACTTTTGTGCACCATTTCTGAAAATTAAACATGAAAACAACTATCAGGTCAACTACCTATTTAACTTGCTTTACTGATGGATTGCATCTCATTGCCTGTAAAACAAGGATATTGTATATACAGAGTACGCAAACAAGACTCAATGACAACTATCTTTAAAGGCAACATGTTTGAAAGTAAAAAATGCAAAGAATAAAAACAATCACATGTTATTTGTTTTTCCTATTAATGATACAAGCCATTCATTATTACTTTTCAATACATTTGGGTTTTCCATGGGCAAATGGCCGAATAATATATAATAAAAATAAGATATATATATATATATTTTCAGGAAATGCACATACTTCATGGCAACATGAGCTGTCACATCGCCTGTTATTTCTTGCTCGTGTCCAATGGTTCATGCATCCAGTTCCTTGAGAGTACTCTAAACTAATCATGATGATATCTTTACAAGTATTGTAGCATAAGCCCAATAAAGTGTAAAGTCTTTCTTAAAAATTCTTCTATTCTCACAATTATTGTAGATCTCTTACAACAGTTGTGTGTACTAGCAGATTGGCACATGCAATGCAAATTAATTTAAAAGATATTACTTACCGAAAGGATAGGGCAAAAATTATATATTTGTAATACAGAAAATAGGAAACAAAAATAAAAGAGAAAAGCACCAAAAAAATTAAAATATAAAATAATATAGGATTAAAATATAAACATAAACAACGCAGCAAAAAGAAGCAAACAAATTTTAAAAAATAAGTTAAAAACATCATCAACATCATCTTGTTCACAGTCCACTCTGTCAGATTCCAGAATTTACAAATTGAATGAAGTTTAAATACTACCCAGGTAGCACTATTGTGATACTAATACAGCATTCAAGTTGAAATGAAATACCTGTAACGAGTGAAACATGTTCCTAAATGACTGTTTACCAATTTAATTTCCTAAATTTTAGAAGACACATGATGTCAAAGCCAACACATATTTGCAAGGGGTTAGCAGCATTTAGTCATGGCACCCAGGTTGTAATTTGTTTCTTCCTAACAAATGAGAAGATTGAATTACATCCAATATTGCCTCACCAGTTTGATCAGTTATTGGGGATTAAAAGTAGAGGATTAGTTTGTCAGGAAAGAATTCAATGAGAAGAGATGATGTTTAGAGAACAATTATATAGAAAATAAAGATGGTGATTTGTTTCTAAACTAAGAATAATTTTTGGAGAGTGTAAAGTATGATAAAATTAACTGAAGGACCTTTTGGTCAGAAAAGTTGATGCAGAATCCTACAAGGAATATTCTAGCATTCAAAACTCCCTTATCATAGTATGGAATAGATGATTACATAGCTATGCATATTTAACATTGTTGGATTCCAGTATTGCATCACTGTAGTTGCCAATGGGTTAGAAAAGGTCTACTGTATGGTGTGTTTGGATGTTCATGTAAGCCAAGGGAAACTGAGTTAGGTTTTTCCTTTTCTTTCCTCAAATTTCCTCTAAGACCAAGGACAATTCTTCAGTGCTTGCTTTGATTGTATAATAGCTTGTCTAAAAGATAATAAAACCAAATAAAACCTGTATGCAAAATGGTAGTGACATTTTATAATTTTTTCCTTATAATATCAATAGAATACTAGTTTAAACATTAAAACAGCTCATATAAACTTGTGCAACACTGATGTGTTTACCCAAATTTCTTTGGGTATGTCTAACTACTGCAATATCATTACTCAAGATTTTATTACAGATTTGTGCAAAATAAGAAAAATTAAAGAACAGGTGCGTTCGATGGTAATGACAAACATTTTGACAGTCAACACTTACAAAAGAGCACGATCTTCTCGAACACTATTGTCCACTTCAATGATCTTTGATCCAACCAAAAGTTGCATAACCAGTCCAGAAGTCACAATTGGAGTGATTCCCAGCTCCATGACAGTTCCACGGTTTGATGCAAGAATAACACGCATCCAATAAAAAGGATCTGCTCCAGTTGTTGAGTGTATGCCATATAGGGGAAGCTGACTGCAAACCAGAAAAATGAAAAGAGAGATTACAGTGTAGATCACTTTCTCCCTGAATGGAATTTTTCGGTCAGCACTTTGAACTTCAGGCAAGAATGCCAAAAATGGTCGAACAAGATGAAGCACTCTAAACCCTCCAGCCATTTTCCTGCACCCAGAAAAGAGAATCCAATAACCACACCATTAACTGATTTGAAAGCCAGATCCAGTGGTTTCATTTTATAACTACTTCACGAAGAACAAACAAACAGGGAAAAGAAAAAGTACATAACCTGTGAAAGATAGAGGATATGAAGCAAGAGTTAAAAAACTAAGAGACATAATTGGCCAACAGATAACTATGCAAGAGGATAAATGTACCACCTTTCAAGAAGAACCAAAGAAAATCAAGAAATAAATATCTAATCTCCAGTGTTTCTCTCAAAAACTCCTCAAGAGAAAAAATGATTCCTTACTAATAAAACCTAATTACCATTCTTTGCCAATAGGTTGGCTGTACAGTCTCCTTGATTATGCACTTAATAGAAGTGCCAAAAGTAAAGCTGCAAAACACTACAACAACGTCGTGATTAGCCCTATTCATAGGAATTGGATGCAGTGGAGAAGTGATTCAAGATGTTCTTGTACGTCAATTCCTGTGGGTACCATCTAGATGTTGCCTATACTTGGAAAAATGGCTCACCAAGAAGTTTCTAGAGGACAAGTGATGGACTAAGGGTGGGCGATTGGAAGAAATGGTTGAGGAAGAGAGAGAACATAGAGAGGAGAGGAGAACAGAAACATAGAGAGAAAGATGGTAAGAGAGAGATTCCAGAAGAGAGAAAGATAGCGGTTGATGGAGATGGGGAACATACATCCAAAGAGAACAGAAGAAGGACAAGCGGAACGGGGAAATGCGAGAAAAGGGAAGGGAGACACAATCAAGGAGAGCATGACAGAGTGAAAACTCCGGGGGGAGAAAAGAA
Organism: Areca catechu; assembly: GCA_021397845.1. Lineage (NCBI taxonomy): Eukaryota > Viridiplantae > Streptophyta > Magnoliopsida > Arecales > Arecaceae > Areca > Areca catechu. The sequence goes on along the minus strand of CM038048.1, from coordinate 89,213,487 downwards.
GTCTCTTTTTGTGATTCTCTTCAAGCCATTAATATCACTGTTTTTTTTTATTGTGGTCAAACTCAGATGGAATTTAACTCTCCTTAATTGTTCTATTCCTTTGTAATAGATTTAGTTGTGTTGGTTTATGATTTCCAAATATGAACTTTACTAGATAATTGTGTTCTACATTAATATTAGTCAATAATAGGACCAAGAATCAAAAAAAAAAGGACAAAAAGCTTGCAGTGAGAGTATATGAAGACATTAATAGGAATTATTAGCATAGAAGGATTCACCGAGAAGACCTAAAACTTATTGGATAAGCCTATATTTAGCAGGCATGTTAGTACCAAGTTATTAAAGAAAATCAGTGGGAAATAAGAAATTAAAAAAATAATAGAAAATCATGAAGTTGGCTAAAGTTGCATGAAAATTAGGGGCAACAAGTGACTTACATTGTTCTCATTAAAATTTCATGCATGGACTTATAACAAAAGTGAAGTTAGAATAAGTAGAGAGATAATTTTAGTGGACTATAACAAGTAAACATATAATAATATTATCAATAATAGTTTGTGGTACATATTACATTGATGCATGGCAAAATGGTATTCATCTGCTACTACATATAAGTTACTTCATATACTTATTTATGCATGTATGCATAACATACATATATGCATAATAAATACATACATGCAGATATAGATTAACATCAATATCTAGGTATGTGCATATGCATGCATATATGTATGTATGCAGATATATGGGGATGAACTTAGCCACACTTGATTAAATTTGAGGGTAAATTTAGTTGAGTCATGATCAATGGAAATTTCAAAATAAAAACTGACATGATTGACCATGATCTAGATTCCTATAAAGAGTAAATTTTAAGTACCTGAGATACGTTTCTTATGGAGATTAACCAGGTTCTTACCAGGTTGGACTGCCCAATTTCAAGTAGTTCAGCCTGGTTAGGGCCAGTTCGCACCAATTCAGTCCTCATTTCATATCGAGAACATGAATCGTCCAAGTTCATGGTCTATGTGATACCCATCGATTCAGGCGGTTCGGTCTGGTATCATGTAACATGTGAAAATAATTTTCAACATTTCTAAATATTTTTTTGGGCATAAATTGGCTAAATCCATCCATATAGCACCAAAAAATAGTAGTTATTGTATTAAATCATTAACAAATATAATATTTTGTAGCAACTACAATTCTTTGAGACAGTGTCTCCCACTATATGAAAAAATGCTCAATAAATAGGCCCCATTCACCAAGCCTAGATTCATATATAAAGAGGCACTCAAGTGTCCTTTACATAAACAAAGGCAAATCTATGATAACCCCAAAGCAAGGTCCAATTCTTGCTTTATGTTTCAATTTCAACTAGATCAACTGAATTTTGGTTGCGGAATATCCAGTGGTTTTGCTTTTTTTTTTAAAAAAAAAATTTTAAAGTCAATATCCTGCCTGGGATTATACATTGATAGCCCAGATTAAGAGAGCAACCATAAAGCAAGTCGAGTGTATTAGTCCAATACATCAAACAGAAAGAATGCAAACATGTAAAATTACCTATATACATACTTATATTACACACATGCACACTAAAAAGCACACTCTTTTAACTGTGTGTCTCTGTGTGTAGACACACAAGCTCACGCATGTGTGCACACACACATGTATGCATATATACACATATCAGTGGCAAAGGCTTAACACGGTGATCAATGCAAAACATGAATCCAATGGCTTATTAAATACACTTATCAAATCTTAAATCACTTAAAAGAAAATCAAATTTAGCAAAATCAAATAAAATAACGAAAACTTCACATCAATAGTTTTATTTTAAGAGATTCGGGAACAACATTAATATTCATCCAACTTTTTAAATTATTGAAGTTACAATAACGTCCTAATATTATTTTTATATCTGAAGGATCTAGCTTGATCAGTTGCAGTTAAAGCAATTAAGAAACACAATAGATACTAAAATATCACCAAGAAAATACAGCAGCAGATGAATCGGTAATATGAATCGGATTGATAAAATAGGAAACAGCAGAGCCACAGAGAAAGAACAATAATTTGATTGCTGAAGAAAAGCGAAAAAAACAAAGAAAAAAGAACGTACCTAGGCCTTTGATCTGGTTTCTTCTACTCTTGTTTTCCTCTCCCTTCTCACACAAGACTTGAGTAAATCCAGAGATCCGTATTTAGCCTCCTGAGTACCACTCACGATAAATCGCTAAATTCTTTGCTCTCTTGCCTCTCCAAAGGACGAAGCTCCCAAATTTATGAAGTAGATCTCAAATCACACCCTGTAGGGGGAAAAAAACGAATGATAACAAAAAATCTGATGGATAAAAACAAAAAACTCATAAAAAATCATTAAAAAAATGTTAATTTCGCATTTTTCAGAAAGAAAACAAGAAATATCAATTTTTGGGGTTTGGAATTAGATTTGGTCCTTTATTAGAGGTTTAGAACATTGATCTAAGGAGCACCTTTGTCCTGAGTTCAAATCTTAAATACACAAAGACAGACCCAACAAGAGGGCGATTGAGAGAGAGGTAACAGACCATGAGAGACGAATCCGAAGTCGGATTTGGTCGGAGACGAGGTCAAATTTCGTCGGATCTGGTCGAAGCCCCCGGTGGGAAGGGCGGAGGCAACAGAGAGAGAGAGAAAGAGAGCGAGCGAGCGTATGTAAGGATCGGGAAGATTTGCATTTAAAAAGAGAGCTAATTTTAGGGCTAATCTGATAATGTTTGCTCTCCATATATAATATACTATCAAACGGGCTTGCTCGGCGCCACTGGCGTGTGGCATGAGATTTATCTCACGATCCCCTTACAGGAAGTCGAGTTTTTATTTAAACATATTTCAATTCGAAAGTTCAGAAATAAAATAAAAAATAAAATAATAATTTAGAAATAAAATAAAAAAATAGTTAAAAATAATTTGGGAATAAAATTTAAAAAAGAAAAAAATAATAAAATAATACTTGATAAAATAAAAAATAAAAAAATAGTTCGGAAGTAAAATAAAAAATAAAATAAAATAATCCTGGAGTCCCTGTTAGTTAGTAGTAATGAAAAAGTACTCACTTTCGGATGGGAAACGGCTGCGAAAAAATTAATATGAGTCGTGTATCGAACATTCCCTAACTGAGGTTGGGAAACCGTCTGGGAATGGCCACGCTCGGGATCTAACTCCTCTCTCCCTTATTTGGTTCATCAAAAAAAAAAAAAAAAACGGGCTTGCTTGGCTGGTTGGTGTTGGATTCTCGATTGGGATTAGGAATAAATGGCTTCAATTTCTACCATTTGATCGGAAGAATTCTCATTCTCATTTTAAAGAAGGAATGATAATATCCTAATCTATCAATCAAATTCCTATCCTTCCTGGGATTCAAATTCAATTTCAATTTCTAATCACAAACCAAACTCATTAAAGGATATAGCCAGTTCAACTTCATTCCAATCAATTTTGATTCCAAATTGGATTCCATGACATTGCTTTCCACCTAAATGTTAGAGATTCTCGGAGAAATAATGCTCGTAGAACTTGCAAAAAAAGTCCTAGTCGAAAGTAGATCTGGCGAGGACCCTCTGATGCTCAAAAGTTAGATAATAGGCCATAAAAAAAAAAAGAGAGAGTGGAGTAGAGAGAGAATATGTGAAAGAAGATCTTCTCAAGGTTTCCAAAGAATCCTCTTTTATAGGCCCAAGATAAGTATATTTTTGGAATAGAAAAAGTTCTTAGTATGCTTGACAAGTAGTAAATCTTGGAGAAATTCATCCCGTGCGATGTCAGAGAATTACGTTACGTGCCTAGAATATCTATTTTCCATTAATTGAAAACTTGTTTCTTCTATGTTGCCATCCATAATGATGAGGTGGATCGCTGCATTGGTCCGGTTATGTTTTCCTTAATTATAAGGATTTACCATGGATTATAGGATTTATCAACTTGTTTATACAAAAAGGTGCATGAAAATGAGCATCGATTGGTTCCTTTTTGGACTGCCTTGTAAGGTATTGCCAAAAGATCCTTTTTTGTCATTTGGTACAAGGGCTCAAGGTCGGCCTGAGTATCTACACCAGGACCAAGGGTCTATGGGACTGAAGGTCTTGGGGCATTTTTTTGCCTCCCCTGAAGGTTATGTTGTTGGAGAGGAAGTGTCTTCACGGCCTCCATCGGTCTTATGGACCAAGGAGCTCTCCCTTGGTGGCCGAGGGTTGATCCATGATCATGAGTCAACTAGGCCGAAGGTAATTAGAAGGTGCTACAAAGGATGAGCAACCATTGAAAGCAGGACATAGCTAAGGAACCCTCGAGATATTGAGGGTGGGGAGTTAGCCTCCACATCACTTGTCCCCCACTTTTTAGTCCAAATGCAAAAGATTTTGGACTGAGGAGTAGACTTGGTGCAATGCTTGAGGGATCCCGAGATTGTGCCGAACCTGAGATATTTTCGAAAAAAGGGCATGGTAGGTTAGCAAATAAAATATTGCCACTTGTTGCAATCATGGCACTTTTGGGGAAGTAGGAGGACTTAATGTGGCCTATTCCCTTTATAAATGGTTTCTGGGTCAACTTCAATGTTCTAATCTAATGAGGAGAGGTTTTTGTCTATTGGAAGGTAATTTCCGGCAAGTAGGATGATTTTTGGTAAAGAAGGTAATTTTTAGAGAAGATTGCGACGATTTTCAAGTTAAGAATTAATGGATCCAAGCAACTTGAAAGAACTGCGAAGAGCTGCATCAAACTTTGCAAGGTCAGTGCCTTGATTGGTTCGGGGCCTAGCCAGTCCACCGAGGCTCCGAAGGTGAGGTTGCCAGGGTAGAGCCCTAAGCTACCAGTTCCAAATTTCCTTGAGGATCCAAAGTCAACCAAAGAACAAATTCGATCCCTTCTTTGGCCTATTGATGTACTGAGGATGCACGAGGCTGACCTTGAAATCTATAGGTGTGGGACTTTTAAGTCGGTTGTCCAGGTATGAAAATGTTCATCCTTTTAAGTATCTTGTCCCTGTATCTTCTTGACAATGTTTATTGTATAGCTGGCCCACTACTTCAATTTCTTTATGGTGTCAGTTGAGGTTGATGAGGTAAAAAGTGTGGCAGTGGATGGGATTGAGAAGGAATGCATTGATGTCGCAATGGACAATGCCAATTGCTAGGTGAAGAAGTTGGACAAAGTAGGAAAGTGGCTCATGTCCATGTACCAGCGGATGATTGATGCCCACCAACAAGAGGCTCGAGTCATCAAACAAGTGAAAGCGGAGATTGCCAATTTGAAAGAAAGCTTTCACATCAAACTTATAGATATGAGGGAAGATTCTTGTGCTAGGGTTCATCGGTTATGGGATGAACCTACATTGGCTAGAGAAGAGAACAACAGATGGCTATGCGATGAGTTTCGTCAGGCACATAACCTGAGAGATCCTCCAGTCAGGAGAAAGGAAGGATCCAGGAGGCCAAGCAAGCTTGGAACAAGGCTTTGGCCGAAGTTGAATTCCTTTATCAGGCACCGGAAGAAAAGAAGAGGAGGAATGCTGTAGAGAGGGCATGGACCCATAATCTTTATCAAACGGAAACTAGGAAGGCTGTGACCCTAAAGGGTCAACTAAGGGTTGCGGAGAATACCATTGAAAGGTTGAAGAAGGATGCCGATACCAATGACCAAGAAGTTATGATGCTATGAAGTAAGTTATCATTGGTTGAGGCACACTCAGGCACCACCGACACTCAGCTTTGACATGGTAAAAGGAGAGCTTACAAGAAGATATTTGAGAAATGTAAAGCTCTAGCAATACAAATCCTCCCATCAGCTGAAGCGAGTATGCTCCAGATTCCCATCCTGGTGATCTCACATTCCCTCGATATTGGAAAACCTAGGCTATTTCATGCATGCATTTCAAAAATTTTGAAACATAAATATGATGGAAACTACAAGATTAAACCATTTAATCTACTTATGCATTAGAACATTTCTACAAATAATCTACACAAAATCATGATATGATATTAGAATAGGATTAGGAGTTTTACTTGGACTAGGACTTTTAATCTCATTAGAACTCCTATTGATTTTGACTTTCAAACTCAACCAAAATTAAACCAACCAATCTTAATCCAAAGAGGAGCAAGGGAGGACATGAAATCTTAGAGTTGGCATGAAAAATCATCACATAAAAATCAAAATGGCATAGAGAAAGTAGTGGGCGCAAGATAATGTTTTGACTCGGTCAACTAGATTCCAAACCATATTAAAATTTCTTTTAAAAATCTTCTTAGCTTAATCCCAATTAGAATGGATAAGACAGAAGGTGCTAATCATGAAATGGCATGGAGAATGTACATGCAAAAAAATATTTTGGCATGGAGAAAGAAGTGGTGATATTCTTAGTTTGACTTGGTCAACCTTAATTCTAATTTCAATTTAATTTAGTTTGACCAATTCAAATAGCTTGAACCTAATCTAATTAGGTTTCTATTAAAATTAATTAATTAAAAAAATAATCAAGTCCAAATTCAAATTAAATCAAGATCAAAATCTTTTAGCGATCAGATCATTGAATAACCTAATCGGGTAAAATCTGATTAAACCAAATTCAATTAGATTTGACCAAATCTTTTTGCTCAATTAAATTGATCCAATTAGCAATATACTTGCTAATTAATTCTCATAATATTAATTAATAATTAATTATTTATTTATAATATTTGTATAAGATAAATTGTTAATTATATTTATAATTTTATCACTAGATGATTCTTAATTATCGATCGGCCATCATGATCAATCAGAAACTTATATTATGTATGATCTCATAGGTTTGAACCCTAAACTGGTAGCTCAAGAATGATTTTTTGAATTAATTGATGTGACCATCTAGTAATGGTTCTCAATGTCTTGATAGATCGAATGATAATAAGTAATATTTAAGAACCCAGGCTATGGTTACCGTATAATTCATCCATTTGATTTAAAGCTCATGATGAAATCAGAGTTTACTACCAATTTTGAATAAATGCATCCGAATGTGTCTCAACATGCTAAATTCTGTGACTCCTCACCAAGATTATCCAGGTCTAGGTTTTGCTAAATTGAAATAATGCTGAGTATTTGTTCAAGCAACTTTGAGTGGTTAATCTCTTATTGACTCAATATTGACTTAACAAGTACTTGACTATCCTTAGAAACCTTCCATCACTGGATTAGAAATCCAGATAGTCTGATACCAAAGTACAGTAAGTTGCTTGCCAAGTTACCGTGATAGTCTCAGGTTGGAGGGCCATTTATACCTATACCCTTTCTATGAGATACTCTTGACAGTAGAGTACTCTACAGAGTTGGTCACTGTTTAGTGAAATATACTCCATCCAGTATCTCCCTACTTCTTGGTTACGAGGACAACCAATCTATATGGCACAAACGACCTATTTTCGATAAATATTATCATCTTAGATAATAATGTATCATTTGGTCACAAATCAATTTAAGAACTACTTGATAAATCCTCCTTTATCGAATCAATATAGTTCTAAAGATTTCAATATATTAAAGTTTACAAGAAGATGATAAATAATATTAAGTTATTAAAAATAAAATTTATTTTATTAATAATTTATATATATTTATAAGATAGCTCAACTGTCTACAATCCAGATGATTGACTTTAGGATACTTTTTCCAACAACCCTGACTTGGACTAGAGCCAATCGGAACACTATCATATATCCATCTTTTACTTATGATCTTTGAACTCTTTGATTCTGAGGGCTTTAGTAAATAGGTCGGCCAGGTTCTTCTTTTCATCGATTTTCTGCAAATTGACATCACTTTGTTCCATAATCTCTCGGACAAGGTGATAGCGACGCAGAATGTGCTTGATCTATTGATATGCCTTTGGTTCTTTCACTTGAGCAATGGCTCCAATGCTATCACAATACAAAATAACTAGACCATGAATGAAGAGTGCCACTCCAAGCTCGATGATGAACTTCAGTAACCATACAGCTTCCTTTGCATATCAGATACCGCAATATATTTTGCCTCGTATATTGAATCAGTCATAGCATGCTACTTGGAAATTTTCCAGTAAATACCTTTTCATTAAGGGTAAAGATATAACTCGACACACTTTTGTTATCATTCAAGTCTGACAGAAAACTGGATTCAGTATAACCAATTAATTCCAAGTTAGAATCTCCATAAACTAACCATTGATTCTTAGTATTTCTTAAATGCTTAAGGATGGTTTTTATGATCTTTCAGTGATTTTCACCTGAATCAGATTGGTATCTATTCACTACTTATAGTGAGTATACCACGTTTGGTCATGTATGTATCATGGCATATATAATGGATCCCACTATCAAGGTATATGGAATCCTACTCATACACTCTCTTTTTTGAGGAGTTGTTAGATAATCTTTCTTATAGAGAGTAATTCCATGACCTATTAGAAGATAGCCTTTCTTGGAATTTACAAGGATGAAGATGAGCTTCTCCAACTGGATATACTTGGTTTCAACATTATGTAAGACTCAACTGATGTAGTACACCAGCCTTCATAGTTGATTTTCCTCCTGGACAAGAATAAAGCTGATAGATGAAGGAGAGACTGCTAAGTATAAATATAGTTTCTCGCTTGCTTTAAGTTTGCTAAGGAGCAGAGGAATGTTGAGGTAGGTTTTAAGATCTTCAGATGCCTTTTGGCATCCTTAATCTACTAAAAGTCTTTTGACTTCTTTAGAGTATGAAAAAAGGGTAGGCACTGCTGAGTTGATTTAGAAATAAATTGGCTAAGGGCGACCACTTGTCTAGTGAGCCTTTGAACCTCCTTCACCATTTTTGGAGCATCCATTTACCTCATAGCCTGTATCTTCTATGAGTTGGCTTCAATATATTGGTGGGATACTATGAACTTGAGGAACTTCCTGGATGTAACTCCAAATGCATACTTGGCTAGGTTCAGCTTCATTTGTTATTTGCATAGGATGGCAAAGGTTTTCTCTAGGTTATCTATATGACTCCTAGAGGCATGGCTCTTGACTAATATACCATCAATGTAGACTTCCAAGTTGTGGCCAATTTGGTTCTTAAACTTGTTCACCAGTCATTGATAAGTCACTCTTACATTCTTTAGGCCAAACGGTATTATCGTGTAGAAAATAAACCATGGTTAGTAATAAAAGAGCTTTTCTCCTCATCCTCATGTGCCATGTGGATCTAATTATATCCTAAGAATGTATCCATGAAGTTAAGAAGCTCATGTCCCACCATTGCATCTACAAGCTAGTTGATTCAGGGAAGTGAATAGCTATTCTTTGGGTAGGCTTTATTTAGATTTATAAAGTTTATGCATATCCACCACTTCTCGCTGGCTTTCTTCACTAACACAACATTGGTCAGCCAATCAGGATGGCTAACCTTTCTAATAAATCCAGTGTAGGTCAGTTTCTGTACTTCTTTGATCATAGCTTTTTGTTGCTTTAGGATGAAACTTCTCTTCTTCTGCTTTACTAACAGTTGGTAGGATCCACATTGAGGTGATGCATTATCACTTCTGACTTGATGCCTAGCATATCTGCAAGGGACCAAGCATAAATATTTGTGTTTTTCTGTAAAAGGGCCACAAGCTGTTACTTTGTAGCCTTGTCCAGCTTGGAACCAATTTGAACCATGTGTTGAGGGTTCTTATCATGCCGGGGCTCTCCCCTTTCTTTGGTCAACTCATCGTGGTGTCTAGCACTTCGACTAGGAAGGCATTTAAGGGTTTATCCTGGTAGGTCATCATATAGCATTGCCTTGCCAAGGCTTAGTTCTATCACACCTCTCCAACACCATGCAAGGTAGGAAACCTCATGAGTAGATAATAGGTTGATACTATTGTGCGGAGGGTGTTCGATCATAGCCGGCCAAAAGATGGCATTATAAGCTGAAGGGGTCTTTATGACTATGAAAGTAAGTTGCACTTGGGATCACTGGGGGGTGTTTCCAGCTATCACTAGTAGTGTAATATTCCCTTTAATAGGAACCGGCTCCTCTAAAAAGTTCATTATCAGTGCATCTAAATTTTCTAGCCATTCAGGAAAAATAGACATTTTTAGGAGAGCATAAAAAAATAACACATCCACCAAACTTCCACTATCAACAAGCACATGGTGTATATCATAATCATCAATGTTTAGGGGTACAACATGGCGTCATGATGGGGATATTGTACTCCTTCAATGCTGGCCTAGGTGAAGGTAATGACTTCCTCGAGCCTTTACTTTTTGCTTACTTTAGCTTCTTCCTTTGGCCCTCCAATGATGGTGTTGATAATTTTTTTGGTGGGTCGATCGGCTGGCTTCTCTAGCCTCGATGGTGGTTCTGGCAAGCATGGAATCTCCTGGGTATTATCTACTCCTTTTGATCTTGGAGAAACTTATCCACATGGCCACGATGGATGAGCTGTTCGATTTCATTTTGAAGTTATATGCACTCCTCTGTGTCATAGCCATGGTCTTGGTGATAGAGACAGTACTTGTTTAGATTGCAATTCTTCGGCCTTGCCCATAGCTTTTTAGCCTCAAGCAACTGCCCCTAACCTACATCAAATTTTATGCACGTGGGGTATTCAAAGGGGTTTATTGGCTAAATTTCATGGTGGTGGGATGTCCGGTTCGTTCGAAGGACTTTGATGATGCTAAATCCAGGGAGGAATTCTCTGGCATCATAGAGGGGACCAGCTTCTTGATCTTTTCCTACAGTGTTCCCTCCTTGTTCGAAACTTCTGGGCTAGGGGCCATTCTTTAGCCACTAGAGCAGATAGTGGACCATGCATGCCATATGCCTCTTTGGCACATACATACTTCTCTTCCCTGGCTAGCATTTCAGAGAAATTTGCCACCAGCCTCTTCTCCAAGGAGAAAAGGAAAGGATATTGCTGGAGACCACATTTCATAACAGTCATAGCTACTGCATGGTTTAAATTGTATACTTTTAGAGCCGCTTCATTGAATCAGCCCATATAAAATTTAAAAGATTCCCGCTCCCATTGCTTAATGTTAATGAGGGAGTTAGAACCCCAGCACAACCTTCTGTTATTAGCAACATGAGAGATAAAGGATTGACTCAATTGTCAAAAGAGTGGATGGAGTTTGGCTTTAAGTTGGAATACCAATATCGGTCTACCTTCCTATGGGTGGAGGAAAAGGCCCGGCATAGGATTCCATCGATAGCTTTGATCGCTATCGTAGGCGATTAAAAATAAAAACCTAACTCACTACTATATATAGCTAGGATGAGTAGGGATCGTATCCTCGAAGATCAAGGACAATTATTTTACAAAAAAAATAAAGAAAGAAATAAATATTTAGATATTTAAAAGATAGATGATGGTTTAATTAAAACAAATCAATTTAAATTAAATATAAGATCAAGGGATTTAAGGGATTTAAATGATAGAAAGATATCTTCAGGTTTTTAGATAATCATTGGCATAAATTATGTATTTATTTTAAACAAAATAATCAAAATCCGTATTTGCTAGGAATCTTTCAAACTAGTCCCTGGTATAGGCTATCTTGTCGAGTACGAACTATATCTTGTTAAGATCATAGCCTGTCCCACAAGTATAGGCTATCCAACGATTAAATTGAAAAGATCCTAACAAGATACATAAATAAAAACTTGAGAAGTAATTATCTATATTGAGCATGAATCATATCGTGCTAGGATCATGATTCATCCCACCTATAGATAATTAATTTAAAAAATTAATAAAAAGAATTGAAAAGGAATTGAAAGTATTTATTCAATTGCATAGAAGAGAAAATAATTATAAAAATTAATGAAAAGATACATGTACTTTCCTACAAACTATACCTCAGTCATACATGGCTCTTGGATACATCTTCTTGGAGATTCAGGACTCTGTCAGAGCACCTCCTCTCCCGAGTCCTGAAGAACACTTTTTCTTTATTCCTCTCCCTCTCTCAAGTTTAGACTAATTACAAGAAGAAAAATAAAATAAAATTTTATTACTGAGACTGATTTTCACTTTGACTATTACCTGGGGTTTTTTTATAAAGCTCGTCAAGATCTTTCTCCTTCTAAAATTTGGAGTCAATCTGGATCAAAATAAACCATATATCATAAAAACCAATCTCAGTCATTCGATGTGTAGCCTGATGGGGTGATTGACGATCTCCTTCCTTTCTCAGGTGGTCGAATCTTGACACCATATCGCATCTCGCTTGAGATCTCCTCTTCTCATTCGAACTCCTTTTGCTTCCCCCAGCTCTAGATGAATTGCGATGATGGGTGGTGGGAGTTGGCGGCAGCAGGCGGTGACATGGTGATTGAATAGAGGAAAACAGTGGCTCAAGTGATAGGAAGAAGCGTGACTTGGAACAGTGAGGCAGAGGAGCAATGGCTTCGCATGATGGGAAGGATGGGCTAGACCATGAGATGACGGCAGCCAAGAAGGAGGCTGTGGGTGGTGCATGGAGGAGCGGCAGTGGATGGCTGGTGATGAGCTCCCAACAACCGATAGTGTCAGGCGGCTCATGGTGGTGCTGGATGGCTAGTGGACATGACCAGCGATGGACTTCTGGCATCTCCTCCGACCACGGGAGAAGGGCAGTGATGGCGGACGGCAATGAGTAGCAGCAACGGATGAAGGGCAGCGACTTGCACTATAAAAAAAATTGGAAGATGGTGATCGAGCGGAGATTTGATGGTGGCAGGTGGGTCTTCGGTGGTGAAGAAGCTTTCGACGACGAGGGGAAGGCCTCTGATGGCTTCTCCGATGATGAAATAACTCGGAAAGGTCGATGGTCCACGGAATGGCCTTGTGGATCAGCAACAATGGCTACCATGGACCATTGGACATTTTTGTAAACTAGGTAGTTGGTTCATGATGGACCGACTGAAGGTGAAGTGCATCTACGAAGCATACTAATATGCAAACACACATTCACAAAAGCAGGACAGAAAATATGTATTTTAAAATAATTTTAAAACATGCACAACAGAAAGCTCTGTATATAGATCTAAATGATCTACCGATCTGCCCGCAACAGGATCTAGCATTATGACCTAGTATGCAACATAACATCAAAGCAAGAGAGGAACACAAATATAAAAGTACCATATCTTTATACTGAGAGAAGCTGTGGAAGGAGGAGGGTGCTCGAGCCATACACGTGTCTGGCCTCTACAGGTAATCCACACTTGGGCTCAACTCTGATCAACTCCCTCGGAGTGCTAGCTCTTCGGGATCCTTGGGTCAATCTTCTTCTTCCAGGAAGACAAGGAGGAGAGGTGGAACCCTTCCCAAGACTCTCTTCCCAAGACCTAGCTTGAATGCTAGGTTTCTCACACCCAATCCCTAGACCTGACAAACCCTTATCTTTCTTTTCTCTTGCTGTTGTCTCTCTAGTTGTTGTAACCCTACAACCTATAGAATGACCTTCATTTATAGGTGCAATCATGAGAGGGAGAAAGAGAAAGGATGAGAGATGAGGGGAGATAATGGGGGAGAGGATCAAGGCCATACCAAATGGGTCCAACCCAAGAAGGTAAGTATGACTATCATACCAAATAACCTTGGAGCCAAAACTAGTTTGAATTTGAAATTCAAACCAGGTCAAAACTTGTCCAAAATCCTTCCAAAAATCTTTTCCAGAATTTTGCTCATCACAGGAAGTGTCAACTCATGAAAATTGTCAAGTGTCGACACTTCGCCAAGTGTCGATACCTGCGAAATTCCAAGTGTTGACACTTGGAACAAAGTCAATCATATTGACTTCCGGTGATGGCAAACGATTCTCAATCATCGATTAGCCTTAAGATCAGATAGAAATTCCTATGATGTGTGACCCCATAGGTTCGAACACTAAGCCGGTAGTACTGGAACATTTCCAGTACCAGTCAAGGTCCTCATCTAGCAATGATACTCGACGTTCGGATAGGTCAAAAATACAGAGCAACTCACAAGAACCTCTGGTATATGGTTATCGCATAATTCATCCCTTTGACCTCATAATTTTCAAGATGACCTAGGGTTAGACTGCCAACCCTAATTAGGTTAATCCAGATCATGTCTCAACCTCACAGGTTCTATGACTCCTCACAAGAACTATCCTGGCTAAGGTTTTGCTAAATTGAGACATAGTGAGTCATTCACTCCAAACTATTTGGAGAGGACAATTTCATCTTGATCCACCACCGCTCCACAAGTACTTGACTACACCCAGAAACCTTCCATCATTGGATTAGAAATCTAGGTAGTCCGGTACCAAAATATACTGAGTTGATTGCAAGTTACCATGGTGACCTCAGGTCTGAGGGACACATATACCCATATCCCTTCGCGAGCAACCCTTTAGTAGAAGGAATCTCCATAGATGGTCACATTCAGTGAGATGTTATACATTTTACTTGCATGTCACACAAGTGTCTCCACACTCCTTGGTTAAGAGGACAACCAACAAATGTGACATACAATAACTTACACTTGATACATTATCGTTATGTTACAATGTATCATTTGGTTATGAACTAGTTTAAGAACTACTTGATATATCCTTTCTATATCAAATAATATAGTTCTAAGGACTCCATCATACAAGAGTTCATTTCAAGAAAATATAAATATGATGAATAGCCAATAAGAAAAGAATAACTTTTATTCATTCAAAAATCATATACAGTTACAAGATAGCACAACCGTCTACATTCTAGACGATTGACTTTGGGATATAATTTTCAACAACTCCCACTTGGACTAAAGCCAATCGGTATAGAATCTCATTCCTATTTTCCGTTTACAATAGTCGAACTCTTGAACTCCGATGACTTTAGTGAAGGGGACAGCCAGGTTTTCCTTTCCATCAATCTTCAGAAGGTCAATGTCATATCGTTTCACGATCTCTCGTACAAGATGAAAGCATCGCAGAATATGCTCTGTGCGGTGATTAGACTTTGGCTCTTTGGCTTTAGCAATGGTTCCAATGTTGTCACAGTACACCAGAACAGGACCATCCAGGGAAGATGCCACTCCCAGCTCGCCAAGGAACTTCCGCAACCACATAGCTTTCTTCGCTGTATCTGATGCTGCAATGTACTCTGCTTCACATACTGAGTCCGCCATAGTAAGCTGCTTAGAATTTTTCCAGTAGACAGCTCCTCCATTCAGGATAAAGATAAACCCTGACACACTCTTGTTATTATCCTTATTTGACTGGAAACTGGAGTCAGTATATCCCACAAGTTTTAAGTCAGATTCTCCATAAATAAGCCATTGGTCCTTAGTATTTCGTAAATACTTAAGGATGATCTTTACCACTTTTCAATGAGCTTCACCTGGGTCAGACTGGTATCTACTCACTACGCTTAGTGAGTATGCCACGTCTGGTCTAGTACATGTCATGGCGTACATGATAGAACCCACTACTGAAGCATATGAGATTCTACTCATGCGCTCTCTCTTCTCAGGAGTTGTCGCATAATTCCTTTTGGAGAGATCAATTCCAATGTCTATCGGGAGATAGCCTTTTTTGGAATTCTCCATGTTGAACCGTTTCAGCACGGTGTCGATGTATGTAGACTGGAATAGTCCCAGAAGCCCCTATAAATCTTCATATCCAGTATGTAAGAGGCTTCACCCAAGTCCTTCATAGAGAACTGAGAGGATAACCATACCTTTATTCCTTGCAGTGCTGGGATGTCATTTTCGATTAAAAGAATGCCATCCATATACAGCACAAGGAATACAATCACAGAACCATTAGCCCATTTATAAATACAAGGTTCTTCTCCATTCCTAACGAAGCTATATGACTTGATACACTTATCAAATCGCATGTTTCAACTCCTTGATGCTTGCTTCAGTCCATAGATGGACTTTTGAAGCTTGCACACCTTTGACTCATCTGTGGATGTGAATCCTTTAGGTCATATCATATACATCTCCTCTTCCAGCTCACCATTCAGGAAAGCTGTTCGAACATCCATTTGCCAGATTTCATAGTCAAGGTGCGCTGCTAAAGCAAGCATAATCTGAATAGATTTGAACATTGCCATAGGAGAAAACATCTCGTTATAGTCAATACCATAACATTGATGATACCCCTTGGCAACCAGACGGGCTTTATAAGTCTCCACCTTCCCGTATGCGCCCCTTTTTCTCTTGAAAATCCATTTGCACCCATTAGGTTTTATCCCTTCAGGTGCATCAACCAATGTCCATACATTGTTGATCTCCATGGACTCCATTTCGGATTTCATGGATCCTAGCCATTTCTCAGAGTCGGATCTTTGCATCGCATTGATATAGGTGATCGGATCCTCATTATCCTCATCAAGTTCAATGGGATCACCGTCTCGGACCAAGAAACCATAATATCTGTTCGGTTGGTTGAGTACTCTACCGGATCTCCTTAATGGTTCTTGAGTGGGCTCTGCGTGTGATCTAATCACAACCGGTTCTATGTTGTCCCTTAAGTATATCGATTTTTTTACTTGTTGAACTTCACTAAGTTCAATCTTAGCGGCTACAGTCTCTTTTCCAAGGAACTTCTTTTCCAAAAAGATAGCCCTAAGACTGACGAACAACTTTTGTTCCTCAGCTAAGTAGAAGTAATATCCCTTAGACTCTTTTGGATACCCAACAAATAAGCATCGGTCAGACCTAGGTCCAAGTTTGTCCATTTTCAATCATTTTACATAAGCCGGGCACCCCCAGACCCGAAGGTGTGATAGGTCGGCTTACATCTAGTCCATATCTCATATGGTGTTTTACTAATGGACTTACTTGAAGCCCTATTCAGAAGGTAATAGGCTGATTCTAGAGCATATCCCCAAAAGGATAGCGGCAGAGAGGCAGAGCCCATCATGGATCGAACCATGTCCAACAGGATCTGATTCTTCCTTTCAGACACTCCATTTAATTGAGGTGTCCTTGGAGGTGTCCACTGAGAGAGAATCCCATTCTTCTCAAGATATGTCAGAAACTCACTCGTAAGGTATTCACCGCCTCGATTGGATCGAAGGGTTTTGATACACTTTTCGATTTATTTTTCTACTTCATTATGATATCGTTTGAACATTTTAAATGACTCAGATTTATATCTCATCAAGAAGACATGACCATACCTCGAAAGGTCATTTGTAAAAGTAATGAAATAACCGTACCCACCCCTGGCACTAACATTCATGGGTCCGCATACATCAGTATGTACCAGACTCATAATTTCTTTGGCTTGTTCACCTTTTCCAGTAAAAGGTGACTTTGTCAATTTTCCAAGAAGACAAGACTCATAAGTTGGAAGTGAACAATCTTCACTAAAATCGAGGAGACCCTTACTTTTCAACCTGTTTATCCTGTTCCTGTTAATATGACCTAGCCTACAATGCCATAGGTATGCTTCGCTGACATTATCTATCCTAGGGCGTTTGCTAAACGTGTACATTACACTAACAAGTCGTGATAATATATATATGCCATCATGCATTTGTCCAATCAAAACTACAGAACCATTCCAAATAATTTTGTAAATGTCATTCTTTATTGATAGTTCATAACCATACATGGCCAATTGGTCTACAGAAATGACATTCAAAATAAAAGACGGACAAAAATGACATTCATTCAAAACAACAGTATAGGACTCGAAAACAAGTTTAAGGACTCCCAACGCCAGACTGGAACTCGACTTCCATTTTCCACGTTCAAGAACCTCTCATCGTCCTCGAATCTTCTACTAACTTGAAGTCCCTGCAAATAATTACAAATGTGAATTGGACTTCCTGTATCCAATACCCAGTTAGTAGTATTGCAAACAGAGAAACTACAAGGTGTTATCATATAAATACCTTGTCTAGGACCATCCTGCAACTTTCTCTTCTTAGACCTGTTTGGGTCAAGGGATGCAATATAAAGAGGACAGTTCCTCTTTCAATGTCCTTGCTTCTTGTAGAAGAAACACTCTGCACGACTTTGATCAGCCTTCACTTTCTTGGTATGACTGGACCCATAAGCATTAGGCACCTTTTTTCCTTTATTTTTCTTCGACGCCCTCCCGAGGATCCTCCCACTAGATTCACCACCCCTTTATTCAACTGGTGGACTTTCTCATAAGTCTGCAGCAACCCCAATAACTGTGGTAGTTAACTGTAGGCTTATTCATTCTGTAATGATCGAGAAAATCTAGATAGGAAGAGGAGAGGGAATTCAAAATCGCATCTTTTCCAAGCTATTCATGCAAGGGACATCCGAGCTTGCCCAGGCACTCAATCATCTCGATCATGTACAATACATGATCAGTGACCGAGGTCCCATCACTCATCCGCATGTTGTAGATAGCACAGGAGACCCTGTACCTCTCAATATCGTTTGGTGTTCCGAAAGACTCCTTCAATCTTTGAAGGATTTCTTTCGGCTGGGCTTCCTCGAACTTGTGACTGAACTCATCGTTCATTGCCATCAACATAATGCATCGGACAGTGGTCCTGTCAGAGAGCCACTTCTGATAAGTGTCTCTGACCGAACCCCGAGCATTGGCAGCAGGGATCTCAGGTGCCAGATTCGATATCATATACAGGATCCATTTATGCTCCAAGACAATCCTGAGCCTTCAATACCAACTATCAAAGTTGGATCCATTGAGTTTCTCGTTATCGAGAAGAGACTGGAGTGACAGGTGGGAAGACATATGAAAGGAAAACCAAAGCTAATTAGTGTATATGAATTATTAACCTAAAGACATGGACTTTAGTCTAAAGGTCCCTCCCACTATTTTACTCAGATTGGTAGCCTTTACCTCCAATCTGAGGAATTACTTTAATTCCTTAGCGGGTACTAGAGTCCAATAGACAGCACATGAGCCCGACTTTGGCCGGCCCACCCATGCATGTCTAAAGGTAGGTTCTTTAATCGATTACTTCTCCAAGTAACCTCTAGTAATTGGATTTTGCCCCAAGGAGCACTTCAATCGGCCTTTGGGTCTCCTATTGAAGGTCCTGGTAAGGTCCAACCATTAACATGACAAAATTCAATGCTTCTAACTAACGTATAGTCAAGCCCAACTTTGGCCGGCTCACCTAACCACCATTAAGAGAGTCGCACTAAGCCATCATATTAGGAACAACAATTCTAATAGCTCGATGAACACTCGATTTTTGGATTTGCCGATGAACATCGAACTACTGGACACATTACTATCCCATTTAATGGGAGGCTAGGACTAGGTTATCCCTATAACTTTGTCCTTTTAAGGACCTAATAATTTAGAGGATTTTTGAATAATATGATAGATGAAGAGATGAGAAGACAAGGATCAACCTCCCACTGACTAAATCAGCGAACAAGGAGGGTTACACATAACTAATGATCCATGGGCACCTAAAATCAGTCAAGACTGATTAACCTTGGGTGACAAGGGTTAACACGAGTCAATGAGCTATCGAATCAATCCTGATTCACCACATTGGCTAGGTAAGTGAGATCATGGGTTGGGTTCCGTCATTAACCGTCTTGCTTTAGACACCAACAGGGTTGGCCAAGTAAGAGGTAGCCCCAAAGAACCATGATCATAATGCCAAACTTACCTCAATACCAATCGATTCATCAAACTCGATTAGATTAGCCTAAAGACACAGACTTTCCATTGAGCCATAAATTAGGTCCATTTGAATTATGGACTAATCAATCTAACTATTAGATATATCTAAAGAGAAGAAATTCTAACTCAACATTTGATTAGATTAGTTCTCTTATTAGTCCAATGCATCTAAACTTAGGTCTAACCCAATTAAGGACCTAATAGAAGCTAACCCATGACCTTTAAGGCTTATTGAAATGATTTAAAATCTTTGAATCACATTCCTAGAGTTCTTAGTCATTCTTAATTCTCAATTAAGTTTAATAGCCTCATATAAATTAAAACAATTTTAATTTACAGATGTAAAACAATTTTACAAAAATTTCAAAATTTGAATTCACTATTTTTCTGCATTTTTATCCCAAGTGTCGACTCACCAAGAGCAAGTATCGACACTTGGGTCGACTCAAGGCCTGAGACAGGAGGAAAATAGAAAATCAAGTTTTCTGGCAAGTGCTCATGAGTCGACAATTACAAGACCAAGTGTCGGCTCATGAGCCCAAGTATTGACACTTCCTGGTCAAGTGTCGACACTTTAGCCTATCACAAGGTGAAAACAGAATGCCAGATCTCAGGAAATTTTCTCATGAGTTGACACTTAAAAGGCCAAGTGATGACTCATAGCCTAAGACAGTGAAAACACAATGATTTCGAATCTAATGTTTCTCCAAACATTTAATCAAGTCCGATCAATAAAAACTCTTAGATCTTATCTAAAGTTGTTTTATGATCATGTCATTGAATTAAAACATTTTTAACCTACAATTTCTTTCTTCTTATTTTCCTTTTCAAGAGTCAATCACAGCAGCACCCCTACACGCCATAGGAGACCCCATTGAATGGGAAGAGAGGGTATTGCAGCCCTACTTCTCTCCTATGACTGGACGGCCATGGTGAAGCACTCAATCCAAGTACTTAAGAAAGAAAGGTGATGTTATTAGTATGCTAGCATTATTATACTATAAAAAGGAACCTATTGCTTTGATACCATTGAAGGTGAAGTGCATCTACGAAGCATACCAATATGCAAACATGCATTTATGAAAGCAGGGCAGAAAATATGCATTTTAAAATAATTTTAAAATATGCACTGCGGAAGGCTCGGTAGATAGATTTAAATGATCTATCGATCTGCCCACAACAGAATCTAGCATAATGACCTAGCATGCAACATAACATCAAAGCAAGAGAGGAGCACAAATATAAAAGTACCACACCTTTATACTGAGAGAAGCTATGGAAGGAGGAGGGTGCTCGAGCCATACACGTGTCTGGCCTCTACAGATAATCCACACTTGGGCTCGACTCTGATCAACTCCCTCGGAGTGCTAGCTCGTCGGGATCCTTGGGCCGATCTTCTTCTTCCAAGAAGACAAGGAGGAGAGGTGGAACCCTTTCCAAGACTCTCTTCCCAAGACCTAGCTTGAATGCTAGGTTTTTCACACCCAATTCTTAGACCTCACAAACCCTTCTCTTTCTTTTCTCTTGCTGTTGTCTCTCTAGTTGTTGTAACCTCTACAGCCTATAGAATGACCTTCATTTATAGGTGCAGCCATGAGAGGGAGAAAGAGGAAGGAGGAGAGATGAGGGGAGAGAATGGGGGAGAGGATCAAGGCCATACCAAATAGGTCCAACCCAAGAAGGTAAGTATGACTATCATACCAAATAACCTTGGAGCTAAAACTGGTTTGAATTTGAAATTCAAACCAGGTCAAAACTTGTCCAAAATCCTTCCAAAAATCTTTTCCAGAATTTTGCTCGTCACAGGAAGTGTCAACTCATGAAAATTGCCAAGTGTTGACACTTCGCCAAGTGTCGACACCTGCAAAATTCCAAGTGTTGACACTTGGAACAAAGTCAATCATATTGACTTCCAGTGATGGCAAACGATTCTCAATCATCGATTAGCCTTAAGATCAGATAGAAATTTCTATGATGTGTGATCCCATAGGTTCGAACACTAAGCCGGTAGTACTAGAACATTTCCAGTACCAGTCAAGTCCTCATCTAGCAATGATACCCAACGTTTGGATAAGTCAAAGATGCAGAGCAACTCACAAGAACTTCTGGCATATGGTTATCGTATAATTCATCCCTTTGACCTTATAATGCTCAAGATGACCTAGGGTTAGACTGCCAACCCTAATTAGGTTAATCCAGATCATGTCTCAACCTCACAGGTTCTGTGACTCCTCACAATAACTATCCTGGCCAAGATTTTGCTAAATTGAGATATAGTGAGTCATTCACTCCAAACTATTTGGAGAGGGCAATCTTATCTTGATCCACCACCGCTCCACAAGTACTTGACTACACCTAGAAACTTTTCATCACTGGATTAGAAATCCAGGTAGTCCGGTATCAAAATATCATGAGTTGATTGCAAGTTGCCATGGTGACCTCAGGTCTGAGGGACACATATACCCATATCCCTTCGTGAGCAACCCTTTAGCAGAATGAATCTCCACAGATGGTCACGTTCAATGAGATGTCATACATTTCACTTGCATATCACACCAGTATCTCCACACTCCTTGGTTAAGAGGATAACCAACAAATGTAATATACAACAATCTATACTTGATACATTGTCGTTCTATAATAATGTATCATTTGGTTATGAACCAGTTTAAGAACTACTTGATATATCCTCTATATATCAAACAATGTAGTTCTAAGGATTCCATCATACAAGAGTTCATTTCAGGAAAATGTAAATATGATGGACCGCCAATAAGAAAAGAATAACTTTTATTCATTCAAAAATCATATACAGTTACAAGATAGCACAACCGTCTACAACCTAGATGATTGACTTTGGGACACAATTTCCAACATCGACTGCCTTAATAATCATGTAATATTTAATTAAATTAATTTTTTTTGTTATCAGATTCGTTTGAACTCTGATTTGAGTATCGTTTGTATCATTGAATTCTAAAAATTGAGCTCTTTCCATTCATAAACTCTTTTTTTTATAAAACACTAATAAAAATATTAATTTTTAAAAAATACAAATTAATTAATATTTATTTTAAAACTTAAAATGGGATATTTTATAGACTTATCATACCTCCTAACTTAATCATTGCTAGTCCCTTATTGATGCAATTAAAATATAATCATGTATCATTAAGATCCTCTCTTAAAAAATAGATCTAGGATTAAAGTTAAAAAAATTTAGCTAGTATCATTAACTAAGTATTGAGTTTTAGAAGTAAACTTTGCAGTCAGAACTATTGAAAACTTTCTTAGAGTTTATCTAAAGATCTACAGTACTTATATTTATGATGGCTAACTTAGTATTTCGATACTATTTTGTAAAGAATAATTGTATATTCACTTATCACCTATTTTGATCAATTTTTTATATACTCTTAAATTAAATATATGAGCTGAGATAGCTTTCACATTGTCTGAATTTTTTTTGATGATATCTTCACACTACCCACTTTTTGATGTGAACAACATTGCTTACTTAGATAAAGAAGCCCGGTTACTCGATGGAAAACCAATGTTTAGAACATGCCCTTTTTTCTTTTTCTCTCTTTTTTTATTTTTTTAGGTAGGTTGCTCTTTCCTTGATTTCAAGTTTCTTTAAATGGGATGTATATCAATTATCAATTTTTCAGTAATAATTGAATCTCTAATTGATTTTACAACTAATACCTACTTTACCTTGTCAGTGTGCATATGTAATGAAAATGCTAATAGTCTTTAGGTGACCTAAGTGGGCTGCTAAAAGTCTGATCAGCTAGTCTATTCCCTGACTCGCTATAGTGATTAGCAAATACTGTCTAACTTTATTATCTTTTTCTAGTCTATTTTGTTCAAGAGTTTCTTTCATGGTACATGATTTATAAAAATTTTTTTCATAATTTTTTTTAATTTTTAAAAATATTTTTCAAATTTTTATAAAAATTTAAATTTTTAAAAAAGATTTTTCTTATCCTCAACTTAATTTTCATTATCCTCAATTGAGTAAGAAAAAATCAGGACATGAAAGTAAGACAAGGAGAGGTACCACCTGGATTAGATATGTATTGTAAATTGCCAAGTGCATCTGTAAGAAGTGGTCCATTATTCCTAAAAAAATAAAAGTCACTAAAGCAAGAATCAATAAAAAGATTAGGTTGCCTCCCAACAAGTGCTAAGTTTAACGTCTTCACGTCTTCAGCCAGACCTCTTAAGGTTCTCGTCCTATTCCTATCCGAATCTTGATATGGGTTTGTAATTCTCTACGCGATTCAAGATCATCTTCAGAATACTTCCTACATGGGACCATTAAGTGGCTTATTTCCTTGATAGTTAACAATTCTTTCTTTATAATTAGATCTAGATATAACTTAAGTACTAGTCAAGATTCTTTCTTCATCCGAGAGGTACGATATCCTGACAGGCTTGCTAACGTGGTGATGGTCAGAAAAGCCTCTGGAAAGTGGAGGATCTGTGAAGACTACACCGACCTCAACAAGGTATGCTCAAAGGATAGCTTCCCCCTTCCTAAGATCGATTAGCTGGTAGATGCGACCTCGGATCATAAGTACCTCGGCTTCATGGATGCGTTCTCTGGATACAATCAGATCCGCATGCATCCAAAAGACGAGGAGTGCACGTCGTTTGTGACCGACCGAGATATGTATTATTACAAGATGATACCCTTTGGTCTCAAGAATGTAGGGGCCACCTACTAGCGCTTGGTCAGCATGGTCTTCAAGGACCAAATCGGTCGCAACATGCAAGTGTACGTGGATGACATGCTTGTCATGAGTGGCCTAGAGGAGGACCATATCGCCAACTTGGCGGAGGCTTTCGATAACCTCCACCACTATCAAATGAAGCTGAATCCCATCAAGTGCACCTTTGGTATGGCAGCGAAAAAGTTTCTAGGGTTCATGGTGACCCAAAGGGGATAGAGGCCAACCCTGAGAAGATCCAAGCAATCACAGACATTCAACGTCCCTTCTCCAAGAAGGAGGTCCAACATCTGACTAGGCGCATCGCAGCTTTGAGCTGCTTCATCTCACGCTCCGTTGAGCATTGCTAACCATTCTTCAAGGTCCTCCGAAAGATGAACGACTTCCCCTGGATAGAAGAATGCCAAGAAGTGTTTGAGGAACTGAAGAAGCTCCTCACCTCACCACCACCACTATCTAGGCTAAAGCCCAGAGAGAAGCTCCTCCTGTACCTAGCGGTCTCATCGGATGCGGTCAACTCTGTGCTGGTTCACACTGACAGGGATGGCTCTCACCAGCAAGCTACTCCGTGACATCGAAACTAGGTACACCCGATCAGAAAAAAATATTTTTGTACTAATAACATATGTGCAGCATCTCAGACCTTATTTTCAAGCGCATCCCATTGCCGTTCTCACCGATCAGCCCCTGAGGGCTATCCTGAGCCATCCCGACACTTTCAGATGCTTGGCCAAGTGGGCGCTGAAGCTTAGCAAATTTGACATCACATATCGCCCATGGCAGGCACAGAAGGTCCAAGTTTTAGCTGATTTCATGGTGAAATGCACCTAGGCCGAAGGAAGTCCAGAGGTGATGGACCAACAAGTCGAACTCAAGTCGGACCCGACCCCAGTGGAAGAAACATGGATACTCCACGTGGATGACATGTCCAACACAGGAGGAAGCAAAGCTGGCCTCATCCTTGCTAGTCTTGATGGGGTCGTTGTAGAATGCGCACTACGATTCCTCTTCAAGGCAACCAACAACCAGGCAGAGTATGAAGTGCTCCATGTAGGGCTGAAGGTATCCCACGAATTGGGCATCAAAAGGCTAAAGGTCTTCATAGACTCATAGCTAGTAGTGGACCAAGTCTCCGGCAAGTATGAAGCATGGGATCCCATGATGGTGAAGTACCTGGATTGGGTGCGTTCTCATACATCGACCCTCCAGCACTTTAGCATCTCCCATATCCCATGGGCAGAGAATGCTCGAGCTGACATCCTTTCCAGGCTGGCCACCTTGCTAGTGACTTCGCCAGGGCGTACCTTCATCGAACATCTCGAGGCCCCCAGTTGCGAGGCCGCGGACAAGGTCCAGTAGGTCTCCCACAAGGCCAGTTGGATGGACTCCTATATCAAATACATTACCACCGGCACCCTGCCAAAGGATTGAAAGGAGGCTGGCCTTCCTAAGAAGAAGGCTGCACGCTACGTGATCCTGGACGGGCAGCTCTACCGGAGATCCTACTCCTACCCCCTACTGAAGTGCCTAAAGTCCTCAGAGGCCACTTACATGCTCCAGGAGATACACAAAGGTATCTGTGGCAATCATATGGGGGCAGGGCCCTAGCCAACAAGGCGATCCGGTAGGGATACTTCTGGGAGACCATGTGGAGGATGCGGCGGATTTCGCGAAGAAATGTGACAAGTGCCAATGCCATGCATGCATTCAGTGATAGCCGGCAGCCCCTATCTCCCAGCTATCAGCCCTGTGACCATTTATCCAGTGGAAAATGGACATCCTAGGCCCTTTCCCTGCGGTGTCCAGCTAACAGAGGTTCCTGATTATGGCCATCGACCAAGTAGGTCGAGGCCGAACCCTTGGTATGGATAACAGAGATGAAGGTCCAGTCTTTCTTCTAGAAATCTATAATTTGTAGATATGGCCTCTCGCACACAATCATCACCAATAACAGGAAGTAGTTCGACAACCGGGCCTTCAAAGAATTTTGCTTCGATCTTGGCATCGCCACCACTTCACTTCGGTGGCTCATCCTCAAACAAACGGGGAGGCCGAAGTAACTAACCGTACTATCCTGTAAGGGCTCCGCACGAGGCTGGACAAAGCCAAGGGTTGATGGGTGGATGAGCTGTCCAGCATGTTATGGGCCTACCACACCACCCCCGCACGACCACCAGTGAGATGCCCTTCAACCTTGTCTTCGGGATTAAGATAGTAATCTCAGTGGAACTCGGCCTGCCCATGCTTTGGATAGAATAATATAGTGAAGGCGAGAACCCGGCATGCCTCCTCAACCTAGACTTGCTGGACGAGATAAGGGATAAGGCCCGACTCAGAATGGCGGCCTATCGATAGCGAGTCGCACGCTATTACAACTCCTGCATGAGGCCTAAGGTGTTCCGCCCAAGCAACCTCATGCTCAGGCGAGCGGAAGCATCCCAACCAAGGGAATGTGGGAAACTTCCCAAACTAGGAGGGTCCTTACTAGGTGATCGAAGCTTTGCTGGGTAGGGCCTACAACCTCTCTGGGCTTGATGGCGTCTGCTTCACGCAAACCTGGAATACCAGTAATTTAAGGATGTACCACCAATAATGTAAGGCTCTTCCATAATAAATTCGAGTTTCTTTTGGTGCAATCTTGCTTTTCACCTGTGTAGGAACTCATCCTCTCCACTTCAAATCGGGAGCCACTGTGCCTTACACCAAAGCTGGAAAACTTCTGAAGCCCCACACTCAAGCCAGGAGCCGTATCAGTTGCCCTCCACTCTCGAGTCCAGAAGACGATACGGCACTCGGGGCATGGAGAGTAATGATCATGATGACGTGGATTGGAACATCCTTTACATCACCGACATCTTTGTGTGCCTGTGCTTCAGAGACCATGCCTTCACATTGATGGGAGGTTTCATGGCGCTTCAGCTTTCCGATGGTGGCCATAAATGCTTCTATTGGGTCGATGCGAATCCTATGAGAACGAGGCATGCGGGTTGTCCGGTGCCGGCACGTGGCATCTTCTAGCTAGCCTGGTAATTAATGAGATATGTACCTTTAATTAATACAAGGGATTGGCAGGATCCATTGTAGAGAGGCCATCCCTCGCCTTTTTAAGCACAGGCGGATGGGCCTTTGCAGAATATCCTCTTCTCTCCAATACCTTTTCTCTTTGACTCTTCTCTCCTGGCTTGTGCTAAGGGAGGTCTTCTGGTGAGCTTCAGGTATGGGAGGCAGCATGATGCTTCTCCGGGGATGTCCGGCCGGCGTCTAGGCGGGGGCATCCTGGTTGAAGAAGAAGTCCGCTGAGCTCAAGATTCCCATGAAGGAAAAGAAAGTGGAGAAGCCCCGGGGGGTAGAGAAGGTGGTTTCTTGTGTGATAAGAACAACCTACCTACGAACCTCCTGCGTGTGCCTAGTCATGCGATTGAATAAAGGGATGGCCATGATTGCAGTTTCCATGGAGAAGGCCGTGGTTGCCGTGGTGCTACTGAGAGTAGCCTAACGAAGAGCGGCCGCAGCTACCTTTGAAATCACTAGATCGGTGAAATCCAAGAAGGATGGCACGGTCGAGGAGGATGCATTGTTGTACCCTTTCCTCAGATGTTCACTTGTGGAAGGGTATCTGCATCCTCTGGGTAGAACCGATGCTGGGCCTTAGAGACCCGGTAACTTCCTCGGGAGAATGGGCCGGTAAAGGTGGAGGCACCGTCGTCCTTCTTCCTAGGAAGCCCACCTAAAAGAAGGACTGGCTCACCCCCAACTGCTTTCAGGAGTACTGCCAGGGAGAATCCCTTCTTGCTTGTAACTTAGATCTCCGGGAGGCTTCCTTGCCTATCGGAAGCCTTCATAGGATATAAGAGACTTTTGATCAATGAAGACTTTTGCTTTGAATACTGTGCGCTTCTTCTTCTTGTCCTTCTTCTTCTTCTTTGCCTGAGCTGCTTCGAAGGAGGCTCGCAATTGCGTGCTCCGCGAGTGTGCACTTTGGAAGACATAGCTCGATGGGAAGACTTGAAGAGAAACTCAGCTTCTGTTGGAGTCTCGACTTGGGGGGAGCTAGCCCAGCAAAAGAGCTTCAAGATGGAATCGGGCTTCTGCTGGGCGGAGCCAGCCCAGCAGAAGAGCTTCGAGGTGGAACCAGGCTTTCGCTAGAGTCTCGACCTGGGGAGAGCCAACCCAGTAGAAGGTGGAGTTTGACTTCGATTAGAGTCTCGACCAGGGAGGAGCCAACCCAGCAAAGGGACTCGAGGAATCGGGCTTTTGCTAGAGTCTCAACCTGGGGGGAGCCAGCCTAGCAGAAGATGGAGTCTGAATTTGGCTGGAGTCTCGACCATGGGGGAGCCAACCCAGCGAAGGGACTCAAGGAATCGTGCTTCTGCTAGAGTCTTGACCCGGGGGGAGCCAGCCCAGCAGAAGGTGGAGTCTGACTTCGACTGGAGTCTCGACCAGGGGGAGCCAACCTAGCAAAGGGACTCGAGGAATCAGGCTTCTACTAGAGTCTCGACCTGGGGGGACACAGCCCAGCAGAAGGTGGAGTCTGACTTCAGCTAGAGTCTCGACCAGGGGGAGCCAACCCAGCGAAGGGACTCGAGGAATCAGGCTTCTGATAGAGTCTCGACCTGGGGGGAGCCAGCCCAGCAGAAGGTGGAGTCTGACTTCGGTTGGAGTCTTGACCAGGGGGAGCCAACCCAGCGAAGGGACTCGAGGAATCGAGCTTCTGCTGGAGTCTTGACCTGGGGGGAGCCAGCCCAGTAGAAGGTGGAGTCTAATTTCGGTTGGAGTCTCGACCAGGGGGGAGCCAACCCTGTGAAGGGACTCAAGAAATCAGGCTTTTGCTGGAGTCTCGACCTTGGGGGAGCCAGCCCAGCAGAAGGACTTGACGGGACAGAGCTTATGGTTGCAATCTCTGTCGAATGGATCCGTGTGGGGCCGAGTGATGTCGTTTCTTCACTGGTCTCCTATTCCTAAGTCCTGACAAAACATCGTTCTCGGGGCTAAGGAGATAATTATGAAGCTAACATGGAAAGGCTGAGATTTGGCACCATTAAATGCCATGATCACCGCCACTTCGCATGCCATGCCTTAAGGCCAGTATGGGGGCACCACATCAGCGAGTCCGAGGAAGCATAATGGTGGATGTACAACTCGAGACTATTTTCGTTGCATCAGGGTGTTGCCTCCGGTCGATGTTGCCACAGGTGCCTATCCGGCGGCGGGAGTGGTGAAATGATTTATGGCTGTAGTCTGGTGGCTTTGAAGAGAGGATAAGCTTTTCCCTCAATTGCATCTTTCAAAACTTTCCCGCTCACCGCCGGGCCAAAGCTTTTTCCTTCTCTTGACCATCTTTTTCCTTAACAACTAGGTTAGTCTCCCTTGGCCTTCTCCTTCTTCTCTGGCTAGGCTGAGTCTTCCTGTAGGGCTCTCAGGTCACCTTTCCCTGTACACCTCCTTTTTCTGATCTCGGATAGCTTCGTTCGATCGGCACCATCGCTCTTCTGGTAACCCTGATGGGGCAGGGCCCTCTCGATCGAGGACTCCATCTTCAGACGAGGAGGAGGTCCCTCTCATCATCTGCAGAAGCTTTCGCCCAACCGGAGTAGTCATCGATGGGCCTAGGGTCCCTTCTGCTCCTTCTATCTCTTCTGCTCCCATTGCTTTTTCTAGGTCTTCCCGTCCGACCGAGCCTTCGAGAATAGCTTTGACGATAACCAGGAAGGATCTCTCTGTGATTTGGGCCACCTACGAGATCCCGGACTCTATCTAGCTCTCGGTCCCGCGACCAAGAGAGTGGGCCACTTCTAATGGCCCAGGTCGAATAGCCCTCTATGAAGAGTTCTTTCTCGGGGGCCTTTGCTTGCCTTTTCATCCCTTCTTTCTCTCTTTTCTGAGCAACTACCATCTTGTTCCGGCTCAGTTGGCTCACAATGCTATTAGGGTCATCAACTGCTTCATTGTTTTCTGCCGCTTCTTAGGATTGTCACCCCCTTTTTTATCCTGAAATGCCACCCGACCGAGGACGGGTGATGGTGAGTTTATCCTCGCCCGATGGGGATAAAGTTTGAGCACCCCTCTTCCATCAAGGGGTGGAGGAGAAATTTCTTCTTTGCTTCTATTGAAGGGGTGGAATGGGTCTGGAGTGATCCAAACCGGATCCCAAATCGGAACTCCCAGGTTGAGGCCTCTGATCAGGAAGTATATGACTAGCTTATTTTCAATCAGATCCTCCCTCTTGAGGTTCTACTGTCAGAGCGAAACTTGTTTGACATCGGGATTAGCCCAATCCAGGGGCTCGATGAGTCTGGAGGGATATCTCTTCTTCAATGAGCCCTTTTTGGCATGTTGCTGAACTTTGTCTTCTTCTTCCTGCAGGCATGAAGTTCTCGGTGCAGGAGCTTCTAGAGTCCACCCATAAGAGAGGCCTACTGTCTGGGCCCAGGAAGGCTCTACCAAAGAGGGCTCGAGTTGAGCCCAGCCAAGAGGCCCCTGCTTCAGTCTCTAGCCCTGTGGGACAAGCGATGAAACCAGTCCCTGGGCCTCCAGAGCAGTGAGCCTAGCTTCCTACCCGAGAACCTGGTGTGGGCACATTGGCTAGGCTGACTGTAGCGGTTACGGTCCACCTTCCTACAGTCATCAAGATGGACGTAGAGGGAGAAAGGGTGGTGGAGCAACCATCACCGATGCCATCGCCTGCGGCGACGAGCTCCCGACGCTAGATAAGATGCCTTCAGAGGTGGCTCCCCTGGACGCGATGGCACCCTCAGCACCGAGGAGGGCTACTGTCTGGAGGGCAGCACTTGGGGTGAGATCGAATTCGGCGGTCACCCATGATCTTGCGCTTGTAGAGTGCATGATGGAGTTTGCGGTCCAGTTACATGATCATCGTAAGAGGGGAGGCAGGATGCTGGTGGAGGCCCTTCTTGGCACTCTTCCCCTCCTCTTCATGATAGTCTTCTGCCTTTCTGTTGCTTCAGTCTGACTGCCATGGCTAACATCTTTGATGGTGCAGATCAGGACCGACATTCTTCTCGTTCACGACTACTGCACCTAGTGGGAGCGGGAAAGGATGTCACTGGCAGCTGAGGTCCAGGTGTAACACCCTAGAAAAAATTTATAAAAAAAAGGGATTAAAGCCTGGCTGGCCCACTAGAATGGATCGACCCAGACCCCTGAGCGGCCCAGCTCGCGGGATGCGCAGGCGCGTAAGCACGTGAGTGCATGCACGGGCACGAGGAGCACGGGGACGCGAGCGAGAGAGGCGACGCGTGGCGATGACGCATGGCGGGCGGGCGACGCACGGCCCAGGCCCACGTGCATGGTGCGTGCGGGTGCTAGGCTCGGCCCAGCTGGAAGCAACCGTTGCGTGGGCGTTACCCACGCATTTCCTGGGCATTTCCCAGCCCATTTCGCACGGTTCACGATGGTCCACGAGGTTTCTGAGCGATCTGGACCGTCCGATCGAACGACTGAGATTAATCCGAGGGAGTTTAGGCTTGATTAGGTGCTTTTGGATTCGGACATGGACACGGTTTGAGGTGTTGATCTCAAATCAAATGGCCAGGGAGATATTTTGATGGTTTTGAATTTCCTAGGTTACGTTTGAGATGATTTTGGATTGGTTTTTCTCCTCTTTTTAACCAGGACATTGATAGGATGCAGGGAAGAGCCTGCAGACAGCCAAGAAAAGAGGAGAAGAGAGAGAAAGAGAAGGGAAAAGAGGAGAGAAGAAGGAAGAAAGAGAAAGAGGAGAAGAGAGAGAAGGGGAGAGGGAAGGGATTTTGGTTTGGAAGATGAGGAAGGAGAAAATCAGGGGTAACCTTCTTCCTCAAAATTTGTGAAACTAGAATTTGATTTGAATGAATTTATTTATTATTGTCAGAGATCAATCTTTTGAGTAGGAAGAATTTTGATGAATTTCGGGTATAGATTGATACCGGATATTTAGGATTAGCGTTGAAGGTAAGGATTCTGGACATGATCACCAGTTTTATACATTATTTTATATTGCATGATTTGATCCGTGCATATGAACATTGGCGGGCATGTTTGATTTGCATCGTATATTTGATTTCTCAAGATGGATAGTATATTTGAGATTGTTAATTATGTTCCTATATATCATGTTTTACCAAAAAGTTATATTTTGATGATTTGGACTGTGATACCGGTCATCGAAAGATTTGAGATTTCATGGTTGACATCAGGATGTGGTGTGACATCATGATATGATTTGACATGATGATGTGAAAAGATAAAGTGTTAACGATATTTGGACTAGCCATGCCACGGGATGGTGGTTATATAGCCAGAGTGGGCTTAGTACATGAGCCTGGCCATGGACAGGTTGTACATGGTCAATTATATAGCCAGAGCGGGCTTAGTACTTGAGCCTGGCCATGGGCAGATTGTACATGGTCAATTACATAGCCAGAGCGGGCTTAGTACGTGAGCCTGGCCATGGGCAGATTGTACATGGTCGATTATCAGATTGCCAGTCACAGGCGAGAGTGTGACAATAGTGTGCCAGTCACAGGCTGGAGTGTGACCATGGCTAGTCCAGAACCTTAAAAAAGAGAAAAAGTTAATGAAAACATATAAAGAAAAATATGTTTTTTTTTTCATGGTATTGCCGTACATGATATTTAGGCTGTTTGACTGCATGATATGATATTCTAGTATGTTTTGCTATTTTTCGAATTATATTATTACTGGTGTGATCATGTAGAAACCTTACTGGGCTGTAGAGCTCACAACCCTACTTTCTTCTTTGACAGAGTTGTGTAGAATTCGGGCTTAGTGAAGAA
Organism: Areca catechu; assembly: GCA_021397845.1. Lineage (NCBI taxonomy): Eukaryota > Viridiplantae > Streptophyta > Magnoliopsida > Arecales > Arecaceae > Areca > Areca catechu. The sequence continues at coordinate 89,180,328 of CM038048.1, read as the reverse complement.
TGAGGTTTTCTTGAGGTAAGTGACTCTTATGTACCCAGGCTTTGCATGATCTCTAGGATAAAACCTAGGATTTGTGCGGCCGGTCGTGTGCCGATTCCGGTGCTGGATTCGGGGCGTGACACCAGGAGCAGCCTGGCAAGGCCCTGGCCTTGGAGGAGAAGAATAGGATCCTCCATGCCGAAGTGGTCGATGTCAAGAATCGGGTCAGGGACCTTGAAGCATCCTTGGCTTGAGAAAGAGATCGGGCCTCCCACTAAGCGGAGGAGTTCAAGGCCTATGCTGCCCGGATGGAAGAGCTGATGAGTGACCTCCAAGCATGGCTGGACGTGGCACAGGCTCGGCTATCGGCAGCCGAGGAGAAAGCTGCTGGGGCAGTGGCTCGGATGGAGGTTGCTAAGAAGAAGGCCACCGAGGCAGTGCCTGGGTTCAGGGTCTTGGTGGAGTTTGCCGATGAAGTCCGGGAGGCGGCCATGGATTCCTTCATCAAAGGATTCGAGGTCTACAAATCCTTGGTGGCCTATAGCTTCCCAGGGCTGAGGCTAGATGAGATTGTGGTCCCGGGCAGCCTTGATGGAGGCTCAAAGGGAGCTACGACTCCTACTGCCATGGCTGAGGTAGAGCCTGCCCTTGTCGCTGAGGAGGTCTCGTTGGCAGGGGCTGCAGAGGCCCAAGGGGATGCCGGCGCATCTATCCGCCATCCCGAGAAGGAGACTGCTGAGGGATAGGCTCCGATCTCCTTCCAGAACCTGCCCTTCTTCTCTCTTTTTTTTTCGGGATTGTTTGGCCCGTTGGGGATCCTTTGATGATGTATCTTTTTCATGCAACATCAATAAAGTCCTTCTCACTTTACTGAGTTTTTGTTTTTATGGTTACCTTGAACATCTTCAGTTAAGCCAAGAGTTGGCGGATGGCTTGAGGGGGGGCCTGCATGGCCCTGAGAGACCGTTAAGTTGGGAAACTTGACACGATGAGTCTTGAGATTGTCCTCACTGGCTTTGAGACCAGCTGGTGGAGTGTGGGCCTTTGGGAGTGCCCCACTTTGCCATCTTCGAACTGGAGGTCCAGCAGGTTGAATGTGGGACTTCTGGAGTTTCCTAGCTTGAGGTATTGGGTTGTGAGTCAGGCAGTAGATGGCGGAACTGCTGGGGAGTCCTGCTAACATCTTCGGGCTGTGAGCACGGAAACAGGTACGGGGCTTTAGGAGTTTCTTTGCCAGAGGTGCCAGGCTTCTAGGTGTTTCCAAGCTTTGGTGTCGAGCTTCTTGGAGTTTTTGAGCTTAGGTGTCAGGCTTCAAGAGTTTCTAGGCTTAGGTGTCAGGCTTCAGGAGTTTCCGGGCTTAGGTGCCAGGTTTCAGGAGTTTCTGGGCTTAGAGTGCCGAACTGTGAGCCTGGTGATAGATGGCAGAACTTTTAGGGAGTCTCGCTGACATCTCTGGAATGTGAGCACGGTGACAGGTATGGGACTTCAGAAGTTTCTGGACATAAGGTGCTCGGCTTTGAATCAGGCGATAGATAGCGAAACTACTGGGGTGTCCTAGTGACATCTCTAGACTATGAGCACGACAACAAGTGCGGGGCTTCAAGAGTTTTTGGACTTGAAGTGGCGGGCTGTGAGTCAGGTGGTAGATGGCGGAACTACTGAGGTATCCCGTTGACATCTCCGGACTATGAGCACGGCGACAGGTGCGAGGCTCCAAGAGTTTCTCAACTTGAGGTGCCTGGCTGTGAGTCAGGCAGTAGATGGTAGAACTGCTAGGGTGTCCCTCTGACATCTCCGGACTGTGAGCACGGTGACAGGTACGGGGCTTCAGGAGTTTTTCGACTTAAGGTGCCGGGCTATGAGTTAGGCGATAGATGGCAAAAATACTTGGGTGTCCCATTAACATCTCTAGACTGCGAGCGCGGTGACAGGTGTGGAGCTTCAGGAGTTTCCCAACTTGAGGTGCCGGGCTGTGAGTCAGGCGGTAGATGGCAAAACTATTGGGGTGTCCTGTTGACATCTCTAGACTGTGAGTACGGTGCAGGTGTGGGGCTTTAGGAGTTTCCCGACTTGAGGTACTAGGCTATGAGTCAGGCGATAGTTGGTGGAACTACTGGGGTGTCCCATTGACATCTTCGGACTGTGAGCATGGTGACAGATGTGGGGCTTCAAGAGTTTCCTAGCTTGGATCGCCAGGCCTGGGGTTAGGCAATGGTTTTCCTGCGGGGAAAGATAACATTGCATTGAAATGAAACTTTTATTAAAAGGGGGGAGCCTTACATTTTTGGAGGTAAGTCCTTAGACTTTTGTCACCGTCGATATCGGTGAGGTGGTAGGCTCTAGGTGGAAGGACCTCGACTACTCCGTAGGGGCCTTCCCAGTTTGGGGAGAGCTTGCCCCCCAACACATCATGCTCACAGGCCTCTCGGTGGGCCGGTTGTCAACTGCAGGGGCAGGAGGAAGAGTGTTAAGCACCTGAGGCTCTGCAGGGGTCTTGCCCCCCCACAAACTTTCCGAGGTATCCCCTCCTTATCAGATCTTTGATCTCTCTTTGAGGTGGCAACGGTCCTCAGTGTCGTGGCCGTGGTCTTGGTAGAACTGGCAATATTTGTCTTATCATGGCCACCGGACGATCCCAGTGGGGGAGGGTGGTGTAGGTAGCGCTCGTCCTCAATCTCCATGGGGATCTTCAATCTCGGAGCGAGGAGAGGGGTGTATGCTTCTTTCAAAATGGGACTGCTCTTTAGCTTGGGCCTCGCTCGAAAACTGGAATTCGGCCCGGGTATGCATGCCTCTAGAGCCTCCCTTGGAGCTTGTCTCTTCAAGGGCTTCACATCTAGCTCTCTCCTGGTGTGATCTGCCTCGTCAGCATGAACATACTTATGAACGCGGAGGAGGAGGTCTGAGTATATCTTTGATGGCTTCTTGTCCAGGGAGTAAGTCAGACGGGAAGTCCAGAGCCCTCTTTTCAGTGCCATCATGGTGATGGACTCATCCAGGTTATAGATCTCTAGTGTAGCAACCTTGAAATGGGCCATATAGTCCCGCAAAGGCTTGTGGTCCTGTTGCCTGATGGAAAAAAGACTATCGACTTCTCGCGGCACCTTTCGGCAGGCATCGAAGTGTGCCACGAACCTTCTTTCCAGCTCCATGAAAAAACTAACGCTTTCGAGCTCGAGGTGGGTAAACTAGACTTGAGCGGCTTTTTGTAGGGTAGCAGGGAAGGGTATGCATAGGAGGGCATCTGTCACCCCTGGACTCCCATGAGAGCCTTGTAGCTCCTTAGGTGGTCCAAGGGGTCGATGGTCCTGTCATAGGGATCCACCTGAGATATGCGGAACTGACTCAGGATTAGTCCCTCTTGGATCTCTCGGGAGAAAGGGGGATGGGCATCATAGCCCACCTGCTCTTTGGAGGAGCCTTGCATGTTGGCAAACTAGCAAGACAGCTCTGCTAGCCTAAGCTCTTGTTTCTCCAGGTGCTTCTCTGGCATGCGCTTGATAGCCTTATCAGCAGAGTCTTTTGCTGAGGCTGCTAGAGAGGATGGAGGCGAATGATGAGGGTCGCGATTGGGGGCATTGCTCTGGTAGCATCTACGATGCCTGTGGAGGCGCGCTTTAAGCCTAGGGACTGGCTCTCCCAGTCGATCGACCCGCTCCTTTATCACTTCGTCGGGGCCTGGAGGATATCCTGGGGATCAATTGTGGCCCGTGGCAGTGAAGGCCTTTTTGGAAGGGACACAAACTGCCACGGGGGGTGGCAACTTGGGCCCCAGAGGTCCCTGGCTGCTGCTTGGTAGCCAAGGACCATTGTTGGTGTTGTAACTGCCGCATTGCTTCGGACAGCACTTGCATCTGCTGGGTGAGTGCAGTGGGTCGGACATCCGTCAAAGGCGATTATGGTGGAGCGGGGAGCTCCCCCTCTAAGCTGTGTGGGCCTCCATGAGAAGGAGGGCCATCCACGCGGCTGGCGGAGGCTTCCTGTGCACGTGCCATCACCATGCCTAAAGTGGAGCTGCTTTTGTGATGGGGGGACTAGTTTGACTGATGTTTCAGCATCCTGCCCCCTACCTAGTGCACCAATTTGTTGTCACCTGGACCATCATGGCCTGTAGCTCTAGTGCGGCATCGGGTGTCGTTCCCTTCGCCTGGGATCCTGTGCGCGTTCCCGGATCCCTGCAAAACAAAAAGAGACCCGGATAAGGGATTCCGATGGAGGCACTCCAACGATCAAGTCAGTAGGCGATCCAGGGAAACAGATCCCCCTCTGTGGATCCCGGTGAGGTTTTCATGTTCGGGGGCCATGTTTTTGAAAATAGAAAATGAGTGTAGGGCGTTAGTAGAGAAGGAGGGCTGGAGCAGGGTTGGCTATGTCTCTTCAAGGGCTTCCATCCAGCTCTCTCCTGGTACGGTCTGCCTCCTCAGTGCAAACATACTTGTGAACACGGAGGAGGAGGTCAGAGTACGTCTTCGATGGCTTCTTATACAGGGAGTAAGTCAGGCGATAAGTCCAGAGCCCTCTCTTCAGTGCCATCATGGAGATAGGCTCATCCAGGTTGTAGATCTCCAATGCGGTAACCTTGAAGTGGGCCACATAGTCTCTCAAGGGCTCGTGGTCCTGTTGCTTGATGGAGAAAAGGCTATCGACTTCTCGCGGTACCTTTCGGTAGGTGTCGAAGTATGCCATGAACCTTCTTTTCAGCTTTGCGAAGGAACTGATGCCTTCGGGCTCGAGACGGGTAAACCAGACTTGAGTGGCCTTCCACAGGATTGTGGGAAAGGCTATGTAGAGGAGGGCATCTGTTGCCCCCGGACTCTCACGAGAGCCTTGTAGCTCCCTAGGTGATCCAAGGGGTTGGTGGTCCCGTCGTAGGGATCCACCCGAGGCATGCGAAACTGACTCGGGATCAGCCCTTCTTAGATCTCTCAGGAGAAAGGGGGATGGGCGTCAAAGCCCACCGACTCTTTGGAGGAGCCTTGCATGTTGGTAAACTGGTGGGACAGCTCCGCCAGCCTACACTCTTGTTCCTCCAGGCGCTTCTCTAGCGTTCGCCTGATAGCCTCATCAGCAAAGTCTTCCACTGAGGCAGCTAGAGATGATGGAGGCAAATACTGAGGAGGGTCGTGATGGGGGGCCTTGCTTTGGCAGCGTCTACGGCGCCTGTGGGAGGTGCGCTTTAAGCCTAGGGACTGGCTCTCCCAGTCAATTGACCTGCTCCTCTATTGCTTCGCCGGGGCCCGGAGGCTACCCCGGGGATCAATCATGGCCCGTGATTGTGAAGGCTTTTCTTGGAAGGGATGCAAACTATCGCGGGGTGCGGCGACTTGGGTCGCAGAGGTCCTTGGGTGCTGCTGGGTAGCCAGGGACCATTGCTGGTGTTGTAACTACCACACTATGGCGGACATCACTTGCATCTGTTAGGCGAGTATGGTGGGTCAGACATCCATCGGAGGCGGTTGTGGTGGAGCGGGGAGCTCCCCCTCTAGGCTGCATGGGCTTCCATAAGAAAGAGGGCCCTCCATGCGACTGGCAGAGGCTTCCTGTGTGCATCACCACCATGCCTCAAGTGGAGCTGCTTTTATGGTGGGGGGACTAGTTTGACTGACATTTCAGCATTTTGCCCCTACCTAGCATGCCAATATGTTACTGCCTGGACTGTCATGGTCTGTAGCTCTGGTGTGGCATCGAGCGTCGCCTCCCTCACCTGGGATCTTGCGCGCGTTCTCAAATCCCTGCAAAAGAAAAAGAGACCCGGGCTAGGGACTCTGGTAGGGGCACTCCGACGATCAAGTCAGTGGGCGATCCAGGAGAACAGATCCTCCTCCGTAGATCCTGGTGAGGTTTCCACATTCGGGGGCCATGTTTTTGAGAAAAGAAAATGAGTGTAGGGTGTTAGCAGAGAAGGAGGGCTGGAGTAGGGTTGGCTGTGTCCATGGAATTCTTCCGATGAACTTTCCAGTAGTCCCAGAGCATTGCATCTGGCTTGCTCTCCCCTTCTGTGTGCCAAACCATTTTTCTCTCTTACCCCTTGCTGGCTTTTGCCTCTTCTTTCTTCTCTTATCGTTCGAAGGTTCATTTTAGTTTGTTTTGCAGAGGCCGTGTGTGACCTCCTGCTTGCTTTCCAAATATCCCCCTTTCGGGGGAGTCCTAGGGGGTGACATCTGGCAGCACGCGAGAACTATGCGTGAGCTCCCATTTTTCCCTTTGAGGTGGGGAGTTATGTTGCTTGCTCTGATGTTCTGGTTAGTTGCCATGTTTCGGGAAGCCTAGCAGAGCATTGGCATGCGGGTGGCCGCCCTAGGGTTTGAATCCTCTAGCACGGCCTCCCACTTATGGGTGGTGTAGACGGTAGACTGGGGAGCGCCATGCCTTGAAGGGGACATTCCTTTCTGATCGGTGTAAACTGGGGCCTGGGGGGCCCTGGTGCTTCGGCGAGGTGCCCCCCCTCCGTAGGCCTCAGGCGGTAGGCTGCCACCTGTCAGTTATATTGTTTCAGTGACGGGGTCTCGGTGAAGGCAACTCTCTTTCCCACCATGATTTGAATCTCTATTACCTCCCCTCCTTCGCTTGGTGGCAGCTTGAGCTCGACCTCGACCGCGAGCTGACCTCGGCAGGGGACTCACTTTGGCTCCTTGCTCGGGCGCCAGGCTCAGGTGGCACCTCCATCTGCTAGCTGACAACTGGCATCTAGATGGACTCTACGTCAGTGGATACAGCCGTATCAAGGATCAATTACTCAGTAAAAAGTACTTGGAAACTATTTTATTTTAATTTTTTTATATTTTTATTTCAAATAAGTAGCTCTTTTCTCAAATTCAAGTTTCTTTAATTGAAATGTATATCAATTACTAGTTTTTAGTTATAATTGAGTTCTTAGTTGACCTTACAACCAACACCTACTTCACCTTTAGTGTGCATGTACAATGGAAGTGCTAATAGCCTTTAGGTGACCTCAGTAGACCACTAAAAGTTTGAGTAGATTGTTTACTCCTTGACTCACTTACTACAGTCATTAGCAAATATTTTCTAACTATATTACATTTTTCTAGGCTATTTTGCTCAAGACTTTCTTTCATAACAAATGATTTATTAAAAATTTTAATTTTTTTTCAAAAATTTTAGAATATTTTAAAAAATATTTTTAAAAAATATTTTCAAATGGTTTTCCCTTCCCTCTAACTTAATTTCCATTATCTTCAATAGAGTAAGGAAAAATAAAATAAAACATAAAAATAAGAAAAGGAGAGATGCCACCTAAACTAGATATGCATCATGTATTTCCAAGTGCATCCATAAAGAGTGGTCCATTATTCCTATAAAAATAATAATAACTAAAGCAAAAGTTAATAAAAAAATTAGGTTGCCTTTTAACAAGCACTAAGTTTAACATCTTTAGTCAAACCCTATGAGGGAGTTTTTTTAAAAGCTGACATGGTGCATCCCTCGGGTTTTTAAAAAGACAGGACCGATCAGGAGGCCTTGTCATCATGGCAAAAAAGTATCCATGGAGTACTCTATAACAATGAGCCCAGAATAATGATGTTTTTGGCTAGCATGTTACACCAAAATTTAGAAATATCAAAAAGGGATGGTATTTGTGGGTTTGAGATCGGAGGTGGTGGTTTAAAAGTTTCTTCAATTTTAGTTTGATCTATCCCTGTTCCCATATTGGATATATTATGTTATGGCATAATCCTTTTATGATCTATAACCTGATACTTTTTTTAAATTAATATTAACTCTATCTCCATACATCATTTTAATATTATAGATAAATTTTGGAGGTAGTCCTCGAAGGTAGTATCAAATATAAAGAAATCAATTATAAAATTCTTAAAGTCGTTATCCTTTATATTAGCAATATCCCATTCAATAGCTTTTTTATATGCTTTTAGAATACCTGCAAGTTGGGCTTCTGATTTGGGATCACCAGTTTCATATTAGTGGGTGTGACAGGAAGTGACTTCAGTTCTAGCTCAGGTGGTGATTCTAATAAGAGAGCTATTAGGAGGTTGGATGGTGGCTCATATTTTTTGATCAAAAGTTAAGTGGTTTTGGGGTAGGGTGTTTCTACTAGGTTACTAATTTTTGTGGTGTACCCATCTATATCAAAATCATCTACCTCAAAGGGGGCCAAACAGGGATTTAATAAATCATGAGAGAAGATTTTATGGATAGCTTCCTCTAATGTATTTTGCATTTGTGATCCTTAGGAAGTCTCAATTAATTCCATCATTGTACCTCTTTGTTTTCCCTTTCCATTAGAAGCAATAGATGATTCTAGGATACTTGGGATTGGGGCTCTAAGGAAGTGGGGTGATGATGGAAGTGGTTCATCCCTCCATTTTGATTTCTCATATATTTCTAGCCTAGTCAAATTATTGGGTTGCTCCATGACCATTTTATCCCCGAGAGTTATAATTGATTGTTTAGAAAAAGTCACAGGAACACTCTCGGGTTAACTAGCCTAGTCAAATTATTGGGTTGCTCCATGACCATTTTATCCCCGAGAGTTATATTTGATTGTTTAGAAAAAGTCACAGGAACACTCTCGGGTTAACTAGGCAGCTCTTTTTCTTTTTCACTCATAGCCATGCATGGCTACTTGATCCAACTATATTTTTAAACATGCAATAGACTATGTTTGAAAATTTAAGAGCTGGCTCATGGATTGCATTAAGTCAGCATTAGTTTTAATAAGAGTTTCTAAGCTTCTATCTAAAGAACTAATTTTTTTTCATGATTATGAAAATCTGGGTGGTTGTCTAATGTAGGATTGAACCATGGCTAGTTAAAACTAGGAATGCCTATATTAGGATTTTATGGCCATGAATAATTTGTTTTGTTACTCCACCTTGTGTTGTAGGCATCAAAATATGTGTTATTTTCTGATCTTATAGTCTATTTAGGTTTGATCCTAATGACTGTGCTCATTCATAAACTTAGAAAATTGGGGCATGGCTGGATTTGCTCACAAAGTGAGTGGGGCTAGATGTGGCACGACCATTGATGTGGAACCAGCATTAGGCCCAGCTCGCGGCCACACGGGCAAGAGATGCTGCCCGTACGTGGCAACTGAATGAAGATCCAAGGTTAAGCCCCTGGCCGAGGCCAGCTCCCATCCATGTCCGAGTGCCCGGTCGAGGTCATACTTCCGTCTTCTCAGGTTGAGCCCCCGGTCGAGGTCAGCTCCCATCCAGGGTCGAGCGTCCGGTCAAGGTTGTGCTCCCATCTTCCGAGATCGAGCCCCCGACTCAATCGTTCAGCTGATAATTAAAGAGTTGGTCTAATCCACCGACTTACATCTGACGAATAGAGTTGGTCTAGCCCACCACCTCATCGGTATATCTGAAAAGAGCTAGCCAGACTAGCTAGACCATAATGTTCCATAAAGAGAATATTGACGTCCATTTAAACAATTTTTGTATCACGGAACCATTATTCTGATGGCATAACACTCAGCGAAAACTATCCTAAAACTACAAGGTATGGGAAAAGTCGATCCTCTGCCCCTTTTTATATTATAATAATTTTAATTTCATTTACCATATTACTTTAGTCCTTATCTTTTATTTGATTTTAATCTTAAATAATAATATTTTTTTTAAAAAAATAATAAAAAAATTTGATACCAAATAATATATTTTTCTCTTTGATGGCATGTAGGATATTAAAGAACAAAATAAAGGATTAAATAATGTATACTTTGAAAATTTTAAAAATTCATGATCTTTATTGCAACATCTTTCGAACTATAGGCCATTCTCTTCTTTTTCACTTTATGCCTGTCTCTTCAATAGAATAGATTCTTTATTAGGAACATTAAAGAATTTCCCCCCAAGTTTTAGGATTTTCATATATGAATATATATATATATATACAAGTGGAGTGAGGATCTAATCCACTTAGTAATGGCAATGAGTCCATCTATTATAGAATCTATTAATCAAATTAGGTCTATGCCAGTATCCGTTACATCACACAATTAAAATAATATAATCCAAATAATGATATGATTATAAATAATTATGGACTTCTTAATTATTCATTCAGATAACAATCTAGTCTATATTTCAAAATAAAACATAAATTATTTTATAATTAATGGAAGCTCACTTTACTAAAATCTTCAATACTAAATATACAGGAGGGCTATATTTTTGACAGAGTTGCCATGAGGAGTGATGAGACAACCTGCAAAGTTGATGCAGGTTTCCAAGTAAGGGAAGCTTCTTTGGGCTAGCCTGCACTCTACCTTTCATTTGTTCCATTCTCTTGTATTTGAAAGAAAGAAAAAGGGTGGCAAGCATGCGAATTGTGGCCATTATTGCTAGGAGGCAGAGCAATGCAAAGAGTTAGAGGCTGATCTTATCCATGGCAGCCCTGGTCTCAGAGAGAACAATACATTATGGATTCTCATCATTTATGGATTCTTATCTAATAGTGATCAGAAAATCCCAAGCTTGTCTTGAAAATATCCACACATGAATTTAGATGTTACTAGATTCAAATTAAAGAAAATAAATTCTCTCTCCTCTCCATTCTCTCTAGTTTTTCCCTTCATCTTCTCTCTCTAGTTTTTTTCTCTACTTTCTCTTTCTATAATTTTTCTCTAAAAGTTTTTCTTTAATAGAGATTGGGAAAGTTGTGAAGTTGGGATTAGGAATCAATGGATATATTGTTGATAAAATCTGGGTAGAGGATTCTAACTTATGACTACCATACTATGAAATTGTTTATTAAAAATAAGATTATTATATAGAGAAACAATTTTCATGATAGGAGGGCACTGAGCAAGTTCTGTAATCACTAGTTTATAAATATATTTTACATAGCATGATTTTAATCCTTGGACATGAGCATTAGCATGCATATTGTTTATGTATTATATATTTTAATTTTTTATAATGGATATTTGTGATTGCTGGTATTATTATTTATATTTTTTGTAGGATATATTTCTATCAAACATAATTATTTTTGAATGATTTAGATTGTGATACTAGTTATTGGATATCCTAAAAAAATATGATTTGATAACAAGTTTGAGTTTTGATAAAGTGATAATTAAGAAAAAGGGATGCTTGGACTAGCCATGCCATGGGCAAGACCGTGATTATTAAGATTGCCAGTCTGGGCTGAAGCGTGATACTTAGATTGTCAATCACAGACTAAAGTATAACAATGAGATTAACAGTCACAGGCTGAAGTATGATAATGAGATTGTTAGTCATAGACTAAATTGTGATACTGAAATTGTTAGTATTAGATTAAAGCATGCCGTAATTAGTCCAAAACTTTAAAGAAGACTGATAATTAAACTAGAACATAAAAATAAGATATGGTTTTGTCATATATGACGATTAAATTATTTTAGTTGCATGACATGATATTTTATGATTTCTTATTTTATTATTACTTTTAAATCATATTATTATTGATGTAAGTGTATAGAATCCTTACTGTACTGTAAAGCTCATACCTCCTATTTTTCTTCATTCTTAGAGTTGTATAGGATATTTGAGCTTGACGATGGATTGGATTTGTGACAAAATGATGAATAGATAAAGAGTTATTAATACCAATTAGATAATTGAAGGATGATTGAATTTGTAAATATATAAGTTGTATCATTTTCTTTATATGAGGTATTCTCTTATGAATTGTGATCGATAGTATTCTTGCAAGTTGAAGTTGTAATGGATTTTTTTAAGATCTTGCATAATTTCTAGGACGTATTCTAGGATTCATGCAGTCGATCGTGTGGCTGACCCGGTACTGGGTTTGGGATGTGACACTTACTATACATGGTGTTTGAGAATAGCATGATGCATGGCATAAAGATTTTTTATATATTAATTTCGAAGTGTTCTTTCAAGAAAACTAGGAGCTCAACAAGTTTGAGCGCACAGTGGGCATTATTTGTTTGTGGTGCATATAAAACTAGAAATCATGTTTTTAGCTATTTATGTGAAACATAGTGTTTTGGGCCTAAGTCGACAGGCCTAGCTGACTTCAACCCAGAACGAAAAAAATAATTTGGAAGGAAATAGAGAGTCAGAACAGGGGACTCGTTCTTCCCCTTATCTGATCGAGTTTCATCGGGGAAGGCGATGGGAGAGTCGTGAAGGGTAGGGTCAAGGCCGGCATTGAGTTACAGTGGGATGGGGACCTTCGATTGATGGGTTTCTTTTATCTACGGCAAGGAGAAATCTCCCATTCTCCTTACAAATATCATCCTTTCCAGCTCCTATGGCCTGATTCCGAGGATGATCGAGCACTTCCGACGATGGCTCTCGCTTGGCATGCAAGCGGGATCGGTGAGGTCTCCATGGAGGCTATCGAGAGGGGTCCTTCCGAGATGGGGGAAGGGGGAGTTGTCATTGTTCTCACCATCCTCATCGGCGCCCCTCTTGGCAGCCAGAGGGGGCTGGCGACGTCGAGCGTAGCACGGGCAAAGGAGGAGAAGAAGGCATAGTGGAAGGAGGCGATGGAGAGAATCGGAAAGAAAAAAAAGAAGAGAGAGAGAGAGGGGGGACTGTTTGACGGAGAAGAAGGAAAAGGGGAGGAGGAGGAGAGAGGAAGAGGAGAGAGAAGAGAGAGAGAAAAGCTCAAAGAAAGGAGCAGTGAGAAGATGCCGGAGTATTGCGGGAACGGGCTTCATAGCCTCTCACCTCGTCAGAGCACTGCTGGCCGAAGGCCACACCGTTCGGGCCACCGTCAGAGATCCTGGGGATGAGGCCAAGGTTGGCTTCTTATGGAGCTTTGATGGAGCCAAGGAGAGGCTAATGTTGGTAAAGGCTGATCTATTGGTTGAAGGAAGCTTCGTTGATGCCGTGGACGGCGCTGATGGCGTCTTCCACACGACGTGCCCAGTCTATGCTTTTCCTGGCCAAAACATTTAGGAAGCTCTAATTGATCCAGCCATTAGAGGCATAGCAAATGTGCTAAAGTCCTGCTCTAAAGCAAGCTCGGTCCGGCATGTCATGCTCACCTCCTCCTGCGCTGCGGTCAGGCATCGAGACGATGGGACTGCAGTCTCCCCGCTCAACGAGTTACAATGGAGTGACCCCGAATACTGCAAAAGATACAACTTATGGTATGCTTACGCTAAGACACTGGCTGAGGAAGAGGCGTGGCAACTGGCAAAGGAATATGCCATTGATCTTGTGGTTGTGCTCCAATCCTTCGTTGTGGGGACATTCCTGACGCCAGAGCCCAGAAGCACTCTCCAAATGCTACTATCCATCATAAAAGGAGAGCACCTTACTTATCCTAACAGGATTGGGGGATTTGTGCATATTGATGACGTGGCGCTCGGCCACATTTTGGCAGCGGAGGAGAGCTTGTGCCTCTGGAAGGCTCATCTGTTCGGGTAGCGTAGCTAATTGGTCCGAGGTTATGGAGATGCTGAGAGACAAATATCCGCCCTATCCAATCCCCAACAGGTGCGGCGATTATCGAGGAGAGAACCCACACAGCACGGATACCACTAAGATCAGGGACCTGGGGATGCCACCTTTCAAAACTATTCCCCGGATGTTTGATGACTTCATCAAGAATCTCCAGGGGAATGGGATTTTTTTTGTGAAGCTCTTCATTGTTGAAAGCCATCCGACACTTGAGATTAGCACTTAGAGATTAGCAGCGGGAGATAGCCTTCTGAGCAGAAAAGTATTGGATAGTGAGAGACAGCCTTCTGAGCAGGAAGATGTTGGACGAGCTTCGGATACTTTTGGATTAGTTTCTGAAAGATAAGGATTTCTGATTTTGATCACCCGTTATATATATATATATATATATATATATATATATATATATATATATATATATATATATATATATATATATATATATGTATGTATGTATGTATGTATTTTACATGATCTGATTTGATCCAAGCATATTTATATATATTTACATTTATGATTGTTTTCGCATAGCATAGTTTGATTTCTCGTGATACATAATGTATTTGTTGTTATTATTGTCTGTATTTTTAATATACCATGTTTATCAAGTAATCTTTGAATGGATTAGACCATGATATCGATTATTGAAAAGCCGTAAAAAATATGCTTTGGCTATAAGAGATGAAATAATAAAGTGTTAAGTAAAAATGGTGTTTGGACTAGCCATGCTATGGCAATACCGTAGTTACTCATGTTGCCAGTCACAGGCTGGAGTTTGACAAATTGTGTGCCAGTCACAGGTGGGATTGTGATAACTTTGTATGCCAGTCACAGGCGGGATTATGACAAATAGTGTACCAATCACAAGCGGGAGTATAACAATAGTGTGCCAGTCATAGGTTGGAATGTGACCGTGGCTAGTCCATAACCCTAAAGATAAAGGTTAATTAATGAAAACTTTAAAAGAAAAATATAATATTATCAAGGTTTTGTCATACTTGTTGTTTGAATTGTTTGACTGCATGATATGATAAACTAGCATGATTTTGCTATTTTCAGAAATATATTATTACTGGTGTGATCACATGGAAACCTTACTGGACTGTAGAGCTCATTCCCTACTTTTGTTTTTCCAGAGACTCAGGATGCATAGCGAGGGTCGAGCGGGGCGTGAGACGGAACATCAATATTGTTTAGATAGTTTAGTTAGTAAATTTCAGTTTTTTTCGATTACTGATGCTTGTTATGAATCAGTGGACCAATTAGTGATTTTGACTTGAATAAATGGATTGTTTAATTATTATTCAATTGTTTATATAATATTGGTTATTTGATGTAATTTTTTTTGAAATGAGTGGTCCTTGTATACCTAAGCCTTGCATAATCTTTAGGATAAAATCTAGGATTTGCATGGCCGGTCGCGTAGCTGATTTCGGTACTGGATTCAGGACATAACAATTTAACTAATAGTATATTCAAAAATTTTAAAAAATAAAAATCTATGCGATCAATATTAGAATGAAGGCTATGGGAACATAGTCAGCTACGGAAATTATATGGTGATCATTATCCACAATGCTTGATCTTTCCCCACATAAGCATGCTAATATCTATCAGCAAGTCAATCTGGATCCAATCAATCTAGAGTAATATTTGCCACTTCAAACAACATAAATCCTCTCAAATTTTATAGATGAAAGTTCAGCACATGCATATTCGGAATAAAGACTTTTCTATTTGGTTAGAGAATTATATCTCTTGCCATGATATTCACATGTCGTGAAACATCATGCACATAATTTTCCCTTGGCTCTGCAAACTCTTTTTTTTGAATGGAAACAAGGGAGGTCCTCCCTATAGGATTTTGTGCGGTGCTCCCAAGTCTTGGAGAGACTTGGAAGACTATGGCAGGGATGCTGAGGCGATCCCTGGAGCTTGGAGGCGTGTCCCAAGCTATCTTGGAGGTATTCCAGAGTTTTCTGAGATTTTTCTCCAGGGTCCCTTTTGAGTCATGTTGGGTCAGGAGGTTTGACCCAAGGATTATTAATTTTATATTGACTTTGAAAGGGGAGAGTTTTTTGAGAGATTGTAATATAACCCAATTGGATTATGGGGTTGGGTCCAGGTTTGTTAAATTAGTTAGGAGGTTAGCCAATTGGTTGGTTAGTTGGTTGGTTGTAACCAATTAGGAAGCCCAACCATGTGAGGTATCCTAATCAGTTTGTTATTGGCCCAAGACAAGTCCTAACCGTCCATGTGATTGAATCATAACAAGATTCAAGAGGTAGTTGCAGTCCAACAAGAAGTCCAATATCAGATGCCCAATCCAAGAAGGCTTCAACATCCCCCATGTGCTATAAATATGAGAAGATGGGGTGTGCGGTTGGAGGAAGGTCCAAGAGGCCGACCCCTTTGGGGTCTCACGGTCATGTGAAGACCGTGGAGAGATCAGCGTGAAGGCCTTGGTCCGTGGGGCTTGGCTCATGGTTCCAAGGTGGAGGCTTCTTGGAGACCACACGTGAGGGAGTCTGCATGGGAGACCATGGTGATGGACTGCAGAGAGGCGCACGTGAGAGAGATATCACGTGGAGGACTTGTGCCATGATGGTGTTTCTCGGGGCTTTGGAGAAGGACGCACGTTGAGGTATTGTCCGTGCGTGGCGTACGTGGATTCTTGGGACATGAGGCCTACAAGAGAGAAGACGTGCGGGACAGCGAGAAGCTTTTGGGTTTTCAGAAGGGCTGTCGAGTGTTATCTTGTTTGTTGTAATAAGGTTTTTCTCCAAAGGAATAAAGCAATCTCTCTTTTTCTCCTACATCTCTTCCTTAGTAATTGTTCTCTTTTCGCCATGACAGTATCAAGTTGGATCCGGGTATTCCGTGAAACGGGTTTGCTCTACAACAACTGGTATTAGAGCCGATCTTGATGCGATGATGTGAAGGATGCAGGAAAGAGGACTCGCGGTGGTGGTGCAGATCTCTGGTTCTGAGATCTGGAGGTGAGGGCTCATTTCCCTCCCTGGAGATACGGAGAAGAACTGGATCTGGAGGTGTAGATCCAGATTTGGGCGATGCATGGAATCGCGTGCGGATGTGGCTCAGGGTGTCGGCTGCAGCGGAGTGGCACGGGGCATCACGGGATGACGCACGGAGCAGCGTGTCACAGGGCATGGCCATAGGTATGGATGCGGCACAGGGCATCGGTCGCAGGACATCAGTGCAAGGGCGATGCAGGGTGGCTCGGGTGAGATGGCGCAAGGCGCGGTGCACGGTCGCAGGCCCGGACAGGGCCGCGGGGCGGCGCGGAGGTGTCGCAGTGAGATCGACGGTGCATGGGCGCGGTCTCGATCACGGGAGCAGCGCATGGGTGCGGGCGTAGAGCAAGGCTCGACCGTGGCATAGTGCACAAGCATGAAGCAGCCACGGGCGAGGTACAGGGCATCGCGGGACGGCCGCTGCATCGCAGCGGGCGGTGCAGGGCCGTAGGGCATTGCGTGGGGTGCGACGCGGGCGACGCAGGGCCGCACGGCGGTGCGGGGATGGTGTGGGTGCGCGGATGGCCGTGCGGGCGGTCGCCGGTGGCTTGGCAGCGCGGGCGGTCGTCGGTGGCTTGGCATGGCGGCGGGACAGTCGCCGGAGGTGGCGCACGGTGGCTGGTGGCGACGGCGGTGGCCAAGGAGGTCTGTGGTCCACGGGTTCGGCCGTGGACCAGCAGCAATGGTAGCCAAAGACCGGGACTTTTGGCGTGAGCCATTGGACCGGTTCACAGGTGGACCGGCGGGTTTAAGTCATGGCTCTGAAAATCATGCTGATGGTTTTTCGGCGATTGCGGGCTCAATTGAACTCCGATTTGAGCCCTGTCTGCATGGTTGGACTCCATTTTTCTAGCTCTTCATGTTGATCTAGGTTTTATCATGTGATGGAGTCAGATCATAGGATATGTAGCGATCACGGTGTAGCGGCCATGTGTGCGAGCAGCACATGCAGGAGTTCGCGACAGTGGTGCAGAGCTGTAGGTCCTGTGCAAAGGAGCTTTGACAGGTTGGGTGATCTATGGTTTAGCACAGGTGGAGTGATACTTACCGAGATCTTTCAGAGCATCAGTGATAGCTCCATCAGTAGTAGACCAGGTCTCGGTCACTGTGGAGGAGAGCGATCGGTAGTACTCCAGCTACCTTGATCATGATGGAGCTCGACGTGGGTGGTATGCCGCGTGGTTGGAGGTCGGTCTTGGGAGATGGATATCTCAGGAAGACTGGAGTACATCAGCAGAGGCGATGCCAGGGGCAGCTCAGGGTGATAGGAGACAGTCTCAGGGAGTGCCGGAGGTATCGGACAGTCGGGAGTGTCCTGATATGGCGGGATTGGCCTAGGGATGGAGATTGGAGCTGATGGAAATGGCAGCTCAGGGAAACCAGGGATAGGTCTTAGGGAGCGCCAGGGATATCATGTAGCCAAGAGACAGGCTGGGACATGATGGAGTGCCACTGGAGATGGTTGCTAGGTTCAGTCGCTGGATTAGCAGAAGAGTTGGGATGAACTCTTGGTTTCGGAGGAGCCTACGGGATGTAGTGTATCCGAAACGGTCTCGGAGAGGCCCGCGTGATGCGGAGGGTCCGAGGAGGCAGCGACGGTGTTCGAGGTGCAGCAGCAGGCTCAACAGGGCAGCGTTGAGTGGCTAGCCTTGGGATTTCTTTCTGTGGCATCAGTGGGACTTTAGTTTCAGGTGGAGCACCCGAGAGAGGTGGCTTCAAGGGTGGAGCAGGATTTGACACGAGTTCAGAGCGGGAGATGCAGGGATACTGGCCATATCCTAGCACGAGCGTCAGGGGTGCACTTAGCTAGGTGGAGCAGAGATTGGCGTGGATATGAGAAGATGGTGTCAGGTAGAGCTCTAGTTACAGCGAGTGCTGGTTCAGGTTTGCTTGTTCTCTCCAGGGAAGTCCAAGAAAAAGTCTGATGCAGCTGCCAGACAGAAGGAAGGCTACAATCATAGTGCCAAGGTACAAGTAAGGACTTCAGCTGTGGAGGCGGTCATCCCAAAGGTCTCCAAGTGCATGCAGCAGCTGAAGGGTGTTGGCAAAGGCAAGGAGATATGTACAAGGAGCTGTCAGGACACGCAGTTACAGTCGGTTTGTGCATGGAGGACATTGCCAGGTTTGCCAAGGCTTGGGGCACCAAGGTGGAGATTGTAGGGTTTTGTGTGGTGCTCCCAAGCCTTGGAGAGACTTGGGAGACCATGACAGGGATGCTAGAGGCAATCCCTGGATCTTGGGGGCGTGTCCCAAGCTATCCTGGAGGTATTCCAGGGTTTTCTGGGGTTTTTCCCTAGGGTCCCTTTTGAGTAATGTTGGGTCAGGGGATTTGACCCAAGGATTATTAATTTTATGTTGGCTTTGAAAGGGGGAAGTTTTTTGAGAGATTGTAACATAACCCAATTGGGTTATGGGGTTGGGTCCAGGTTTGTTAAATTGGTTAGGAGGTTAGCCAATTGGTTGGTTAGTTGGTTGGTTGTAACCAATTAGGAAGCCCAACCATGTGAGGCATTCTAATCAGTTTGTTATTGGCCCAAGACAAGTCCTAACCGACCATGTGATTGAATCCTAACAAGATTCAAGTGGTAGCTGCAGTCCAACAAGAAGTTCAATATCAGACGCCCAATCCAAGAAGGCTTCAACGTCCCCCATGTGCTATAAATATGAGAAGATGGGGTGTGCGGTTGGAGGAAGGTCCAAGAGGCCGACCCCTTTGGGGTCTCACGGTCATGTGAAGACCGTGGAGAGATCAGCATGAAGGCCTTGGTTCGTGGGGCTTAGCTCATGGTTCTAAGGTGGAGGCTTCTTGGAGACCACACGTGAGGGAGTCTGCATGGGAGACCATGGTGATGGACTGCAGAGAGGCGCACGTGAGGGAGATATCACATGGAGGACTTGTGCCGTGATGGTGTTTCACGGGGCTTTGGAGAAGGACGCACGTTGAGGTATTGTCCGTGCGTGGCGTACGTGGATTCTTGGGACATGAGACCTACAAGAGAGAAGACATGCGGGACAGCGAGAAGCTTCTGGGTTTTCAGAAGGGCTGTCGAGTGTTATCTTGTTTGTTGTAACAAGGTTTTTCTCCAAAGGAATAAAGCAATCTCTCTTTTTCTTCTACATCTCTTCCCTGGTAATTGTACCCTTTTCGCCATGACAGTATCAAGTTGGATCCGGATATTCCGTGGAACGGGTTTGCTCCACAACACTCCCCTCCTTTATTTATTTAAGATCAGACTGAAGTATAGTGATTATAATACAAGTTGTACTGAAAGACAACACTCAAAATCACACAGCCAAACAAACAGAGGGCTCTGCATACTCTTATGTCACCTAATCATACAAGAATAGATGACCAGGCACTATAGCTTAAATAATTTATGGCTATTTCATGATGTGGTTTATGGCTACAAGGTGAAGAGCAGAACTCTTATGCATCACCAGTCCTAGTGCTTCATTCATGTCGATGTCTTCTCTGTTCATCCCAACAGGTACTTCCCAGTCAAAATGGTATAACATATTTGCAAGTGCTAGCTCCACTGTCAAAGTCCCCATATTCATTCCAGGGCAGATTCTTCGACCAGAACCGAATGGTATGAACTCGAAATCATGTCCTTTGTAGTCGATAGAACTATCCATGAATCTCTCGGGAAGGAACTCTTCAGGGTCATCCCATGATTTAGGATCTTTTCCTATCCCCCAAGCATTGACATACACTCTTGTGTTGGGCAAGATATCATATCCATGAATCCTAGTGTGTCTCATGGACTCTCGAGGAAGCAGTAATGGGCCAGGAGGGTGCAGCCTGAGTGTTTCTTTCACCACAGACTTGAGGTACTGAAGCTGGTCAAGGTCTCCTTCTTCCACCTTTCCTTTAGTTCCTAAAGAGGCTCTTATTTCTTCTTGTGCTTTCTTCATCTGTCTTGGGTGTCTTGCAAGCTCTGCCATAGCCCATTCTAAGGTTGCTGAAGTTGTATCCGTTCCAGCTAAGAAGAGGTCCTAAGCAAAAGAAAGAAGCAACATTCACTTTAAAATCCAGTTTAATGAAACCCCACAAGAATTTGAAGAAAGGACATGAGTAGCAAAACCTTGTACAGTTCAACAATTAAGCAAAAGTCGTGAATTTAGTACAGTTTTTTGCAACAAAGAGGCGAAAGCAAATTAACCATGCAAAGTTTGATGAAGAATATGAAGGTACGTGTAAGAAACGGATACCGTGAGTACTGCTTTTATGTGATCTTTTGTTAGATGTCCATCTTTTTGTAATCGAAGCAACACATCAACTATGTCTTCATGTTCGGGTCTCATCCTCTCTGGGTCAAGGTGCTCCTTGATGACCTGCTCAAAGAAAGCATCGAAATTACTAAAGTTCTTCTCGAGCTTGCTAGCAATTCCTGTAAGCCTGTCCATCCAGCCTAACGATGGGAAGAAGTCTGCAAAATAAAAACTGAGTGATAATGTCTGAACTTCGATGAGAAGCCTGTGAAAGATGCCCTTCTCACCATCGCCTTCTTCGTACTTCATACCCATCGCAGCTCTGCTAATTATATTATTTGCCAGTGTCACCACCAGCTTGCTAAGATTTATTGGAGTTGTTGAAGAAAGGGAGATACTATCGATCATTAGTGAAATCTCTTCTTCCCTTATAAACTGAAATGATTGCACCCTCTTGGCACTGAAAAGTTCAAGGACACATATCTTTCTTATCTCCCTCCAATATTCACCATAGGGTGAGAAGCCGATATCCAAGAAGTTGTAAGTATATTTGGCGGGAGCAACAAGGAAGGGCCTTGAGCACAGGTCGAGATCATGAGTTTTCAATACTTCTCTGGCCATCTCAGCAGATGAGACTACCACTGTTGGAATGCTACCTAGTTCTAAATGCATGAGAGGGCCATGTTTTTGGGAGAGTTTCCAGAAGGATTGATGAGGCAGCCTACCAAGTTGATGCAGGTTCCCGATTACGGGAAGCTTCTTCGGGCCAGGAGGGAGTCTGTACATCGCCTTTCGTCTTTTGTATCTAAAAGAAAGAAAAAGGGAGGCAAGCGTGACAAAAAGAAGCCATGCGAACATGATGTAAATAGCCATTATTGCTAGGAGGCAGAGCAAGGCAAAGAGTTGGAGGTTGATCCTATTTGTAGCTGCCCTGGTGTTGGAGAGGACGGTCCATCATGGACTCTTGGCATTTCAGAAGTTATTATTAATTGGATGCATGATATGCGCCCCATAGACTTCTTATCTGACGGTGATCAGAAAATTCCAAGCTAGTCTTCAAAACTTTGAACACATGTTTTGAACATAACTAGCTTGGAATTTACTCAAGACTATGGCTTGAGCTACTGATGAGGATGTTGGGGTTAAAGCACGATCACAAATAATTATATTCAGGATAAATTTTAATCTCCGTGTGCTAATTGAAATAGGCAATAACTCAACAATATCAATCCAGCAAAAGTAAATCAAACGAAGCACAAGAAAACCGGATTTATGTGGAAAACTCTTCAATATGGAGGTAAAAATCACGGGGCCTGGAACCAGATCAAACTTCTACTATAATCAAATAATTGATATAGCAAGGTTTTTCTTTCTAACAAACTAGAAGCTCTCCAAACAACATATGATAATCATCTCAGTATAAAATATAAATATTACTGAGAAATACAGGAAGAAAACATGGAAGATTTCACAAGAGTCAAATATTTGTCGATTACACAAGAGGAATCATAGCGATCCAAACCATTCACTTTGTAGAGCTCACTGTCGTGAACAACATACTAAAATTTCATCTTGATCGGGTTTTGAATTGCCATTCGATCAACACCTGAAAGGATTAAAATATATTTTCCCTCTTTTGTTTCTCTCTCTCGGCGCCACTCTGTTCTTTCCGCTGTTGCACGCTAAAAAGGAAAAACCCATCTCAAAGCCTTAAGCCCTTTTAATAGAACCGGGCCCCACGCCCATGTGGGGAGGACCAGCAAACCAGCACTAGCTCTGCAGGCTGCAAGCTTCTCTACAGGTAATGGCTTAGTTAGCATATCTGAAAAATTATCATCTGTATGAATCTTTTCCAACTATAGCAACTTCATCTGCAAAGCATCTCATATCCAGTGATACCTCACATTAGTATGTTTCAATCTCGAATGAAAAATTAAATTTTTGCTGAGATGAATTGCACTCTGACTGTCACAATACATGATAAATTTTTCTTGCTTCAGACCAAGTTCTTCAAGAAACTTTTTCATCCATAATAGCTCCTTGCTGGCTTCTATCACTACAATATACTCTGCCTCTGTACTTGACAGAGCAACACATTTTTGCAGTCTGTACTACCACGAGATAGCTCCCCCTGAAAAGGTCATCAAGTATCCCAATGTGGATTTTCTAGAATCAACATCACCTGCCATGTCCGCATCTATATATCCATCTAATACAGGTTTATCTGTACCAAAGCATAGACATATTCTAGAAGTTCCTTCGAGGTATCTGAGAATTCATTTCACTGCAGTCCAATGATCATTCCCAGGATTAGAGAGAAATCGACTGACGACACCAACAGCATGAGCAACATCCGGTCTAGTGATACCATGGCGTACATCAAACTGCCAACTACGGATGCATAGGGAATGTTCTGCATTTTCTCCTTTTCTTCCTCACTAGTAGGATACTGTTTGGAACTCAATCTGAAGTGACCTGCAAGTGGAGAGCTAACCGGCTTGGAGTTGCTCATTTGGAACCGCTCTAACACCTTCTCTATGTATTTCTCCTGGGATAGCCATAGTTTCTTATTCTTTGTCACGAGTAATCCTCATACCAAGTATTTACTTCGCTGATCCCAAATCTTTCATAGCAAAGTACTTGCTCAATTTAGTCTTTAAGCTCTGAATCCTCTTAGCATCATGACCAACAATCAGCATGTCATCAACATATAATAGGAGAATAATAAAATCATAATCACCGAACATCTTTACAAAAATACAATGGTCTGAAGTGGTTCTGTCATACCTATGATCTATCATGAAGGAATCAAATTTCTTGTATCACCGTCGAGGAGCTTGTTTCAAACCATATAAGCTCTTCTTCAGTCTGCATACCAGGTTTTCCTTGCCTTTAGTTATAAACCCATCTAGCTGCTCCATATAGATTTCCTCTTCAAGGTCACCAGAAGAATTGCTGTCTTCACATCAAGCTGCTCAATCTCCAAATTTAGATTGGCTGCTAAGCCAAGTATAACTCGGATTGAAGACATCTTGACCAAGGGTGAAAATATCTCTTCAAAGTCAATACCTTTCTTTTGACTGAAGCCCTTCACAACCAGTCTTGCTTTATACCTTGGTTGTGAGCTATGCTCCACTGTCTTGAGTCTGAACACCCATTTGTTCTTCAGTTCTCTCTTCCCCTTAGGCAGCTCCACTATATCAAATATGTGGTTCTCATACAAGGATTTCATCTTTTCTTGCATGGCTTCAAACCACTTTTTTTTTTGTGTATGTGACATAGCCTCCTGAATGCATTCTGGCTCTCCTCCATCAGTCACCATTACATACTCATGTGGAGGGTATCTCTGAGAAGATCGACGCTCTCTGGTAGACCTTCTCAACCGCCGTTCTGCCATTTGCTGTGTAGGAGCTTGCTCACTATGCTCATATGTTGCATTGTCACCATGTATAGGCTCATCATCCATTACATCACCATCCTCTACAGCCTGTCCATCATCATCTACTCTGGCTTGAGACATAGGAGAAGGGTCAACAAATAATTCTATAGTATACTTTGGCTTATTTTTATTTTCCACATCCTTAATGGTTTGATCTTCAAAGAATACTATATCTCTGCTTCTAATCAGCTTCTTCTCTACTGGATCCCATAGCCTGTATCCAAACTACTCATGTCCATATCCAAGAAAAATATACTCCTTTGACTTGCTGTCAAGCTTTGACTATTCATCTTTTGGAATATGAACAAAGGCTTTGCATCCAAATACTTTGAGATAATCATAGGAAACTGATTTTCTTGTCCATACCTTCTCAGGAATATCACCATCAAGGGTATATGAAGGAGAAAGATTAATTATATCAACTGCAATTCTCATAGCTTCACCCCAAAAGGAATTAGGTAACTTTGAATGAGAAAGCATGTAACGGATTCTTTCAATAATGGTGCGATTCATCCTCTCTGCCACTCTATTTTGTTGAGGTGTCTTGGGAATAGTCTTCTCTAATCTAATGCCATGTTGTCTGCAGTATCTCTCGAACGGATCCCGGTATTCACCACCATTATCTGCTCGGATGCATTTAAGTTTTCTTCATTTCTCCTTTTCAACATTGGCATGGAATTCTTTAAAGACATCTATTACCTGGTCTTTAGATCTCAAAGCAAAGGCCCATGACTTTCAAGAATAGTCATCAATAAAGTGACAAAATAAAGTGCACCACCAAGTATCTTTGTAGTCATAAAGCATACATCAGTATGAACTAAATCTAGCACATGCGATCTTCTATGAAAGGGGAGCTTATGAAATGAAACTTTATGCTACTTGCCATGTAAATAATGAGTGCAAGGTCTCAGGTGCGTACCTTTTAAAGGAAGCATGTTGTGCCTGGATAGAGTCTCAAGTCCCTTCTCACTCAGATGACCAAGTTGCCGATGCCACACATCTATGGAGGTTTCTTCAACTGCATTCACCACTCCACTGCATACTTTAGCCTGCAATTTGTAAAAGCCATCTTTCTTGCCTTTTTCTATAACCAGGGAACCTTTGGTGAGCTTCCATTTTTCTTCGCCAAAGTGATTGGAGTAGCCCTCATCATCTAGGACACATGCAGAAATCAAATGCAATCGGATATTAGGAACATGCCTTACATTTCTTAACAACAGTCTGCATCCGGTATTGGTTTTCAAACAAATATGTCCCATGCCAATAATATTAGCTACTACATCATTTGCCATCCTAACATACCCAAAATCACCTTTGGAGTAGGACGAGAAGAAGTCTTTCCGAGATGTAACATGATATGTGGTAGCTGAATCAATTACCCAACTGGATTCTTGACATGTGAGGTTAATACATGCATCATCACATGCAATCATGACCTCATCATCAAATGCAATTGCAGTCGTACTCTGTCTCTTCTTTCTTTCCATTAGTTTTATCCTGACCCCTTTTGTATTTTCTGCATTCTCTCTGAAAATATTCTGGCCTTTTACAGTAGTAGATAGTAACATCCTTTTTGGACTTTGATCAGCCTCTGGATTTTCCATGGTTGTTTTTATCATGGGACCCATCATCTCTTTTACCGTGGAAGGATCTATTTTTACTTCTCCCCCTCTGCTCTATAACTAGTGCATCAGAATTTGTATCTGTCAAACCCTGCTCCTTTCGTCTATTTGCTTCATTCAATATGCTATCCTTGATCATAGTTAGGGTAAGTTTATCACTGACAGTGAAATTACTCAACGTCACCACCAATGTCTCCCAGCTATCTGGTAAGGAACTTAGCAAGATCAATGCCTGCACCTCGTCATCAAAAAGCAACTTCATTGTAGCCAACTGATTCAGGATATCCTAGAAATTATTTAAGTACTCTGAAGTATTCTGCCAATCTTTATACTTCAGGTTCATCAGTCTTCTGATCAGGTAGGCTTTATTATGTGCATTTTTTTGCTGATATAAATCTTCTAGCTTCTTTCAGACCTGATAAGCATCCATTTCTATCGCAACATCATGGATGACACTTGTTGCCGCTAAGATCGTCGTGGTCCGTAGCTACTGTCGATGTCGGATCGTCCTCCACTCTCTCGGGATTGGTCTGCACTCCCGGACTTGCAAAACAGGGATTAGTGACCCGGGCCGGGGATTCCGGTGGGGGCACTCTGATGCTCAAGTCAGTGATGATCCAGGAAAATAGATCCTCCTGGTCGAGCCCCTCTTGATGGACTCCACTATAGGAGGAGTGAATGGTGTGATAATAGATATGCGAGTAGGCCGGGAGAGGAGGTAGTCGAGGTGGGCTAGCCTTTGTTCGAGGCTTCTTCTCCCTTGCTCACTTAGGTGATGTTCTGTGGTGTAGTTTGCACTTGCATACCTTCCCCCTCTCTGAGGGTGTCGAATGTTCTTTTAAGTCCAGATGACCGTCGAGCACCTACCTTGGGATCTTTCCCATGCTGTCAAGCGCGTGCAGCGGTGTTCCGTGCCGTGGACGGGATGGGACGTCTTTCTTGATTTGTGATAAGGGAGACTGTCATGTGCTCTAACATTCCTTCCGGTCACCCCATTCCGAGAAGCCTTGTAGTTCCTCGATCAGGGGGCCACCATCCCCGGGATTCGAATCTCTTGGTTGACTTCCTCTTTCTGGCAGTGCAGGTAGTTGGTGGAGAGCGTGGCACCTTGGTCAGGGGGCCTCCTACTTTTTTGGTGTAAGAGGCAGGCGTAGATAGCCATCATGGCTTGACAGGTGCTTCTTCGCGGCCTTCGGGCTGCTCGCTGGTGTTTCGGGGAGGTGGCTCCGCCCCCTTGTTGGCCGGTGGTGCTGTCTGAGTTGGTTGCCAAACTGGAGAGCTGGAACTCGGCTCTGACCCGGGAGGCTCGACCTCCGAAGGGCTCGACCTGGTAGAGGAGGGCTGAGCTCGACTCTGGCTCAGGCGGCTCGGCCTCGGAGGGGCTGGACCTGGCGAAGGAGGACTCGACTCCTGCCCGGAGGGCTCAACCTTGGAGGAGCTCGACCTGGCGGAGGAGGGCTTAGCTCGACTTCGGTCTAGGGGTCTCAGCCTCGGAGGGGCTCGATTCAGTGGAGGAGGTCGACACGCGACTCCAGCCTAGAGGGCTCGACCTCGGAGGGGCTCGGCCTGGCAGAGGGGGGCTGAGCTTGACTCCGGCTTAGGGGGCTTAGCCTCAGAAGGGCTCGATCTAGCGAAGGAGGTTGCTCGGCTTTGATGGGCCACCTCGTTTATCCGGAGGAGCTCGGCCCAGTCAAAGGAGTCCGAGATGGGGTGTCCACCGAGGTGGATTTTTGACATGGCATCTGATAGAGATTACACGTCAGCATGCCAGCTTCCAGCCACATCATTTTCCCCCCACTTCCAAGTCCCATTGGTGCGGGGCGCTCGGGGCGAAGGAAGTAAATGCGCTTGCTGACATGGAAAGGAGGGGATCCGGTGCAATGATGATCGTGATCGGCGGTGTCTCGGGAAGTGGCTTCTTCAGCCTACCCGGGGGAGCCACGTGGCCACGTCCGAGGAGCAGTTATTACGGGCATAGAATTCAGAATGACCGCAGTCGAAACTAGGCGTTGGTACTGTCAATGGATGACGCGTGGCATAGATCTGATGGTGAAGGCTTGTAATGGTACGGTCGGGTGCTGGTCATTTCGAAAGGAAAAGTTTCCTTTCCTGAAATACATCTCCTTTCAAACCTTTCGTGCCCGCCACTGTACTGAAGTTCCTCTTTCGTCCGTCCGGCCATCCTTGTCCATCCAAAGATCTCAGCAGGTCAGCCCTCTTCCTCCTCGCTTGGTTGAGTAGGGTCTTCTCCTTCTTCTCTTGATCTTCCTAGGGCTAGGCTCGCCTCAGGACACCCATTTGCTTTCTTCTTCCTCCTTCGATCTTCCTTCGCCATGTCCTGTTTCGGGTCTAGTTTTCGTCCTTCGACCAATCAGGGTGAAGCTGGGCCTTCTAGGTCGAGGCTGCCATCATCTTCTTCTTCTGATGATGAGGGAGATGGGGCGCGCTTCGAGCTCAGGGGGAGGCATCGCCATGGTGGTATTGTCATTAGGGAGCCCGGTCTTAACCCTTCTGATCCTTCTCGTCCTTCTCCCCCACCCAAACCTGTCTCCGAGTTCATCCGGTCAACAGGTCCCGGTGGGATCACTTCGACGATCTTTGTTGAGGACTGGGGGCCATCCAGGATGTGTATGGCATCCCGTACTCCGTCCGGCTTTTAATCCCTCGACCGGGGACCGGTTTACTTTCAATAGCCCGGGCCAAATTGCTTTCTACGAGGAGACCTTCTCAGGAGGGCTCCGCTTCCCTTTTCATCCTTTCTTCTTGTCAGTGCTGAGCAATTATCGCTTGGTTCCTGCTCAGCTAGTTTCCA
Organism: Areca catechu; assembly: GCA_021397845.1. Taxonomy (NCBI): domain Eukaryota; kingdom Viridiplantae; phylum Streptophyta; class Magnoliopsida; order Arecales; family Arecaceae; genus Areca; species Areca catechu. The sequence goes on along the minus strand of CM038048.1, from coordinate 89,151,817 downwards.
ATGCCATAAGGACCATTTTTTGCTTTATTGTACTCTGCCACTTCCACGGGATAGTTGTCCATTTTTCCCTCTTCAGAGCCTTCTTCACTCTGAAGCACCACCCCACTGAAGATGGGTGGTGGTCCCTCTCTTCTCATCCGAGGGGGATCAGATTTGAACTTCCTTCTTCCATCAAGGGGTAGAAGAGCAAGTTCTTCTTCGCCATAGTTGAGGGGGTCGACTGGGTGTGGAGTGACCCAGATCGATCTCCCAATAAGAATTTTGCAGTCGAAGTAGCCGACAAGGACATTTACGAGTTGCTCTGAACTGCGCAGATTTCCTCTCTCGAGGTTCTATTATCATAGCTGAACCTCGCCGAGTTCGGGGTCGGCCCAACAGGGAAGTTGGGTGAGTTCGGCTCGAGTCCCTTTCCGCTCCTTTTGACTTGTTCCCTTTGAGCTAGGGCTGACATGGTGTCCTTTGTTTTCTGCATGTAGGTATGAGGTTCTCCGTGGAAGACCTGCTCTCCATCACCCAGAAGAGACCTCTGGCGGGATTGGTGGAGGAACCTTCTCCGAAGAGGTCTCGTGGCAAGGGCGCATCGGCGGCCGCCCCCACCGAGCAGACCGAGTCGAGGAGGTGAGAGCCCGAGGCTGCTCCCATACAGGCGAGGGGGATGGCGGTTGCCATGCCTGAGCCAGAGCGGAGGACGGCTAGGCCTATGGTGGAGCAGGTGAGGAGACGAGAGTCGGTCCCCGCTCCGGAGCCCGAGGTAGTCATCCGGGCCAGGGCCGCTGCAGCAGCCGCCGCCATCGTGCCGCCCCCTTCTCCAGAGCTCGTCATTGTCGAAGAGGAGGCACGGGAAGGAGCGAACCTGGCACCAAGAGCACCATCGAAGGGGGTGCCAAGCACTCAACCCGCGCTCGAGGCCCCTGTTGGCGACGGAGCAGGCAATTTTGCCTCGATGGCAGGTAGGAAAGAAAGGGACTACCGTCGGGTCCCGTTCAAAATGGAGCCCGACATGTTACTGCTTCGAGATCCAAAGCTGGTCGAACGCATGATGGATTTCTCCATCCAAACATGCGATTGGCGAGAGATGGCCGGAAAGGTATTGGGTGATGCGATCAGCAACATCTTCCCCCTACTCTTCACGGTAATCGGGCTTAAAGTTCTATGGCTTTCTCTTCTTTTTTCTTCTCTTTTTGACATCCTGTTTGGTGTAGGTTGGAGCCGAGACGCTCCTTATCAGGGACTGCTACCGGAACCGGTTGAAGAATGACCAGCAACGCGTAGCCGAGGCTGAGTCCCTAAGGGCTGAGCTGAAGGAGAAGTTTGAAGCCTCCTGGAAGCTTGGCCTAAGGAACGAGGAGCTCGAAAGGGGGCTTGCAGGTGCTGAGAGGAGCTCGACCGGGAGCGGGGCCGATCAAAGAGAAAGGTCGAGGAGCTCGAGGCCATTGAGAAAAGGCTGAGCTCATTCAACACCAAGGCGGTCTGGTAAAAGGAGATCTCGCGGTCCCTCCAGTTTGAGTTGGATGCGGTGAAGGGAAAACTGGCTGCGACTGAGAGGGAGGCAGCGGAAGCGGCCAGTTCGATGAAGGCAGCAAAGGCACAAGCTGCTGAAATGAGGAAGGAGGCTGAAGGGACCGTGGAAAGGTACAAGGCCTCGGGGGAGTTCACCGTCGAATTCTATCAGACGGTGTCAGACTCTTTTTATAAGGGTTTTATGTACCTGCATGGTCGAGTTGAGGGGTTTGTCTCTGACGAGGATCGCAGCCGGCTCAAGATTTTCTCGGGCTCCGGGCATGGAGCCGAGCGGTGCAGAGGGTTGGGCCATAGTCCCTGATCTTCTTTCACCGGTGGCGGCCGTCGAAGCCGAAGCTGTGCAACCTAATGCCGCCGGGGACAGGGCTCCACTACCGCAAAGCCCTGCCGAAGGGGCTTATCGGATAGACTAGGACTTTAATTCTTTGTTTTCCAGCATTGGCCCGGGTCACCCGGCATGTCGGGGGCCCAAGAATATTTGTAAGTGAATACTTGCTTTTTAATGGAAAGAGTTTTTTCCTCAATTGTCTTGACTTGTGCACTTCAGGCCTCAACCTCTTCCTCTTTTCCCTTTCATTTCTTTTCTCTCTCTTTTCTTCTTTTTTTTTTACATATATATATGCGATGGGATGAGAAGAGAGGTTTCCACGTTGTTGCTGGATGTCCTGGACCCCAGTGCCATAGAGTTGAACTCTGGGCTTCAGCATCTTGGAGCTAGGCTCAGAGACTTAGTGACCGAAGATTTGAGTTCTGGGTCTTCGAGGTCTCAGTGCTGGGCTATGGGACCTGGTGGCCGGAAAGCTCAGTTCTGGGATTTAATGCCTTGGAGCCAGGCTCGAAGACTTGGTGGGTCGGAGATCTGAGCTCCGGGCTTTGAGGTCTTGGTGCTGGGCTCTAGGACCTGGTGGCCGGACAGCTTAGGTTCTGGGCTTTGATGGCTTGGAGCTAGGCTTGAAGACTTGGTGGTTGGAGATCTGAGCTCTGGGCTTTGAGGTCTCGGTGCTGGGCTCTGGGACCTGGTGGTTGGACAGCTTAGGTTCCAGGCTTTGATGTCTTGGAGCTAGGCTCGAAGACTTGGTAGCCAAAGATCTGAGCTTCGGGCTTGGAGGTCTCGGTGCTTGGCTCTGGGACCTGGTGGCCGGACAGCTTGGTTCTGGGCTTTGATGTCTTGGAGCTAGGCTCGAAGACTTGGTGGTCGGAGATCTGAGCTCCGGGTTTTGAGGTCTCGGTGCTAGGCTCCGGGACCTGGTGGCCGGACAGCTTGGTTACGGGCTTTGATGTCTTGGAGCTGGGCTTGAAGACTTAGTGGCTGGAGAGCTTGGCTCCGGGCTTGGATGTCCTGAAGCTGGGCTCGAAGACTTGGTGGCCAGAGAGCTTGGCTCCGGGCTTGGATGTCCTGGAGCTGGGATCGAAGACTTGGTGGCCGGAGAGCTTGGCTCCGAGCTTGGATGTCCTAGAGCTGGGCTCGAAGACTTGGTGGTTGGAGAGCTTGACTCCAAGCTTGGATGTTATGGAGCTGGGCTCGAAGACTTGGTGGCTGGAGAGCTTGGCTCTGGGCTTGGATGTCCTGGAGCTGGGCTGGAAGACTTGGTGGCCGGAGAGCTTGGCTCCGGGCTTGGATGTCCTGGAGCTGGTCTCGAAGACTAGGTGGCCGGAGAGCTTGGCTCCGGGCTTGGATGTCCTAGAGCTGGGCTCGAAGACTTGGTGGTCGGAGAGTTTGGCTCCGGGCTTGGATGTCCTGGAGTTGGGCTCGAAGACTTGGTGGCTAGAGAGCTTGGCTCCGGGCTTGGAGGAGATTCTCCTGCAAGTCAAAAAATGTTTGCGCAAGGGGAACCTTAGTTACCGACGAGAATAAACCTTACATCATTGGTACCGGAGAATCGGGCCCCATATTTTGATGTCGGGGAGTTGGCCTCCGGGTTGTGGCGTGCTAGGCCTTGGGCTGGGTAGCGATTTTCCTGCAAGATGAAAGGCAATATGTGCGAAAAGAGCCTTTATTATGTTAAAGGATGAGTCTTACATTACTGATAATACTTTCTCAGGTTGCAGGCATTCCACATTCACGAAAATCTGGCTCCATCCAGATCTGCGAGGTAGTAGGCCCCATGTGGAAGAGCTTCGACCACCTTGTAGGGGCCTTTCCAGTTTGGTGAGAGCTTGCCGCACTCTCGGGGTTGAGACGCTTCAGCTCGATGGAGGACCAGGTCGCCAGATCGGAAGACCTTGGGCCTCACTCGGGCGTTATAGTACCGGGTGACCCGTTGCCGGTATGCTACCATTCTGAGTCGAGCTTTGTCTCTGGTCTCTTTGAGGAGGTCCAAGTTGAGTAGAAGGTGCACCGAGTTCTGTGCTTCATCGTAGTGCTGCACCCATAGCATGGGCAAGCCGAGCTCGACCGGGACCACAACCTCGATGCCGAAGACAAGGTTGAAGGGCATATCGTCGGTCACTATCCTGGGTGTTGTGTGGTAGGCCAAATAATACTCGGGAGTTCTTCCGCCCAATTGCTCTTGGCCTGGTCCAGTCTGGTCTTGAGTCCCTGGAGGATGGTTCGGTTGGTCACTTCGGCTTCTCCATTTGTTTGGGGGTGAGCGACGAAGGTGAAGCGATGCTGGATGCCATGCTCAATACAGAAACTTTCGAACTCCTAGTTGTCAAACTACTGCCCGTTGTCAGTGATGATGCGGCGGGGGAGTCCAAAGCGACATATTATTGACTTCCAGAAGAATTGACGGACCTTAGCTTCCGTGATCCGCGCCAGTGGCTCCACTTCCATCCATTTGGTGAAGTAGTTGATAGCCACCAGCAAGAACCTCCTTTGTCCTGGTGTGGGGGGAATGCCCCAAGATGTCCATTCCCCATTGGACGAAGGGCTAAGGGGCGGAGAGCTGTGAGATTGGCACCGCCAGCTGACACTGTATATGAGCATGGCACTGGCATTTGTCGCACCTCTTCACGAAGTCGGTGGCATCCTCTCTCATGGTCTCCCAAAAGTACCCATGGTGGAGAGCTTTGTGCCCCAACGTCCTTCCTCCAATGTGGTTTCTGCACAGGCCCTCATGTATCTCCTGGAGAACGAAGGCTGCCTCTACGGGTCTCAGGCACTTCAAGAGTGGGTATGAGTAGGATCGACGGTAGAGCTGTCCTTCCATTAGGACGTACTGAGAGGCTTTCTTTTTGATGAGGCCGGCCTCCACGCGGTCCTCGGGCAAAGTGCCGTCAATGATGTACCTGATGTATCTCTCCATCCAGCTCGACTCTGGAGTGACTTGCTGCACTTCCTTGAGAGTTTCGTAGCTCGGGTTTTTGAGGTACTCAATATATGCATGCCCCAGCGATGAGTCTGGTAAGGTTGCGAGTCTTGACAGTGCATCCGCGCCAGTGTTCTCCCCGCGAGGGATATGGAAGATATTGAAGCATCAGAAGCTTGTTGTGCATGAGCGGACTTGTTGCAGGTACTTCATCATCTGGGGATCTCTAGCTTCATACTCTCCGAAAACCTATCCGGCCACCAGTTGGGAGTCGGTGAAGACCTTCAGGTTTTGGACGCCCAGCTTGCGTGAGACCTTTAGGCCCGCGAGGAGCGCCTCGTACTCCGCCTGATTATTTATCGCGGCAAATTTGAAGCAGAGGGCGCATTCCGTCGTGACCTCGTTGCTGTTGGCGAGAATGAGCCCTGCTCTGCTTCCGCCGGAGTTGGATGCGCCATCCACGTGGAGGATCCACCGTTCCTCCTCCATGCCGGGCTCGATTTGAGGCTCCGTGGAAGTCTGCTCCAGCTCCTCGACGAGTCTCGTGCACTCGACTAGAAAGTCGGCTAGGACCTGGACCTTCTGTGACGACCTCGGTCGATACGTGATGTCGAACTCACTCAGTGTTAGGGACCATTTGGCCAACCGCCCAGATATTTCAGGGTGGCTTAGTATGGTCCTCAATGACTGGTCTGTCACTACCGCGATGGGATGCGCTTGGAAGTAGGGCCTGAGGTGCTTAGCAGATATTATTAGAGCAAAAATAAGTTTTTCAGAGTGGGTATACCTGATCTTCGCATCGCGGAGGATTTTGCTGGTGTAGTATACCAGCTTCTGAGATCCGTCCTCGCTCGCTCGGACGAGGATCGAACTTACGGCTCCAGGTGTGACCGCTAGATAGAGCAAAAGCTCCTCTCCTTCCTCCGGCCTGGAGAGCAGCGGGGGAGTTGCCAGGAACTCCTTCAGCTCTTCAAAGGCCATCTTGCACTCCTCCATCCAAGTGAAGTCATGCATCTTGCGCAGCGCCTTGAAAAAGGAAAGGCAGCGATCGATTGATCTCAAGATGAACCGGCTCAGGGCTGCAATGCATCCTGTCAGGCGCTGGACCTGCTTCTTGGATGTCGGGTGCTCCATGTCGACGATCGCCTGGACCTTCTCCGGGTTCGCTTCAATGCCCCTCTGGGTGACCATGAAGCCCAGGAACTTTCCTGCCACCACTCCGAAGGTGCACTTTACTGGGTTCGGCTTCATTTGGTGCTTCCGGAGATTTTTGAAGGCTTCGACAAGGTCGGCGACGTGGTCCGATCTCGACTTGCTCATGACAAGCATATCGTCCATGTACACCTACATGTTCTGGCCGATCTGATCTTTGAAGTCTCTGTTGACCAGATGCTAGTACGTGGCCCCGGCTTTCTTCAGACCGAAGGGCATCATCTTGTAGCAGTAAGTTCCTTGGTCGGTGATGAAGGCGGTGTGCTCCTCGTCCTCCGGATGCATCCGGATCTGATTGTACCCGAAGAATGCATCCATAAAGCAGAGAAGTCGGTGACTCGAGGTGGCGTCCACTAGTTAATCAATCTTTGGTAGGGGGTAACTATCCTTTGGGCATGCCTTGTTGAGGTCGGTGTAGTCCACACAAATCCTTCATTTGCCATTGCTTTTCTTCACTATCACCAAATTCGCTAGCCAGCTTGGGTATTGGATCTCCCGGACGAAGCCGACGGCGAGGAGTTTGTCGACTTCCTCGTTGATTACCGCCTGCCTCTCAGGGACGAAACTCCTCTTCTTCTGCCAAACTGGCCTGCACTTCGGGTCAATGCTTAACTTGCGAGTGATGATGTTAGAGGGAATACCTGGCATGTCGGCCGCCGTCCAGGCGAACACATCTGCGTTTGCCCGCAGGAACTCCAATAGGTGGGCTCTTTCCTCCTCTTGCAGCTGGGCCCCAATCTGCACCATCTTCTCCTGATTGGTTTTGAGCGGAAAAGATAGCAGGTGCTCGGCTGGGCCACCTCTAGGGTCCTGCACCCTTTGGTCGAGCTCGTTCGCCCTGTGATCCTCCTCGGGGACTTTGGTACCCGGGAGGGTTTGGAAACAGTGTTGAGGTGCACCTCTCATTTCACCAACTCCATAAGGAGTTGGGAACTGTACCAACAATCGCTTCGTGGAAACAACGGCATCGAGTAGATTGAGTCCGGGTCGACCGAGGATTACATTGTAGGCAGAAGGGAGTCTAACTATGGTGAAGGTCATCATGACAGTGCTTTGCCGAGGTGGGGTTCCCTCTGGGACTGGAGCGCACTTCGGTCTCGGCCCTTGGCGGAAGTTCAGAGGCGGAGGGCTTGGCTTCCGCATCCCGGACATCTCGATGGGAGCCGGCTTCTTCAAGGGCCTCTCGTCTAGCTCCCTCCTCGTACGGTCTGCCTCCTCGGCATGGATGTACTTCTGATCTCAGAGAAGGAGCTCAGAGTAGCTTTTGGGGGGCTTCTTATCAAGCGAGTAGGTCAGGCGGGAGGTCCTGAGCCCTCGCTTCAGGGCTAGCATGGCGACTGGCTCCTCAAGGTTGTAAATTTTCAAAGCGGCAACCTTGAATTGGGCCACATAGTCTCGTAGTGGCTCGCGGTCCTATTGCCGGATGGAGAAGAGGCTGTCTACCTCTCGCGGCACCTTCCGACATGTGTCGAAATGGGCCAAGAACTTCCGCTCTAGTTGAGCGAAAGAACCAATGGTTTCGAGCTCGAGGAGGGTGAACCAAACTCGAGCCGCCTTTCGGAGAGTTGCTGGGAAGGTGATGCAAAGAAGGGGGTCGGTGGCCCCCTGGACCCTCATGAGGGTCTTGTAGCTTTCCAGGTGGTCTAGGGGGTCGGTCCCGTCGTAGGGATCCACCTGCAGCATTCAGAACCGGCTGGAAATCGTTTCCTCTTGGATCTCTCGGGAGAAGGGGGGACGGGCGTCATAGCCCATTGTCTCGTCAGCAGAGCCCTGCATATTCGCAAATCGGCGGGATAGCTCCACCAGTTTGTGCTCGTGCTCCTCCAGGCACTTCTTGGCTATGCGCCTGATGGTTTCATCGATTGAACCTTCTACGGAAAGAGACGTAGAAGGTGATATGGATGCACGGTGCTTATGAAGGGGGGACTTGCCTCTTCGACCTCGGTGGGGTTTGGATATCACCCGCTCGAGGGTAGGGGACCGGCTCTCCTCGTCGGGAGACCTGGCCCGTTGTCTCTTCGTCGGAGTCAGATGACTGCCCGGTGGTCAGTGAAGGTTCGCGGCTATGAAGGCCTTCCTTGGAAGGAATGCAGGCTGTTGCGGGGTGTTGCAGCATGGGCCACGGGAGTCCCTGGCTGCTGATGAGTAGCCAAGGACCACTGTTGGTGCTGGAGTTGGCACACTGCCGTAGTGAGGATTTGCATCTGTTGGAAAAGTGCGGCCAGCTGGATGTCTGTCGGAGGTGGTTGAGCGAGAGCGGGGAGCTCCTCTCCTAGGCCGTGCGGGTCCCCTCGAGAAGGGGGGTCTCCTGCATGGCTGGTGGAGGCTTCTCTCACTCGTGTCATCACCATTCTCCCGGTGGACTGCTTGTAGGGGGACTTATGCAGGATCAAAATATGTAAAATTCGCCGAACGTCCCTCCTACCTGGCGCGCCAATCTGTTGCCGCCAAGATCATCGTGGCCCGTAGCTGCTGTTGACGTTGGATCGTCGTCTGCTCTCTCAGGATTGGTCTGCGCTCTCGGACCTGCAAAGCAGGGGTTAGTGATATGGATCGGGGATTCCGGCGGGGGCACTCCGATGCTCAAGTCAGTGACGATCCAGGGGAACGGACCCTCCTGGTCGAGCCCCTCTTGATGGACTCCACACTAGGAGGAGTGAATGGTGTGAGAATAGAGATGCGAGTAGGCCGGGAGAGAAGGTAGCCGAGGTGGGCTTGCCTTTGTTCGAGGCTTCTTCTCCCTTGCTCGCTTAGGTGATGTTCTGCGGTGTAGTTTGCACTTGCATACCTTCCTCCTCTCTGGGGGTGTCAAATGTTCTTTTAAGTCCAGGTGACCATCGAGCACCTACCTTCGGATATTTTCCATGCTGTCAGGTGCGTGCAGCGGTGTTTCGTGCCATGGACGGGACATCTTTTTCCATTCGTGATAAGGGAGACTGTCATGTGCTCTGACATTCCTTCCGGTCACCCCATTTCGGGAAGCCTTGCAATGCCTCGATCGGGGGGCCGCCGCCCCCGGGATTCAAATCTCCTGGTTGACTTCCTCTTTCTGGCAGTGCAGGTAGTTGGTGGAAAGTGTGGCACCTTGGTCAGGGGGCCTCCTGCTTTTCTGGTGTAAGCGGCGACCGCAGATAGCCATCATGGCTTGACAGGTGCTTCTTCGCAGCCTTCGGGCTGCTCGCCGGTGTTTCGGGGAGGTGGCTCTACCCCCTTGTTGGCCGGTGGTGCTGTCTGAGTTGGTTGCCAAATTGGAGAGCTGGGACTCGGCTCCGACCTGAAAGGCTCGACTTCCGAAGGGCTCGACCTAGCAAAAGAGGGCTGAGCTCGACTCTGGCTCAGGGGGCTCGACCTCAGAGGGGTTGGACCTGGCGAAGGACTCGACTCCTGCTTGGAGGGCTCGACCTCGGAGGGGCTCGACCTGGCGGAGAAGGGCTGAGCTCAACTCCGGTCCAGGGGTCTCAGCCTCGGAGGGGCTCGATCCGGTGGAGGAGGTTGACATGCGACTCCAGCCCAGAGGGCTCGACCTCGGAGGGGCTCGGCTTGGTGGAGGAGGGCTGAGCTCGACCCCGGCTCATGGGGCTCAGCCTCGGAAGGGCTTGATCTGGCGAAGGAGGTCGCTCGGCTTCGGCCTAGGCATCTCGAGCTTGTGGGTGCCGACCTGGCGGAGGACGGAGCTCGGCTTTGACGGGTCTCCTCGTTGATCCGGAGGAGCTTGGCCCGGTTAAAGGAGTCCGAGATGGGGTGTCCATCGAGGCAGATTTTCTGACATGGCATCTGACAGGGAATACACGTCAGCATGCTAGCTTCCAGCCACATCAACACTCACATCAATCCATTATCTGATCGTAGCCGTGGCTTTTCTGTTCAACCTTTTCAACTCATCAGCTTTCACATTGTTTGGTATTATTTCCTGCAATTCAATTGGCTCAAACAGATCTTAGCAATATAATAAATCTTCCATCATCATCTTTCATAAGGAATAATTTGATGAAGTTAATTTAACCATATTGGATTTCTCCTCCATTTTAATTAGCATAATTACTGCTTAACCAGGCTCTGATACCAGTTGTTGGGATTAAAGCACGATCACAAATAATTATACCCAGGATAAATTTTAATCATCGTGTGCTAATTGAAATAGGCAATAACTCAACAATATCAATTCAGCAAAAGCAAATCAAACCAAGTACAAGAAAACTGGATTTACATGGAAAACCCTCCAATATGGAGGTAAAAACTATGGGGCCTGGAACGAGATCAAACTTTCACTATAATCAAATAATGGGTACAGCAAAGTTTTTCTCTCTAATAAACTAGAGGCTCTCCAAACAGCATATGATGATCATCTCAGTATAAAATATAAATATTACTGATGAATACAGGAAGAAAACAGGGAAGATCTCACCAGAGTCAAATTATTGTCGATTACATAAGAGGAATCACAGCGATCCAAACCGTTCACTTTGTAGAGCTCGCTACCGTGAACAACATACCAAAATTTTATCTTGATCAGGTTTTGAATTGCCATCTAATCAAGACCTGAAATGATTAAAATATATTTTCTCTCTTTTGTTTCTCTCTCTTGGCGTCGCTCTGTTTCTTTCCGCTGTCGCACGCTAAAAAAAAAAAAACTTGTCTTAAAACCCTAAGCCCTTTTAATAGAACCGGGCCCCACGACATGGGCGGGACCCACAACAGAGGGTGATGGAAGGCTGCTACAACTTTTTGTTTTTGATAGGAGAAAAAAAAATCTGTTTTCAGGTCGTTGTTGAAGTACACATTTTTTTTTTTTTTGATAGAAAAAAGGGTAGAAGGTATTACCCCAGTGTAGCTCCCCATTATGGCCCCCAACCCGCTAGGCCTTTATTCGATTCGGGCCAAAAATTTTCGCATACCCTTCCCATCAATCGATGAGTACGTCAGCCTAACCCCATTACGGCACTGGAGTTAAAGCCGCTCTGCCTTCCAGTCACGTGCATCCAGAATTTTTGAAATTTAATCGAGTCATCCGAGGGATTATTCCTCGAACCCGTGACCAATGGATTATATACAAGGGCGGGGCCGCATGCTAACCGACCGCGCTACCACCGACTTCTTTGAATTATAGACGCATCTCTCTAAAAATAAGCTATAGCTAGCTTGCAATTGTAAATTGGCGTGGAGACTAGAGGAGGTAGGTTTGTCCCATCAGACAAATTGAATTTCCAAACAGTGAGCATTTAAATTGTTTTGGTGTTGACTGTCTAAAGATAATTCTACTTATTGGCAGAGTGCATGCCGTGCTCATGGAGGGAAAAGAAAGGAGGTCAAGCATACTAAATGCTAGGTGGGAAACATTGATTTCTTATCAAAATATCTTATATATATATTGTAACAAGAACGAAGAATTCATGAGGTGCTCTTAGATTAATTTAAGTTCCTATAATATAGTATCTTCTTTCCATTCAATCTTATTTGGATTGACTTACAGTTTCCTTCATAATTGCTAAGGGATCAGTTAACAGCCAATTTCACTAAAATTTTGGTGGGTCAGCTAAGTATATATCTCTTTAAATATTGGATAGCCGCCTGTTTATTTTAGTTATATATCATTTATAGCAATCACTTTGGTGTCCATTATCATAACAAAATCCATGTATTTATTTTCTAAATGTTATGTTTTTCATTTATGGTACACGTAGATGGTTCGCATCACCTGTTTTCGTTTCTGCAGTTGGTGACACATGAAACTTGAAACTTTGCTAGAATATTGTGTTCTTAAGGCACATTACTCTTAGTTGCTTGCAACTTGCGTTGGATCTTTAGCCAATAGGATCCAGATGATTGGATTATGTATGAGAAGACAGGATGATACTGACTTTCATGACAATTGCATTGATCAATGTCAACGGTGTCGGCTCAAGTGTCAACAGCGGAGGGGGCAAGGAAGCTTGACAAAGATATGTTACCACTACTAGCTATGAGTCATGGGAATATGAACTTTGACATTTCAAGGAGTAGATTATTCATTAATTGTAATCTTTTCTGAAATTTCTGACAGGTTTTCACCATTCTCTTTCCCAAATCATCCACAGGGAGAACTTGAGACTTGGGTGTCGATGAAGAATCATCGACATTATCATATAAAAACCATAAACAAATGAAGTAGAAAATTAACAAGAGGGTGATATGATACACCTAGGGGACGGCATATTATCCAAGTTATGTCACTGCCCACTGGACATCACCAAAAGCTCTACATTTCAATGTCTAGCGGGTAGAGGACACAACTCAAGAATAAGCTACTAAATCAAAATAAACTACTAATACCATAATAATTCTGAATGAATCCTTTCTAGAAACAAGAGAAAATGTTTCAAAATAATCAATGCCTTTTTTTGAGTGAGTCCCTTTGCTACAAGTCTAGCTTTATACCTTTCGATATTACCTTCAAAATCTTGTTGGTTTTAAAAATCCACTTACAACCAATGAGCTTGAACTTTTCAGGTAATTCGACAAGTTCTCAGACTTGATTTTTATTAATGAATTTTATCTCATCTTTCATGGCAATTAACCAAAAGTTCAGAATCATCACTATTCATGGCATCTTTAAATAAAGTTCAGAATCATCACTATTCATGGCATCTTTAAATAAAACTGGATCATCTTTAATTTCAATATCATAATCACATTCTTGTAAGTAAATAATATAATCATCTGGAATAGCTGATCTCTTAATTCTAGCAAATCTCTATAATACTCCAAGTTCAGTGTTATTGTGATTATTTTCAATTAGGTCAGGTTCATGATAGCTTATTCGAGAGGTGGTGTAGCGGTCTCTTATTGATGTTCCATAGTCTCATGATTATTAATTTCATGTGGAATATCTTTAGGTATTGTTGTAATAAAAAAAATTCTCTTATGTTCTCTAACACTATATTATGTGATTCACCACTCTCATTATTATCATCATCTTCAATGAACCTAGCTGGTCCAATTTTAACAATTCTAGTGGTGTGTGATGGACAATAAAATTTAAAACATTTTGACTTTTATGGATACCCAATAAAATAACAACGTATAGTTCTGGGATCCAATTTCTTTTCTTATGGATTATATAATCGAGCCTTTGCAGGACAACCCCAAACATGCATATAGCTAAATGTAATTTCTACCTACCTGTCCATAACTCAAAAGAAGTTTTAGGAACGGCCTTATTAGGAACACGATTTAAGATATATATAGCAGTTTTCAAGGCTTCTCCCTACAAATATAAAGGTAATGATGAATTACTAAACATACTCCTTATCATGTCCATCAATATGCGATTATGCCTTTCAGCCACACCATTTTGTTAGGAATTTCTGGGCATAGTATACTGTGCTATAATACAACACTGTTCTAGCTATTGGACAAAAAGTCCAGGATATTGTCAAATTTATCATATTTGCCATAGTATTCACATCACTATCAGATCTTACAACCTTAATTTTTCTATCAAGTTAATGTTTTACTTCAGCTTTGTATACCTTAAAGACTTCCAAAGCTTCAGACTTTTCATGTAATAGGAAAACATAATCATAACATGAGAAATCATCAATAAATGTGATGAAATACCTTTGCCTTCCAAAACAAGGTAAAAAATAGCCACAAATATCAGTATAAACCAATTCTAAAAGTCCTTGACTTCTAGTGGCATGCTTTTTATTACTTTTAATTTATTTTCCTTTAATGCAATCGATACACATACCAAAATTATTAAAATCTAGATTTGGTAAAATACCTTCCTTAACCAATCTAGTTATCCTTTTTATTGATATGTGACCTAATCACGTATGCCATAATATCGAAGAACTCTCATTTACAATATCAATTTTCATTCCAACATTGACATTCAAAACAAGTAGAGACTGTGTAAAAGAAGAATCTAAATTTATTTTATATAAACATTGCATAATGTTCCAGTACCAATTAAAATAATTTTTTTTATTAATTTAAAACTTGAATTTACAAAAGTAAATAAAAAACCTTCTAAATCAAGTTTTACTAACGGCACTAAATTTCTAGATACTGAAGGAGCATAAAAGACATCATGTAAATCTAATTAAAAATTGGTGTCTGTAATAAGTCTGTAGGTCCCAACTGAAATAACCTTGGACTTCATCCGACTCTCCAAAAAGATCCACCGCTCTCTATCATTTGGTTTTCGACTTGAAAGGAATCCTTGCAATGAATTAAAAACATGAATTGCCTCACCCAAATCAATTCACCAAGTATTAGAAGGAACATCAATGAAATTGGTTTCATAACAAACAAGTGATAAGGGAATACCCTTCTTTTCAAATAATTTCCTTCTTTTTTCACAATCCTTCTTAACATGTCTCTCTTTGTTACAAAAGAAACATTTCAATTTATATGAACCTTTTTTTGGTAGATTGTTCTGTCCTTTATTTTCTTTCTTTGCCTTCTTTCTTTTATATCGTTTCTCGGAAACCATGTGAACAATTAGAAACCCTTCTTATCTCAATCTCTCTTTCTCTTGCACACATTATGATATAAGTTCATTTATTAACCAAGATTCTTTCTGTGTATTAAGTAGATTTTAGATTGAGTAAACTATGATGAAAAAGTTAAGAACAAACTGGACAAGGAAGTTTTCAGATATTGTCATTCCCAGATCATTTATTTTTTCAGATATATCACATACTTCCATAATATACTTTTGCACTACAGAAATTCCATCATACTTTATAGATGTTAACTTGTTCATCAAGGTGACAGCTAGGACTTTATTTGATTTGGTGAATTATTACTTTACAAAGAAAAGGTACCCAGAAGTCAATCCATTATCAGGAATAGATCCTCTTATGTCTCTCGCTATAGAGCTCTTTATTATCATGAGAGATAATCTATTAGAATGCTCCCACTTTTTATATAATTTCTTTTGATTAGGAGAACTAGTAGGAGTTAGTGAATCTGATTGAGATTTATGTAGAGCCAAATTTAAGTCTAGGTATCCTAGAATAATAAGAAGCTGTTCATACCAATCAGAGTAATTTGATCCATTCAGTATGAAAATATTAGTTAGATATGATGAGAGTGAAACAGAGATTATAACTGTAAATAGAGAAATATCCATACAGTTACTTTCATGTTACAGATTCCAAAAATAATAATTCTTTCAATAACACTTATTATATAATCATAAAATATCTTTAGACAAGAATTATAGCATATAATAAGTGTTGTAACTAATTCAATCATAAATTTAACCATAATAATACCAAGATATGCATTACATAAATCACAAACAATAATAATATGAAATATGTAAGCAACAACAGTAATTATGGTATAAACATATAATTTATATTTAAATTATGATCCTTTTATATTAGTTGTACCTTCAGTGGTTTAACCAACTATGATTACAAAAATTAGAGATTATTCCTATAGGTGTAGAACTCTCCGTCTTTATGTAATTCAAGTTGGTTAACTTATAACTGTCAATTTTATATCTTATTACAATCACCTTTAGATCAATTATAACAAACACACATTTATGTAATTTCAAAATATAATAAGAGAGAAAATCATTAGCTCTCAAGAACTCATCTATCCAAAATTCATAGAGTGCTCTAGGTCCTTTGGAGCTACGCAAAAACATTCTTAAATAATATAATAGTGAATAAAATTATAAATAAATAATTCAAAAAATATTTAAATATTTTATCATTCATAAAGAACTCAATCAAAATATTTTTCAAGATATTACGAGTCCAACACTCAAAAATTGTTCAAGTCGAATGTCAAACGAGTACATTATAACGATTTTAATAAAATTCAATAAAAAAGACTAAACTGTAAATAATAAATGATGCAGGATCAAACTGTAAATAGCAAACGACATAGGAGATTTACTATAAAACATAATTAAAGAATCGACAGGGACCTGATTGTAATTTTAATTTGGATTTACATGTAATTTCATCTTTATAGGTGCTAAATTATAAAAATCCTCCGATCTAAATTAAAATTTGACTCAATCTGATTAGGCTCGATTATATCTCTGATTAGGCTAACTTTTATTAATGGATTTCAGTTTTAAACCTGAAACTCGTTAACTAAAAAACCTGAAACCCGTTAACTAACTCCTCCCGTTTCTTCTTCTTCCACCGAGCTTCCAAAACCATCATAAATGGTGGTCCACGACTCTTCTGCGCTATCTGCATCGTCCGATCGCTCGATCGAACGGCTGGGATTGATCCGAGGGAGTTTAAGCTTTATCAGGGGCTTCTGGATTCGGATTTGGACGCAGTTTGAGGCGTAGATCTTAAATCTAACGGCCTGAAAGATTTTTGATGGTTTTAGAGAATTTTTGAGAGGAGTTTGATGCGATTTTGGACTGGTTCTTTCTCTTTTTATTAGGGGACGTCGACAGAAGGCAGGGAAGAGCATGCAGAGAGCCAGAAGAGAGAAGAAAGAAAGAGAAAGAGAGAGAAGAAAGAGAAGAGAAGAAGAAGAGTAGAAGGAAGGGAGAAAAAATATAAATTTTGAAGTGGGAGATCGAAAAGCCTTTTTTTCGAAATCTATGCAGTTAGGATCTTACAGCCTTTTGAGTAAGAAGGTGTTGGACAAATTTTGGGTATAGATTGATACCTGATATTTGGGGTTAGCGATTGATGGTAAGGATTCTGGACATGATCACCAGTTCTATATTTTATTTTACATGGCATGATTTGATCCGTGCATATGAGCATTGGCATGCATGTTTGTTTGCATCGTATATTTTGATTTCTCGAGATGGATAGTGTTGAGATTATTAATTATGTTCCCATGTATTATTTTTATTCGAGAAAGTTTTCTTTTGATGGTTTGGACCGTGATGCCGGTCATTGAGAAGTTTGTGATGACATGACTTGATAGTACGACCTGATTTGATAAAGTAATAACAAAGAGAGTATGGTGTTTAGATTAGCCATGCCATGGGATCGTGGAGTTTTGAGATAGCCTAAGCCACGGGCTTTGTACGTGAGCTAGCTTGACCACGAGGGATGGTCGATTGTGAAACTAGCCTGACCACAAGGAATGGTCGATGAGACTAGCCTGACCACGAATAAAAGGTCGATTAACGGGCTTGTACATAAGCTAGTTTGGCCACGACGGATAGCAAATGACTGATTATGAGATTACCAGTCATGGGTTGGAGCATGACCGTGGTTAGTCCAGAATCCTGAAGAAGAAGGATGATTAAATTGAAAACTTGAAAAGGAAACATGATTTTGCAAAAGGTTTTGTCGTACATGATATTTGAACTATTTGCTTACATGATATGGTATGCTAGTATGTTCTTTCTATTTCTAATATTGTATTATTACTGGTGTGATCATATGGAAAACTTACTAGGCTGTAAAGCTCACAACCCTATTTTTTTCTTTCACAGAGTTGTGCAGATATTCGGACTTGGTGATGAATGAGATTTTTTTGAGGTAAGTGACTCTTGTGTACCCAGGCCTTGCATGATCTCTAGGATAAAATCTAGGATTTGTGCGGCCGATCGTGTAGCCGATTCTGATACTGAATTCGGGGCGTGTCATTATTATCAATGAAAAAGCTATATAATCAAGATTATAAAGAAGCCCATGGAAACACAGTCAGCTATGGAAATTATATGGTGATCATTACAATTCAATGGTTGATCACTCCCCACATAAGCATGCTAATGTCTATCAGCAAGTCAATCTGGAGTAATATATATTTATCACTTCAAACAACATGAATATATCCTCTCAAAGATGAAAGTTCAGAATATGCATATTCCAAGCAAAGACTTGTAACTCTAACCATGATATTCCCAAATCATAAAACAGCATGCATACATGTTTTTCCCCCTTGGTTCTACAAACACTTCTTGCACCTAATCTTACATGAGTAGATGACCATGACTTACATGATTTATGGTTATTTCTGGATGTGGTTTATGGATACAAGGTGAAGAGAACTCTTGTGCACCGTAATTCCTGGTGCTTTGTTCTTGTCAATGTCTTCTCTGCCCATCCCAATAGGCAGTTCCCAATCAAGATGCTATAACAAACTTGCAAGTGCTAGCTCCAAGCGATTATGGTGATCGATCGATGCTATTTGTCCTCCCACTACATACATGTCCATCAGAGTAAACTAATCTTACACAATCTGTTAGACTGATAATCACACTTAGTCAAAATCCTTGAGCACTTTCATTCGGCCAACTTTATATATTTGGCCTCTGGCTTGATTCCATACTTAGATTGGCATCAATTCGATCTCAGTGGATATTTTTGAAATTCATTATACATATTCTCGCTCTATCATGCAGCCAATTTGATACATATTTCCTGCATGTCAGTGGTATAGATATGCCTTTTTGATCTCAGCTAGTATGGATATAGTGTAACTACGTAAGCAAACATATATTATATTAAAGTATATTATGAATAATACTAATTTTTAGTTATATTTTAAATTATAATATAAATATATTATTGTATTTTATATTTATATTACTTAATTATTTAAGTATTAAAATAATAATATATTATAAGTATAAATAAAAATACTAATTCTATAATAATTATTATTAATTTTTATAAGATTAATAATTTATAAGATTAACAAATTTATTTTTTAAGAATATATTAATAATTTGTTGTAATGTACGTTATATGATTAATAAATATATTTTTAATAGAATATATGGTGAAAGATTTTAGTATTTTATGCTATGTGATTTTAGATTCTCATAAAACACCAAATTGGTTACTCATGGATACCTGAAAATTTTTAATTACTAAAATATAGCATACTAAATGCAATGACTTTAGATTATCAAAGATTTGATTATCTTAAAATGAAAATTATTAATCCTGAGCTCGACTAACTTTTCAAATATTTCTGCTATGAAAGTCCATAATTCTTTGTTCAAACCCTCCTCTCTTAATCTTTTTTGGTATAAACTTCCCCATACCTCATGGCGTGGCTCCTTTGATCAACCATACCTCATGGCGTGTCCATAATTCTTTGTTCAAACCCTCCTCTCTTAATCTTTTTTGGTATAAACTTCCCCATACCTCATGGCATGGCTCCTTTTGATCAAAATTTCAAATAATCCTCCCAAACTCTATTCTTTAAACTATTACAAAGGCGTCAATTACTTCCTTCAAAGTCCAATCCACATGCCTAATACTAGTCTTCATCATGTGAAATTCTTCATAGCAAGATGTCAAAGTTGGTTGCAGAATAGAGAAAGCAATAGCAATTTGTCAAAGTTTGGTCATTGCAGAGTTACGCAATGATAGGTTGGTGTCTGATTAAAGGATCGTTAAGGCAAAACTCCATATCCAAAAAAATTAAATCACAATCATTTTCAATTAACATGTGACATATCACAACTAATTTAGGTGGCCCAATGCAATGCGGTCCTCATACGAACTCATCCATATTCATAAATAGGGGTGCGAATGGGTCAAGTCGGATCGGATCTTGAGTGACCTCGATCCGACCAGGTTCTTTGATCGGGTCCTAATAGTAACCCAAACCCAATCCACTAGAAAATCGGGTCGGATCGGGTCGGGTCCACTATCAGAATTTTCAACTCAACGGATCATTCGGATTGAATCGGGTCCATAAATAATCCGGTTCTAATCTACAAAGTTTGGATCTAAATATGATCCAAATAAAATATAGACAACTATATTTTAATTATTACATAGCTAACTATTATTAACTATAAAATAGATAACAAATAATATTATTTTTAAAATAAACTAAGATATAAAAATAATTATAACTAGTTCCATATAAGTTTTAAATTATAATTTAAAGGTCCAAATATATATAATTCTAACAGTATTAGTATGTTCGAATCGGGTCGGGTCGGGTCCAAATTCAGTAAATCCAGACCCTACCTGGAAAATGGAACGGGTCTAATTTTAGGACCCAACCTGGATCCACGAGTCCATAAAAATGGATTGGATCGGGTCTAAATGGGTCGGGTCGGATCGGGTCACGGGTCAACCCGACCCATTTGTAGCCTTATTCATAAATTGGTTTGGGGTCAACCGGTCTTTGATCCAAATTTAATCAGGCTAGCTCAAGCCTCTTATGATGGGTGGAGTTGTATGTGTTGGCATGCCCGGATCAAATTTTCCGGTCATAATTTTGTCCAATTTAATTTAAACTAGTGAAATGCATGCATGATCCACACGAGCAAAAAAAAACAAAAGAAAGAAAAACATAAAAAGTGGGAAAGGGAATTGCCAAAATATTTTTCTCTCTATCGTTCCCTCGTTTAGGATACCATGATCCTAAGTTCTAAAATTTTTAAAGTCTCTAGTATTTGTCTCTTTGCTTTGGCAAAAATAAAATAGAAAAAACCATGTGGCCTAGCAGTAAAGCTATCACGGGCAATTTTCGTTCAACCACATTTCTACAAAACTTTTTATTTATTTTTCTTTGACCCGTGGAGATATCACGTTCAGCACAAACTAGTTCACGCAACTCAACCATCCTTAGAATCAGTTTGGATGTCTGAGTTCAAAATTTTATAGGATTTATGGGTTAGACCAATATAACCAACAAGGTTAATTAGGCTGGACTAAGTCTATCTTTTCAAATATTCAAAGAACCATTAGAGTTGAGCCGGTCTGAATCCGATAGAGAGAGAGAGAGGGAAAAAAAAAAAAAAACCTAGCTGTGGGACTCAAGACTAATCCACTCTAATAGTTCTTTAAATATTTATAATTATAGACTTAGTCCAACCTAACTTGGTTGTATTAGTCTACCATATAAATTTTATAAAATTTTGGGCCTAGATATCCAAACAAACCTTAGTAGTTGTCGTTGTCCTACTGGAATCTCTTATATTAATTGCATGTATCATCTTCATGGTCTCTCTCTGTCCATGTGCGTGTGTGTGAGAGAGAGAGAGAGAGATTTCACTACATAAACCTAAACATTGCTTTGACATTTGATCAATATTATCCTCCGTGCTTAGGCAAGGCTTAGACTAGGGATGGGCCATCTAAGTCTAGCAAACTGACAATTATATTATTATAATATATAAAAAAATATATATTTATAAATTTTAAAAATATTTAAAAACTAATTTTTTGTGGTGTGTGTATCAAAATATTTTGGTGCGATAAAATAAAATTGAATTTAAAAAATAAACAAAGATTTGAAATTCTAGTCTGGGAGATGGATGAAATTACCATCCTTAAAGAAATTCAGCCCCCTTCTCGTATGAAGAATAATTGGACCTCTTACTTTTCTCCAAGGTATAGCCTAGAAATCAACACTCTAATACCTGTCAGTGACATAATCTTGAATGGACGTCGATCAGACTCGTCTTCAGCTTAAATGATCAAATGAAAAAATAATAATATTGAAAGAATGAAATAGAAATTAGGAAGATTTGAAAGAGTAAATTGAGGGAAGAAGAAAACTCTTAGAAATTTAGATGGGATAAAAATCAGAAAAAAAAGATCTATTTATAAGCTCAAAATTCTTCTAAAATCCCAAAAAGTCTCTCAAGGAGCCATTAGGCTTTAAAAAGTAAACAAATAAATAAAGGAAATAGGAGGAATGGCCAGACAGGTGTTCGTGCTTGGGCTCGTGTTAGGAGGAATGGTCTGGGGGAGATTTTTTAAACTCCTATAACATCAACAATCCCCCACAAGTTTCAAAAAGCTCATAAAAATATTTCATTCATTAAATAATTACAATAATTTTTTTAGTTTTTACTATACTTGTGCCAGTACTTTCTTGATTTGAACTTATATTTAGTATAATATATATATATATATATATATATATATATATATATATATATATATACATACAGTATGAAAACAAACTAATTATAACGTAGGATAGTGATATCTAGGCCATGTGGTTACCTTGATTTTCATGAAAGTTATTAGGGATTTGTCCTGGTCATATAGTCATGGCCTCACGACTACTTTTACTAAGATAAATCCTTCAAGGGTACGTGCAATAGAATCGCTTCTTGCTGGACTTTCAATATTTGATTTATTAAGAACTATGCTTAACTTAACTATCACAATAGAGTACTATACTATAAGGATGGAGTGGAAACAGACTCTAAACCGGTGCTCCTAGACATCATCTCATAGATCATTTTTTTTAAACCTTAACCATGGGGTTGCCATGACAATAAATATCCACTTTGGTAATAATATATAGGCTTAAACCCCATATTCCTCGATATCTCATATATCGCAGCCTTGAAAGGCCTTTCATCAAAAGATCAACCAAGTTATTTTTTGATCTTATAAATTAAAATGATATCACATCTTTCATTTTATTTTCTTACAACTTTATCCTGATCAAAATATAATTGTTCATCTTTTTATTAATTATTTATAGATTTAATAGATTAATTAAAGCTCTTCAATCATAATTTAATATAATTTTAAGATTTTTAGTATAAGAATTTCTATATCATTTATTAGATCTTTTAGCCAATATGCTTTAGTGCATGCAGTGTTAAAAGCAATTAACTTAGATTATAATATGCTTCTAGTAATTATTTTTTATTTACAAGAATCTTAAGAAACTATAGCTCCTTCTAACAAAAAGAGATACTCAATAGTGGACTTAACATCTAAGCTATCTGTTATTTAATTAGCATCATTATAACCCTCAAGTATTTCTGAATATACTGAGTATACTAGCAAGTAATCTAAGATTTTTTTTAAGATATCTAAAGTTTCTTTTTAGAGCATTCCAGTATTCTTTACTAGGATTACAAGTATATCTACTCAGTCTATCTACTACATAAGCTATATCTCGATAGATTTTTTTTGAAATATATAATAAAGGTCTTATCCCCTGAAAATATTTTAATTGTTTATCAAGTTCTTCTAAATTTTTAATTAAGTAAGAATTATAATCATGTGGCATAGAGATAGAATTTAGATCGAAATATTCAAAATTTTTAAATATTTTTTCTATTGAATATGATAGGCTTATTGCTATTCCACTATCTATTCTTTTAAGACTTATTTTCAAAATTATATCAGTTTCTTCTAAGTCTTTCATATCAAAATTATTTAATAAATAGCTTTTAGTTCTTGAATTTCTTTCATTGATGTTTCAAATAATAAAATATCATCTATATACAAACATAATATTATAAAGTCTATATTCTATCTTTTATGATATACATATTTATCATATTTATTTATTTTAAAATTATTTTTTAAGATAATTTTATCAAACTTAATATACCATTATCTAAGAATTTATTTTAAACTATTACCGCCAGGATCGTCATGGCCCGTAGCTGCTGTCGGTGTCGGACCGTGATCGTCCCTCATCTCCACAGCGATGTCCTGCCCTTCGGGACCTACAAAACAGGGATTAGTGACCCGGGCCAGGAATTCCGGTGGGGGCACTCCGACGCTCAAGTCAGTGACGATCCAGGAAAACAGATCCTCCTGGTCGAGCCCCTCATGATGGACTCCACGTTAGGAGTGAAAATGATGTAAGTAGGGTAAGGATGGGGGTGCAAGTGTGCCGGGAAAGATGACGGCATTGGTGGATAGGTCCTCCTGTGTGGCCTCCTTCCCCTTCCCCCTTTTGGATTTTTTGTTGTTGTGTTTGTTACCTCTTTCGTGAGCATGTTGAAGGTTCCTTTAAGTTTGGACGATTGTTGAACGCCTACCTCGGGATATCCCCGGTGCTGTCAGGAGCGTACGGTGGCGCTCCATGCTGCGGACGGGACGTCTCTTTTGATCCGTACCATCAAGAGCATGTGGTGACGTTCCGTGCCATGGATAGAATATCTTTCCTGGTTGGTGATAAGGAAACTGCTGTGCGTTCTAACATTCCTTCCGGTCGCTCCATTCCGGGAAGCTTGGTAGTGTCTTAATTAGGGGGAACTCCTCCCTCTCTTGTTATAAGTGGCATCCACAGGCAGTTATTATGATTTGACGGGCACTTTTTCATAGCCCTCGGGTGGCTTGCTGGTCTCCTGGGGAGGCGGCTCTGCTCCTTTGGTGGCCGGTGGCGTTGTCCGAGGTGATTGCCAGATTGGAGAGCTGGGGCTCGACTCCAGCTCAGGGGGCTCGGCCTCGGAGAGGCTCGACCTGGCGGAGGAGGGCTGAGCTTCGACTCCGGCTCAGGGGTCTCGACCTCGTAGAGGCTTGGTTTGTGACCCCAGCCCAGAGGGCTCGGCCTCGAAGGGGCTCGACCCAGTGGAGGAGGGTTGAGCTCGACTCTAGCTTAAGGGGCTTGACCTCGGAGGGGCTCGGTTTGTGACCCCAGCCCAGAGGGCTCGGCCTTGGAGGGCCTCGACCTGGTGAAGGAGGGCTGAGCTTGACTCCGGCTCAGGGGGCTCGACCTTGGAGGGGCTCGATCTGGCGAGGAGGTCGTTTGGCTCTGGCTTAGGCGCCCTGATCTCGTGGGTGCCAACCTGGCGGAGGATGGGGCTCAGCTTCGACGGGCCGCCTCGTTGATCTGAGGGAGCTCGGCCCGGTCAAAGAAGTCTGAGATGGGGTGTCCACCGTGGCGGACTTTCTGACATGGCATCTGATAGGGGTCACACGTCAACCAACCACCGTATCATTTTTTCTTGTTCAGGGCCTTTTTCATCCTGAAACACCACCCCACCGAGGAGGGGTGGTGGTCTCTTTCCTCCCATCCTAGGGGAATTAAGTTTGAACTTCCCTCTTCCATCAAAGGATGGAAGAGTAGGTATTTCTTTGCCTCGGTCGAGGGGGTCGAATGGATCTGGAGCAACCCGGATCGGTCCCCTAATAGGGATTCTGTGGTTGATGCAGTCGATTCGGAGGTGTATGACCAGCTTTGCTCTGCCGAGGTCCCTTCGCTTGAGGTCCTGCTGTCAGAGCAGAATCTCCACGAGGCCGGGGTCGGCCTAACACAAGAGTTGGGTGAGTTCGGCTCAAAAGTCTTTTCATTCTCTTTTTCTTCTTTTTTCTTTTCTCTTTTTTTTTTAATTTTTTTTTGAGCCGACGTCTCCCTCCTTGGTGCAGCCTTGAAGTTCTTCGTAGAGGAACTCCTCTCGTTCTCCGAGAAGAGGAATCAGGTGGAGGGCACTGGCGAGCCCACTCCGAAGAGGGCTCAGGTAGATGTCGGCGCGAGAGCGGCACCGGCCAAGCCCGTTCTCGAGCCAAGGAGGAAGAGGGCTGCTGAATCTACCTCCGAGCTTCCGAGGTGGCGCGATCCGGTCCTCGCATCGGAGTCCGAGGTGATGGTTCGGGCCAAGTCTGCCGTCGCTGCTGCTACGATGGTGTCCCCTCCTCCAGAGATCATCGAGGTCGAGGAGGACAGGGAGCCAGAGAATGTGGGGCCGACTTTAGCAGTTTCGTCCGAGGTGGCGCCCGCACCAACAGCTTCCACCGTCGACAGAGCAGGTGGTCCCGAGTCGACGGGCAAAAGGGACAGGGATTACCATCGGGTCTCCTTCAGGCTGGGGCCCAACGTCTTCCTTGCTAGGGACCCGGCACTTGCCGAGCGTATGATGGACTTTTCTATCCAGTCCTACGACCAGCGAGAGAGGAGCGGGAAGTACCTGGCCGGCACCATCAACGCGTCCTTTTCCAACCTCTACGTCGTAAGTTAATTTTTGATGTGCCTCGTTCTCTTTCCCACTTTCTTGTTGACTAACATCATTCTTGATGTAGCAAGGCACCGAACTCCTACTGATCTGGGACTATTGCCATAATAGGGTCAGGAGGGACAAGGAGTGCGAGGCAGAGTTCGAGTCCTCAAAGGCCGAACCGAAGTGAAAGAGCGACGAGCTCTGGGAGGCTGATATGATGATTAAGAACCTCCGGGGCGAAGTCACCGGTGTAGGGCGACGCTCAAGGGAGCTCGAGGAAGAGCTCAAGTCAAAGAGCACCCAGCTGAAGGAGCTTCGGGCCGAGCTGGAGGCGGCGAAAGGGCGGGTCGCCTCCTTTGAGAAGAAGGCCGTGGTTGCCAACCAGAAGGCCGTCGAGGCGGAGAAGAGGGCTTCCGCTACCGTCAGCTTAGCTGAGGTCATGAAGAAAGAGGCCGCCGAGGGTGTCCGCAGAGCTGAGGGCGTGGACAAGAGGGTGGCGGATAGCTAATTACAAGGCTTTGAGGAGTTTAAGCTGGACTTCAAGGAGACAGCGATGGATACCTTCTTCAAGGGGTTCGCTTACTGCCGATCCCAGCCACGCGGCATCCTCTCGGATGAGCGGATGGCTGCCCTCCGACTCCCAGGCTCCTAGGGTGTGAAGGCCTCGGCCCCCATGCCGGCTACAATGGAGGGGCACCCGGTCGCAGTCGTGCCAGCTCCTCAGGTAGCAGCGACGAAACCAGCCTCGCAGGTGGCGGAACCGACCCCGCAGGCAGCGACGGCTGAACCATCTTCGCTAGCGGCAGCGGTTGAACCAACCCCGCCAGTGACAGTGGCAGAAGGAGAGGCCCCGGCTTCGGAGGTCGAGGGAAACGGAGCTCTGGTAGCGCACCGCCCCGGGAAGGCACCGGCGGAGTAGAGTTGGGTCTTTTTTGTTGCTGTCTTTCCTGGGTTGCCCAGCATATCGGGCCCAAGAAGTATTGTAACCCTTTTCGTCAAGCAATGAAAATACATTTTGTCGAATTATTTTGCCTTTTCTCTGTCTTTTTGTGCATGTGGTAAGAAAAAAAAGAAGACTCCTCCTTAGCTTCTGAGTGTGCAAGGCATGGTGGCCGGAGAGCTTGGCTCCGGGCTTTGGCATCTTGGAGCTGGTCTCGAAGATTTAGCGGCCGGAGACCTGAGCTCCAGATTTTGAGGTCTCAGTGCTTGGCTCACCAGAGATCTGAGCTCCGGGCTTTGAGGTCTCGGTGCTTGGCTCTGGAACTTGGTGGCCGAAAAGCTTGGTTCTGGGCTTTGATATCTTGGAGCTAGGCTCGAAGACTTGGTGACCGGAGATCTAAGCTCTAGGCTTTGAGGTCTTGATGCTTGGCTCTGGGACCTGTTGGCCGAAAAGCTTAGTTCCGGGCTTTGATGTCTTGGAGCTAGGCTCGAAGACTTGGTGGCCAGAGATCTAAGCCCCGGGCTTTGAGGTCGCGGTGCTTGGCTCTGGGACCTGGTGGCCAGAAAGCTTAGTTCCGGGCTTTGATGTCTTGGAGCTAGGCTCAAAGACTTGGTGACCGGAGATCTGAGCTCCGGGCTTTGAGGTCTCGGTGCTTGGCTCTAGGACCTGGTGGCTGGAAAGCTTGGTTCCGGGCTTTAATGTCTTGGAGCTAGGCTCGAAGACTTGGTGGCCGGAGATCTGAGCTCTGGGCTTGGGTGTCTTGGAGTTGGGCTCGAAGACTTGGTGGCTGGAGATCTGAGCTCCGAGCTTGGGTGTCCTGGAGCTGGGCTCGAAGACTTGGTAGCCAGAGATCTGAGCTCCGGGCTTGGGTGTCCTGGAGCTGGGCTCGAAGACTTGGTGGCTAGAGATCTAAGCTCCGAGCTTGGGTGTCCAATAGCTGGGCTCGAAGACTTGGTGGCCGGAGATCTGAGCTCCGGGCTTGGATGTCCTGGAGCTAGGCTCGAAGACTTGGTTGCCAGAGATTTGAGCTCCGGGCTTGGATGTCCTGGAGCTGGGCTCGAAGACTTGGTTGCCGGAGATCTGAGCTCCGGGCTTGGGTGTCTTGGAGCTGGGCTCGAAGACTTGGTGGTCGAAGATCTAAGCTCCGGGCTTGGGTGTCCTGGAGTTGGGCTCGAAGACTTGGTGGCCGGGGATCTGAGCTCTGGACTTGGATGTCCTGGAGCTGGGCTCGAAGACTTGGTGGAGGTTCTCCTGCAAGGCAAGGAACGTTTGCGCAAGGGGAACCTTAATTATCGATGATAAAGAGCCTTACGTTATTGATGCCAGGAAATCGGGCCATGCATTTTAACGTCGAGGAGTTGGCCTCTGGGCTTTGGCATGCAAGGCCTTTGGCCGGGTAGCGGTATTCCAGCAGGGTGAGAGGCAATCTGTGCAAAAGAGGGCCTTTATTATATTAAAGGGTGAGCCTTATATTACTGATAATACTTTCTCAGGTTACAGGCGTTCCATGTTCACGGAAATCTGGCACCGCCCAGATCCGCGAGGTAGTAGGCTCCGTACGGCAGAGCTTCGACCACCTTATAGGGACCTTTCCAGTTTGGCGAGAGCTTGCCGAACTCCCAGGGTTGGGACGCTTCAGCTCGACAGAGGACCAGGTCGCCAGCTCAGAAGGCCTTGGGCCTCACTCGGGCATTATAGTATCGGGCAACCCATTGCCGGTATGCTGCCATCCTGAGTCAGGCTTCATCTCTGGTCTCTTCGAGGAGGTCCAAGTTGAGCAGGAGGTGCGCCGGGTTCTGCGCTTCATCATATCACTGCACTCGCAGCATAGGCAAGCCGAGCTCGACTGGGACCACGACCTCGATGCCGAAGACAAGGTTGAAGGGCATCTCATTGGTCACAGTCCTGGACATTGTGTGATAGGCCCAGATAATACTCGAGAGTTCTTTCGCCCACCTGCCCTTGGCCTGGTCCAGTCTGGTCTTGAGTCCCTGGAGGTTGGTTCGGTTGGTCACCTTGGCTTCTCCATTTGTCTGGGAATGAGCGACAGAGGTAAAATGGTGTTGGATGCCGTGCTCGACGCAGAAGCCTTCGAACTCCCGATTGTTAAACTGCCGTCCGTTGTCGATGATGATGCAACGGGGGAGTTCGAAGCGACATCTTATTGACTTCCAGAAGAATTGGCAGACCTTGACCTCCATGATCCGTGCCAGTGGCTCCGTCTCCATCCATTTGGTGAAGTAGTCGATGGCCACCAGTAAGAATCTTCGTTGTCCCGGTATGGGGAGAAATGGCTCCAAGATGTCCATTCTCCATTGGGTGAAGGGCCAAGGGATGGAGAGCTGTGAGATCGGCGCCGCCAACTGGCATTGTATATGAGCATGATGTTGGCATTAATCGCACCTCTTCACGAAATCGGCGGCGTCCTCCCTTATGGTTTTCCAGAAGTATCCCTGGCGGAGAGCTTTGTATGCCAACGTCCTTCCTCCGACGTGGTTCTCGTACAGGCCTTCGTGTACCTTCTGGAGAACGAAGGCTGCCTCTGTGGGTCTCACACATTTCAAGAGCGGGTATGAGTAGGATCGGTGATAGAGCTGTCCTTCCATTAGGACAAACCGAGAGACTTTTTTTTTGATGAGGCCGACCTCCGCACGGTCCTCGGGCAAAGTGCCATCAGTGATGTACCTGACATACTTGTCCATCCAGCTCGGCTCCGGGGTGACTTGCTATACCTCCTTGGGAGTTTCGTAGCTCAGATTTTTGAGGTATGCAATATATGCACACCCTAACGATGAGTCTGGTAAGGTTGCGAGCCTCGACAGTGCATCCGCGCGTGCATTCTCCCCACGGGGGATATGGATGATATTGAAGTGTCGGAAGCTTGTCGTAAATGAGTGGACTCGTTCCAGATACTTCATCATCTG
This sequence comes from Areca catechu, assembly GCA_021397845.1. Lineage (NCBI taxonomy): Eukaryota > Viridiplantae > Streptophyta > Magnoliopsida > Arecales > Arecaceae > Areca > Areca catechu. Next base: position 89,122,366 of record CM038048.1, on the reverse strand, counting down.
GGGATCTCTAGCTTCATACTCTCCGGAAACTTGTCCGGCCACCAGTTGGAGTCGATGAAGACCTTTAGGTTCCGAACACCTAGATCGCGTGAGACCTTTAGGCCTGCAAGGAGTGCCTCGTACTCTGCCTGGTTATTGGTTGTGGCAAATTTGAAGCGGAGGGTACATTCCACCACAATCTCATCACTATTGGCGAGAATGAGCCCTGCTCCGCTTTCGCCGAAGTTGGATGTGCCATCCATGTGGAGGACCCATGGTCCCTCCTCCGTGTCGGGCTTGATTTGATGCTCCTCGGGAGTCTGCTCCGGCTCCTCGGTGAGTCCTGTGCACTCGACCAGGAAGTCGGCCAGGACTTGGGCCTTCTGTGACGACCTCGACCGGTACGCGATGTTGAACTCGCTCAGTGCCAGGGACCATTTGGCCAACTGCCCAGATGTTTCGAGGCGGCTGAGTATGGTCTTCAGCGATTGGTCCGTCGCCACCGCGATGGGATGCGCTTAGAAGTAGGGCTTGAGGCACTTAGCAGACATTATTAGGGCAAAAATAAGTTTTTTGGAGCTGGTATACCTGATCTCTGCATCGCGGAGGATTTTGCTAGTGTAGTATACCGGCTTCTGAGATCCGTCCTTATCCGCGCAGATGAGGACCGAGCTGACGGCCTCGGGTGTGTCTGCTAGATAGAGCAATAGCTCCTCTCCTTCCTCCGGCCGGGAGAGCAGTGGGGGAGTTGCCAGGAACTCCTTCAGCTCTTCAAAGGCTGCCCTATATTCCTCCGTCCAGGTAAGTCGTGCATCTTGCACAGTGCCTTGAAAAAGGGAAGACAGTGATCGGCCGACCTCGAAATGAACCAGCTCAGGGCTGCAATACGTCCTGTTAGGCACTGGACCTGCTTCTTGGATATCGGGTGCTCCATGTCGACGATTGCCTGGACCTTCTTTGAGTTCGCTTCAATGCCCCTCTAGGTGACCATGAAGCCCAGGAACTTCTCTGCCACCACTCTGAAGGTGCACTTTGCTGGATTCAGCTTCATTTGGTGTTTTCGGAGATTTTTGAAGGCTTCGACGAGGTCGGCAACGTGGTTCGAGCTCGGCTTGCTCATGACAAGCATATCGTCCATGTACACTTGCATGTTCTGGCCGATCTGATCTTTAAAGATCTTGTTGACCAGACATTGGTACGTGGCCCCGGCATTCTTCAGCCCGAAGGGCATCATCTTATAGCAGTAAGTCCTTTGGTCGATGATGAAGACGGTGTGGTCCTCGTCCTCTGGATGCATCAGGATCTGATTGTACTTGGAGAATGCATCTATAAAGGTTAGAAGTCGGTGACCTAAGATGGCGTCCACCAGTTGATCAATCTTTGGTAGGGGAAAACTATCCTTTGGGCATGCCTTGTTGAGGTCTGTGTAGTCCACACAAACCCTCTATTTGCCATTGCATTTCTTCACCATCACTACATTCGCCAGCCAGCTTGGGTATTGGACCTCCCGGATGAAGCCGGCGACGAGGAGTTTGTCGACTTCCTCGTTGATTGCCGCCTACCTCTCAGGGATGAAACTCCTCTTCTTCTGCCGAACTGGCTTGCACTTCAGGTCAATGCTTAACTTGTGAGTGATGATGTCGGAAGGAATACCTGGCATGTCGGTCACCGTCCAGGCAAACACATCCACGTTCGCTTGCAGGAACTTCAGTAGGTGGGCCCTTTCCTCCTCTCGTAGCTGGGCCCCAATTTGCACCGTCTTCTCCTAATCGGTCCCGAGCGGAAAAGACAGCAGGCGCTCAGCCGGGCCACCTCTAGGTTCTTGCACCCTTTGATCGAGCCCATCCGCTTTGGGATCTTCCTCGTGGACTTTGGTGTCTGGGAGGGTTTGGAAATAGTGCTGGACTGGCTGAGGTGCACCTCTCACTTCGCCAACTCCATAAGGAGTTGGGAACTGTACCAGCAATCGCTTCGTGGAGATGACGGCATCGAGCAGATTAAGTCCGGGTCGATCGAGGATCACATTGTAGGCAGAAGAGAGTCTGACTATTATGAAGGTCATCATAATAGTGCTCTGCCGAGGTGGGGTCCCAGCGGTGATCGAAAGAGTGATTTCTCCCTCAACCCTCACAGAGTTCCCTGTGAAACCGGCGAGGGTTGTACGCACAGGCCTGAGCTATGCAGTAGACAAATTCATCATGGAGAAGGCATCATAAAAGAGCACATCTGTTGAGCTTCTACTATCTACCATGATGCATTTTACAGGATGCTTTGCGATCGTCATCTTGACAACTATGGCATCGTTATTTATATTTTTCCCCCAGCCTTCCTCTTTCCTTATAAAGGGGAGTACATTTTCAGATTGCCCCGCCCCCCGGGCCTTCTTAGACATGCGTTCGGTTCCCTAACTTATCATCCCCACCGGCTTCTCGGTAGGGTGGTTATCCACGGTAGGAACTGGCGGGAGAGAGACAAGAGCCTGAGGTTCTACTTGAGGCCTGCCCCCCACGTACTTCCCGAGGTAGCCTCTCTTGATGAGTTCCTCAATCTCCTTCTTGAGGTTACAACATTTCTCAGTGTCATGGTCATGGTCGTGGTGGTAATGACAGTACTTTATCTTGTCACGGCTAGAGGATGGCCTCATCGAAGGTGGATGCTTTAGGTAGGGTTTGCCTTCGATCTCCATCAAGATTTTCATCCTCGGGGCGAGCAGGGGAGTAAGTGTCCCCTCTGGGATTGGAGCGCACCTTGGTCTCGGTCCCTGGTGGAAGTTCGAGGGCGGAGGTCCTGGCTTCCGCATCCCGGACATCTCGGTGGGAGCCGGTTTATTCACGAGCCTCCCGTCTAGCTCCCTCTTTGTACGGTCCACCTCCTCGGCATGGACGTACTTCTGGGCTTGGAGGAGGAGCTCGGAGTAGCTTTTGGGGGGCTTCTTGTCGAGCGAGTAGGTCAGGTGGGAAGTCCTGAGCCCTCGCTTCAGGGCCAGCATGGCAACCGGCTCTTCAAGATTGTAAATCTCCAAAGCGGCAACTTTGAAGTGGGCCACATAGTCTCGCAGTGGCTTGCGGTCCTGTTGCCGGATGGAGAAGAGGCTGTCTGCCTCTCGCAGCACCTTTCGACAGGCATCGAAGTAGGCCATGAACTTCCGCTCTAGCTGAGCGAAAGAGCCAATGCTTTTGAGCTCAAGGCGGGTGAACCAGACTCGAGTCACCTTCCAGAGGGTTGCCAGGAAGGCGATGCAAAGAAGGGCATCAGTGGCCCCCTGGTCCCTCATGAGAGACTTGTAGCTTTCCAGGTGGTCCAGGGGGTCGGTGGTCCCGTCGTAGGGATCAACCTATGGCATCCAAAATCGACTGGAAATCGGTTCCTCTTGGATCTCCCGGGGGAAGGGGGGACGGGCATCATAGCCCGTTGGCTCATCGACAGAGCCTTGCATGCTCGTAAATTAGCGGGATAACTCTAGCAGTTTGCGCTCGTGCTCTTCCAGGAGCCTCTCGGCTGTGCACCTGATGGCTTCATCGGTGGAACCTTCTGCGAAAAGAGATGCAGAAGGTGACATGGGTGTACGGTGCTCATAAAGGAGGGACTTGCCTCTTCGACCTCGGTGGGGTTTGGATCTCACCCGCTTGAGGGTAGGGGACCGGCTCTCCCTATAGGGAGACCCGACCCGTTGTCTCTTCGCCAGAGTCAGGTGACTTCCCCGGTGGTCAGTGAAGGCCCGCAGTTGCGAAGGCCTCCCATGGAAGGATCGCAGGCTGTCACGGGGTGCTGCGGTGTTGGTCGCGGGGGTCCCTGGCTGCTAGTGGGTGGCCAAGGACCGCTGCTGGTGCTGGAGTTGATGCACTGCCATAGTGAGGATTTGCATTTGTTAGATGAGTGCGGCCAGCTGGACGTCTGCCGAAGGTGGTTGAACGGGAGCGGGGAGCTCCTCTCCTGGATCGTGCGGGTCCCCTCGAGAAGGGGGATCTCCCGCACTGCTGGTGGAGGCTTCTCTCGCTCGTGTTGTCACCATCTTCCCGGTGGACTGCTTGCAGGGGGACTTGTGCAGGTCAGAGTATGTCAAATCTGTCGAACGTCGTCCCCTTTCTGGTGCGCCAATCTGTTGCCGCCAGGATCGTCGTGGCATGTAGCTACTGTCGACGTCGGATCGTGATCATTCCTCATCTCCATGACGATGTCCTGCCCTTCTGGACCTACAAAACATGGGTTAGTGACCCGGGCTGGGGATTCCGGTGGGAGCACTCCGATGCTCAAGTCAGTGATAATCCAGGGGAACAGATCCTCCTGGTCGAGCCCCTCATGATGGACTCCATGCTAGGAGGAGTGAAAATGATGTGAGTAGGGTAAGGATGGGGATGCAAGTGTGCCAAGAAAGATGACGGCCGAGGTGGATAGGTCCTCCTATGTGGCCTCCTTCCCCTTCCCCCTCTTGGATTTTTTTTTGTTGTGTTCGTTACCTCTTTCGTGAGCATGTTGAAGGTTCCTTTAAGTCTGGATGATTGTTGAATGCCTACCTTGGGATCTCCCTGGTGCTGTCAGGTGCGTGCGGTGGCACTCCATGCTGCGGACGGGACATCTCTTTTGATCCGTACCGTCAGGAGTGTACGGCGGCGTTCTGTGCCATGGACGGAACATCTTTCCTGGTTGGTGATAAGGAAACTGCTGTGCGTTCTGACATTCCTTCCGGTCGCTCAATTCTGGGAAGCCTGGTAATGTCTTAATTGGGGGGAACTCCTCCCTCTCTTGTTATAAGTGGCATCCACAAGCAGTTATTATGATTTGATGGGTACATTTTCATAGCCCTCGGGTGGCCTGTCGGTCTCTTGGGGAGGCGGCTCCGCTCCTTTGTTGGCCGGCGGCGTTGTCCGAGGTGATTGCCGAACTGGAGAGCTGGGGCTCAACTCCAGCTCAGGGGGCTCAGCCTCGGAGGGGCTCGACTTGGCGGAGGAGGGATGAGCTTCAACTCTGGCTCAAGAGGCTCGACCTTGGAGGGGCTCGGTTTGCGACCACAGCCTAGAGGGCTCGGTCTCGGAGGGGCTCGACCTAGCAGAGGAGGGTTGAGCTCGACTCTGGCTCAGGGTGCTCGACCTCGGAGGGGCTCGGTCAGCGACCCCAGCCCAGAGGGCTTGGCCTCGGAGGGGCTTGACCTGGCGGAGGTAGGCTGAGCTCGACTTCGGCTCAGGGGGCTCAACCTCGGAGGGGCTCGATCTGGCGAGGAGGTCGTTTGGCTCTGGCCTAGGCGCCCCGAGCTCGCGGGTGCCGACCTGGTGGAGGATGGGGCTCGGCTTCGATGGGCCACCTCGTTGATCTGAGGAAGCTCAGCCCGATCAAAGGAGTCCGAGATGGGGTGTCCACCATGGTGGACTTTCTGACATGGCATCTGATAGGGGTCACACGTTAGCCAACCGCCGTATCATAAACCATAAAGTGATTTAATTTGTCTACATCCTCATATTCTTGTCCTTTTATTTTAGATTTTTGAGATTGGTTTATATATTTCTTTTTCTAATTTTTTATTTAAGAATATAATTTTTACATTCATTTGATGGATTATTAATTTATGAATTGAGACTAATGCTACTAAAGTTCTTAGGATTATTATCTTAGTATAGGAGCATAGTATTAAAAAATATATATCTTTTTTTTGACTAAACTTTTTTTACCGCTAACCTATCTTTATATCTTTCTATTATTCTATCTGGTCTTAATTTCTTTTCAAAATCTATTTTGTTCCAATAAGTTTATTTTCTAGAGGTAAATTAGTTGAAATCCAAGTTTTATTTTATAGGATTGATTGAACTTCACTATTTATGGTTTTTTTCCAATATGATAATTTTGATAATGATATCATCTTATCATACGTAGAAGGATCACCCTCTACTAAGTATATGAAGAAGTCTTTTCCAAATTTATTTTCAACTCTTTTTTTTACTTCTTCTTAATTCATGTTCAATTTCAAGTTCAGGTTAAGGATCGACTGATTCAGACTCTAAATGTCTAAAACTTACATTACTAAGAATTTTGGTCTTATAAAGAAATATATTCTAAAAAAAAGAGACATTTCTAGCTTCTAAGATTGTATTATCTACTATATTACTAATATCTAATTTTATTATTAAGAATTTATAGACATTGCTATTTTGGATATAGTCTATAAATATAGTATCTATAGTCTTAGATCCTCATTTTTTTTGGATTTAAGAATATTAACCTTGACTAAGCACCCCCATACTTTGAAAAAAATCAGGCTAGGAGTTCTCCCTTTTTAAAGTTCATAAGAAGTCTTACCACCATCCTTAACAGGTATCCTATTTTAGATGAAGCAAGATGATAGAAGAGCTTTTTCCTACAAGTTTTAGGTAGGCCAGAACAGATAAGCATAGCATTTACTATATTCAAGAAAGTATGGTCTTTATGCTCAGCTACACTGTTGGACTATAAAGAGTAAAGAGCAGTCACTTGATGAATTATATCCTATTCTTGATAGAATTTAGAAAATTTATTTGAGGTATACTCTCCTTCTCTATCAGATCTAAAAATCTTAATTTTATTTTCTTGTTAATTTTTTACTTCACTTTTATAAATTTTTAACTTATTAAAGGTTTCATCCTAAGATTTAATTAGGTAATAATAACAATATCTAGAAAAGTTATTTATAAAGGTCATTATATACCTATTGCCACCACAGGTTGTAGTCTTGGTGAAGTCACATACATCACCATGTATCAACTTTAAAATTAAAAAAAAAATTAACTAATTTGAATAGTTTTATTGGTTATTTAGATTTAGCACATATTTCATACTTAGATGTATCTAAATTTGATTTGAAAATTAATTTTAACTCCATCACAAATAACTTTTTTTCTAAATATACATGACCTAACCTATTATGTCACAGATTTTATTTGGATTCATTCACAAAATAAACTTGATTCTTAGCTTTATTAATAAAATAATTTATTCCATTCAATTTGAATAAGCCTTTACTTATATATCCTTTTTCTATGAAGGTATTATTCTTAATTATTATAATTTTATTATAATCAAGAATAATTTTATATTATCTCTGAACTAGCTAAGATCTATTAATAAGATTCTTTTTAAGGTCTTGAATATATAGTACATCCGTTAGGATGAAGACTTTTCTTAACGTAATCTTCAAGTTGATTTAACCTTGTTCTATGATCCAGGCAGCTATGTATTTTCTAGGATCACATCTCATTCACTTGAGTCCTAAAAAGTAGTGAACCAGGAATAGTAAAAACAAACATGAATATTGGCTCCTAAATCTAATCATCAATCAAGGTTGGAAGAAGTAACATTAATTTCAAGGTTAAAACTTATTGACCTAAATGTGGTGTCTTCTGAACCTTCAACTACATGAGCTTGGGATCTAGAGAAACTAAAATATTTGCAAAGAGGCTCTTTCTTTTGGTAAAAATAATCTCTTGCAAGATAGTTTGTCCTTCTACTTACAAAACAGAATATTTTACTTGAATCTTGGATAGGCTTGTTGAATTTAGTATTATTGGATTTGAAGGTTTTACCATTAGGTTTGAACTTATTTGGATTTGGACAATTTGGTTGGTATAACTAGTAATGATGGTTTGGTTGAAATCTAAGTTTTAATTTTGGTTTGGTAAGGGTTGGTTAGCTTGAGCACCTTCAATTATAGTAAGCTAGTTTTTGGACCTATATTGGTTCTCTATCCTGATTGAGTTCAGAAGTTATGTTAGGATTAGCTCTCCTTGCTTTTAGAGCTGATCTTTGACAAAGTCATTCCAAGAAGGAGGCACCTTATCTAGAAGGCTAGAGACTTAAAATCCTTCTAAGAATTTATTCCTCATTAGCTTGAAGCTTCAAAGATATTATTGGATTTGGTGAAGCTATCATTTATAGATTTATCTTCTACCATGTTATATCTAAGGAATAATATAGTGTTGAATTATTCAACCTCAATATCATGAAGGTTATACTCAGATTCTAAGATATTCCATAATTCAGTAAATATCATAGATATCATAGAAAGAGTAAAAAAGGGCACTAAAGATTCTACCTTTACGTAGATAATCCTCTTTTGGGATAGTAAGGGTTGTTGAACTAGAAGAACTAGTGGACTGGTCAATTATTAATCAAAAATTTAAAGTGGCTAGCCAAAACTTTATTTAATTTTGTTTCCTTATAAAATGGGATTCATCAAACTTTTCTGGTTTTAGGCTAATGATGTCATCCTTAAGGGTTGCCATTAGATTCAAGTTAAGTTCAGAAAAGAAAATCTAAAAAATAAAAATAATTTTATTAAAAAAATATTTAAATAATTTATTATTAATTTTAAATATTATTATTTATTATTTTATTTATTTATTTTTGGTATATGTTTCTAAAAATGTCGTCTAATTTATTTTCTTAAAAAAATTAAAATTTTATTAAAATGATCATCAAAGTAATTGGACCTATAGTTTGTTAAAAAAATTATTTAATTTATTTATCTCTAAACCATAAAAGTTTTGATTAATTTGTTTGTATTATTTTTTAAAAATTAATTTTGCATATTGCAGTACAGGTTTTGCAGGGGCCTTCGATTAATTTTGCACAATACAAAATTATAAAAAGATGCAATAGTTAATCAATTATAAACATAATTTATATAAAAATATAAATATACAAAGCATATAAATTATAATTATGTACAAATAATTATATTAATATAGAAATATATGCATGCACTATACAAATATTTATCAAAATTCTTTTAGATTGTTAGTTATGATAAAAAATAAAAATATATATTTATAAATTTTAAAAATATTTAACAATTAATTTTTTATAGTATGTGTCATGGAATATCTTGGTGTGATAAAATAAAATCAAATTTAGGAATCAAACAAAGATTTGGAATGTTGGCCTAGGAGGCAGATGAAACCACTATCCTAAAGAAGATTCGACCTTCTATTCATGCAAAGAATAACTAGACCTTTCACTCTCCTCCATATACAACCTAGAAAGCAATATTCCAATATCAATCAGCGACACGATCTCAAATGGATGCTAATTAGACTCGTCTTTAGTCCAAATGATCAAATAGAAAAATAATAATATTGAAAGAATAAGAGAGAAAAATTTGGAAGATTTGAGAGAGTAATTTGAAAGAGAAAGAAAACTTTTGAAAATTTGGATATGATAGAAATAAAAAAAGAGAGACCTATTTATAGACTCAAAATTCTTATAAAATTCTAAAAAATCATAAAAAATATTAGACATTAAAATAAATAAATAAATAAATAAAATAGGAAGAATGGCCAAATGAGCATCCATATGCGGGGCGTGCCCCTATGCCCATGCACGGCCTGCATAAGGAGGAATGGTTTAGGGAGTTTTTTTGAAACTACCACAATGGCAACAATTTGTACCTTGCAAGTGTATTTTGCATAGGTTCAAATAGTAATCCATAGAGATCACCTCCCAATTTAGTTAGGCAAATTCTTCGAGCAGAATTGAATGGTTTCAACAAAGTATCCATGAATGCTAGAGTGTCTTATGGACTCTCAAGGAAGCAGTAATGGGGTAGGAGAGCATAGCCTCCATATTTCTTTCACCACAGACTTGAGGTATTGTAGCTAGCGAGGATCTTCTTACACCTTTCCTTTAGCTCCTAAAGAGGCCCTTATTTCTTCTTGTGCTTTCTTCATCAGCCTGGGGTGTCTTGCAAGCTTTGCCGTAGCCCATTCTAATTAAGGTTGCAAAAGCTATGTTTGTTCCGGCAATAAAGGTTAGGGATGACAATTTTTACCGATCCGACAGGTATCCGACCTGACCCGATCCTAATGAGATGGATAAAATCTGACCCGTCTAATTTATAAATGGATATGGGTTATATAAAAAAAATCCGACTCGGGTTCAGGTCGGGTACGGGTAGTAGTACGCCCCGACCCGAACCCAACCCGTTTATCTATAAAAAAAAGTATGTTTATAAAATATTTAAGTAAATTGGATATGGGACGGATATACCCGACCTGACCCGACTCGAACCGACCCGTTTAGCTATTAAATAAACTAAGTTTTATGAGACCGGATATACCCGACCCGACCCGATCCATATGTGATTTTTTTATATCCGACCCGAGACAGATATGGGATGGGTATGGGACGAATAATTTTTTAGCGGGGCGGGTATGGATTTTGGGTGACCCAACCCAAACCCGACCCCTTGCCATCCCTAATGATGATATCCAAAGCAAAAGAAAAGAAAAATATTTAATTTAAAATTCAGTTTAATGAAGCTCCACAAGAATTCTAAGGAAGGACATGATTTGTAAAGCCTTGTACAGTTCAAAAATTAAGCAAAAAGTTGTAAATTTTGCAGATTTTTTCACAACAAAGAAGTGAAAGCAAATTGACTATGCAAATTTTGATGAAGGATATGAAGGTGTAAGAAATGGATACCGTAAGCCATTGCTTTTATGTGATCTTTTGTTAGATGTCCATCCTTTAGTAATTACCAAGCAATACATCAACCATGTCTTCATGTTCGGATCTCATCCTCTCATGGTCAAGGTGCTCCCTGATGACTTCCTCATAGAAAGCAATTCCCGATCCAATGACTTAGAGCAATTCCTGGGCACGGTCAAATGGCTGTGGTTGATGTTGACCGTTCTGGGCATGATGCAATATGATTTCCAATGATTTTTCAAGCGATTGATTGAGATCTAATGGCCAAGAGGTTTTTTGAGGTCAAACACACTTGTACAAGGAGTTTAAGCCAAATTTGACACTATCTGGACCCCTGGTTTCAGCCTCTAATTAAAGAAAGGCCACATGTAGCTGCAAGGTGATGCAAAGGAGCAAACAACATGTTTTTGGAGAAAGAAGTAAGAGAGGAAGAGAGAAAAAGAGAGAAATGCAAGGGTTCTTCTTATGCGCTATCCTAGAATGCTTCCAGGTTCAAGGAGCATCTCTAGGAGGGATTTCTTCTTCTTATTGGGATTGTTCTTGCATCTAAAGAGAAGAAAAAAGAGAGATTTTTCTTTATTCCCATTCCTTATAAACTTCTTATATTTTCTTCATAGTGAATGAAATATTCTGTGTGGCCATGGATATAGAAGCAATAGATATCCATGTCAAGATATATCTCCTATAAATTTTTTATATTTATCTTATTTTTAAAGATCTAATCCTATTTGAACTAGCAAGAGGAGTTTGTTTTATTTATGCACTTCAAACAACAAAGCACTTGTATGGATCCTTTGCTTCCCGTTCGTTGAACAACCCCCTATAACTAAACTTCACTATGCTTGAAAGGGCGAACTCCACCTATTTTTTAGCTATTTAATTAGGTGATATGAAAATCAATCTCTTTCTCATTCCCCTTTTTCGAAAAGTAGGCGTCGGTTCTGAAATAGTGGTAAGGCAAGCTCTATGTATCTAAGTAGAAGTAGACCTTGAGCTCTGGGGTCAGTCAGGTAGATAACCTAACCTAACACATACCAAGCTTTGAAGAGTACTAGAAGGGAACTTTCTTCTCAATCCATTGGTTGGCTGGTCAAAATATCACACACGAGACTCACTTGGGCTCCCATTGAGACCAACTCATAACTCTCTCCTTCACATCTAGTACTATTTCCCCACCACTCTGCCTATCTTCTTGTGGTCCTTTTTGGATCGGGTCATTCTTCACCCCTATGACAAGGAAGAGCTCTCTTCGCATACCAACTTGTTTAAGGATAAACATCCTTCTAGAAGATAAGAAGAGAAATTTATTCTGAATTGTTTAAGGATTGACCTTATTATTATAAATAAGGGCAATGTATCTTAGTTTATAGTATGAAGAATTAATTAATAAAAGAAATGAAGATTTAAGTCCTACTTTCATAATTCTTCTATCATCTTTTTTGTTTAAGAGATTCGATTAGAACTAGTTGAAGGAAATCTTTTCTTCTTCTTGATTGGATTAAATTGGTATTAGAACTTCAGTCCTCTACATCTATGGAAAATCCAAACATGCGAGCAATATAAATAATAATAAAAAAAAGCTATTCATGTTTGAAGTACATCAAAGGATATAGACGAGTATGGTTGCTACTCTACCTCAATGGATGATAAGATGAAGAGATGCCTCACACAACTAAAGAAAAAAAATTTCCAACTCAACCAAGTTGTGATTCAATTAGCTACACCTTCAACATAAGTACTAACAACTCATTTAACTAAGTTATCTCCTATGTTTAGAGATCAAGATATATCATCTAGCAAAAAGACCAAGATTGGAAATCATCTCCAAGCAAAGCCCAATGATTCATTTGTGAGACTGGAAAGCAAACATTTTCTATTTTCAATTCTAATTTAGCAGGAGCTAAATTTCTTAAATAAGGGGAGCTCTAATCCAAATGGATCATCAAACTTGATATAGGCCATTTTGACCACTACAAATATCCGGAAGGATTACCAAACTTGATGTGGATCACTTTCACTATTATAAAAACTCAATGTTGATTATGTTAACTACTATGAGAAAAACTAAATAGACATATTTTAGAATACCATCAGTCATATAAGAAAGCTGAATCATAAGACATATTTTAGAACACCATAACTTGATCGTACAATACCAGATTGAGATGATCTTTTTTTTTAAAAAATTGGATATCTTTTTGAGATATACAACTTTAGAACAGCCCTAAAAGGGGCTAAATTAAATCAAAATTTCATTGTTTTGATCATGAAACTAATCCAACTAAAGTTTTCCTTTTCAAAAATGTCTTTGACCAAAGGTTATACTTCAATCTATGAAAAATTGGAAAGAGAGATAGAAGGCAAAGTTGATGTAAAAATCAAAATCTATCTCCTATAAAATTTTTATATTTTTTAATATTTATCACATTTTTAGAGACATAATCCTATTTAAGCTGGAAGAAGGAGTTCAATATCCTTTTAAGAAATAAGAAGTGGAATTCGACTTGAATTATATAAGGATTGATCTCATTATTACAAATAAAGGCTATGTACTTCGGTGTATAGTATAGAGAGTTAATTAATTAAAAAGGAGGGGTTTAAGCCCTACTTTCATAATTCTTCCACCATCTTTTTTTTTTTTTTTTTTTTTTAAGAGATTCAACTAAAGCGAGTTGACAAATTTTTTTTCTTCTTCATGATCGAATCATTTTTTGTTGGGTGTCCATCCTTTTGTAATTGAAACAATGCACCAACTATCTTCATGCATGTTTAGGTCCTTGTCCTCTTGGGGTCCAGGTGATCCCTGATGACCTGCTCATAGAAAGCATCAAATATACTCAAGTACTTCTCAAGTCATGGTGAGAAGTCCAGTTAGCTTGTTTATCCAAGCTAATGATGGGAAGTTTGCAATATAAAAACTACTTGCTAATTTTTACTGTCCGATGAGAAGGCTGTGAAATATACCCCTCTCATTATCACCTTCTTCGCATTTCTTACCCATCCTAACTCTGCAAACTATATTATTTGCCAATGTCATCACCAGCTTGCCAAGATTTAGAGGAGTTGCTGAAGAAAGGGAGATACTATTGATCATTAGTGAAATATTTTCTTCTCTTATAATTAAATTGAAATGATTATACCCTCTTGGCACTGAAAAGTTTGAGGATGCATATCTTTCCCATCCCTGTCACATATTCACCATTAGGTGAGAAGTCCATATCCAAGCAGTTAAGATTTGCTAGTAGCAAAAAGGCAGGGCCTCAAGCAGAAGTCAAGATCATGATTTTTTTCTTTCTTCTCTGGCCATCTCAGTAGATGAGACTACCATTATTGGCATGCAACCAAGTTCTAAGCACGTGAGAGAGCTTTATTTTTTAAAGAGATGCCATAAGGAGTGATGAGGCAGCTACCAAGTTGATGCAAATTCCTAAATAAAGGAAGCTTCTTTAGGTTAGGAGGGAGTCTGTACATTGCCTTTCATTGTTCCAATCTTTTGGACATAACTAGATTCAGATAAAAAAATCTGCACACCATGGCTTGACTAGCTGATGAGAACGGTGGAAGGTACAATAACGTTCTGGTCTTTGAGGAAAAAAAATCTGATTTTATAGCATTATTGAAGTACATACATCTTTCAATTTGTCATTATTGCGTATTGCTCCGAATAATAAAAGAGGGGGTTTTCTGTAAAAGGGATACAATAAATAATTTATTTTGGAGTCTTCGTCACCGAGAGGTTTTGGAAACGAATGGCAGCTTCTTTGTTTGGGACTCTTCTTCGACCCTTCTTCCATCAGACTGCTTCTCCAAATAATCTGGCTTGTGGCGTCAAGGAACCAAGTTCCATTGGCTTCAAGGTTATCTATTTTTCCTTTAAAAGGAGGAACAGAGGCCCTCAGTCAGTAGCCCCGATTGCTTCGTTTCATCACTCTCTATCCTTTTTTCAATCCCTCTTGATTTGTTCTCTGGCCACCGAAGTCTTTCTTTATTGGAACTCTGAAGATCCTTTAGTACCGTGGTTTATTTTGATTTTGGCTTGGTTGTGCCCTATTCTTCGTTGTCTTGTGTTCGCACAGAGCACCTCTGTTCATCACCAGGAACTCTATTTTCAGGTTTGAATGATAAAGTCCCGTGCAATATTATAGATTTTGATATAAATAAAAATATATGAAAAAAATTGGACAATTTGTATATGGCAAAATTTCTTACCAATAAACTATATTTGAGAAGGAAGTTGTATACATTTCGTATAATGGAAGGAACTTTATTCAAAGATCATTTAGATGAGTACAATAAGCTCATACTTAATTTGGCAAATATTGGTATCAATGTTAATAAGCTCCCCCTTAATAGGGGAGAACGAGCATCCCCAGGTCTCAGCTCCTCTTTTTTTTATCTACGATTGGGCTGCAGTCGGCTGGGCCTGTCGACTTTGGTCCAAAAGCCCAAAAAAACTTGGATTTCATTTTCCTCCCGTTAAAATAATTTCGTCATTGAAATTAGCTTGATTGAGGTTTTGAATCCTGAAAGTATCCAACCCTCATGTCATTCTCAAACTTTCAATTAGTTTATCTCTTTAGATACTTGCTTCCCAAGTCTCAGCAAAATTAATATAATATTCAAAACTTGATCTTTTCCATTTTCAATCCATAGCGAAATCCCTCGAGCTTTTCCAAAAGAATACTAATATTAACGTCATCCTCGAGGTTTCAATATTTCCTCTTTTAGAATGCTTTCTTCATACGGCATTTACATACGATATTATATCACATCTCAATTCTTGCTCCTTATGATTTACGGTACATACTAAATTTTCTTTCTCTTTCAAATGAACATTAGTGTCTTAACCTCGAATTAAGTACACAATTTCTTTGCCCCTGAAATTTATTTATCTTGATTAACTCCATATCATAATCGATCCACTCAATTCCTAACCAAAAAATTGAAGAAGACTTGAGCATTAAATGCTTGCCATGGTCTTTAGCATTCTCTCTTCTCTTGACCTTCTCCATGATTTTGCAATCAGTCTTTTATCTTATAAAAATCTCGAGCCCTCCTTAAATAAAGAAATCATAATGTGATAATTAAAGGAGCTTGGTATCACAATATTCCCGATCCTAGCCAAGAAATAAGTACCCTAAGAGACAGGCTAATTGGAAGTTTGAGAATGAAATGAGGGTTGGATACTTTCAAGGTACAAAATCTCAATCAAGCTAATTTCGAGGATGAAATTATTTTAACGGGAGGAGAATGTGAAATCCTGAGTTTTTTTTTATTGATTTTGGGCCAAAGTCGGCAAGCCCAGCCGACTTCAACCCATAATGAAAAAAAAAAAACAAAGGAGGGAGAGGCGGAGTCAGGACAGGGGAGGCTTCCTCACCCCTATCCGGCCGGCGTTTTCGTTGGAGATTTCGAAGGATGAGTCGGGAGGGGAGAGGGAGGTGGTCGGCGATGAATCTGGGTCGGATTGGAACTCGATTGGGCGAAGTTTGATTTCCAAACTGCGAGGAAACCATCGGGCATTTCCTTTAAATTTCCCTCACACCACCCCATCGAGCTCTTTCTCCGCGATGGCTTCTTCCTCACCGGCGAGCGATGAAGAACCTTCAACCGCTGGTAAGTCCAGTTGCATATATTTTTAAATTATTTAGGGGAGGATTTAATCAGGATGGATGAGATTGTTCGGCTCTTGGGGTCGTGGATTGCTGGAGGCCGCGTCGCCATTTGCTCCGGTCCATCGAGCTCCTCTCGGCGATCACCTCCTTTGGTCGCCGACGACCGTAAGGAGGTCAGCTTGGTTGAGCCGAGAGAGAGAGAGAGGGGAGTTCGGTGGAGACGAAGGAGAGAAGAAGAGAATGGGAGAAAAGAAAAAAAAAGAAGAGGGCCTGTTCCGTGGAAAAAAAAGGGGAAAGAAAAAAAAGGAAAAAGCAAAAAGAAAAAGAAAAGAAAAAAAAGAAGAAAAAAGAAAAAAATAAGGAGAGAGAAGAAGGAGAGAAAAAGTAGAAAGAGGAGAGAGAAAAAGGAGAGAGAAAGAGGAGGAAAAATTTATATAAATATTGGAAGGGTGATCGAAAGGTTTTATTCTGAAAATTCGTGAGATTAGGATTTACGGGTGAATTGTAGAAGGAATTTGGATAAAAGATTTGGGTTTACAATTATCCTAGGATTATTGATTAAAAAACTGTCATTATACCTGAAGGGAATCGGTCTTTTGAGCAGGAAGGCGTCGTGCAAATTTCGGGTACGGACTAGTTCAGGTGTAGATAGTTGATTCTTAAGAGGTAAGGAATTTTGTATTGATCATCCATTTATGTATATATTTTACGTGGCTTGACTTGATCCGAGCATATATATATATATATATATATATTTATATATATATATATATATATATATATATATATATATATATATATATATATATATATATATATATATATATATATATATATATAGCTGCACGCATGGTGTTATATCGCATGGCATGTTGATTTCTTGTGATGGACATTGTGGTTGTTATTATTATTATTGTTGGTATTTCATGCACCATGTTTTAAAGGAAATTGATATCCGGATGGGTTGAACCATGATACCGGATTGCTAAATGGGTTGGACCATGACACCGGATATCGAGTGGGTTGGACCACGATATCGGTTATTGAATGGGTTGGACCATGACACTGGTTATCGAGTGGGTTGGACCACGATGCCAGTTATTGAATGGATTGGACCATGCCACTGATTATTGAGAAATCATAAAAGACATGTTTTGATTACATGAAGTGTAAATGAAGTAAATACTATATTTAGACTAGCCATGCTACGGTAGCACTGTGGTTATACAGCCTGAGCCATGGGCTTTGTACGCAGGAGCCGGCCACGGGCGGTTAGTATGTGGGATAGCCGTGCCACGGGCTTAGTACGTGAGCAGGACCAACCACTGTATGCATGGTCGCTTTGCGATTGCCAATCATGGGCTGGTACATGACCATGGCTAGTCCAGAACCCTAAAGATAAAGATTGATTATAAAAATTGGCAAAGAAAAATATGATTTTTTCAAGGTTTTGTCATACATGAGACTTGAATTATTTGACTGCATAACATGATATACTGGTATTTTGCTATTTTTGGAAATGTATATTATTATTGGTGTGATCATATGGAAACCTTACTAGGCTATATAGCTCACCCCCTACTTTTTGATTTTTCAGAGACTCAGGATACGTAGTAAGGTTTGGGTTGGGCGTAAGACGGAGCATCGACTTTTAGTTGTTAGTTAGTTTTATGTAGTTTTTCGGTTGCTGATACTTATTATGGATCTGTGGACCATTAGTAGTTTGATTTGAATAAAATAATTGTTTAGTTATACTTTTAATTCATGTTGATACAATTGTTGTGATTTTAAAAGAATGACTCTTGTGTACCTAGGCCTTGCATGATCTCTAGGATAAAACTTCGAGAATAGCTGGCATCACTGATCCGCGAGAGGCTGGTCGTCGTCAAGTCTACGACTCACAGATGCATCAGGAACCTACAAGATATACATATAATTATGATACATACATTATATATATCTAAATTATTAGATACATACAAAATTAATAAATAATTACTTACCTGAGATGACATGAACATATGCAGCATAGATGTAACATGCTCAAGCTGAGACCTAATGGTCTGCATCTTTGCTCTGTCTACATCACATGTTTGTCAGAGCTCTGCTATCTCCTCTTCGAGTTGACGAACATGTGACTGATCATGACTCTCTCTAGCATCCCGAGTATATCTACTCATCTTAGATAACTGAGTAGGGATAACTCCAATCCCATAACCCCTCACTCGTCCAGGATGCTCTGGTCCCATCAACTCCGAGAATACCTCGACCTCGATGCGACTGCTCTGAGTAGATGATGTACCCTCGCTAGCATGCTTAGAGAACATAGAGGTAGCCCTATCCTATGTTTTATAAAAAACTCATATATCAATACTTAATAAAAATAAAAATATAAATCATGATATAATATAAATAAAAAAATACATATATATCTCTGGACTCCTCCTAAACAAAACTGCCATCCTGGTGAACGTGAGTCATCCGATAGAACTCTGCATCACCAGGCTCCCTCCCCTGCTGATCAGCCTATATAAAGAATAAATATTACAAAAAAATCCAAAATAACACATCTTATATCCCCATACCATGATACATGGCACATGCATGATACATGATGATACATGATGTTAAAACTAAAAGTGTACTAAAAGTATTATAGGATGAGAAACATACAAACTCATGCCTGAGCCGTGCATAACTCTTGGACCTCGCTGTGTGAGGAACAGACTGAGATGCTCGTGCATCTCTACCAATAGCAGAATATGTCTACAAAATAAAATTAAAACTATGTTATATATTGTATAAATATAATTATGATGAGTGAAAATTAATAAATTTTGAAGTATTTGATGATGCTACACAACCTGTGCCCTCTCGGAGAACCAATAGTGCACCAGCTCCCTCCACTAATGAGGGTGAACATCAGGAGGATAGGTAGCTGCAACCTGCTCCTCTGTCCTACCCTCACGCTTGTACTCTCCCTTCAACTTCGTCCTATATTCTTTTTACTTGCGATTGAGAGACTTAAGCACAAAATCAGAAGAATCTGAAGGGAGAACGAACTTGCTCTATAATTTAAATAAATAATAAAATAAGTATTAAATGAAATAAGTAATTCAATTGTTAAAAATCTATGATATAAAATAATATATCAATTTTTTTACTTGTATAACTCGTAGCATCTCTATTTTATATGTAGGAAGCATGTCGTTCAACTTCGAATAATTCAGGAGACATAACTGATCCCGGCGTGCTACTGTCCCGAGAAAACTAGTCAACAAGCTAACAACTTTCTTAATAGGCTGCCTTAGCTTGTTACACTCTATGACTATCCTCTCGTCCTTAGGTAACTGCCACACATCACGGACTAATATGGGTCCTCGCCTTCGCCTAAGTCTCCCGGATCCATCTACAAAAAAAATACAAAAAATTATATATCAAAACTATTTCATATGTATGAATTGAAATATGATGAAATTATTAAATTATTCTGTATCTGTATATCATCGACGATAGGCTCATCATCAGGATGATCTATAGGAGGATCATGATGTACTGACTCGGAGGGAATGACGTCATCCTGAGGTGGAGAGGTACTAGCATCAGCCAGATGTGCAGAAATTGAGGGACTGGCATCAGACCGATGTAAAGATAATCGACTGCTCTCAGACTGCTGTGCTGAAGAAGTACCAGCCTCGGTCTGAAAAAACTGAAACTGTACATCTGATAATTGCTTCCTTCGAGGCATGGTGTACCTAACAAGTATTATTTAAAAACAAGTCAATCAACATTATAATCAAATTATAATGAAAATGAATTGCAATTTAAAAGATAACATAATCATTCATGCAAAAATGTAAACCATCTTATAAACTACTTGTCATAATCAACCAGTTGTACCTTTTTCAAAATCCAACCTAACCAAAATGGTTATATCATTTATATGATCATCCGGTATAATATTATAAGGCATACACTGAGTGTATGTATCATCATCATCTTCTTCCACCCTTTTTTCCATGTCATACAAGTCTCTGGGTTTTGTCTTGATAACAGTAGCCCATTCTTTATCTTTCGAGTCTTGTACATAAAAAACTTGTCGAGCTTGAGATGAAAAGATAAATGGATCATCCTTCAATAACACACCCATATGTATCAATCTTGAAAAATTGACAAGTATGAATCCGTTTGAGTCATTTTTCAAACCTCTTGGTATATTTATATTCATCCAATCGCATCGAAATAATACAACTTCAAAATTTTCATAATAATCCAACTCCAAAATATCTTTAAGTACACCATACTAAGATTTTTCATCTGCTTCTACCATAACACTACTGTTCTGAGTTTTTCTAAGTTTCTCGCGCTCCTTGGTATGAAATTTAAAGCCATTTATAATAAAATCATTATATTTGTTCACAATAATTTGGACCTTTGGCAAGTGCTATTAGTTCTGTTAAACTATTTTTCTTCATCAGTACCGATACCTAGAAAATATAATATCAATTATTGATCACTTATTCGATGTTAAATGTATATAAAATTATTATATGACTTATAAATACTAACCTGATTGGCAAGCCAATTAGGGAATAACTCAACCAACCATCTTTGTTTAATCCTTGGATTAGGACGAGTGGAATGATTGGCTTGTCGTTGTACAGCTAAAAATTCACTGCATGACAATCAAATATAAGTTTGACAATAACATGTCTAATATTTAGTATTATCTATGTGTAGATAGACTAACCTGCGATAGTCAGATATTATGTCACTATGTAGCAATACATAACGGTGTGCTTGTGACAAGGATTTATGGTCAAGAACAATACTTTCAGCTTTTTCTATAAATCTTCCAAAAGATGCAAATTTGTATAGATCTGTATTCTCCATAGTATCACCATGACGTTGAGGTCGATTGAATACAGTCTCTACACCTTCGAGATATCTTGAACAAAATGTTAAACACTCTTTAGCAATATATTCCTCTGCTATTGAGCTCTCAAGATGGGCTTTATTTCGTACATAATCCTTCCAACATACAAAATACCTTCAAAAAGTATGATATTTATAAATATTAATATCACATTAAATAATAAAAAAGATATCTAAATTATGAAATTTTAGTTTTACAGCATTACCTCTCGATATGGTACATCCATTTGTACTGTACCGGTCCACCATGTTTAGCTTCCGAAGCTAGGTGAACGAGTAGATGAATCATAATCGTAAAAAAATCAGGAGAAAAAATATTTTCCATCTGACATAACGTAAGTATGACTTGAGACTGCAACTGATCAAGCTCCTGAGGATCAAGAACCTTAGAACATAATGCCTTGAAGAATGATGATAATTGAAAAACAACCGTAATAACTTGTTTCGGCATTGACGACCTTAAAGCCAATGGAAGAATATCTTGCATTAGTATATGTCTATCATGACTTTTAAGATTTGAAATTTCTCGCTCCTTCATATTCATACATCATCAAATATTTGAGGCATATCCATCAGGAACCTTGACATTCTTTAAAACTGTCAGGAAAAGATCTTTTTCTCGACTAGACATTATATCACATGCATAAGTGATATAAATTCTATCATTTACAAGCACTTGTGGATGAAGTTCATGTCAGATGCCCATTTCTTTTAAATCAAGATGCGCCTTCATGTTATCTTTAGTCTTTCCATCAAAATTTAATATTGTTCCAATCAAATTATTACAAACATTCTTTTATATATGTATAACATCAAGATTATACCAGAGTATATTGTGTTCCCAATAAGGAAGTCAAAGAATATGCTTCTTTTCTTCCATAATTGTTTAGCATGCTGATGGGTAGATGCTGTCATTATATCATCATCATTTTCAACTTCAAAGAAATTATCTGGATCCTCGAACACTGCTGTATCTAAGGTGCAAGTATTGAATTCCTCCGATTTTTCTTCTTGTGTTGAAGTCTCAACATCATCTCTTCCTCGCTTTTTAGAGGACTTTGTCATCTTCCTGTAACTGTGTCTGTACCAAGCATTTGTCTATGAATATCAGAACCAGAAGGTAGAATTGGAGAAGACCCCAACTCTATAGTACCATCAAATAAATCCTTTTAAAATCGAAATGGATGATTTGCCTCCAACCATCGACGATGTCCCATATAACAGAACTTTTCTCCATGTTTTAACCAAATTGAATGGATTGATTTATCACAAGAAGGACATGCAACTCGTTCCTTAGTGCTCCAGCCAGATAAATTAGCATGTGCAGGAAAATCATTAACAGTCCATAATAGAGCTGCCCAAGATTGAATGTTTGACCATTCGAAGTATCAATTGCACTGATACCCTCCCACAATTGTTTCAATTCATCAATTAAAGGTTGTAAGAAAATATCAATATCATTGCCTGGACCCTTATCACCCGGAATGACCATTGATAAAATAAGTGAAGACTGTTTCATGCATATCCATGGTGGTAAATTATAAGAAATTAGAACAACTGGCCAGGTGCTATAGATAGAACTTAAGATCCGAAATGGATTGAACCCATCATTGGCTAAACCCAGCCTGACATTACGAGCATTAGATGCAAACTCAGGATGTTTGTCATCAAATACTTTTTCAGCTAAACTATCTGCTGGGTGTCTCAGCATTCCATCTTTTGTATGGCTTTTATCATGCCATCTCATTGACGAAGCTGTCTTTGATGATGCATATATCCTTTTTAATCTAGGTACAAGAGAAAAATAGCGTAATACCTTCGCCGGCTTTTGTTTAATTTATGTTGCATCATGTTCATCTAATCCCTCACTCTCTTTTTTTTTTTTGCTTCATCCATCATGAATATCCACACACATGGCACGACTCTTGATCGACATGTTCTTCCCGATATAATATACAATCATTTGGATAGTTATGAATCTTTTCGTATCCAAGATCCAATTTCTTTACTAATTTTTTGGCTTCATAACAAGATGGTGGTAAACTAGTACCTTCAGGAAATACAGCCTTTAACAACTTGAGCAACATAGTAAAACTCTTGCCAAACCATCCATTTAAATATTTTATATAAAATAAATGTACAAGAAAAGAAATTTTTGAAAAGTTCTTGCAACCAGGATATAATTCTTGATCTGCATCTCTTATCAGCTTCTGATAACGATCTGTTCCAATATTAGTTATGGGTATCGGCTCTCCATCATATATAGATTCAGTAAATATAGGATCCTTAGGTAGCCCAGCTGCTACTTGTCCTCCACTGCAATCTTCAGGATGTTAAGCACCATATTGAAAAGCATCTCTGAGCAAATCCCTGATATCATCATCTCTTGCAAGATTTTTCTATTGGTTACTGGACCCAAAATCGATTATATGTTTCATGTTAGAGGTTTGGTTACATGTAGATGGTAACCTTGACTTTTCATGAAAAAGCTACTCTGTATAACCTCTTAAAAAATCATTCCATACCAAATGTTCTTTAACAATATTTGGATATAGAGAACTGGAATTTACATATTTTCAGTATGGACATAAAATCTTCCCATTGATACTACTTCTCTCCATACCAAGTTTAATGAAATTCTATACTCCATCCAGATATTCTTTGCTATTCCTCGGTTTAGTTATCCAACTCTTATCCATTGTAAGATAAAACTAACTGAAATAAACAAATATTTATAAGAACATGATAAATTTAAAATAAGTTTATTCAATAGATAAATTACAGTATTATTAAATGCACCCTATCACCAACTAATAGGTAAAGAGGTCCTATCCCATTCAAGAATTATATTAGTTATATAGGTCATTTATAATAACCAAAAGATATGTAATAGAAGTTGCAAAAAAATTTTGGCAGTATTTTTTCTTAGTTCTCCCCATACAAATAAATATGTATGAGAAGAACTAAAAGGAAATGCTATCCGAAATATATCCGGAACTCTATCCATACCGTTCGATTACTGTAAGTACTTATAAAATTATTTGCAATTCTCAAACTGTCCAAACTGGATATTCAATTGACCATTATACATATTTCTATGTAATGCAAGTTCTTTACAAAATATTTAAAAAATCATAATTGATCATAACAGAGCTATAGATGGTGTTGAAATAAAAGATTTGCAATAATGAAATTAACCTTAAAGCATAACATGTTCAGTAAGATGCAGGTATATACCAAAAAATTTATGAAAAAATATAAATAATATACTAAAGAAAAGAACTATAAATAATGAAAAATAAGGAGGAGGCTCAGTTATATACTATTTAATCTGCAACTAAATCAAAACGACTACAATCGGTTGCCTACAAAAGAAGGCCATCCAAGATTATTGCCATTAGAAACAGTTGAATCAGCCAAACATATATCGCATAATCATCATAGCCTCCATATACAAACCTTAAACCAATTTTAAAATTGGTTACAAAGCTTCTTTACTCTCCAAGCAAACACCTGATAAGAAAATGTCAACAGATTAGTCCTAAGGCTTCTAATGATATTAAGAGTCCAATCATTCATATTACTCAAATGAATTAAATATCAAGCCCTTTGGAAATATCTTCGAGTACTTATTGCTGCGAAGGCTCTTAAGGTCTCTGATTTTACTTTTTTTTAAAGCTAACTTAATCTCTAGACTACAAAACTAGAAATGGAAGGCTTTGTCCATGGCTGGTAGAACAACTTTGTTAAGATATGTTTTGTTTTCTATTTTTTTATATGCACTCTCTTGTATTCATGTCCCAATTACTGTTACTACTAGATTGAAAAGAAGTATAGGGCATTTCTTTGGGATCACAATTCTGATTAGCGGGGTTTTCATTTATTGGTGTAGGACAATGTTTGTTCCTGATAGGGTGTGAGATGGTTGGGCATTATTCCTCTTCATCAAAGAAGACAAGATTTTCTTTGCAAATTGGCTACAGATATTGTTATGAATCTAACCTCTCTTCGGGCTAAGGTTGTTACCGCTAAATATTGCTTTCCTGGAACTTGGATTGGTTATGTCAAACCTAGAAACTCCTCTAATATTTAGAGAAAAATCACTTCAGCAGTTCCTATAATCCAGTATCAGTTTCAATGGATGATTAGAAATAGATGTTCCATCAATATGTTCAAGGATCCTTCGGTTTCTCTCATGCCTTTTCAAAATGGCCCACTTTCATCAACATTCAAGTGGATATTAGACCGGGAAGGGCTTGTTATTTTGCATACCAAACTTCGGTCTCCTAACATTACTTTTCATGGAAATTAACTTTTTCCGCATCATCCAGAACCGAAAACATTGGATGGTTTTTTAAACTTGTACGTTGTATATCATGGTCCTTAGTGCTCAGTTAATTTATCTAGCGATAAACCCTAGCAGAGCTTGATAAAACCGAGATTTGATTAGCTTTGCTTGAAATAATTTTCAAGATTGATTTTATGATAAGCTCAGCTCGTTCATCATCTAATGAAGTTTGACAAAACTTGATCTCAAAGTCAAGAAAGGTGAAAGAAAAATTCAATTGACTTCATAACTCTATATTCAGACCAATCTATTTATATATCAATTTTTCACCAAACTAATAAAATTTGAATCAACGTTAAGTTCTAATCAGGCTTGAATTCAATTCAATATTGATTTATATAGTTCAAGTTAAATCTTTTGCCTTAAATTAAAGACCACTTATCTTTAGATTGGTGATCCATTTTAGATCAAACTTTAAGAAAGAATAGGATGTTTGTAGAGGAAAAAAAAAGGAGAAAAGATAATCGAAATTGCTATGCTTCAAAGTATTACTTCTATGTCTCATTTATAAATTCTAAGATATCCTTTTATTACGTATCTCCAAACCATCATAATATTTACCATAAAAAAAAAAACATTTTTTCCAAAAGATGCATCTTTCAAAGGATACCTATTTCTAATGAGTATCCTTTTTTGAAAAATATTTTTCAAAGTAAAACTTCTTTGATCCTTATCTTAATCACAATTATACCGGGCAACAGTTTACAAAGATTCAGAGATACCGAGATAATAAAGTATTAATATTACAGTTTAGAAATTCCTTTTCTTACCTTAAATTCATAAACGAGCAACAGATAATGTACAAGCATATTCATGAATCTAATCCAATCCAACTCAATGTTCTATTGGTTCAGGTATGAGTCCGATATTAGTACTTAATCAAGAAACTAAGTTAGGTTAGGATCATTCATGATCCGGTTTGACTTAACCCATTTGTACCCGTAGGCATGGAAACAAGTTTTGAATTATGAAACATTTACAATGA
This sequence comes from Areca catechu, assembly GCA_021397845.1. NCBI lineage: Eukaryota > Viridiplantae > Streptophyta > Magnoliopsida > Arecales > Arecaceae > Areca > Areca catechu. The sequence continues at coordinate 89,096,055 of CM038048.1, read as the reverse complement.
GTCAATTAAAGATAGAGAGGAAGTAAAAAAATTAGATACCCCCTAATCAATGATTTAAGGATAATAAGATGGGTGCCATGCAGGTGTTAAAACATAGTCCATATATGGAATAGAATCAACCTTCAAAAAATTGAAGGTTGTTGATGGTACTTGTGGCCGTGAAATGGCATACCAGTTGTACTTGCATTGGGGAAGGTCCCATGAGAGTGCCCTACATGTTCCAAACTAGAAGCATCATCAAAGCCATGCTCATAGTTTGTTGCTACAGCAGATGTGGGAGATTTATTTTGTTGCAGGCAACTATTGTTTTTGGATTCTAACTAGATGATCTAGCAGATAACCCATGATGGTCCAACATTTTATTTTGTTGTGGTTGATACCCTTAAGCCCTTGAGCCTTTTACACAGAGAAATAATAGATAAAAAAAACAAAACAAAACAAGTAATAATAGAAAAAAAAAAAATCAAAGAGCAAACCTACGGATTTGATGAACAGAGAGGGATCGAGGTGGCCGGCGTGCGAGGAGTTGATGGAAGAGATACCGGCCGATCGTCGGAGGAGCTACCGGCCGATCGAGTAAGAGGAGGAGGAAAGGATCGGTGGACGAGGTTGCGCCAGCGGATCGAGTGTGGGATCTAGGGCACGGATCGGAGGAGGATGAGGAGGAGGAGGAGGAGCTAAGTCGTCGAATCGAGCAGAGGAGGAGGAGGTACGACGTCGGCAGATTGACCGGAGGAGGAGGAGGACGTATGTCGGCGGATGGAGAGGGATCTAGGGCTCGGGGTGGGAAAAAGGATCTTGGAAAATCCGGCGACGCTTCCGGTGATGGTTAAAAGCATCGGTAGAATCAAAATTTAACGACGCTTTTAGAAATCCGGTGATGCTTTTAAGCGTCGGTAAATGGCGATGCTTAAAAGCATCGGCGGGAGGATATCGACGCTTTTTGAAAGTATCGGCGGATTGCGAAGTCTCCCGATACTGTTCCAAAGCGTCGGAGAAATGGGTCGGCTTTTTACTGTTTCACTGTAGTGCTTATTATTATTTCAAATTTTATATTAATTAATACATAGTCTTGCAATAGATATTTTGATAAGAAGTCAATGTTCCCCATCTAGCATTTTTTTTCACTTAACATCCTTTCCTTTTCGCCCATGAGCATGACATGCACTCTGCCAATAAGTAGAATTATCTTAAAATATCAGGATTGAAACAATTTAAATGCTTGCTGTGGGAAATTCAATTCCTCCAACTGGACCTACCTCCTCTAGTCTCTATACCAATTTACAATTGTAAGTTAGGTATAGTAATTTTTTTAAGAGAGAGATGCCACTATAATTGAAAGATGTACACTTTGATAATAAGGACATAAATTTTTTTTTTTTTTTCCCCACAAAAAGGAAAAGTTTTACAATCCTGTCACCACCCTTATCAGCAGGTCAAGCCATTGTGCGAAAACTCTTTAATCTGAATCTAGTTACGTCCAAATTCATGTGTTGATATTTAAAAGACTAGCTCGGAGTTTTCTGATCACGAGGAGATAAAGAAAACTATGGTGCACATCATCCATCCATTTAATAACTCCTAAAATGCAAGGAATCCATAATGGTTTGTCCGCTCTAGGGCCAGGGCTGCCGTAGATAAGATCAACCTCCAACTCTTTGCCTTGCTCCACCTCCTAGTAATAATGGCTATCTGGATCATATTCGCATGGCTACTTTTTGTCACGCTTGCCTCCCTTCTTTCTTTCAGATACAAAAGAACTGAACAACGAAAGACAGTGTACAGACTCCCTCCAGGCCCAAAGAAGCTTCCCTTAATAGGGAACTTGCACCAACTTGGTAGGCTGCCTCATCACTCCTTATGGCAACTCTCTCAAAAGTATGGCCCTCTCATGTATTTAGAACTAGGTAGCATGCCAACAGTAGTAGTCTCATCTGCTGAAATGGCCAGAGAAGTAATGAAAACTCATGATCTCGACTTCTGCTCGAGGCCCCACCTTGTTGCTGCCTACAAGTTCACTTACAGCAACTCGACCATAAGCTTCGCACCCTATGGTGAATATTGGAGAGAGATAAGAAAGATATGCATCCTCGAAATCTTCAGTGCCAAGAGGGTGCAATCATTTCAATTTATAAGGGAAGAAGAGATTTCACTAATGATCGATGGTATCTCCCGTTCTTCTGCAACTCCTATAAATTTTAGCAAGATGATGATGACACTGGCAAATAATATAATTTGTAGAGCTGCAATGGGTAAGAAGTACCAAGAAGGTGATCATGAGAAGGCTATAATTCATATGCTTCTTACCGAAGTGCAGGCATTGTTAAGTAGTTTTTATATTGCAGACTTTTTTCCAACAATAGGCTGGATGGATAAACTAACTGGACTTGCAGGTAGGCTCGAGAAAAGCTTTAGCATGCTCGATGCTTTCTATGAGCAGGTCATCAGGGAGCACCTTGACCCCGGAAGGACAATACCCGAACATGAAGACATAGTTGATGTATTGCTTCGGTTACAAAAGGATGGACCTGTAACCAAAGATCACATAAAAGCAGTGCTAGCGGTATCTGTTTCTTACACCATATTCTTCATCAAAATTTGAAAAGTTAATTTGCTTTCGCTTCTTTGTCCCGAAGAACTCCAATGAATTCGCAACTTTTGCTTAATTTTTGAACTGTACAACAGTACAAGGCTTTATTGATGTCCTTTCTTAAGATTCTTGTGGAGTTTCATTAAACTGGATTTTAAGGCGAATTTTGTTCTTTCCTTTTGCGTAGGATATCTTTGTAGCTGGAACAGATACATCTTCTGCGATCTTAGAATGGGCTATGGCGGAGCTTGTAAGACATCCAAGACTGATGAAGAAAGCACAAGAAGAAATAAGAGCCTCCTTAGGAACTAAAGGAAAGGTGGAAGAAGGAGATCTTCACCAGCTCCAGTATCTCAAGTCCGTGGTGAAAGAAACACTGAGGCTGCACTCTCCTGTCCCATTACTTCTTCCTCGTGAGTCCATAGGACACTCTAGGATTCATGGATATGATATCTTGCCAAAAACAAGAGTGTATGTCAATGCTTGGGGGATAGCAAAAGATCCTAAATCATGGGATGACCCCGAAGAGTTCATTCCCGAGAGATTTATGGATATTTCTATAGACTACAAAGGCCATAATTTCGAGCTGATACCATTCGGTTCTGGTCGAAGAATGTGCCCTGCACTGAATTTGGGGACTTTGACAGTGGAGCTAGCACTTGCAAGTATGTTATACCATTTCGACTGGGAAATGCCTGTTGGGATGAGCAGAGAAGATATCGACATGAATGAAGCACCAGGGATTACAGTGCACAGGAGTTCTGCTCTTCACCTTGTAGCCATTGCTTAGTCATCTACTCATGTAAGATTAGGTGCAAGAAGAGTTTGCATGATGTTTTATGATTTGGGAATATCTTTCTTTCTTTCTTTCTTGACTGAAGATGATTTGGGAATATCATGACTAGAGTTGTAATGTTTTAAACTAACAGGTAAGTCTTTGCTTGGAATATGCAAGTGCTGAACTTTCATGTATAAAATTTGAGAGGATTTATGCTGTTTGAAGTGATAAATATTCCTCCAGATTGATTTGATCCAGATTGACTTGCTGATAGACGTTAGCTGTCACGCCCCGAATCCAATATCGGAAACGGCTACGTGACCGGCCGCACAAACCCTAGATTTTACCCTAGAGATTATGCAAGGCCTAGGTACACAACAATTCAAATGTATCCAAAGTAAATGAATATTGCATAAACAAATCATTAACAATGTATAATACATAATTAACTTGAGATCATAAAATGGTCCACTGACTCAAACGTCAGTAACCGGACAAACTAACTATATATCTCAAAAAAACATGATGCTCTGTCTCATGCCCAGCCCAGATCCTCCTTAAGTTTCCTGAGTCTCTGAAAGAAAACAGATGGTAGGGAGTGAGCTACATAGCCCAGTAAGGGTTCCAATATAATCACCAATAATAATTTACATGTATATGAAAGCAGTAAACATTACCATGACGAAATCAACAAATCCGATTTCATGTTTAACAAAACTTTGGAAACTTTTATTTTTCCTTCTTATAGAATTTCCAATTATTTAATCATTATCTTTAGGGTTCTGGACTAACCACGGTCACACTCCAGCCTGTGACTGGCACACTATTGTCACACTCCAGCCTGTGACGGGCACACTGTTGTCACACTTCAGCCTGTGACGGGCACACTGTTGTCACACTCCAGCCTGTGACGGGCACACAAATTGTCACACTCCAGCCTGTGACGGGCACACTGAGAAACCACGGTACCGCCGTGGCATGGCTAGTCCAAACACCAGTTCTCTTAACACATTATCATTTCTCTTCATATAATCGAATCATGTCACTTTCCAGCGATCGCTATCACGATCAAATACATTTCAGGATCACATGGCAAATACAAATATTACTAACCACAACTTGATCCATAACCCGGAAATCAAATCATGCTATCCGAAAACCACTATGCATGAAAAATATTTATTTATGCTCGAAACACATCAGATCATGTAAAATATATTAATAAATACGGTGATTAGGTTAGAATTCCTTACAAATCAGCTATTCACGCTTGTACTAATCCGAACCCAAGATTGGTGCGACGTCTTCCCGCTCAGAAGACTGATTCTCTACATAGATAAATAAATTTTAAATTTAAAACTAAATTCTTAATTTTTTTTTTTTTTTTTCACGAATATCTAAAAAAATCCTGATTTTCTCTCTCTTCCTTCCTTCTCTCTCCTCTTTCTCTCTCTTCCTTCTCTCTCATCCTTCTCTCTCCTCTTTCTCTCTCCTCCTTCTCTCTCCTCCTTCTCTCTCCTCTTCTCTCTCCTCCTTCTCTCTCCTCTTTCTCTCTCCTCTTTCTCTCTCCTCCTATCTTATTCATATATATATATATATATATTTTTATTCATATTATTATTATTATATTATTTTTTTAACTAATATTATTTTTTTTTCTCTCTGGCCGTACATGACCCTTTTTTTTTTCTTTTCTTTTTTTTTTTTTTTTTTCTTTTCTTTTCTTTCTTTTCTTTCTTTTCTTTTCTTTTTTTTTTTTTTTTTTTTTTTTTTTTTTTTTTTTTTTTTTTTTCCTTCTTCTTCCTTCCTCTTTTCTTTTCTTCTCCCGAGCCACCCGTGTTTCTTTGTTTATTTTTTTTTTTCCCTTCTGCCATTCCTCTCTTCGACCGACCACCACCGCACACCCCCCCCACCTGCCGGCAACCACACTGTGATTGTCGCAGGGCCCTCCCGGACCAGGCGAAGGCGACGACGGCGGCGGCGGCGACGGCGACAACGGCGAACAAATCCGGAACGAACTGGAAAAATCCAAACAACCAAAATTTCCCAAAAATAAACTGAAAATAATAGGAAGAAACTTACCGGGCAACGTAGGAGAGCTTCCAGTCGTTCGTCGGAGAGGGAGAGAGAGCGTGAGGGTGGCTCGAAAGGCGGCGGTGAGGGATTTTAAAAAAAAAACTACGAGTCCCTCGCCGTGTAAAACTCTACCACCGTGTCCCAATCCATCCAAAACCCATCACCGATCCTCTCCCACTCCCCTCACGATTCTCCCACCGAGTTTTTCGGTGAAAACTCGGTCTGAGGAGCCCCGTTCGACTCCGCCTCTCCTTCCTCTGTTTCGGTCATCGTCCCCTTTTTTTTTTTTTCTCAGTCTGGGTTGAAGTCGGCTGGGTCTGCCGACTTCAGCCCAGGCCCAGCGATTACATTCTCCCCCCGTTAAAATAAATTTCGTCCTCGAAATTTACATACCTGGTATTTCGAAAAGCTGTGGATATTTTGTTCGCATCTCTGCTTCTAGTTCCCATGTAGCTTCTCTTTCACTGTGATTGCTCCATTGCACCTTCACATAGGGTATGGTTCGGTGTCTCAATTCTTGTTTCTTACTGTCGACAATTCGTAAAGGCACCTCCTCATAGGTCAAATCCTCCTGAAGTTGCAATGGCTCATAATCTATTGCATGATTAGGATCAGGAATGTATTTTCGTAACATAGATACGTGAAACACATTGTGCACTCCGGATATAACTGGTGGCAGAGCTAATCGGTAGGCCACCTCACCAACCTTATCCAAAATCTCAAATGGTCCCACAAATCTCGGGCTCAACTTTCCTCGTACACCAAATCTCATCACACCCTTTGTGGGAGACACTTTCAAAAAGACATGATCACCAACATCGAATTCCAGCTCTCTTCGTCTCTTATCAGCATAACTTTTCTGTCGGCTCTGAGCAGTACGCAAATGTTCTCTGATCATTTGTACCTTTTCCACTGTTTGTTGCACTATTTCTGGACCCAACAATTTTCTTTCTCCCACATCATCCCAGCAGATAGGAGATCTACACTTCCTACCATATAAAGCCTCAAAAGGCGCCATTTGAATGCTAGCTTGAAAACTATTATTGTAGGCAAATTCTATTAACGATAAATGACAGTCCCAAGCACCACCCAAGTCCATAACACAAGCTCTCAACATGTCTTCCAGAATCTGGATGGTTCGCTCAGACTGTCCATCAGTTTGGGGATGAAAAGCTGTACTAAAATTTAATTTGGTCCCCAATGCTTTATGAAGACTCTTCCAAAATTGTGAAACAAACCTACTGTCTCGATCCGATACTATAGAAATTGGAATCCCATGTAGTCTCACAATTTGTTCTATATACAAATTTGCTAATTTTTCCAGAGAGAGTCCGATACGAAAAGATAAGAAATGAGCTGACTTCGTTAGTCGATCCACAATCACCCATATCGCATTATTTCCCTTAGGAGTTTTGGGTAATCCTGTCACAAAGTCCATAGTAATGTGCTCCCATTTCCACTGGGGAATCGCAAGAGACTGCAATGGCCCAGCAGGTCTTTGATGCTCAGCTTTTACCTGTTGACACACCAAACATTGAGCCACATACTGAGCTATATCTCTCTTCATACCAGACCACCAAAAGTTTCCACGTAGATCTCGATACATTTTTGTACTACCCGGATGCATCGTATATACTGAACTATGTGCTTCTTCCATAATTTCATTCTTTAATTCTGAAAGTTTAGGAACACATAATCTGTTACCAAATCTCAAGGTACCATCCTCATATATAGTAAATTCTGATTGTACACCAGACTCAACTGTCTCTTTAATTTTCTGAAGCTCTAAATCTTCCTTCTGAGCTGATTTAATTTTGTCAATCAGGATAGGTTGTACCATAATATTTGCTAATTGCATCCCAGAATTATGAATTCGTACCTCTATCCCTGATCTTTCCAGATCCATTAAGATGTGCTTTTGATTAGTAATTAAGGTTGCCAACTTACTCGGGGTTTTCCTGCTCAGGGCATCTGCTACAACATTTGCCTTTCCTGGATGGTAGCTGATAGTCAGATCATAATCCTTTAATAGTTCCAGCCATCTTCTCTGTCTCAAATTCAATTCCTTCTGAGTAAATATATATTTTAAACTTTTATGATCTGTAAAGATTTCACAACGACTACCATACAGGTAATGTCTCTATATCTTTAAAGCAAAGACTACAGCTGCTAACTCTAAGTCATGAGTGGGATAATTTGATTCATATGATTTCAGCTGTCTAGAAGCATAGGCTATCACTTTTCCATTTTGCATTAGCACACAACCGAGACCCTTTCGGGATGCATCACTATATATGCAAAACTCCCCTGTCTCTGCAGGAACAGTCAATACTGGGGCAGTGATTAACCGTTTCTTCAATTCTTGAAAACTCTGCTCACAATCATCTGTCCATTCAAATTTTGTTCGTTTCTGGGTCAGGCGAGTTAAGGGTATAGCAATAAGAGAAAATTCTTCAACAAACCTTCGATAATATCCTGCCAATCCCAGAAAACTACGAACTTCGGACACATTAGTGGGTCTCTCCCACTCTACCACTGCTTCCACTTTCTTTGGATCCACAGAAATACCATCCTTTGATATAACATGGCCAAGGAAAGAAATTCTGTCCAACCAAAAGTCACATTTTTTTAGCTTGGCAAATAATTTCTCCTCTTTGAGTATTTGTAATACTATCTTTAAGTGCTCCTCATGTGCCTGTAGACTTTTTGAATATATCAGTATATCATCAATGAATACTACTACAAATTGATCCAGATATGGTCTAAACACTCGGTTCATGAGATCCATGAAAACTGCAGGTGCATTTGTCAGACCAAAAGGTAAAACCAAAAATTCATAGTGTCCATATCTAGTTCTAAAAGCTGTCTTTGGTATATCATCTGTCTTAATCTTCAATTGATGATAACCAGAACGAAGATCAATTTTAGAGAATACTTGTGCCCCCTGTAATTGATCAAATAGATCATCAATCCTCGGTAAGGGATATTTGTTCCTTATAGTCACTTTGTTCAATTCTCGATAATCAATGCAAAGCCGAAAACTTCCATCTTTCTTCTTTACAAATAAGACTGGAGCACCCCAGGGAGACACGCTAGGTCTGATAAATCCTTTATCCAACAGTTCTTGCAATTGCTCCTTAAGTTCTTTTAATTCTGCCGGAGCCATTCTATAAGGAGCTTTGGAGATGGCACCTGTACCTGGTATAAGATCGATAGAGAACTCAATCTCTCTATCAGGAGGTAATCCTGGCAGATCATCGGGAAAGACCTCCGGAAATTCTTTCACAACAGGTATGTCTTCCAACTTAAGATCCTGTTGTTGAGTATCTATCACTGTTGCCAGAAACCCTTCACAACCTTGTCTGAGGAGTCGCTTGGCAATAAAAGCCGAAATTATCCTCCTCATAAGAGTTAACTTGTTTCCCTTAAAACAGAACTCTGACTGATCAGGAATTTGAAATTTTACAATTTTCTCAAAACAATTGATGGAAGCATGGTTTGCTGTCAGCCAATCCATTCCAAGGATTATATCGAAGTCTTTCATATCCATGACTATCAAATCGGCTTCCATTGTTCTACCTTCGATATTCAATCTACATTCCTTGCAGATTTGATTAACCACAAAAACATCCCCACTAGGAGTGGAAATACAGAGTTCAAATTCTAAAGATGTCGGGGTTAACTCATTATTCTCCCTAACCAATCTAACAGATACGAAAGAGTGTGTAGCACCAGTATCAAAAAGAACATAAACATTACTGGAAAATAATTTGATCATACCTGTCACTACAGAATTTGAAGCATTAGCATCCTGCTGGGAGAGTGAATAAACCCGTCCCTGAGTTACTGTTTTCTGTTGCCCTTCAAATTACTGTTTTCCACGAGGTAACTGATGCTGTGACCCCTGACCAGATGGACATACAACTGCCTTATGTCCCGGTTTACCACAGTTATGGCACTTCCACTCATCTGGCCACGTACAATCCCGCTTATAATGAGAACCACCACACTTAAAGCACTTGACATCTTTCTTTGGTTGGGTCTTGTCATCAGAAGTAATATTGTCAAGCTTTCTGGTTTTTGCATTGGTTCCCTTATAGAATTGGCCTTGATTCCCTCTTGTTCCAGATCTCTTCTTTAATGCTTTCTCCCTTTCAGCTTGAGCCACATCCAATCCCCTTTCAATAATTAATGCTTTGTTTACAACCTCTTTATAAGTTGGTAGCTCAAAAGCAATCACTTGATGCTGGATCCGACTTCTGAGTCCATTTTCAAATTTCCTGGCCCGGATTCCTTCATCAGCTAAGAGTGATGGAGCGTATCTCGACAATTCCTCAAACTTTGAGGCATACTGAGAAATAGTTAAAGTACCCTGCTCCAAGCGATCAAATTCTCGAAATTTTTGTACCCGAACACTTTGAGGAAAATATCTCTCATAGAAAACCTTTCTAAAATCTGTCCAGGTAAAAGGTGTATCATTTGGTCCTTGTTTTCCGAGCTCCAGTTCCCACCAAGCAGCTGCCTCATCTTGCAATAAAAAGGTAGCGAATGTAACTTTCTCCTCTTCTGGACACCGCAGGGCTTGGAAAACTTTCTCAACAGCTTTAAGCCATCCCTCTGCCTCCATGGGATCAGCAGTCCCCTTGAATGCCGGTGGCGCATACTTCTTGAAATCTATTAATGTAATTGGCCGTTCCTGAGGAATTCTGACTTCTGGCTGTTGTCGTTGTAATAATAGCTGTTGCATAAATTGCTGCTGTTGCTGTTGGGCTTCCATAAATCTTAGTGTATCAGCTCTAGCAGTAGCTTGCTGCTGCACTAGAATTTGTAATAGTTGAGGAAGACCCATCTGGTCTCCAGGCTGAACTCCAGATCCACCCGGTGTTCCTGTTTCAGCAGTTCCAGTCTCCGGGGTGTTATCCAAAGGATTGGGCACTGGCTCATGATGATGCTCCTCATTACCAGTGTTGTCTACCAGATTCGGCATTGGGTCCTGTGGACGTTCCTCATTATCAGATAAGGCTCCAGCATTCTCATGCTGCTCAATAGGATCCCAAGCATTTGCTCCATCTGCAAATCTTGTGGGCCTCCTAACACGTCCACGTCCACTACCACGCGCCATGGAAAACCTACACCAATGTTGTCAGTAAACAACTAACACTCAGATGGTCAAAACAATCATGACATAATATCTACCCCACATATAGATCAACCCACACTCTCTCTCGTTGAGCTTTTATCCTAAGATCCAAGAACCTGGTTTGCTCTGATACCACTCTGTCACGCCCCGAATCCAATATCGGAAACGGCTACGTGACCGGCCGCACAAACCCTAGGTTTTACCCTAGAGATTATGCAAGGCCTAGGTACACAACAATTCAAATGTATCCAAAGTAAATGAATATTGCATAAACAAATCATTAACAATGTATAATACATAATTAACTTGAGATCATAAAATGGTCCACTGACTCAAACGTCAGTAACCGGACAAACTAACTATATATCTCAAAAAAACATGATGCTCTGTCTCACGCCCAGCCCAGATCCTCCTTAAGTTTCCTGAGTCTCTGAAAGAAAACAGATGGTAGGGAGTGAGCTACATAGCCCAGTAAGGGTTCCAATATAATCACCAATAATAATTTACATGTATATGAAAGCAGTAAACATTACCATGACGAAATCAACAAATCCGATTTCATGTTTAACAAAACTTTGGAAACTTTTATTTTTCCTTCTTATAGAATTTCCAATTATTTAATCATTATCTTTAGGGTTCTGGACTAACCACGGTCACACTCCAGCCTGTGACTGGCACACTATTGTCACACTCCAGCCTGTGACGGGCACACTGTTGTCACACTTCAGCCTGTGACGGGCACACTGTTGTCACACTCCAGCCTGTGACGGGCACACAAATTGTCACACTCCAGCCTGTGACGGGCACACTGAGAAACCACGGTACCGCCGTGGCATGGCTAGTCCAAACACCAGTTCTCTTAACACATTATCATTTCTCTTCACATAATCGAATCATGTCACTTTCCAGCGATCGCTATCACGATCAAATACATTTCAGGATCACATGGCAAATACAAATATTACTAACCACAACTTGATCCATAACCCGGAAATCAAATCATGCTATCCGAAAACCACTATGCATGAAAAATATTTATTTATGCTCGAAACACATCAGATCATGTAAAATATATTAATAAATACGGTGATTAGGTTAGAATTCCTTATAAATCAGCTATTCACGCTTGTACTAATCCGAACCCAAGATTGGTGCGACGTCTTCCCGCTCAGAAGACTGATTCTCTACATAGATAAATAAATTTTAAATTTAAAACTAAATTCTTAATTTTTTTTTTTTTTTCACGAATATCTAAAAAAATCCTGATTTTCTCTCTCTTCCTTCCTTCTCTCTCCTCTTTCTCTCTCTTCCTTCTCTCTCATCCTTCTCTCTCCTCTTTCTCTCTCCTCCTTCTCTCTCCTCCTTCTCTCTCCTCCTTCTCTCTCCTCTTCTCTCTCCTCCTTCTCTCTCCTCTTTCTCTCTCCTCTTTCTCTCTCCTCCTATCTTATTCATATATATATATATATTTTTATTCATATTATTATTATTATATTATTTTTTTAACTAATATTATTTTTTTTTTCTCTCTGGCCGTACATGACCCTTTTTTTTTTTTCTTTTTTTTTTTTTTTTTTTTTTTTTTTTTTCTTTTCTTTTCTTTCCTTTTCTTTTCTTTTCTTTTTTTTTTTTTTTTTTTTTTTTTTTTTTTTTTTTTTTTTTTTTTTTTCTTCTTCCTTCCTCTTTTCTTTTCTTCTCCCGAGCCACCCGTGTTTCTTTGTTTATTTTTTTTTTTCCCTTCTGCCATTCCTCTCTTCGGCCGACCACCACCGCACACCCCCCCACCTGCCGGCAACCACACTGTGATTGTCGCAGGGCCCTCCCGGACCAGGCGAAGGCGACGACGGCGGCGGCGGCGACGGCGACAACGGCGAACAAATCCGGAACGAACTGGAAAAATCCAAACAACCAAAATTTCCCAAAAATAAACTGAAAATAATAGGAAGAAACTTACCGGGCAACGTAGGAGAGCTTCCAGTCGTTCGTCGGAGAGGGAGAGAGAGCGTGAGGGTGGCTCGAAAGGCGGCGGTGAGGGATTTTAAAAAAAAAACTACGAGTCCCTCGCCGTGTAAAACTCTACCACCGTGTCCCAATCCATCCAAAACCCATCACCGATCCTCTCCCACTCCCCTCACGATTCTCCCACCGAGTTTTTCGGCGAAAACTCGGTCTGAGGAGCCCCGTTCGACTCCGCCTCTCCTTCCTCTGTTTCGGTCATCGTCCCCTTTTTTTTTTTTTCTCAGTCTGGGTTGAAGTCGGCTGGGTCTGCCGACTTCAGCCCAGGCCCAGCGATTACATTAGCATACTTATGTGGGGAAAGATCGAGCATTGTTCTATAATGATCGCCATGTAATTAATTTCCATAATTGACTACGTTCCCATGGAATTCTTTATAATATCGATTAGATATAGCTTTTCTTTTTTGATGATAATATTGATTAGATAGCTAAAAACATGATTTCTAGTTTTATATATACCCCAAAAAATGATATACCCACATTGCTCTCAAGCATCTTGAGTTCTTAGTTTTCTTGAAAGGACACTTTGAAATTAATATACAAAAAATCCTTCTGCCATGAGTCATGCTATTCTCAAACATCAGCTATGTCAGTTACTGGTTTCAGTTGATAATTCATCCACTGCTTGTTTTCCAGATAGGACCAGCCTCCTCTTCCTATGGTGAATTCTATTCTTGTCTACTGCACTACCCGCTAGATATGGAAAAGCAGAGCTTCAGTCGATGTCTAAAAGTTTATTCTACCATGTCTTGTGGGCAGTGACATACTTGGATAATATGCTCTCCCCGAGGAGTATCATATATATCAAATTCTTGTCAATTTTCTATTGCATTTGTTACATTACAGGTTTTTGTATGACAGTGTTGTTGATGCTTCATCCATGCCAAGTGTCAAGGTCCACCTATGGATGATTTTGGGCCAAAAATATTGGAAATAGTTGAACTTAATTATGCATAAGTTTTAGAGCTCAAATATGATATTTTCAAGAATCTTTTGATGTTTCCAAGAGTCATTGAATGTTTCTAAAAATCTTTATATTTTTTAAGAATTATTGAATATTATCTTGTTATTAGCAATGATCTTTAGTTATTTTCATGAAATTCACTTGTAATTTCTCTGCATGTATGAAACCAAAATGTCACTTTCATAAATATTGTTTTTAGTAATTTGTGTAAAGGATGGTTGAAAGATTGTAAAATTTTTTATATAAGGGAATGGGTTTAAATTATTTTATACCAAGAGAGCTGAAAATATTTCAATGAATTCAAGTTTTCTTCCGTCATTAGTTTTGCTCTCTTCCTTTTTTTTTTATGTGAAAAATACTCGTCTCCTCTTCCGATCTAAAAGAAAATTATGAAAATCTGTTAAAAGTCTCAGAAAACATTAAAATTAACAAAAATTCTTTGAATCTCAAAGTTAATGTTCCTATGACACATCATGATTAGTAACACATCCCTGCCAAGCTTCCATACCTTCCCCAATATTTTTGCTATGCGAGCTGAAATTGTTGACATCCATCAATGCATTTATCATGAAAGTCTATATCATCCTGTCTTCTCATTCATAATCTAAAGTATCTGGATCTTGATCGCTAAATATTTAATGGAAGCTACAAGCAACTAAGAGTGATAAGTCTTCAGAGTACAATATTCTAGCAAAGCTTCCACCAACTATAGAAAGGAAAACAAGTGATGTGAATCATCTATATGTGCCAATTTTTTTTAAAAGAAAAGAAAATATACTTGGATTTTGTTATATATGCTAATGAACCCCAAATTGATTGCAATATATGATAATTAAAATAAGCAGGCCATTCCAAATTTAAAGAGATTTACATAGCAGGCCTACCAAAATTTTTAGTGAAATTGGCTGCTGACTGATCCCTTTGCAATTATGAAGCAATCTATTAGCCAATCTAAAGAAGATGGAACAGAGAGAAGATACTATCTTGTGTGAACTTGAATTAATCCAAGACGACCAAATCAATTCTTCCTGCTTTTTACAATATTAGATATTTTGATTAGCAATAGATGTTACCCACCTGGCATTTCCTTTCACCCACGAGCATGACATGTAGAATTATCTCAGGAAGTGAGGAGGAAAACAATCTAGATGCATGATATTTGGATATTCGATTTGTCCATAACTTTCTATAGTAGTAAGTCAATTATAGCTTCCTTCTTTTTTTTTTTTAAGAGAGAAATGCCACTAAAGTTGAGATTAGACGAGTGCTTTGATAACGATGTAACATAATTTTTTTCCTAAAATATAGAAATTCTAGCTAGCTAGTAACTAGAAAGTGTCCGCTAGGTAGCAGCCAAACATAGACCATGGCCATATGTTTTTCTCTAGTCAAGCAGAGGAATTATTGGTTGGTGACCATGGTCCTCGACCATCAACTTTTCTCTTATCAAGGACGGGGCTTCTTCATATGTCACATCCTGAATTTAGTATCAGAATCGGCTACGTGACCGGCCATACGAATCCTAAAATATCCTCTAGAATTCATGCAAGACCTAAAAATTTTGTATTATAACTTCAATCCTTCATTAAATTATTGTTCATCATTTATAAGAAATTACCTAATTCAGTATCATTTATTATTGGTGACCATGGTCCTTGACCATCAACTTTTTGTTGGGAATTGTGTCCCAAAGCCAATCGCCTGGGTTGTAGACGGTTGTGCTAAGTATTGTACTCATTTTATGAATTAATAAAATAATTTTTTTTGGCAGCTCATCACATACTTAATTTTCCTGAAATGAACTCTTTCAATGTGATGAAGTCCTTAGGACTACACTGACTTCGATACAGAGAGGATGTATCAAGTGGTCCTTAAACCTAGTTCACAACCAAAGGATATATTGTACTGGACGGCAATATATCAAGTATAGGTTGTTGTAGTTCATATCGTTTGGTTGTCCTCTTGACCAAATGAGTATGGTGACACTGATGTGATATGCAAATGGGATATGTGATATCTTATTGAACGTGACTACGTGCAGCTCCTTTCTGCCAAAGGGATACTCACGATTGGATATGGGTATATGTGTTCCTCTGACCTGAGGTCATCACGGTAGCTTGCAAGCAACTCCCTGTGCTTTGGTGCCGGACTACCCAGACTTTTAATCTGGTAACGGAAGGTTTCTAGGTACAGGTAAGTACTTGTGGAGCAGTGATGGACCAAGATGAAATTGACCTGTCCAAACAGTTTGGATTGAATGTCTCGCAGTATCTCAATTTAGCAAATCCTCGGCCGGGGTAGTCCTAGTGAAGAGTCACTAGGCTTGCAAGGTTGAGACACGTAGTCGACTGACTTAGTCTGGGTTGGCAGCCCAATCTCAGTCGTCCTGAGCATTAGAGGTCAAAGGGATGAATTATACGGTAACCATATACCAGAGGTTCGATAGTTTGCTCCTGCATCTTCGACCTATCCGGACACCGGGACCCATTGCTAGATGGTTTCCTGTGCTGGTACTAGAATTGTTCTAGTGCTACCGTTTAGGTTCGAACCTATGAGGTCACACGCCATAGAGGATAACTCTCTGATCCGGATACCGATTACGATTGGGAATCGTCTCGATTTTATGGTCACAGTATTTTTTTAGCACTCTTTTCCCTGTCTTTCCCTTGTCTGTGTCAACCGAAAATTGTTCCGGGTTGACCAGCACTGCGCCAGGATTTTTCTGAATCAGTTTTGAACTGATTCGGAGTTTGTTTCGGCCTCCAATTGGTTGTGAACCAATTGAACAAATTTTAATTGGGTTGGACTCATAGGTTTAAATGGGTTTAAACCAAATTTGTTTGGACCGGTTATGAACCGGTGGTTTTTCTCCTTGGACCGGTTTTGGATGAACCGGCGTTTTCTTTTCCACATGACCGTTTACACAGTAATTCGCTGGAAAGAATTCCATGCATCCATGAAGGCCAAACGTCCCAAAATGAAAATCCCTGGCGCCTCTTCTTCTCCCTCCACCGTTGCACTTTTAATCCCTGTTTATGGCCTGGTTAATGGGTTTAACCATTCCCTCTTCCCCTCCCAGCCTCTCTTGGCCTCCCTCTCCCTGCTGCTTATATTTTACAGCACCCCTGTTTCAGCAATGAGGTTTTCCACCGTGAAGAGATTTTTTTAGTCGTGAGAACTTGCAGCCGGGTGTTCTTTCTTTGAGAGGCTGAGAGACCCCCTGGTTGAGAGCTTAGAGTTTGCTGTTATAGGTTAGGATTTGGAGGGTGTGAGGGAGCTCTTTTCCCATTGTTTCAAGTGCTCAAAATCCAATTTCAGCAAAGCCCTGTTGCTGAAAAGTCCTGTGACGGTGTTGCTCCTTCCAGCGGCTAGCACCGCGTGTGAAGGCGGATCGGAGGGCCCCCGGCGTGTCTCCCCTCTAGAGGGAGTACTCTTCTACTCCTGGGAGCAAGTCACATGAGCCGGATCACCCGCTGCAGCTCAAAACGCGAAGAAAAGTGCTGCTGTCCAGTTCTGCAGAAATTTTCAGCAGTAGACTTTGGCGATTTTCTGTATTTTTTTTAGCTTGTTTTGGTTGCAGTTATTGGTGACAAATCGAAGTTGACTTGTCCAAGTTGCCGCTGCTCAAATTTGGGAGCAAACGGAGGTCCAGAAGGTGGTGTTCGGCACCATTTTGAAAGCCAAAAATAGAGCCTTTTTCAGCCCAACGAGGAAGACGACTGGAATAACTTTATTCCAGTTATTCCAATCTATTCCAGGTTTATTCCAGAGTTATTCCAGGTAAAATAAAGGTATGGAAAATTAATATTTTAATCATGCATGGATAGATTAAATTGTTTAATATTTTATAAATATTTTATATGCTTATGCATGCCTATATGCAACTAGATTTAGATTAGTTCCTGGCGGAGCAGATTCTCGCTGTGTGAATTTTAAAAATTATTTTAAAATCCAATCTGCTCCCACAGATGTTTGCATGCCTAGCGTAGGATCTTGTCAAACCACCTGCACTAGTTTCCTTTCAGTGGTATCAGAGCCAGGTTGAATTTGTAATCTAATCTAGTATGCATGTTTATAGATTACAAATTGTTTAATCTTAAAAATGTATCCAAGTTTTCTTTTTGGAACCTAGTTGAGACCTTCACCATGACCGTGTGTGTCTTTGACACGATGCGGATCATCTGTGTTGGCCTCTTCAGAAGGATCCTTAAAGAATATTAAAAAATTAAAAATTATTTTAATTTGGAGATACATGGATTAGGCATGTTTTATAAAATATTTATAAAATATTTTGATGCATGATTTGGTATGTAAAATTATTTTACATAAAGACTTAATTAAAAATTATTTTAATTAAGTGTTTGGCTTATTAAAAAAAATTTTAGGTTTATGAAATCTAATACAATTTGCATAAGCCATTTTTGGGTTAATTGGGTTAGCTGACTAGTTGGGTCCATAACTGGGTTAGACCTAAGTTTAATTGAATCAGATAATAAGAAGAAGATTAAACAAAAGTTGTTTAAGGTCATTCTTTAGAACTATCTAATAGTTAGAATAGTTGATCCGTTCATCTAAAATGGATCCAATTAGTGGTTCAGTGGATGCCCGAGTCTTTAGGCTAGTCTGATTGAGTCTGGTAAACCGACTGGTGTCGAGGTAGGTTTGGCATTGTGATCATGGTTGTATGAGGCTACCTCTTTCCTGGCCAACTTGGTTGGTGTCTAGGAAAGATGGTTAATGGCGGATACTCACCCATGATCTCACCTACCTGGCTAGTCGAGTCGACCAGAACTGATTGGAAAAGCTCAATGACTCGAGTTAACCTATGTCACCCAGGTTGATCGGTCTGACTGATCTATAGGTGCCCATGGATCATTTATTGATTTATTTCAATCATCCTGAAATCTGATTGAATCAGTGGGAGGATGATCCATGTTCTTATCTCTTTCTTCTGTCATAATTAAAAATCCTCTAAAATTATTAGGTCCTTTAAAAGACTAAGTCAAGGAGTTGATAGTGTCTTAGCCTCCCATTAAGTTGGATAGAAATGTGTCCACTAGCTTGGTGTGCATCGGCAGTTCCATAGAACGGGTATACATCCGGCGACTGGAATTTCTATCTGATCGATGATGGTTCAGTGCAACCTCCTTAACGGGACCAGGTAGGCCGGCCATAGTTAGGCTTGGTCTTTAGTTAGCTGGAAGCATTGGATTTGTCATTTTAATGGTTGGACCTAATCAGAGACCCGCAATAGGAGGCCCCTAGGCCGATTGGGGTGTTCTCTGGGGCAAAATAAAATACTGAAAATTGTTTAGGGAAACAATTGGTTTATGAACCTACCTTTAGGCTCGTATGGGTGAGCTGGCCATAATCGGGCTCATGCGAGGCCTATTGGATTTCAGTACCCACTTGAAAAAGCATGTTTTCACAAATTGGAGTTAGAGGCTATTAATCTGAAAAATTAGTGGGAGAAACCTTTAGACTAAAGTCCAAGTCTTTTGGTTAAGTTATTAATTCATAAACTAATTTGGTCTTATTTTCTTTTCAGATGTCTTCAAATTTATCGCTCCGGTCACTTCTCGATAACGAGAAGTTAAAGGGTCACAACTTCGATAGTTGGTATCGAAGGTTGAGAATTGTTCTGGAGCATGAACGGATCCCTTATGTGATAACGAATCCGGCACCTGAAATCCCTCCCGCTAATGCACGGAGTGCGGTCAGAGACGCTTATCTGAAGTGGGTCTCTGATCGGACCACTGTCCGTTGCATTATGTTAGTGGCTATGAACGACGAGTTCAGTCGCAAATTTGAGGAGGCCCAACCTGATGAAATCCTTCAAAAGTTAAAGAAATCCTTCGGCACTCTGGATGATGTAGAAAGGTATAAAGTGTCTTGTGCCATCTACAACTCCAAGATGCCGAATGGTGGTTCAGTCACTGATCATGTATTGTACATGATCGAGTTGATTGAAAAGTTGGGCAAACTCGGATGCCCCTTGCACGAGCAGCTCGGCAAGGATGCGATCCTGAATTCTCTTCCCTCCTCCTATCTTGATTTTCTCGATCATTATAGAATGAACAAGCCTGCAGTCAACTACCATGGTCTTTTGGGGTTACTGCATACTTTTGAGAAAGACCACCAATTGAATAAGGGGGTGGTGAATTTAGTGGGGGAGGTCGTCGTCCCTTTAAGAAAGGGAAGAAGAAAATAAATAAAAAGGGAAAGAAGGTGCTCAATGCTCCTAGCCCTAGTCAGACCAGGAAGTATAAGGCTGATCAATCTTCTGCAGAATGTTTCTACTGCAAGAAGAAGGGACACTGGAAGAGGAACTGTCCTCTTTATATTGCATCCCTTGATCCGAACAGGCCGAAGAAGCAGAAGTCTGCTGAACAAGGTATTTATATGATAAAACCTTGTAATTACTCAATTGTTGATACTGCTAACTGGGTATGGGATACTGGTAGTCCAATTCATGTTTGTAATTCGTTACAGGGACTTCAAGTTAGCAGAAGATTTGAAGATGGAGAACAGTTTCTGAGCATCGGGAATGGAAGTCGTGTTCCAGTACTAGCGATCGGAGTCCTGCATCTTGTCTTTGAGTCATGTACTGTCGAACTAGTCGACTGTCACTATTATCCTAGTTTCATTATGAGCATAATCTCTGTAGGCCTTTTGGCCAATTGTGGTTTTGAACTATCAATAAAAGGATATTTTTGCAATGTTATTTTGAATAACTATGTTATAATGAAAGCTAGATTAAATGATGGCATATACGTACTATCAAGGCCTGTTAGTATAATGTACACTTCTAGCAAATGCCCAAGGTTAGATAATGTCAATGATTTGTACCTTTGGCACTGTAGGCTAGGTCATATTAACCAAAATAGGATAAACAAGATGCAAGGAGATGGACTCCTCGTGGTCAGTGATTCTAAATCACTGCCCACTTGTGAATCCTGTTTACTTGGTAAAATGACCAAGTCACCTTTTACTGGAAAAGGTGAACGAGCTACAGAACTTCTAGGTCTAATACATACTGATGTATGTGGACCGATGTCAGTTAGTGCCAGAGAAGGATACAAATATTTCATTACTTTTACATACGGCTTTTCAAGATTCGGTTGTCTTTTTAATGAGACATAAGTCTGAATCGTTTGAAATGTTCAAACGATACCGTAATGAAGTAGAAAAGCAAACTGGAAAAAGTATTAAAACCCTTCGATCTGATCGAGGTGGTGAATACTTATCTGGTTCTTTTTTGACATATCTTGAGGAGAATGGAATTCTCTCTCAATGGACTCCTCCAGGAACACCACAGTTAAATGGTATGTCCGAAAGGAGGAATCGAACCTTGTTGGACATGGTTCGATCCATGATGGACTTTGCAACTCTGCCGCTATCCTTTTGGGGATATGCACTTCAGACAGCCTGTTACTTATTAAATAATGTTCCAAGTAAGTCTGTTATCTCCACTCCGTATGAGATGTGGAATGGGCGTAAACCCTCAATCTCACACCTTTAGGTCTGGGGTTATCCGGCTTACGTAAAGCGTTTAGACTTAGACAAACTTGGTCTTAAGTCTGACAGGTGTTTATTCATTGGTTATCCTAAATAAACCAAAGGGTATTTCTTCTACTTGGAGAATGAACAAAAGATGTTCGTTGCTCTTAGAGCTATCTTTTTGGAAAAGGAGTTCCTTGGAGAAGGAACTATAGCTTCTAAGATTGAACTTGATGAAGTTCAGCCAATAGAAGAACCTACACACTTTAAGGACATCGTAGAACCGACTGTGATTGAATCACACCCAGAACCCATTAGGAGATCCGGTAGAATATCGCGTCACCCAGACAGATACTACGGTTTCTTGGTCCGGGACGGCGATCCCATTGAGCTCGATGAGAACAATGAGGATCCGATCACCTATATGGATGCACTTCAGAGATCTGACTCCGAGGCATGGCTTGGAGCCATGCGATCCGAAATGGAGTCCATGGAAATCAACAATGTTTGGACATTGGTTGATCCACCTGAAGGAATAAAACCCATCGGGTGTAAATGGATCTTTAAGAGGAAAAGGGGCGCAGATGGGAAGGTAGAGACCTATAAAGCCCGTCTGGTTGCCAAGGGGTATCGTCAGCGATATGGTATCGATTATGACGAGACTTTCTTCCCTGTGGCAATGCTCAAGTCCATTCGGATCATGCTTGCTTTGGCAGCATATTTTGATTACGAGATCTGGCAGATGGATGTTCGAACCGCTTTTCTGAATGGGGAGCTAGAAGAAGAGGTGTATATAATACAGCCTGAAGGGTTCACATCCACAGATGAATCAAAAGTATGCAAGTTGCAGAGGTCCATCTATGGACTCAAGCAAGCGTCTCGAAGTTGGAACTTACGGTTTGATAGGTATATCAAATCGTATGGCTTCGTTAGGAACGGAGATGAACCGTGCATCTATAAATGGGTTAATGGTTCTGTGATTGTATTCCTAGTACTGTATGTTGACGACATTCTCTTAATCGGGAATGATGTCGCAGCATTACAAGGAATAAAGGTCTGGTTATCATGTCAGTTCTCCATGAAGGACTTGGGTGAAGCTTCTTACATACTAGGTATGAAGATCTATAGAGATAGATCTAAGAAGCTTTTGGGACTGTCCCAGTCTACGTACATTGACACTGTGTTGAAACAGTTCAGCATGGAAAATTCCAAGAAAGGCCCAAAGCCCGGTTCCACATCGTATCCATTCAAAAAAAAAAAAAAAAAAAAAAAAAGAAAAAAAAAAGGGACAGGGCTTCAAAAGAAAGTGCTTGCTATTTTTTTTTAATGCCTATTTATTGCCTACCTTCCCTAAGCCGTGCACGCCTCCCTTGATTGCGCCAGACTTTGCAAGACATTGCAACAGGTTGGGTATGGTTTACGTTCACTACAGTGAATCTGGGCTTTACCGATGCTTTTTTTGACTTTTACCGACGCTTATAAGCGTCGCTAAATAATCTTCCGACGTTTTGTAAAGCGTCGTTAAAGCGTCGCCTATGCAAGCGTTGGGACACAACTTACCGACGCTTGGGAAAAGCGTCGCAATTCTAGCGACGCTTTAAAGCGTCGGCTTTTAGCGACGCTTTAAAACGTCGATATTTAGCGACGTTTTAAAGCATCGCTATATTAAACCCTAGCGACGCTTTAAAGCGTCGCCGATTAGCGATGCTTTAAAGCGTCGCTAGACACCAAATCTAGCGATGCTTTAAAGCATCGCCAGTTTCAGTTCTAGCGACGCTTTTCCCAAGCGTCGCTAGGGTTTAGTCTAGCGACGCTTTAAAGCATCGCTAGAACTCGCCACTTGATGCTTTAAAGCATCGGAGACACCAAACCTAGCGATGCTTTAAAGCGTCGCCAGTTTCAGTTTTAGCGATGCTTTAAAGCGTCGCTAGAACTGAAACCTAGCGACGCTTTAAAGCGTCGCCAGTTAGAGACGCTTTAAAGCATCGCTAGACACCAAGCCTAGCGACGCTTTAAAGCGTCGCCAGTTAGCGACGTTTTAAAGCGTCGCTAGACACCAAGCCTAATGACGCTTTAAAGCGTCGCCAGTTTCAGTTTTAGCGACGCTTTAAAGCGTCGCCAGATCAAAACCTAGCGACGCTTTAAAGCATCGGTAGATTTTTTTTTTTTAAAAAAAATAAACAGCCATATATACAAACCCATAACCTGTATACATTACGAAAAAGAAACATTCAAACCTGTATCACATCCAACATACACAAACAAATGAAAATATTCAAACTTGTATCACATATCACATCCAACATACATAAACACAAATACAACCCAAATATAAAAAGTTTTTTATATATATATAAACATATCAATCCAAGTTCAAATAAACAAAAAGACATACATAAATAATAAAAAAACTATCTAGCATCACTATCCGTGGGAGGCTGGTCGTCGTCAGGTCTGCGGCTCGCAGATGCACCAGGAACCTACAAGATATACATCAGGAATTATAATACATACATTATATATATTCTTAATTATTAGATACATATAAAATTAATAAATAATTACTTACTTGAGATGACATGAACATATGCAGCACAGATGTAACATGCTCTAGCTGAGACCTAATGGTCTGCATCTCTGCTCTGTCTGCATCACGTGTCTGTTGGAGCTCTGCTATCTCCTCCTGGAGCTGACGAACATGTAACTGATCATGACTCTCTCTAGTATCCCGAGTATATCTATGCACCTCAGATAACTGAGTAGGGTAACTCCAATCCCATAACCCCTCACTCGTCCAGGACGCTCTGGTCCCATCAACTTCGAGAATACCTCGGCCTCGATGTGACTGCTCTGTGTAGATGATGAACCCTCGCCAGGACGCTCGGATATCATAGAGGTAGCCCTATTCTATATTTGACAAAAAATAGCCATATATACAAACCCATAACCTGTATACATTACGAAAAAGAAACATTCAAACCTGTATCACATCCAACATACACAAACAAATGAAAATATTCAAACTTGTATCACATATCACATCCAACATACACAAACACAAATACAAACCAAATATAAAAAGTTTTTTATATATATATAAATATATCAATCCAAGTTCAAATAAACAAAAAGACATACATAAATAATAAAAAAACTATCTAGCATCACTGATCCGTGGGAGGCTGGTCGTCGTCTGGTCTGCGGCTCGCAGATGCACCAGGAACCTGCAAGATATACATCAGGAATTATAATACATACATTAAATATATTCTTAATTATTAGATACATACAAAATTAATAAATAATTACTTACCTGAGATGACATGAACATATGCAGCACAGATGTAACATGCTCTAGCTGAGACCTAATGGTCTGCATCTCTGCTCTGTCTGCATCACGTGTCTGTCGGAGCTCTGCTATCTCCTCCTGGAGCTGACGAACATGTAACTGATCATGACTCTCTCTAGTATCCCGAGTATATCTACGCACCTCAGATAACTGAGTAGGGATAACTCCAATCCCATAACCCCTCACTCGTCCAGGACGCTCTGGTCCCATCAACTCCGAGAATACCTCGGCCTCGATGCGACTGCTCTGTGTAGATGATGAACCCTCGCCAGCACGCTCGGATATCATAGAGGTAGCCATATTCTATATTTGATAAAAAATACATATATTAATACTTAATAAAAATAAAAATATAAATCATAATATAACATAAATAAAAAAATACATATATATCTCTGGACTCGTCCCGAACAAAACTGCCATCCTGGTGAACGTGAGTCATCCGATAGAACTCCACCTCACCAGGCTCCCTCCCCTACTGATCAGCCTATTTAAAGAATAAATATTACAAAAAAATTCAAAATAACACATCTTATATCCCCGTACCATTATACATGGCACATGCATAATACATGATGATACATTATGTTAAAACTAAAAGTATACTACTAGTATTATGGGATGAGAAACATACAAACTCATGCTTGAGCCGTGCATAACTCTTGGACCCCGCTGTGTGAGGAACAGACTGAGCAGCTCGTGCAGCTCTGCCAATATCAGAATACGTCTGCAAAATAAATTTAAAACAATGTTATATATTGTATAAATATAATTATAACAAGTAAAAATTAATAAATTTCGAAGTGTTTGATGATGCTACACAACCTGTGCCCTCTCAGAGAACCAATAGTGCACCAGCTCCATCCACTGATGAGGGTGAACATCAGGAGGACAGGTAGCTACAACCTGCTCCTCTGTCCTATCCTCTAGCTTGTAGTCTCTCTTCAACTTTGCCCTATATTCTTTCCACTTGTGATTGAGAGACTTAAGCACAAAATCAGATGAATCTGAAGGAAGAACGAACTTGCTCTATAATTTAATTAAATAATAAAATAAATATTAAATAAAAAAAATAATTCAATTGTTAAAAACCTAAGATATAAAATAATATATTAATTTTTTTACCTGCACAACTCGTAGCATTTCTATTTTATATGCAGGAAGCATGTCGTTCCACTTCGAATAATTCAGGGGACATAGCTGACCACGGCATGCTACTGTCCCCAGAAAGCTAATCAACAAGCTAGCAGCTTTCTTAATAGGCTGCCCTAGCTTGTTGCACTCTATCACTATCCTCTCACCCTCAGGTAACTGCCACACATCACGGACTAATGTGGGTCCTCGCCTACACCTGAGTCTCCCGGATCCATCTACAAAAAAAAAAAAATACAGAACATTGTATATCAAAACTATTGCATATGCATGAATTGAAATGAGATAGAATTATTAAATTATGTACCCTGTATCTGTATATCATCGACGATAGGCTCGTCATCAGGATGATCCATAGAAGGATCGTGATGTGCGGACTCGGAGGGAATAACGTCGTCCTGAGGCTGATGTACAGAAATAGAGGGACTGCCATCAGACCGATGTGAAACTGATCGACTGCCCTCAGGCTGTTGTGCTGAAGAAGTACCAACCTCGGTCTGGGAAAATTGTATCTGTACATCTGCTAATCGCTTTCTTCGAGGCATGGTATACCTAACCTGCATTATTTAAAAACAAGTCAGTCAACATTATAATCAAATTATAACGGAAATGAATTACAATTTAAAAGATAACATAATCATCAATGCAAAAAATATAAACCATCTTATAAACTACTTATTGAATCATTGTGTGACTGAGTGTCGTGTTTTTATTTATGTATGGACCAAATATATGCTTGCTCGAGCAATGTAATGCTGAAGTATTAATATTGCACCTAAACTGCCTCATGTTTGTTATCTATGATAAATGAAATGCTTCTTTATGATGATGATATGTAAAGAAAAAGATGGCAAGAAAAAGATACACCTTCACTCAGATTATACAAGTGATCTTAACAGGAGAAGATCAATAACAAGATACACCTTCACTCTAGGTGGATGTCATATTAGTTAGAAAATAATACTTCAGGATATCATGGCATCGTCAACAATAGAGGCAAAATATATAGCTATAGTTGAGGCTATCAAGCAAGCAGCTTGGCTTCGGGGTTTGATAAGAAAACTTGGTATTGCACAAAAGATTGTTTGTATATATTGTGATAGTCAGAGTACCGTATATCTTGCAAAGGATTCAGCATATCATACCAGGACAAAGCATATTAATTTTCGGTATCACAAGCTCAAGAAATTTGTTGCGAGCGATTGCATTCAGTTAATCAAGATTCCTACTCAGGAGAATACTACAGACATAATAACCAAGCTACTTCTGGTATTATTTGGCCTTGTTAATGTTAAACAACACTAAGATGTGAAGACTCCAGGGCATGGGGGCAAGATTATTTACAAGCTTTCAAAGTTTCGTAGAGACCAGAATGCGAAATCGAGATAGAGATTACTGTACGGCATCTCGGCTTTCATGCCGGTGTAATGACCTTGATGCTCCCGTCGCTTGAGAGTTATTCCTAGAAGTCCACTATCTACTTGGACCAATTGACAAATAGGCTCCGGCATCATCCATCGATGTTGGTTCAATGGTTAATCTTGCATCACTAGATATCCAGTGTTCAATTTTCTCTCTCTCTCTCTCTTTTAAAAAATAAAATAAAATAAAAGTAACTAGGTGAACGGTAGGGCAGGGGATCTCTCTCTTAGGCACACCTACCACGAGGACTGGGTAGCTTCCTATGTCACCCAGCATTCAGTCGATATTGTTTAGACTGGCATTTTAGGAACATTTTATTTTCAGATTTTGTTTAGTATTGGCATGGAAACTAGTTTCATCTCCCATGAGAAGAAAACAGAAGCTAATGAAATATTTCTGTGGCCATGGTAAAATGAGAAGAAGCACGACACGATGTCGAAAATTTTTTCTCCTTTGAAATCCACGTACACTGATTTTGAGGCTCCTGTCAGTAGTAGAGCCAGAATTTTACTAATGAATACTAAGTGATCGGGTTAATTTAAGAACATCGGTTTAGATATGAAACATGAAACATAAAAAAAAAAAAAAAAAAAAAAAAATCCAATGCGTGGAAACTAGTTGTTGAAATAAATTCTTAGGCTAAGCATCTAAGAAGTAACCTAAAAGGAGATTATACTCCATTTAATTAGCCAGCAGCAATGATGTTTGTAGAGGGTGGTCAAACTATATTATCTTCTGCTTTACATTAACAAATATCTCCATGGCTCCTAACTGGTTTAACATATTTGCAATGTCAGTCATCTACCTTACTGTAATCCAGGCGCATGCTTAACTGTGCATCTACCATGAACTCCAATGCATTGTTAATTTTTTTCATGGTTGCATCAACCAAACAATACCTCAAGCTACAAAATATACTGGCCATTACTTCAATAACTTTGAACTTTGGAAAAGAAAAAAAAAAAATTTACCGAGCGGAGAAGGAGGAGGGGGGTTCGGCAGTGGCTCGATCGACCGGGAGATTATGGACGGCTGCTACGTCGGCGGACCGAGCGGAGGAGGAGGAGGGGGGGGGGGGGGGAGGAGGAGTTGGGGGGGCGGGGGAGGAGGAGAGGGGGGGGGGTAGGAGGAGGAGGGGGGGGTGTTCGGTGGCGTGGGGGGGGGGGGGGAGGAGGAGGAGGAGGGGGGGGGGAGGAGGAGGAGGAGTTGGGGGGGGAGGGGGGTGGGGGTTCGGCGGCGGACCGAGCGGGGGGGAGGAGGAGGCGGGGGGGGGGAGGGTGAGGAGGAGTTCGGGGGGGGGGGGGAGTTGGTTTGGCGGCTGCAAGAATTAGGGCTCGATGGGTAGGGGAAACATGGAGTCCGGCGACGCTTATAAGCGTCGCCAAAAGTCCTGGATTCTAGCGACGCTTATAAGCGTCACTAAATAACCTGGAAACTCTAGCGATGCTTATAAGCGTCGCCAAATGTCCTGGAACCTTTGGCGACCCTTTAAAGCGTCGGCAAAGGTCACGGACTTCGGCGACGCTTATAAGCGTCGGCAAATATATGATCCGGCGACGTTTATAAGCGTCGGCAAAGGTTCCTGGACTCCACGACGCTTAAAAGCGTCGGTAAATGTATAGTACGGCGACGCTTAAAAGCGTCGGCAAAGGTCCAAAACTGTGGTGACGCTTTAAAGCGTCGGTAAAGGTCCTGACGCTTAAAAGCGTCGGCAAATGGCCGATCCGGCGACGCTTATAAGCGTCGGCAAAGGTCCCTGGACTCCGCGACGCTTAAAAGCGTCGGTAAATGTCCCAAGTCTGGCGACGCTTAAAAGCGTCGGCAAAGGTCCCAGACTCCGACGACGCTTAAAAGCGTTGGCAAATATCCCGGATTTCAGCGGGATGGTCTGGCGACGCTTAAAAGCGTCGGTAAAACTCAGGGTTAATTGCCGACGCTTAAAAGCGTCGGCGGACTTTCAGTTTTGCCAGCGCTTTCAAAAACCGTCGGCGGGTTCTGGTTCTTCCCAACGCTTCTGAGAAGCGTCGCCACAAAAGGGTCGGGATAACCTTGTTTTGCTGTAGTGGTTGGCCAAAACTCACATCCATTCCACAATCAATAACCTCATATCTATATCCACTCTGCAATTAAAAGGCCCTTTTCCATACCCATCTTAGATCGGGTCAAGTAGATGTATGGATCAGGTTAGGTCTGATGGATAAAAATATCAGATCGGATAAAAAACTCATTATATAAATATTATAAAATAATTATGGTTTTGAAAATGGAATTTTGATTAAGGATATTTAGACTATAGTTTGGGTTGGGATAAATCATTTACTCTTATCCGATCCAAATCCACTTTAAATATTTTTTTCTAGAATGTATACTCATCATGGCTTTTAATTGGATTGATAAAACCGATCTCATTTGGATCGGATATTCAATGGATCGATTAAAAGTGTTATTCTTAATTTTTGCTATAGAAGATTTATTATATATACATATATATGTGTGTGTGTTTTTCAAATTCTCCTCTGGTGCCTGCTCTGTTTGGTGTTGAATCCGAAGTCTCTTCAACTTCTCCGAGACTTTTTCATTTTTTTTTTCCTTTTTCTTTTGCTATGCAAATTTTGCCTTATTTTAAAACCATTGTTTACAATTAGTTATATTTATGACACTTGGTTTGGTCACCAAAATTTTGAAGGGTTGGAAAATCCATGTAACTCATCCTATTATACCCAGTAATTTTACCATGAAGAAGAAAAAGTTAATAATTGACATCACCACAAATTACATCTCGTGTTTGTTCTTTGTTTTAATATTCTATTATGCATGATTATATCACACCTGCTTGTCTCATTAAACATATGCTTCCCTTCTGCTGGCTTGGGCCATTCTTTACAATCTGGGGTATGTTACAAACGTAAAACGATACGATAAACCGGTTGGTTGTTCAGCTCTGGCATCTTCTTAGTTAGTCCGGTTCTGGATTTTTAAAATTACTTGTAAATAATCAATGAGCCAGTGTAAAGAAGATGGAATAGAAAGAAGCTACAATGTTATAGGAACTTAAATTAATCTAAGAGGACCTATCAATTCTTCATTTTTGTTACAATATTAGATATTTTGAAAAGAAGTCAATGTTCACCACCTAGCATTTAGTTTACTTAACATCCTTTCCTTTTCATCCATGAGCATGACATGCATTCTGCCAATAAGAAGAATTATCTCAGAAAGTTAGGGGAAACAGTTTAAATGCTAGCTCTTTGAAAGGAAATTCAATATTTGTGTCCAATTGGACCTACTTCCTCTAATTTCAATACCAATTTACAATTGCAAGTACTAGCTTCTTTTTCGGAGAGAAACGCACCTACAATTGAAAGATGTGATACTTGGATAATGACGTACGATCAGATTTCCCCCCCCCCCCCTGTTGGAGATAATCCTGATCTCTCCGAGTCGCACGGAGAGTCGCACGGAGAGTTGCACGGAGAAAGCGCGGAGAGAAAGCGCGGAGAGAGGAAACGCGTTAACTGCGCGGGTGTTACGTGGTTTGATGGCTTATCACATCACGCGGGGATTAGTTTTTATTGTTTTTTCTATTTCATCTTGATAAACCGATTTCTAAAAAGTCGGAGTTGTAAAAAATCTTATTTATTCTCGAATGAAGCGCAGCAAAAACTAGTAGTATTTTTTTCCGGTCTTCTCTTTCTCATCCTCGTTTTTTTTCCCCTTCACCTGGTATCAGAGCCTCAGGTTAGCACACCAAGGCGCTTTCGTCTCAAGCAAATGGCGATCATCCCTCAAGCTGCGACAACAAGGGTCGGTGGCGGCGTATCTCTCAACTACCCGCAACTAACGACGACGAACTACACCACCTGGGCGATTAAGGTGGAAGCACTGATGCAGGCCCAAGACATTTGGGATGCAGTGGAAGCAACGGACGGTGCGGACGTGGACGAGAGGAAGGATAAGACGGCGAGGGCGTTTCTCTTCCAAGCACTCCCGGAAGACATCCTGTTGCAGGTGGCGAAGAAGACGACTGCAAAGGAGGTCTGGGACAGCCTCAAAACAAGGTTTGTCGGGGCAGATCGTGTCAAGACCGCTCGGTTGCAGACGTTGAAGAGTGACTTCGACGTCATGCGAATGAAGGAAGGGGAGACGCTGGACGACTACGCCGGCAGACTCAGTGGGATGTCCGCGAAGTATGCAAATCTGGGGGAGACGCTCGACGATGCGACGCTGGTAAAGAAGCTCCTCAACACAGTACCCGATAGGTACTACCAGGTGGTCGCCGGTATTGAGCAGTTCTGCAACCTCGACACAATGCTATTCGAGGAAGCAGTCGGGCGTTTGACGGCATACGGGGAGCGCGCACGTTTGCGCAACCCCAGCAGCAACGACGATGGGCAGCTCCTGCTCACCCAAACCGAATGGCAGGCGCGGCAGGACAAAGTCGGCAGGGACTCATCCTTGAGCAACAGGGGTAAGTACATCGCCCCTGCAGAAGGTAGCAGCCGGAGCCGGGGTGGACGCAGTCGCGGCAGGGGTCGCGGCAGAGGCAGACGCAGCGGATCGCCGCGCAAGGCTAGTTCAGGTGGCTCTGGCGGCAGTAGATGCGACAAGAGCCACATCAAGTGCTACAATTGTAGCAAAATGGGCCATTATGCATCTGAATGCTGGAGTAAACCGTGCAAAGAAGAAGCAAACCTCTCATGCACGGAGGAGGAGAAACCGGCGTTACTGTTGTCTGCGAGTGTTGAATCAAGGGATCTTGCTTTGTTGAATGAGGAGACGATGGATCCGCAGCTGCAAGCTGGAAGCGAGGAAGTCTCCAGCACCTGGTATTTTGACAATGGTGCAAGCAACCATATGTCGGGTGAAAGGAAGAAGTTCCACGAGCTGGACGAGACAGTCCAGGGGCATGTGAGATTCGGCAACGGCTCCACTGTGCAGATCAAGGGAAAGGGATCGGTGTTCTTCCAGTTCAAGAATGGGGAACAACGACTTCTCACCGAGGTATACTACATCCCAACCTTACAAAGCAATATCATTAGCTGTGGACAGTTGGCCAAGAAAGGAAACAAGTTTGTTATGCTAGGAGAATTTCTATGGATGTATGATCCCAGTGGCAGATTGCTCATCAAAATCAGAAGTTCCTCCAATCATCTTTACAAGGCCGAGATGAAGACCAACGATCCGGTGTGTTTGCTCACCAACATATTGGACGAGGCTTGGCTATGGCACGCCCGACTTGGGCATGTCAACTTCCACTCCTTGAAGATGCTGGCAGAGAAGAATATGGTGGCAGGTGTGCCGCTCATTAAGCACCCCGACAAGCTGTGCCAAGGGTGTACAATAGCAAAGCATGCAAGACACCCTTTCCCAGAGGCAGCCACCTATCAAGCGGAGGAGCCACTCGAGCTGCTGCATGCCGATCTCTGCGGACCGATCACCCCTTCGACTATCGCCGGCAATAGCTACTTCATGTTGATCGTCGACGACTACACTCGATGGATGTGGGTGTACGTGATCAAGACGAAGGATGAAGCCTGCTCGGTGTTCAAAAAGTTTAAGCAACAGGTGGAGAATACCACCGGACACCGAGTGAAGACCTTGAGGACGGACCGGGGTGGAGAGTTCCTCTCCACTGAGTTCAACAAACTCTGCGAAGAGGCAGGCATCGTGAGGCACCTGACTGCACCCTACACTCCGCAGCAGAATGGCGTGGTGGAACGAAGAAACCGGACGGTGATGTCGATGGCGAGATCACTTCTCAAGAGCATGCACGTTCCCAACATATTCTGGGGGGAGGCCGTAAGGCATGCAGTACATCTGCTGAACCGCTTGCCAACGAAGGTGCTAGGAGAGCGCACCCCATTCGAAGCTTGGACTGGGAGGAAGCCACACCTCGGCCATTTGAGGGTGTTCGGCTGCACTACCCATGTGAAGGTGGTGTTGCCGCACCAGAAGAAGCTTGATGACAGAAGTCAGGCAATGGTGTACCTCGGCGTCGAGCAGGGCTGCAAGGCGCACCGACTCTACGACCCTCGACGCGGTAAACTTCATGTAAGTAGAGACGTGAAGTTCGAAGAACACCTAGAATGGAGTTGGAACGCAGGTGAAAACGTTGTAGATGCGTCAGTCCTGGTTGTGAGGGAGAACTACCCTCCCGAGATGGACTCGAGTGACTCCGGGACTCCTTCGGCCCACCATGTTGGAGTCCCGTCTGTAGCAGCAACGGCGTCATCACCAATGGAGGATACCGCATCGGCCACAGAGTCTCCCACAGCGGATTCATTGGCAGGTGCGCCGGCTGTACCTGCAATGGCCTCTCCGACTTCAAGCAGCAGCAGCACCAATGATGGAGTGGTTCGTTACAGGCACATCGACGATATTATGCGAGATGCGGTGCGAGTGGACTTACATCAGGAAGAGCTCGAAGAAGAGGCGCTGCTAGTCGAGATGGAGGAGCCATCTTGCTACCGAGAAGCTGCCGGAGAAAACGCTTGGGAAAAAGCGATGCAGCAGGAGATCGAGTCCATTGAAAGAAATTCAACGTGGGAGCTCACCAACCTACCGCCAGGACAAAGACCCATAGGTCTGAAATGGGTGTACAAGGTGAAGAAAAACTCAGCCGGAGATGTGATCAAGCATAAGGCGAGGCTAGTTGCAAAGGGATATGTTCAGCGGCAGGGTGTCGACTTCGAAGATGCGTTTGCTCCGGTAGCCAGACTTGACACTATCCGTGTCATTCTTGCAATCGCAGCCAATCGCAGCTGGGAGGTACATCATCTTGATGTGAAGTCGGCGTTCTTGAATGGCGAACTCGAGGAGGAGGTCTATGTAACTCAGCCGGAGGGCTTTGTTGTGAAGAACAAGGAGCACTGTGTGTATAAGCTGAGCAAGGCACTATATGGGTTGCGGCAAGCTCCACGGGCATGGAACAATCGACTGGACAAAAGTTTGAGGCGTCTCGGGTTCATCAAGTGCACACAAGAACAAGCAGTGTACACACGAGGAGAAGGAAACGCAGGTATCATTGTTGGTATTTACGTCGATGATTTAATTGTTACAGGGGAAAATTCAGAGGAGATCTCAGCTTTCAAGCAGCAGATGATGACCGAGTTCGAGATGAGTGACCTCGGGCTTCTCACCTTCTACCTCGGCATCGAAGTGGCGCAAGAAGAAGATCGGGTGATACTAAAGCAATCGGCCTACGCCAAGAAGGTGTTAGCTCAGTTTGGCATGACTGAGTGCAACTCAACAAAGTCCCCTATGGAGCAGAAGGCGCAGCTCCACAAAGATCCTAAAGGAGAACCAATAGATGCGACGGAGTACCGGCGCATGATTGGTTGTTTGAGGTATTTACTCCACACAAGACCAGATCTTTCCTATGCAGTTGGAGTAGCTAGCAGATTTATGGAAAGGCCCACGTTAATGCATCACAAGGCGGTGAAGCAAATCCTGAGGTACCTGAAAGGTACAATCCATTGTGGACTTGTATATGGGAAGAAAAAGGTAGAAGAAGAGATCATTGGCTACAGCGATAGTGACTTGGCTGGTGATGTTGATGATCGGAAAAGCACCGGGGGTATGGCATTCTATGTCAATGATAATTTGGTATCATGGAATTCACAAAAGCAGAAGTCGGTTGCATTGTCATCATGCGAGGCCGAGTTCATGGCAGCAACGGCGGCGGCAAGCCAGGCATTATGGCTGAGAAGCTTGTTGGGGGAGCTAACGAAGCAAGAACTCAAGCCAGTGAAGCTGTTTGTTGATAACAAGTCTGCAATTGCCTTAATGAAAAATCCCGTATTTCATGGCCGCAGCAAGCACATTGACACGAGATTTCATTTCATCCGAGAATGTGTTGAAGGTGGTCAGATCGTGGTCAAGTTCGTCCGCACGGAAGAGCAGCGAGCCGATCCACTCACAAAAGCTTTGTCAGGCGTGAAGTTTGCAGCAAAGAAATTATTACTGGGCGTTTATGATTTTGACCCACATCAGGATTAAGGGGGAGTATGTTGGAGATAATCCTGATCTCTCCGAGTCGCACGGAGAGTCGCACGGAGAGTTGCACGGAGAAAGCGCGGAGAGAAAGCGCGGAGAGAGGAAACGCGTTAACTGCGCGGGTGTTACGTGGTTTGATGGCTTATCACATCACGCGGGGATTAGTTTTTATTGTTTTTTCTATTTCATCTTGATAAACCGATTTCTAAAAAGTCGGAGTTGTAAAAAATCTTATTTATTCTCGAATGAAGCGCAGCAAAAACTAGTAGTATTTTTTTCCGGTCTTCTCTTTCTCATCCTCGTTTTTTTTCCCCTTCACCCCCGCCCCCCTTCTCAAAGAGGAAAAGTTGCAGTAGCCTTCCACCACCCTCATCAGCTTGTCAAGCCATAGTGTGTAAATTATTTTAACGGAATCTAGTTTGTGTCCAAATACATGCGTTCATGTTTTGAAGACTAGCTTGGAATTTTATGATCAGCATCAGATAAGAAGTCTATGGGGCGCATATCATGCATCCATTTAATTACTCCTGAAAAGCTAAGAGTCCATTACATATTGTCCTCAATAGGACCGGATAAGATCAACCTCCTACTCTTTGCGTTGCTCTGCCTCGTAGTAATAATGGCTATCTGCATCATATTCGCATGGCTTCTTCTCGTCACACTAACCTCCTTTCTTCTTTATTTCAAATACAAAAGAATGGAACAACGAAAGGCAGTGTACAAACTCCCTCCTGGCCCGAGGAAGCTTCCCTTAATTGGGAACTTGCACCAACTTGGTAGGCTGCCTCATCAATCCTTATGGAAACTCTCTCAAAAATATGGCCCTCTCATGTATTCAGAGCTAGGTAGCATCCCAACAGTAGTAGTCTCATCTGCCGAGATGGCCAGAGAATTAATGAAAACTCATGACCTCGAGTTCTGCTCGAGGCCCCGCCTTGTTGCTAACAGCAAATATTCCTACAACTTCTCGAACATAAGCTTCTCACCCTATGGTGAATATTGGTGAGAGATTAGAAAGATATGCATCCTCGAACTTTTCAGTGCCAAGAGGGTGCAATCATTTCAATTTATAAGGGAAGAAGAGATTTCATTAATGAACGATAGTATCTCACATTCGTCAGCAACTCCTATAAATCTTAGCAAGCTGATGATGACACTGGCAAGTAATATAATTTGCAGAGCTGCGATGGGGAAGAAGTACCAAGAAGGTGATTATGAGAAGGGCATATTTCACAGCCTTTTCATCGAAGCGCAGGCATTGGCAAGCAGTTTTTATATTGCAGACTTCTTCCCATCAATAGGCTGGATGGACAAGCTTACAGGACTTGCAGGTAGGCTCGAGAAGAACTTCGGTATGTTTGATGCTTTCTATGAGCAGGTCATCAGGGAGCACCCTTGACCCCGAGAGGACGAGACCACAGCATGAAGACATAGTTGATGTATTGCTTCGATTACGAAAGGATGGAAATCTAACAAAAGATAACATAAAAGCAGTCCTAACGGTATCCCTCCTTTCTTACACCTTGATATTCCTCCTCAAAATTTGCATAGTTAATTTGCTTTCGCTTCGTTGCTGCGATAAACTCTGCCAAGTTCGCAACTTCTGCTTAATTTTTGAACTGTACAGGGCTCTACTGCTCATGACCTTTCTTTAGATTCTTGTGGCGTTTCATTAAATTGGATTTTAAAGTGAATTTTGTTCTTTTCTTTTGCATAGGATATCTTCATGGCAGGAACAGAAACAGCTTCAGCGACCTTAGTATGGGCTATGGCAGAGCTTGCAAGACACCCGAGACAGATGAAGAAAGCACAAGAAGAAATAAGAGCCTCTTTAGGAATTAAAAGAAAGGTGGAAGAAGGAGATCTTCACCAGCTTCAGTATCTCAAGTCTGTGGTGAAAGAAACACTGAGGCTGCACTCTCATGTTCCATTACTACTTCCCCATGAGTCCATAAGACACTCCAGGATTCATGGATATGATATCTTGCATGCCAAACACAAGAGTGTATGTCAATGCTTGGGGGATAGCAAAAGATCCTAAAACATGGGATGAACCTGAAGAGTTCAATCCTGAGAGATTCATGGATAGTTCGATCGACTACAAAGGCCATAATTTTGAGTTCATACCATTCGGTTCTGGTCGAAGAATATGCCCCGCAATGAATATGGGGACTCTGACGGTGGAGCTGGCACTTGCAAATATGTTAATACCATTTCGACTGGGAACTGCCACTTGGGATGAGCAGAAAAGACATCGACATGAGTGAAGCTCCAGGACTTGTGGTGCATAAGAGTTCTCTTCACCTTGTAGCCAAAAACAACATCATGAAATAGCCATAAATCATGGTAAGTTATAGTGCTTAGTCACATACCCGTGTAAGATTAGGTGCAAGCATAGTTTGCACAACCAGGGGAAAAATTATGTGCATGATGTTTTATGACTGGGAATATCTTTTCTGATGTGAATGATTTGGGATTAATATCATGACTAGCTAGAGTTGTGATGTTTTAAACAAATAGAAAAGTCTTTGCTTGGAATATGCTTGTGCTGAACTTTCATCTATAAAATTTGAGATGGTTTATGTTGCTTGAAGTGATAATTATTACTCCAGATTGATTTGATCCAGACCTTGGCATGCTTATGTGGGGAAAGATCAAACATTGTTCTGTAATGATTGCCATATAATTTCCATGGCTGACTACGTTCCCATGGAATTCTTTAAAATATTGATTAAATAGCTTTTATTTTTTTGACGATAATATTGATAAGATAGTCTGGAGTTCCTGTTGATTGGTGGTAGTGAAAAAATTAGGGATATATATAATAACTTCCGTTCACTCGGCTGACGCCAGTGGTAGTCAGGTTGACATACTCACCTTCGGGTGGGGAACGGTTGCGAAAAAATTAATATGCGCCATATATCGAACATTCCCTGACTGGGGTTGGGAGACCGTCTGGGAGTGGCCACGCTCGAGATCTAACTCCTCCTTCCCTATTTTGTTTTATCAAAAAAATATGTATATATTGATAAGATAGCTGGAAACATGATTTCTAGTTTTATATATACCCCAAAAAATGATATCCGCATTGCTCTCAAACATCTTGAGTTCATAGTTTTCTTGAAAGGACACTTTGAAATTAATATATGAAAAATTCTTTTGCCATACATCATGCTACTACTACTACTACAAAAAAAAAAAGAATTCTCGACATTTTTTTTTGGCTTTTCCCGATGCTTTAAAGCATTGATAAAAATAGTCCCGATGCTTTTAAAAACATCGTAAAAGTGTTGGTAAGTAAACAATGGAAAAGGTTTTTCCCGGTGCTTTTTAAAAGCATTGGCGTTGATCAGGATTTTTTCGACGTTTCTAAGCATCGGGAATAAAGTTAATCTCGATACTATTTAAAAGCGTCGGGAATAATCCCATCCAAGGGTTATTCCCGATACTTTTAAATAGTATCGAGAATAACTTTATTCCTGATGCTTAAAAGTATCGGGAATAACTTTATTCCCGATACTTAAAAGCATCGAGAATTCCAATTTTTTTTTAAAAAATAATTAATTATTTTAAGGTTTAAATATTTGTATAATATTTAAATACTTTAAAAAAGTTAAATGCAACCTTGGCATCCGTCATTATACGCACATCCAAAAGAAAAATAAAGAAGGAAAAGAAAGAAAACTAGTGTCTCAAGTATATGAAAGATTGATATTTTGAAATTCTCCTAGTAGGAGTCATAGAGCTAGTCTTTGACTTTGTTGTGTGTGGAGAAGGGCAGCCTCTATCCCCTAAATCAGCTCGAACATTGGTATGTCTGTCTCAGGTATATGTTGAGTTTTCTGTAATGTCTGCTGGAAAAGGAGACTGAACAAGCTCTCCTGGAGCTCCTTTATGTGCCTTTTGGCATTGGCAACCTCCCCCCGGAGCTTCTTATTTTTTTGACTGGCCTCCCAGGCATCGTCACTCTTCTGCTTCAGCTCGGCAATCAAGGACTTGAGTTGCACTCCTCGCTGCTTGTCCTTCTTGGACCAGTTTTTGCACCAGTCCCTGATCAGTAGAAGTTCGGCACCGAGCTGCGCCAAGGAAGATGTCAGCCACAAATACAAGAAAGAAAGAATGGAACGAGGTGAAGGAAAAAAGGAACTTACCAAGAAAAGCTGGGGGAAGGTGCTACTGATCGCGTCCCCCAGAAGTTTCCCGGCCTTCTCCCACCGGTCGCATGACTAGACTGCGAAATCCATCATGTGCTCGGCTAAATCCTGGTCCCGGACCAGAGAGACGTTCGGCGCCAGTCGGAAGGGCACCCCGCGATAGTCCTTCTCCCTCTTGTTCGCCCATGATGCGGAGTCGCTCGCTCCTCCAGCTGAAGAAGCATCGAAGATGAGGTGGGAGCTTGATGTTACCCCGGCCGGCGCTGCGGTGCCGGCTCTGCTCTTTCTTTCTCTCCCTCCTCCTCGACATCGACGATCTCCGAGAGAGGAGACACAGCAACAGCAGCGGCTCTGGCCCGGATGACCACCTCGGGCTCTTGGTCTGGGACTGGTTCGCGCCGCTTCGGCTGCTCGGATGCGGGCTCAGCAGCCCTCCTACTTGGCTCGGGAACGGGGTCGACCCTTCTCTCGCTCGGCTCAATCGACATGGCAGGTGCAGCCCCCGCGCCACTCTCTTCGTGAGCTCTCTTCGAGGGGGACTCGCTGTCCACCATCGGTGGACCCTTTTTCTTGGTGATTGCGAGGAGGTCATCAAGAGAAAACTTCATGCCTGCACAAAAGAAGGAGTGCGTTAGCTCCAAGCTCGGAAACACAAAGAAAAAAGCACAAGGAGAAGAAGTTCAAGCCGAACTCACCCAACTCTCTCATTGGACTAACCCCAGCTTCGAAGAGATTCTGTTCTGACAGCAGAACCTCGAGGGAAGGAACCTAGATGGTACAGAGCTGCTCGTAGACCTCTCGATCAGCCACTTCGACCGTTGAATTCTGGTTAGGGGACCGATATAGGTCACTCCAAACCCAATCGATACCTTTGACCGAGGCAAAGAAATACTTGCTCTTCCATCCTTTGATGGAAGAGGGGAGCTCAAATCTAATGCCCTTTGGGCAGGAAGAGATGGACCACCACCCCTCCTCAGAAGGATGGCGTTTCACGGTAAAGAAAATCCTAAACAAAGAAAAACGGGTTACGATCCCATGGAAATGGCAAAGGACTATGAAGCAGAAGATTATCTTCACAGCATTGGGGACGAGCTGAGCAGGAACGAGACGGTAATTGCTCAGCACAGACAAAAAAAAAGGATGGAAGGAAAATCGAAGGCCCTTTGCAAGGGTTTCCTCGTAGAGGGCGATCTGGCCTGGGCCACTGAAGGTGACCCATTCTCCTGGTTGAGGGACCGAGAGTCGGATAGATTTCGGGATACCATAAGTCTCCCGGACGGTCGCAAGTTCCTCAGTAAAGATTGCTGAAGCAACCACCCCGCCGGGACCTGTCGACTGAGAAAGTTCGAGGGTGGGTTCGGGTGGGGGAGGAGGAGGGGGGCTGGCTCTAGGCTCCCTAATGACGATCCTAGCAGGGGTGGGCTTCCTGCTGAACTCGAAGCGTGTCTTTTCTTCCTCTTCATCGGAGGAAAAAGGCGGCCTCGATCGAGAAGGCCCAACCTCACTCTGATTGGTCAAGGGACGGAAGTTGGGGCAGAAGCAAGACATTTGGAAGATGAAGACAGAGTCAAAGGTTGGAAAAGACAAGAGGAGGAAGAAGACGGACAAAGTCTAAGAAGATCCTAGCCCTAGGGGGAAGTTTTACCCTACTGGAAGATGGGGAAAGAGACGAACCTGGCTAACTGTGAGAGTCTAGGACGGCCGGGGGAGAGGAGGAAGCTTTGGTACGATGGCGGGCATGCGAGATTTGAAACAAGAAGTGTTTTGAGAAAACATCCTTTCTTTTCGAAGTGACTGGATGCCTAACCGTACTGTTACAGCATCTCCACTGACGAATCTGTGCCATGTGTCAGCCATCGACGATTAAGATGCCTCGCTTCGACCGCAGCCACTCTA
Organism: Areca catechu; assembly: GCA_021397845.1. NCBI lineage: Eukaryota > Viridiplantae > Streptophyta > Magnoliopsida > Arecales > Arecaceae > Areca > Areca catechu. Next base: position 89,055,024 of record CM038048.1, on the reverse strand, counting down.
AATTCTGCGCCAGCAATAAGTGCTCCTCGAACGTGCCCACGTGGCTCCTCCGCATTGGCCTGGGGAACCGTCTCACGAAGCGCCTATGATCGTGGCCATTATTGCACCGGATTTCTACCTTTTCATGTCAGCACCGCATTTACTCCTTTCATCCTGGACACCGCGCACCAATGGGACTCGAGAGTGGGGGGCAAAACCCTTAGGAGGGGTCTTGATGGACATAGACACTTAGTCCGATCTCTCCTCTGCGGCCACTCTCACTTTCTGCTCTCGACCCACTCGCACTCTCTCATTTCATAAATTCTCCTCCTAGTGTGGAGTCCACCCTCGGGGCTCGACCGGGAGGATCTATTTTTCTGGATCGCCACTGACTTGAGCGTCGGAGTGCCCTCGCTGGGATCATCAGCCCGGGTCTCTAACTCTGTTTTGCAGGTCTGGGTGTCCGAGCAAGATCCTGAGCGACAGGAGCGCCTTTCGAGTTCGACCTCAGCTATAGGCTATGGCGATCGGGCGGCAACAATTATAATAATATAATTGTCAGTTTGCTACACTTAGATGGCCCATCTATAGTCTAAGCCTTACCCAAGCACAAAGGATAATATTGATCAAATGTCAAAGCAATGTTTAGATTTATGCTGTGAAATCTCTCTCTCTCTCTCTCTCTCTCTCTCTCTCTCTCTCTCTCTCTCTCTCTCTCTCTCTCTCTCTCTCTCTCTCTCTCTCTCTCTCTCTCTCTCTCTCTCTCTCAGAGAGAGAGAGAGACCATGAAGATGATACATACAATTAATATAAAAGATTCCAGTAGGACAACGACAACTACTAAGGTCTATTTGGATATCTAGGCTCAAAATTTTATAGAATTTATGAGTTAGACTAATATGACCAAGTTTGGTTGGACTAAGTCTATCATTATAAATATCTAAAGAACTATTAGAGTGGATTAGTCTTGTGTCCCACAGCATCTCTCTCTCTCTGTCTCTCTCTCTCTCTGATTCAGACCGGCTCTACCCTAATGATTCTTTGAATAGTTGAAAAGATAAGCTTAGTCCAGCCTAATTAACCTTGTTGGTTATATTGGTCTAACCCATAAATCCTATAAAATTTTGGACTTAGACATCCAAACTGATTCTAAGGATGGTTGAGTTGCGTTAACTAGTTCGTGCCGAACGTGGAGTTGCGTGAACTAGTTTGTGCTGAACGATACGTGAAAGATGCTCCACGGGTCAAAGAAAAATAAATAAAAAGTTTTGTAGAAATGTGGTTGAACGAAAATTGCCCGTGATAGCTTTTACTGCTGGACCACATGGTTTTTTCTATTCTATATATTTTTGCCAAAGCAAAGAGAAAAATACTAGAGACATTAAAAATTTTAGAACTTAGGATCATGGTATCCTAAACGAGGGAACGATGGAGAGAAAAAGGTTTTGGCAATTCCCTTTCCCACTTTTTATGTTTTTCTTTCTTTTGTTTTTAACTCATGCGCATCATGCATGCATTTTACTTGTTTAAATTAAATTGGGCAAAATCATGACCGGAAAATTTGATCCCATACAACTCCACCCATGATAAGAGGCTTGAGCTAGCCTGATTAAATTTGGATCAAAGACTGGTTGACCCCAAACCAATTTATGATTATGGATGAGTTCGTATGAGGACCACATTGCATTGGGCCACCTGATTAAATTAGTTGTGATATGTCACATGTTAATTGAAAATGATTGAGGTTTAATTTTGTTAGATATGGAGTTATTTGCTATACTAGCTCGAATTAGTACTTCTCATTCAATTGAGTTTAGGATCAGATTTTTTTTTGACCCAAATCCATTTCGATTTTTTCCCATTTTTAGTCCAACCTGCTTCCACCCCGAGGATCCATTGCTACCCCTAGGCAGAATTGACTCATGTAGAGTCAAAATTCTATACAAGGCCCTTCGTGATGCATCAAATTGAGGTTCTTTTATAACGTGCAATAGGTCTATTCAAGAATCTCAAAAGGACCACCAAATTATCACTGGTTGGTTAAGGCGCGGCTCAGTTCTTATATATAATCCACTGATCACGGGTTCGAGAAATGATCCCGCAGATGACTCAATTAAATTTCAGATTAAATCTGGGACACGGGGCTGAGCGGCCGAAACTCTGACCTCCTAGTATGGCTAGGTTGACGTACTCGCTCCTTTGAACGGAAAGGGTATGCGAAAAATTTGCGATTCGAATTGAACATCCTCTAGGAGGCTAACTCTGACCTCCTAGTATGGCTAGGTTGACGTACTCGCTTCTTTGAACGGAAAGGATATGCGAAAAATTTGCGATTCGAATTGAACATCCTCTAGGAGGCTAGGGGCCTGTTACGAGGAGCTACATCGGGATAAAACACCCCCCCAACCCCCGCCTACCCTTTTTTTTCTATCAAAAAAGGACCACCAAATTGCCATCCAAACCAAAGCAAGCACAAGGGTTGAAAATAGATTGATAAGTAAAATGGTCTGGACCCAATTGAAAACATTGCACATGCTGAAGCAAAATTCGGTTGAGTAATATCTCTTGCCAAAAACCTGGTTAATGATTTTTTTTTTTTTAAAAAAAAGGAGAAATATTGTTTTGTTGAAACAAAATTAATTGTGTATCGACACCAAGACAAATCCATTTAAGGTTGCTACTACGAAGAGAACTCTTTTCAAATACTTCACGTCGTCATTTGGCATGCTCCCGAGCCATGATGGGCTCGCACGCAAAATACCTCTTTTCTTCTCTTTAAGGCAAGGCTTATGCCAAAACACTTTGAAGAAGTGTCTGATTTCATTTCATTCTGGTACGTAGCATGACATAAGATCCCACATTAAAAAGGGTTCGAGTTGTATCTTCTGCTAGAAAGACTGGTTGATCTGACTTCAACCTTTGGATCATGCTTTACACAGCTTTTAAAGTAGGCAAACCATTTCCTTTCATTCCTGTCATATGGATCATGAAGCCTATGTTGTATTTTGAAAGTTGTGCAAAATCTGATCCAACGGTTTATGTTGCGAAGGAAGATCAATCATCCTTCACGAAAGATACAATTTGAAACCCCTAAAAAATCCTGGAAAAGCTACCACGCCTCGAAATCAATACCGGAATCAGCTACATGACAGCCCAACCCTAGGTTTTACCCTATAGATCATGCAAGACCTAGGTACACAATATTCACTTCATTCAAAAATCACAACAATTATACAAACATTATTTTAAAATATAAATATAACTAAATAATTTTTTTATTCAAGTCAAAATCATTAAATGGTCCACCGATTTATTATATAAATATTAGCAACCGATCTAACTGAACAAATCTAACTAAAAATCTACAATCTTGGTATTTGATCTCATGCCCAGCCCGATTCGTGTTATGCATCATTTCATCACAAATCCAATCTACTACCAAGCTCAAATATCCTATACAACTCTGAGAAGGAAGAAAGTAGGGGTTGTGAGCTTTATAGTCCAGTAAGGTCTCCAAACAATCACACCAATAATAGTATAACTTAACAAAAACTGAAAAGCAATAATTTATCAGATCATACAACCAAAACAACTCAAATGTCAGGTATAACAAAACCTTGAAAACATTATGTCATTCTTTTAGGGTTTCCATTAATTAACCTTTATCTTTAGAGTTCTGGACTAGCCACGGTTACACTCCAGCCTATGACTAGCACACTATTGTCACACTCCAGCTTGTGACTAGCACACTGTTGTCACAATCTCGCTTATGACTGGCATACAATTTATCATAATCCCACCTGTGACTGGCACACAAGTTGTTACACTCCAGCCTATGACTGGCAACCTGAGTAACCACGGTCTTGCTCATGGTATGGCTAGTCTAAATACCATATTCACTTGATTAACATTTTATTATTTCACGTCATGTAGTCAAATCATGTCATTTCTAATTTTCCAATAACCGGCATCATGGTCCAACCCATACAAAAATAACTTTACTTGATAAAACATGATATATAGGAACATAATTAATAACATCAAACATACTATCCACCTCGAGAAATCAAAATATACAATGCGAAACAACCATGCATGCCAATGATCATATGCACAGATCAAACCATGTCATGTAAGATACATATATATATATATATATATATATATACAACTGGTGATCAAGTCCAGAATCCTTATCTTCAAGAGCTAATCCAAAAGTATCCGATATCAATCTATACCCAGAGCATGCCCAACACCTTCCTGCTCAGAAGGTTGCCCCCTACGGTACTAATTTTTAAACATAAATAATTCTAGGATAATTTGTAAACCAAAATATTTTACTTATAAAATCCTAACTTCTTGAATTCCAAGAGAGCTTTTCGATATCCCCATTCAATATTTATATATTTTTTCTCCTTTCTCCCTCATATTTTTCTAACCTCTTCCTCTCTCCTCTTTCTCTCTCCTCTCTTCTCATCTTCTCTATCTTTCTCTCTCCTTATCTTCTCTCTCCTCTCTCTCCTTATCTTATTCTTTTTTCCTTTTTCTTTTCTTTATTTGTTTCTCTCTCTTCTTTTTTTCTTTTCTTTTTCCTTTTTCTTTTTCGCCCTTTTCTTTTTCTTTTTTCTTTTCCTTCCTTCTCTTCCCTTAATTTTTTTTCTTCCTTTCTACTTCTTCCAACTCCCCTGCTTCCTCCCTGGTTCGGCCCGAGCCGGCCTCCCCATGGTTGCTAGCAATGGCCATGGAGGGTGGTCACTAGAAAGAAGGGTCGACGGACGGTGACACCGCCACCAACAACGAACGGTCCAAGACAACAAAACTGAATAAAAATCAACTAAAATCCTTACTAAATCTTCCCTAAGAGTTGAAATAAAGCAAACATGCTCACCAACATTGAAGGGGCTCTTCGTTGCCTGCCGAAGAGGAGGAAAACATCATTGAAGAAGGCTCGATGGGCTCAGTTGGGCAGCGATGAGGAAAATTTAAAGAAAACGAGTTGATGGGTTTCTTTGCCGTTTAGGATAGAAAGACTCCGTCGATCGAAGTCCCAATCCATCCAAAACTCATTGCCAACCACCCCCTCCCCTCCATAGCTCTCCCCAACGACCTTTCTGGTGAGCTTCCCGGCCGGATAAGGGAGAATAAGCATCCCTTATTTCGGTTCCCTGTTTTTTTTTTTTTTTTCTGCGACCTGGGTCGAAGTCGACTGGGCCTGCCAACTTCAGTCCAAAAAGTCCAAAAAAACCTGGGTTTCATATTCTCCCCATGTTAAAATAATTTCATCTTCGAAATTAGCTTGGATGAGATTTAAACATTGAAAGTAACCAACCCTCATATCACTCTCAAACTCTCAATTTATCCTACATCATAGGGTACTTGTTTTTCAGGTCTTATCGTAACAAAATTATACAATACTCAAAACTTGATCCTTTCCATTTACAATACATATTGAATTTTTTTTTCGAACTCTTTCAAAAATAAACCAATCTTTCGATGTCAATATAATTAATTATCCTTGATTAATTCCACAGGAGTTCATGATGCCCCAAATCTTTAACATCATCCTCAAGCTTCTACATGATCCATTTCTTAGAATATTTTCTTCATAAGTCCCTAACATAACATATCTCAATTCTTGCTCCTTATGATGTACGGTATATAATGAATTTTCTTAGTCTCTTTCAAATGAACATTAACATCTCAACCTCGAATTAAGTACACAATTCTTTACCTCTGAGATTTATTTCTCTTGATTAGCTCTATATGAAAATCATAATTGGTCCAATATATTCTTAACCAACAATTTAAAAGAAGACTTGAGCATTAGATACTTACATGGTCTTTAGTATTCTTTCTTCTCTTAACCTTCTCCACGAATTTACAGTTAGTCATTTATTTTAGGATTAAGCCTCTTCAAATAATAATATCATAATATCAAAACTAAAAAAAATTGTGTCAGAGTACTCCAGATCCAAGCCCGATAAAAGAATCATCATGTATCTTTTCTAAATTTGGAAATGTCCAACATTTTTTCCTTAGAGTCCTCTACATTAGAAGAGCATGTTGATAAAAATTGCACGGCCACCTATAGGCTAGCCCAAGTATCAGCAACATTATCTTTTCATCTTGTTACTGAAATTCAAATCAGCACTTCCATCATAATACTTCTAAAGTTAGAGTTAACATTCATAATTGATTTCAAGATAACTCAGACCACTATGCTTCCACTGTGCACTCTGGTAAAATTTACTAAATCATCTAGGTTCACTAAATGAATTCTTCCAAAAACTTATCTTACATTGGTACCAAAAAGATCTAAAGCAACTAAAACAAAGTTTTTGAGTCTTTTTATCTTGTCCATATTTTAGGCATCTCCTCCTATCAAGATTTATCATGATCCACTTTTCATATTTAAAGTCCTAGCATGAATTTCATCATCATTTTAAGACACCAATAACTTTAGTTCACATTCGAATTAATCATACTTTTCCTGACAATATAATTAAACAATCTAGATCAGCTTTTCTTTTAGAAAGTTATCATTAACTCTAACAAAGTAAATAACTTGAATCAATACTCTTATAAATAAAATGCTCTTATGAATAAAATCAATTATATTATTATTTATAGAACTATCTTACCATACTCTTGGCATCCATTAACAAACTATCTAAAATATTATCCCTCATAAGCTAATCCTATATAAGTTTTCTAATACCAATTTCTCTGCTTGCTATAATCCAGTAACATGATAACCTACATCTTCTTATAGATCATAATTTGATTTGGAGTTTAACATACCCAAAAATCCCAACACTTATAGGATAGATCCAGTAGCCCAATCCAAAGCTGCTAACATAGGTTATCAAGATTCTATCAAAATATATATGCCAAGTCAACATAATATAGTATAATCTATCAATAGAGAGCTACAAAGCTATACATCATCCCAAGCACATTTTTTCTTATATATCTTCAATGATAATCCATATACAGATTCATCAAAAAATATCCTTTCTAATATCATTAAACTCTTTCCAAACCTATACTCTAAATATCTTCTTACAATAGTCCCAAAATTTATAATCTACTAATTAACAACAGAACTATCATGCTATTATAATCTGTATCCATATTAGATTTAGGATTCCAAAAGCATTTAATTGATAATTGAACATATATATTTAGCATGATCCGTTAACATAACATACTATAATTTCAGGCTAGTACTCTTGAAGCTTGGATCAAACCTACTTATCAAAGGCAAGAATACATTCCATCCAGCTTTTCTATATCTATCATATGCTTACTTATCATGATCAAAGAGTACAAATCATCTAGCCTTTTTTATTTATCCTAGATCAATCTCATTATTTATATTACAGATAAAAAAAATCATGTTCCTCCCTTGCACCAATCATATGCCAGATCCTATATGCAACTTAAAGATTAGAATCCAAACTTTAAATCCATTCCTATAGCTTTTATCATGTCCTGACTGATCATGATACTACGTTCAAATACCTCTTAAGTCATAGTCCATAATGATGATGCCTAATCTTCAATATCATTCAAATCATATTCTAATCACTTATATTATAGTCCCATGTGATCGTACTCTTAACTTCAATATTATTCATGTCATATTCCAACTACTTATATTACAATCCAAAATAATCATAAGCTAAGCTTCAATATCACCCATGTCATGTCTTAATCACTTACATCATAATTTTAAGTAATCATAACCTAAGTTTTGATATTATTCTATCATGTTCTAATAGTCATCATGTTAATTTCTTAATCTCTTATATCACAATCTTGAATAATCATGACCTGAATTTCGATGTCACTCATATTTATCCTAATCATTTATGCCACAATTCCAAGTCATCATAATCTAAACTTTGATACAATTCTATCATATCCTAATAACCATCATGTTATTATTATTATTATTTTAATCACTTGTATCACTATTCTAAATGATCATAACCTAAGCTTTGATACCACTCTTATCACGTCCTGAATCCAACACCGGAATTGGCTACATGACCGGCCGCACAACCCTAGGTTTTACCCTATAAATCATGTAAGGCCTAGGTACATAATATTCACTTCATTTAAAAATCACAGTAATTATACCAACATTATTTTAAAATATAAATATAACTAAATAATTTTTTTATTCGAGTCAAAATTACTAAATGGTCCATCGATTTATTAGCAACTTAACTAACTGAACAAATCTAACTAAAAATCTACAATCTTGGTATTTGATCTCACGCCCAGTCTGATTCTTGCTATGCATCATTTCACCACGAATCCAATCCACTACCAAGCTCGAATATCCTGCATAACTTTGAGAAGGAAGAAAGTAGGGGTTGTAAGCTTTACAGCCCAGTAAGGTCTCTAAACAGTCACACCAATAATAGTATAACTTGAAAATAATTTGAAAGCAATAATTTATCAGATCATGCAACCAAAACAACTTAAATGTCAGGTATAACAAAACCTTGAAAATATTATGATTTTCTTTTAGGATTTCCATTAATTAACCTTCATCTTTAGGATTCTGGACTAGCTATGGTCACACTCCAGCCTGTGACTAGCATACTATTATCACACTCTAGCCCGTGACTGGCACACTGTTGTCACAATCCCGCCTGTGACTAGCACACAATTTATCACAATCCCGTCTGTGACTAGCACACAATTTGTCACACTCTAGTCTGTGATTGGCAACCTAAGTAACCATGGTCCTGCCTGTGGCATGGCTAGTCCAAATACCATATTCACTTGATTAAAATTTTATCATTTCATGTTATGTAGTTAAATCATGTCATTTCTAGTTTTTCAATAACCGACATCATGGTCCAACCCATATAAAGATAACTTTACTTAATAAAACATTGGTGTGGGCACCACAGCTCGAAAGAGAATTCAATCCAATTTTCATGGATTAAACAAGAGCTATAGTTTGGGTTACCTTTAATCCATTGTTTAGCTTTCCTTCATATGATTCCTATGCTTATTTTATGAATGAGTTTTTGCTTATGTAAGTAAGGATCATTGCTCAACCAACTAATTAATCTTCTAGCTTAGAAATCATCCTTTGCATGCTGCATCATATTTGGTATCAGAGCCAGAAAATTAGGGTACGATTCATATCACCCCAGATCCCACCACCACCAAGCCATATCCACTCGGCACATCGACACCCTTGCTGCCATCGCCCCACCGACATCCCTGCTGCCACCATCCAACCGATCTTCTCATCAACAGCGCCCATCATCGCTGGGATCTCCCACTCCGCATGGAGAGGGTGAGAGACCCAACAATCACTCTGTAAGGAGAGCAAGAGAGGTGCAACCCCAGGATATGATGCGAGGTCATGTCTAGTTATCCCCTTCCTTGATTCCACCTTCTCTACCATCCTCATATCCTTTGAGATTCATCATAACGGCTCTAAGTAGCGAGGTGGGTGGGATGCCCTAGAGGTGAGAGGTCTCTCCATGAGTGTGAGTCCCAAAGTCCATGAGAATCCAGATTTTTCCTACCTTCCATCTTCATTGTTCCTTCGTCACCTCCCTATGAAAAAAAATCAAAAAAAATAGGATACCCTAATCTTTGGTGACTTCTTAGCTCGCCGACAATCCTTCCCCCGATCCTGTCCCCCATCAAACATGATATATGAGAACATAATTAATAAAATCAAACATACTATCCACCTCGAGAAATCAAAATATACAATGCGAAACAACCATGCATGCCAATGCTCATATGCATAGATCAAACCATGTCATGTAAGATACATATATATACAACCGGTGATCAAGTCTAGAAATCCTTACCTTCAAGAGCTATTCTAAAAGTACCCGATATCAATCTATACCCAGAGCTCGCCTGATACCTTCCTGCTTAGAAGACTGCCCCCTATAATATAAATTTTTAAACATAAATAATCCTAGGATAATTTGTAAACCAAAATCTTTTATCTATAAAATCCTAACTTCACAAATTCTAAGAAAGCTTCTCGATCATCTCCTTCAATATTTATATTTTTTCTCCTTTCTTTCTCCTCTTTCTCATCTTTCTGTCCTCATCTTCTCTCTCTTTCTCTCACCTCTCTCTCTCTCCTCATCTTTTTCTTTTTTTTTTTTTTTTTCTTTTCTTTCTTTTTTTCTTTTTTCTTTTTTTTCTTTTCTTTTTTTTCTTTTCCTTCCTTCTCTTCCCTTATTTTTTTTTCTTCCTTTCTTCTTCTCCCAACTCCCCTGCTTCCTCCTTGGTTCGGCCCGAGCCGGCCTCCCTATGGTTGCCGGTGGTGGCCATGGGGGATGGTCATTGGTAAAAGGATCGGTGGATGGTGATGTGGCCATCGACAACGTATGGTCCAAGGCAACAAAATTGGATAAAAATCAACTAAAATCCTAACTAAGTCTTCCCTAAGAGTTGAAATAAGGCAAACATACTCATTGACATTGAAGGGGCTCTCCGTCGCCCATCAGAGAGGAGGAAAATGGCATGGAAGAAGGCTCGATGGGCTCGGTTGGGCAGCGATAAGAGAAATTTAAAGAAAATGAGTCGATGGGTTTCTTTGCTATTTGGGATAGAAAGACTCTGTCAATCAAAGTCCCAATCCATCCCAAACTCATCACCGACCATCCCCTCCCCTCCATGGCTCTCCCCAACGACCTTTCTGGCGAGCTTCCTAGCTGGATAAGGGATAACGAGCATCCCCTATTCCTGTTCCATGTTTTCCTTTTTTTTTGTGACCTGGATCGAAGTCGGCTAGGCCTGTCAATTTCAACCCAAGAAGCCCAAAAAAATCTGGGTTTCACAAAAGCCATCTGAGCTTATAGTGTCCATGGCTAAACCTTAAGTCAGGGACCTATTTTATGGGTTGGTAAATATCAGTTATGCCTTAACTGGCCTTTAATCATATACCAACCTATCATTAAATATCAGTTATGCCTTAACTGGCCTTTAATCATATACCAACCTATCATTGCATAACTCTGCAATAATCGAACTTTGACATATTGCTATTGCTATCTCTCTTTTGCAACCAACTTTGACATCTTGCTATGAAGAATTTCACATGATGAAGGCTAGTTTTAGGCATGTGGATTGGACTTTGAAGGAAATAATTGATGCCTTTGTAATAGTTTAAAGAATAAAGTGTGGGAGGATCATTTGAGATTTTGATCAAAGGAGCCAATCCATGAGGTATGGGGAAGTTTATACATAAAAAGATTAAGAGAGCAGGGTTTGAACAAAGAATTATGGACTTTCATAGTAGAAATGTTTGAAAAGTTAGTTGAACTCATGATTAATAATTCTTATTTTACAATAATCAAATCTTTGATAATCTAAAATCATTACATTTAGTATGTTATATTTTAGTAATTAAAAATCTTCAGGCATCCATGAGTAACCAATTTAATATTTTATGAGAATCTAAAAGCACTTAGCATATAATACTAAAATTATTCTTCATATGTTCTACTAAAAATATATTTATTAATCATATAACATACATTATAACAAATTATTAATATATCCTTAAAAAATAATTTTGTTAATCTTATAAATTATTAATCTTATAAAAGTTATTAATTATTGTTGTTGTCACCAAACCTAGGTGATCCTTTCATACCATCAAGATTCGTCCAATCAAGCTCCTGGTGGGATCCTACAAAACAAACTCACTCATCGGGAGATTTTCGGTGAGGGACACTCCGATGCCTAAGTCAGTAAGGATTTGGATAAACAGATACAGAATCTCAAAGAAAATGGATATGAATGAGAGAATATTATAGCTGGTTATTCTTACTTACCCTCGAAGGTCCCCTCTTACCGGTATTTATAGACATTTGTATTAACAGGATTTAGTTAGAAGGGCTTCTTGCAGTTAGTTTCAACATTATTCCATTGAGAATTAATCTGAGCGTATTATAACAGTTGATTGTTATTCTGGTAGAATAACTACCTCTTTTCTTACCATCCTCATTCTTCTTGAAGTTGGTCGGCCTTTATAAATTGGTCGGCCCTTATAAGTTGGTTAGACTTTATGAGTTGGTCGGTCTTTATGAGTTGGTTATATTTTATGAGTTGGTCAGACTTTATAAGTTGGTCAGTCTTTATGAGTTGGTTGGCCTTTATGAGTTATGGAGGTGAATCGATCAATAGTTGGTCAGCTAATAGTTAGTCGGTCAATAGTTAGTTGATTAATAGTCGGTCGACCAATAGTTGATCAGCCAATAATTGGTCAGCTAATAATTGGTTTTACTCCTTGATAAGCCAACTTCGTCATCAGCCAACTTCATCATACTTCCTTGTTGGTTCATCGATGCTAAGTAGCTTAGTCATTATTACAACATTGCCCCCCACTCCCGAGCTCAAAATGTTGCCAATGAAGTGCTTCAGTTTTTATTCTTTTTTGGACAAAGATAGTGTCATCTCTTTGGCCTCGACATTGGTTGATAAATAAGTAATAGCCAATGAACAAACTATGGCTGATAAATAAATCATTTTGATATTATCAATCATACCGAATGAGTCAGTGGATTAGACCAACTCTTTATTTATCGGATATATCGATTGAGTCAGTGGATTATACCAACTCTTTATTTATTGGATATACCAATTAAGTTAATAGATTATACCAACTCTTTATTTATCAGACATACCGATCGAGTCAGTGGATTAAATAAACTCTTTATTTATCGGACATATCGATTAAGTTAGTGGATTAGACCAACTCTTTATTTATCGGATAACTGATTAAGTCAGTTGATTAGACCAACTCTTTATTTATCAGATATACCGATTGAGTTAGTGGATTAGACCAACTCTTTATTTGTCGGACATACCGATTGAGCTAATGGATTAGACCAATTTTTTATTTGTCAGACATATCGATTGAGTTAGTGGATTAGACCAACTCTTTATTTATCGGACATATCGATTGAGTCAGTGGATTAGACCAACTCTTTACTTGTCGGACATATTAATTGAGTCAGTGGATTAGACCAACTCTTTACTTGTTAGATATACCGATTAGCTAGATAATTAAGTCAATTATATTTTTGTCGGATATACCGATTAAGTCAGTGGATTGGACCAATTCTTCATTTGAATATTTTTCTTCTTTTTTCTTCGTTAATGGTCTACGAAGTTTGGTCATCGATCCATCTATTGGCAATCCACTCTATATTTCTTATAGGTTAGGTTGGTTAGACTTTTGACATAAAGATGAGTCAATCTTTAAGAGTTGGTCGGCCTTTATGAGTTGATCAGATTAATGAGCTCTGGAGATGAGTCAATCAAACACCATATTATAGCTTGTCATTCTCTAGGTTTGCCACATAGTCTTAGGTTGATTAGTCCAACATTGCTGGGAGGTTGCAGCTCCTTGTTTTATTGGTTCCTTTTTTTTTGGGACCATCTTTCCTTCCACCTGGCACCAACTCGTGGCTTGCTCCTCAGCTAGCACATATTTTTGTATGTGTGCCAACAATTCAGAGTAGCTAACAAGGATCTTCTTATCTAGAGAGAAAGTGAATCTAGATGATTAAAGACCTTTTTTCATAGCAGACATGGCCACATATTCATTAAAACCAGGGATTTCGAGTGTGGCAGAGTTGAAGTGGGCCATATACTCTCTCATAGTTTTGCCTTCTTATTGTTGGATAAAGAAATGGCTATCTGAATTGCGTGACATTCTTCTACTGGTCTAGAAATGAGCCACAAAAAGTCTTTCTAATTGATTAAAGGAATGAATAATATCTGGCCAGAGGTTTGAATACCACATCCATGCAGCCTTCTTGAGAGTTGCTAGGAAAGCAAGATAGTGGAGGGTATCAGTTACTTCTTGATTATCATATGGGCTTTGAAGCTGCCTAAATGATGAGAGGATCAGTGGTTCTATCATAAGGTTCCAATTATGAAATCTTGAAATGGGATGGGATCATTTCTTCCATGATTTTCTTGGAGAATGGAGGCCGTGAATCATAGGCTCATTCATCACTCCATTGATTATCGAGCTTAGCAATTTGTAGCTCCAGCTTCCAGAATTTTCTATCAAAATCATCATGTCATCGAGTTCTCTTACTTCGATGGGAACTTCTTGAGGTAGAGTCATGGGAAGATATAGAAAAAGATATTTGGCATTTTCCTCTGAGCCAGCTCTCCCCATATTCATGGAGTCGGGAGCCTTGTCGCATGGAAGAATGCCAAATCAAAGAATGATGATGCCAAGAACACTAACTTGGTTATTGTCATCAAAATTCTTGTAAAGAAGATCGTCAACTACATCTTGAAGCGATCAATCGCTGTTGCCCACTAATCATGACTTCTTGAGATTCTGAATAGCAGTGGTTAGAGCTTCCATTTTATCTAAGAGAATGCTGATTTGCTGCCATCCCATACTTATTATGGAGGCAATGTCTTCACCATCCAAGGGTGGATCGTTCTTCTTGGATGGCAGGTAAACTCTTCCAATCGAAGTGTTCTGTACTCTTCCTTTTACCATCTTCTCTATCAAGATTTTTTTTCAAGATTTTCTTTCCTTCCCCTACCTGGCATGCTAATCTATTATCGCCGAACCCAAGTGATCCTTCCACACCATCAAGATTTGCCCAATCAGGCTCCTGGTAGGATCTTGCAAAACAAACCCACTCATCGGAGGATTTCCGGTGGGGACACTCCGATGTCTAAGTCAACATGGGTTCGGGTAAACAGATATAGAATCTTAGAGAAATTTGACAGGAATGAGAGAATACTATAACTATTATTCTCACTTACCCCCAGAGGTCCCCTCTTACCGATATTTATAGGCATTTGCCTTAACTGAATTTAGTTAGAAGAGGCTTCTTGTAGTTAGTTTCAACATTATTCCGTTGAGAACTAATCCGAGCCCATTATAACGGTTAGTTGTTATTCTGGTAGAATAACTACTTTTCTTGCCATCCTCATTCTTCTTGAAGTCGGTTGGCTTTATGGGTTGGTCAGCCTTTATGAGTTGATCGGCCTTTATAAATTGATCGGCCTTTATGAGTTGATCAGACTTTATGAGTTGGTCGGTCTTTATGAGTTCTGGAGATGAGTCGGCTAATAGTTGGTTGGCTAATAGTTAGTCGGCCAATAGTTGGTCGGCCAATAATTGGTCGGTCAATAATTGATCAGCCAATAGTTGGTCGGCTAATAGTTAGTCGGCCAATAGTGTTCGACCAATAGTTAGTTAGCTAATAGTTGGTCAGCTAATAGTTAGTCACACTCCTTGATTAGCCAAGTTCATCATCAGCCAGCTTCATCATACTTCTTTATTGATTCATCGAAACTAAGTAGCTGAGTCATTGTCATAACAATTATTATAGAATTAATATTTATATTTATATTTATAATATATTATTATTTTAATACTTAAATAATTTTATAATATAAATATAAAATATAATAATATATTTATATTATAATTTAAAATATAATTAAAAATTAATATGATTAATAATATATTTTAATATAATATATGTTTGCTTACGTAATTACACTGTATCCATACTAGCTGAGATCAAAATGGTATATCCATAGCACATTCATGCTCAAATTGACATGTGGGAGATATGTATCGAATTGGTTACATGATAGAGCGAGAATATGTATAACAAATTTCAAAAATATCCATTGAGATCGAATTGATGCCAATCTAAGTATGGAATGAAGCCAGAGGCCAAATATATAAAGTAGGCTAAATGAAAGTGCTCAAGGATTTCGACTAAGTGTGATTATTAGTCTAACAGATGGTGTAAGATTAGTTTGCTCTGATGGACATGTATGTAGTTGGAGGACAAATAGCATCAATCACCATAATTGCTTGGAGCTAGCACTAGAAAGTTTGTTATAACATCTTCATTGGGAACTGCCTATTGGGATGGGCAGAGAAGACATTGACAAGAACAAAGCACCAAGAATTACGGTGCATAAGCGTTCTTCTCTTCACCTTGTAGCCATAAACCACATCCAGAAATAACCATAAATCATTAAGTCATGGTCATCTACTCATGTAAGATTAGGTGCAAGAAGTGTTTGTACAACCAAGGGGAAAAAAATGTATGCATGCTGTTTTATGATTTGGGAATATCATGGTTAGAGTTACAAAGTCATTGCTTGGAATATGCATGTTCTGAACTTTCATCTTTGAGAGGATATATTCATGTTGTTTGAAGTGATAAAATTATATTACTCCAGATTGACTTGCTGATAGACATTAGCATACTTATGTGGGGAATGATCAACCATCGAACTGTAATGATCACCATATAATTTCCATAGCTGACTGTGTTTCCATGGGCTTCTTTATAATCTTGATTATATAGCTTTTTTATTGATGATAATATTGATTAGATAGCTAAAAACATGATATATATATATAGTTTTATATCCACGGACAAATGATGCCCCAAGTGCTTAATCTTTCTGACATACATCTTGATCTTGCTACTCCCAAACATCATCAGTTGGGATATGACAAGTTTGGTCTGTTTATGCTGATCTATTGAAAGCTTGAAGCTTGCTGATCAACATCTAAGAGATGTAAAGCCGATCAATGCCCAATAGGCACAAATATGATCAATGCCCAATAGGCACAAATATGATCAATGCCCAATAGGCACAAGTATGATCAATATTCAAGAGGCATAAAGCTGGTCAATGCTCAACAAGTATAAGATTAACTAACTTCCAGGTAATTGGCTAACTTTTATGAAAGATAAAGCTTATCAATATTCAAATAATGCTGAGATCATTCAATTATGGATGAAAAGCCGATCAACTATGGATGAAGAGCCGATCAGCTATAGATGAAGGGCTGATCAGCTATAGATGAAGGGCTGATCAGCTATAGACGACTTTCGCCACACGTGCTCACGATCTTGGATTAACCGTTTAACAGCTAGATGCCAACTATAAGCGGTTAAGTTCATAGCCTATAAATACCTTCGAGTGCGATGGTGATGGGACTTCTGCTACTTCTTCTTTTCTACACCATCCTTTGCCTAGTTTTCCTTCAGATCATATCTGTTCCAATCCAGACGCCATTAACAAGCTTGAGAGCTACATCAACACCCAAATCTTCTAAGAAGATGGCAGAGAGCTAGATCAAATCAGCTCAATCCACTTTTCTTCTAGTTCAAGCTTGTTGTATTTTATTTGGACACAACAGATTGGCATGCCAGGAAGGGAAACTCAGTGAAGGAGTTTCAAATAATCAAGAAGGAAGCCCCGAGATAAATTTCCGACCATGGCGTGGGTTAATCATCCACCACCCATGGCCATGAAAGTTTCATTTCAGTACAAATAAAGTGGTAAAAAGAGAAGTCTTCGGGATTATATTCACGTCCTTACAAAGGATCAAGAATGCACAAATGATTCGAATACTATTAGGGGTCAGCTGAGATGGTAGTACCCGATACAATCTGAAGATTGTAAGAAAAAAGGGTGAATCGAAAATCTAAGACCGGCCCTTAGATGTTCCTTGTAAATGGTTAGGCTGCCAGGTGGAGGTCGATCTATTTGTTCTTCGAAACTAGGGAGGATTACAGCATAATCATCTGAAATATTATAGTATTGTTTTAATGCTAAGATTCGATATTTGGTTAAAGAAGACCTAATATCGCTCATCTTCATCGATTCAGCTTATTTTTTCTATTATTGGAAAGTGGATTCTTCAGGATTTTCTACATGACTGACCTCTAATACTCTAGCCATAGTTGAAAAAGAAAGTAAAGGAAGATCAACTTAAAAGAAAAGACAAAAGAAGAATAGAGGCTGACCTAAAAATTTTCTTTTGCTCCTAAGGCGAAGAGATTGGAATGGTGAAAACCTATTTTTCTGAGAAGGGTGGTGTTTATATAGTATCCTTCAACAGTTCAGGATTTTCCTCAAATAATGGGATCGATTCAGATCTGGCCATGTGTCCATAAATATCGATTGGGTTTCTCGAAGAATCAAAATAATCTTTTATAATCCGACGGTAGAAATCTGTTGACAAGATGGATGCATTTATTTTTGGCAGAAATCTTTGGGCTTTCTTGGATTTTGAAAATTACAATGATGAGAGGAAGATACGACTGTTAGTTTTTATAACCGCCTCCCCAGTCAGAGTTCGACACGTCATCAAAGTGTTCTGCCCCAAAATGGAAGCTTCTGACAGTTTTTGTCTTCCATTTAATGAATTCAGAAACTGGGGGGACTAGTATTGCGATATGACAAGTTTGGTCTATTTATGCCGATCTATTGAAAGCTTGAAGCTGGCTGATCAACGTCTAAGAGATTTAAAGCTGATCAATGCCCAATAGGCACAAATATGATCAATGCCCAATAGGCATAAGTATGATCAATATTCAAGAGGCATAAAGCTGATCAATGCTCAACAAGCATAAGATTGACTAACTTCCAGGTAATTGGCTAACTTTTATGAAAGATAAAGCTTATTGTTGGTGCCAAGATCATCGTGGCTTGTAGCTGCTGTCGGTGCCGGGATGCGCTCCCCTCGCTGCCTGGCGGTCCTCTAGTCCCGGACATGCAAAACAGGGGTTAGTGACCCGAGCCGGGATTTCCGACGGGGGCACTCCGATGATCAAGTCAGTGACGATCCAGGAAAATAGATCCTCCTGGTCGAGCCCCTCTTGATGGACTCCACACGAGGAGGAGTGTGTTGTGTGAGAGTGGGGTGCAAGTATATCGGGGGAAGTGTGGCCTGGTTAGAGGGAGTCTTTGTATGGCCCTTCCGCCCGACCTTGCTTGAGAATGCTGGTGGTGCCATGCTCTTCTTCTTGGTGGAGCCTGCACTTGTGTTCCCGTGATCTGGCTTGTGCCTTGCCTGTGTTGTTGTTGGTGTTACCTCTAAGTTTGTTGTGAACTAGGTTACCGTTGGGCGTCTGTCTCGGGATCTCCACCGGCCTGTCAGGCACGTGCGGCGGTGTCCCGAGGAGCCTTTCCCGATTTGTGATAAGGGGAGCTGTCATGTACTCCGACACTCTTCTTGGTCGCCTCATTTCGGGAAACCTAGCAGTACCTCGATCGGTGGGCCGTCGCCCCTGGGATTCGAATCTCCTGGTTGGCTTCCTCTCTCAGGTGGTCCAGGTGGTTGGTGAGGAGCGTGGCATCTCGATCAGTGTGCTTCTCCTCTTTTTAGTGTAACCGGCGACTGCAGGCGATCAGTACGGTCTGGCAGGTGCTCCAGTGTAGTCCTCGATCGGCTTGCCGGTGTCCTGGGATGGTGGTGCCAACGTCCGAGCCGGGGCTGAGCTGGAATGGTAGGGCTCGCTTCAACCTAAACGCCCCAAGCTTACGGGGTCATCTCGATGGAGGAGGGCAGAGTGCGGGCTTGGTCTAGAGGGCTCACACTTGGAGAGGCTCCACGTGGCGAAGGAATGCTGAGCTCGACTCCAACCACAGGGCTCAACCTCCGAGGGTCTCGCTCTGGAGGGCAGAGTGCAGCTCTGGCCTAGGCATCCCGAGCTCGCGGGCCTGACCTGGCGGAGGACGGAGCTCGGCTCGTTGTCTCGAGGGAGCTTAGCTCAGCTTGGCAAAGGAGTCCGGGCAGGAGAATTGACGCGGCGTCCGATGCGGCATCTTCTTTTGATGTAGCACCTATCAGCTTCCCCCATGTCAGCGATCCCACCACATCATTTGCTCTCCACTCCCGAGGCTCGTTAGTGCACGATGCTCGGGCTGAAGGAAGTAATTGTGGAGCTGACGTGGAAAGGTAAAGATCCGGTGCAATGATGGCCATGATTGCTTGGCGCTTCGTGAGACGATCCTGCAGACCAATGCAGGGGTGCCACATGGCCACGTTTGAGGAGTAGTTAATGTTGGCACAGAATTCAGAGCGGCCCGGACGTCGTTTTCATCAATGGGTAGCACATGGCATGGATCCATTGGCAGAGGGGTCGGATCGGTACGAATCCATCGGATCATTTCGAAATGAAAAGAGGGCCTTACCCGAAACATCCATTCTTTTGAATTCTCTACGCCTGCTACTGTGTTTGAGCTTTCTTCTTCCTCCCAGTTGCCTCATATCTTCTAAGGAACCAGGTTAGTCACCTCTTTCTTCTCCCCTCGCCAGAGTAGGGTTCTTTCTCCAGGTTTGGGGTCTCCTTCGAGTTGAGTCTGCTCTTTCGTCCTCCACTTCGAGTCCTTCACTTTTCTTATTCTTGAGGATGTCTCGCTTTGGCCCGGGCTTCCGCCCCTCCACTGATCAGGACGAGGCCGGTCCCTCCGAGCGGAGGCCAGCGTCTTCTTCCTCCTCTGGTGAGGGGGAGGATGCGACTCGTTTCGAGTTCAGTAGGAGGCATCCTCCCAGTCCGGTGCTCATCAGGGAGCCAGGGTCCGGTTCTCTCCCTCTTCCTTCTTCTGTACCTATTTTTGAGTCTATCCGGGCCACAGGTCCTGGCGGGGTCGCCTCGACGACCACCACCGAGGAACTGGGGACCGTTCGGGATGTCTATGGCATCCCACATTCTGTTCGGCTTATGATCCCTTGTCCGGGGGAACGGGTCACTTCCAGTGGCCCGGGCCGCCTTGCTTTTTATGAGAAGACCTTCTCTGGGGGTCTCTGCTTTCCTTTCCATCCCTTCTTTTTGTCTGTCTTGGATAACTATCATTTGGTCCCTGCCCAGTTAGTGCCAAATGCTATTAGGGTCATCTTCTCCTTCATCGTGCTCTGCCACCTTCACGGGTATGTTGCCCGGTTCTCTTTGTTCAAGGCTTTCTTTACCCTGAAGCGCCACCCGATTGAGGAGGAGTAGTGGTCCTTGTCCTCTTGCCCGAAGGGCATTAGATTCGAGCTCCCCTATTCCGTCAAGGGTTGGAAGAGTAAATTCTTCTTCATCTTCTCCTTCATCGTGCAGATCGGCACCGAAGCCCTCTTCATTAAGGGGTGCTATCAGAACTGGGAGCGCATCGAGCGGCAACAAGTGGCCGAGATCGAGTCCCTAAATTTTGATCTGAAGGAGAAGGCTGGGGTCAATGGGGCACTCGAGCAGAAGGTCAAGGACCTGGAGAAGCAGCTCGTCGATGCCGAGGGGCGAGCGAAGAGACTCCTGGAGGCCCGTGACCTAGAGCGGAGTCGCTCGAAGAAGGCTATCGACAATCTCTCCACCATCGAAAAGAAACTGAACTGGTACAGTGCCAAGGCTGATTGGCACAAGGAGGCGTACTGAGCTGTCCAGGTGGAGCTGGTAACAGCGAAGGAAAAGCTGGCCACGGCTGAGAAGGAGGCAGAGGTGGCGGCCAAGTCGGTGGAGGCTGCCAAGATGGAGGCCGCCGAGGCAAAGAAGGGGGCTGCCAAGGCCAAAAAGGGCACCGAGGAGGCCGTTGCCAAGTTCAAGACCTCGGAGGAGTTCATTGTCGAGATCCATCAGACATCATCGGACTCCTACAAAGGCTTTATGTTCTTGCACGGCCGGATCGAGGCGCTTGTTCCCGAGAAGAGCCGCAGTCGCCCCAGGTATCCTTCCACCTTGGATGCGGAGACTGAAGAGGAGGTCGCTGAGGAAGCTGTGGCCTCCGAGCCTTCGACGCTAGCTAAGGTCGAGTCGAGCGAGGCTGGAGCTGATCAGCCGAAGGTTCCTGAAAGCGGGGCCTCTCAGCCTCAAGGCCCAGCAGGGGGGTCGGCCAGTGTAGAGTAGTCCTTTTTCCTTTCTTCTATATTTTGTTTTCTTTCTGTACTTGGTCGGGTCACCCTGCATGTCGGGGGCCCATAAAATGCTTGTAACTGGCACTTAGTCGATGAAATTTGAATCTTCTTTGCAACCTGTCTCCTGCTTGGCTCTTCCTTCTTTTTCCTCTTTTTTTCACTCCCCTTTCTCTCTTCTCTTTCTTCCTTTTTTTTTCTGATGAGTGGGGAGATCAGAGAAGAGGGTCTCGCCTTGCCTAGGGCTGAGTTACCAGGCTTTGGTGTCGTAAAGTCGGGCACAAAGTTCTGGCAGTTGTGAGCTGCTGGGCTCGGTAATTCCTTGGCCGGAGAGCTGGGCCCCGGTCCAAGGTGCCTGAGGACTGGTCTCAGGTCTTGGATTGGCATCTCAGAGCTGGGCTCGAAGATGGTTGATGACTGAGAGCAGCGTGGCTCGAAGGTCCCTTGGCCGGAGATCTGAGCTCCGGTCTTGGGTTGGCATCTTGGAGCTGGGCTCGAAGATGGTTGATGACTGAGAGCAGCATGGCTCGAAAGTCCCTTGGCAGGAGATCTGAGCTCCGGTCTTGGGTTGGCATCTTGGAGCTGAGCTCGAAGACGGTTGATGACTGAGAGCAGCGTCGCTCAAAGGTCCCTTGGCCGGAGATCTGAGCTCCGGTCTTGGGTTGGCGTCTTATAGCTGGGCTCGAAGATGGTTGATGACTGAGAGCAGCGTCGCTTGAAGGTCCCTTGGCTGGAGATCTGAGCTCCGATCTTGGGTTATGAAAGTTTTGTTGCTACATTTCCCTCTTATTCTCTTTCTTTCCTTCCCCTCTCTCTTCTTTTTCCTTTTTTCTTTTTTTTTGATGAGTGGGGAGTTCAGAGAAGAGGGTCACAGGATTTGGTTGCCTTGGAGCTAGGCTCGAGGCCTTCCTGGCCGGAGAGCTTGGCTCCGGTCCAAGGGTTGCCTGAGGACTTGGCTCAGGTCTTTGGCGCCTTGGAGCTAGGCTCGAGGCGTTGATAGGAGCTGCTTGGCTCCAAGATCCCTTGGCATCTCAGAGCTGGGCTCGAAGACATTTGAGATTGAGATTAGCTTGGCTCGAAGATCCCTTGGCCGGAGGTCTGAGCTCCGGTCTTAGGCTGGCATCCTGGAGCTGGGCTCGGGGATGTTGTTGATTGAGAGCAGCATGGCTCGAAGATCCCTTGACGTCTCAGAGCTGGGCTCGGAGATGTTTGTGATTGAGAGTAGCTTGGCTCGAAGATCCCTTGGCCGGAGGTCTGAGCTCCAGTCTTGGGCTGGCGTCCTGGAGCTGGGCTTGGGGACATTGTTGATTGAGAGCGGCATGGCTCGAAGATCCCTTGAAATCTCGGAGCTGGGCTCGGAGACATTTGAGATTGAGAGTAGCTTGGCTCGAAGATCCCTTGGCCGGAGGTCTGAGGTCTGGTCTTGGACTAGCATCCTGGAGCTGGGCTCGGGGACGTTGTTGATTGAGAGCGGCATGGCTCGAAGATCCCTTGACATCTCGGAGCTGGGCTCGGAGACGTTTAAGATTGAGAGCAGCTTGGCTCGAAGATCTCTTGGCCAGAGGTCTGAGCTCCAGTCTTGGGCTGGTATCCTAGAGCTGGGCTCGGGGATGTTGTTGATCGAGAGCGGCATGGCTTGAAGATCCCTTGACGTCTCGGAGCTGGGCTCGGAGATGTTTGAGATTGAGAGCAGCTTGGCTCGAAGATCCCTTGGCCGGAGGTCTGAGCTCCGGTCTTGGGCTGGCATCCTAGAGCTGGGCTCGGGGATGTTGTTGATTGAGAGCGGCATGGCTCGAAGATCTCTTGACATCTCGGAGCTGGGTTTGGAGATGTTTGAGATTGAGAGCAGCTTGGCTCGAAGATCCCTTGACCGGAGGTCTGAGCTCTGGTCTTGGGCTGGCATCCTGAAGCTGGGCTCGGGGACGTTGTTGGTGCTTCCTTGCAAGACAAATAGATACTCGTGCAAGGAAAAAGTCATTATCATTATTATTATTGATAGGAAACCTTACATCATTGATGGAATCTTCGTAGATTGCAGGCATCCCATGTTCGAGGGAGCCTGATGCCATTGAGATCTTCGAGGTGATAGGCCCCTTGTGAAGGGGCTTCTGCCACTTTGTAGGGGCCTTCCCAGTTTGGTGGGAGCTTGCCGCATTCCCGGGGCTGATACGCCTCTGCCCGGTGCAGCACCAAGTCCCCGGGTTCGAAGGCTCTTGGCCTAACCCGGGCATTGTAGTGTCAGGCTGCTCGTTGCCGGTGAGTTTGGTTGAGGTTGGCATCGAGAAAATTAGGCCCGAGCCGATCCCAAGATCATGTTGTAGGCTGAAGGATGCCTGTCGACCGTGAAAGTCATCATAGCGGCGCTCTTGGAAAGAGCATCATAAGAAAGCACATCTGCGGAGCTTCCATTATTGACCATGATGCATTTTTACAGGATGCTTCGCGATCGTCATTTCGACGACCACAGCAGCATTATTTACACTTTTCCCTCGCTTTCTCCTTCCCTCATGAAGGGGAGTACATTCTCAGGACCCCCTGCCCCCCAGGCTTTTGGATGTACGCGCAACTCCCCAGGAAGTCACGCCCACCAGCTTCTCGGCAGGATGATTGTCGATGGCTGAAGCTGGTTGAGGAGCAACGAGCGCCTGGGATTCCATCTGCGGTCTGCCCCTCACAAACCTTTTGAGGTAGCCCTTCTTGATGAGTTCTTCAATTTCCTATTTGAGGTTGCGACATTCCTCGGTGTTGTGGCTATGGTCGTGATGAAAGCGGCAGTACTTTGATTTATCATGGCCAGTGGAGGACTTCATTGAAAACGGGCATCTCAAGTAGTCCTCGCCTTCGATCTCCATTAGGATTTTTGTCCTCGGGGTAAGGAGAGGGGTGTAATTCTCCTCAGGAACGGGAGCCCCTCTCGGTCCTGGTTGGTACCTCCGGGAGTTCGGGACTTGGGATTTTAGCTTCTGGGTCCCGGGCATCTCGGTGGGGGTTGGCCTCTTCAGTGGCTTACCATCGAGCTCTCGCCTCGTACGGTCTACCTCCTCAGCGCGGATGTACTTTTGGTCTCAGAAAAGGAGCTCGGAGTAAGTCTTGGGGGGCTTTTTTTCGAGCGAGTAGGTTAGGCGGGAAGTCCTGAGCCCTCGCTTCAGCGCCAGGCTCATCAAGGTTATAGATCTCCAGCACGGCAGCCTTGAAGTAGGCCACGTAGTCCCGCAGGGGCTCGCGGTCCTGCTGCCGGATGGAGAAGAGGTTGTCTGCCTCTCGTGGCAACTTCCTACAGGCGTCAAAGTGAGCCACGAACTTCTGCCCTAACTGGGTGAAAGAGTTGATGCTCTCTAGCTCCAAGCAGGTGAACCACACCCGGGCTACTTTCCGGAGGATGGCAGGAAAGGCGACGCAAATAAAAGCATATGTGGCCCCCTGGACCCTCATGAGGGTCCAGTAGCTTTCCAGATGGTCCAGGGGGTTGGCGGTCCCATCGTAAGGATCCACCAGCGGCATCTGGAACCGATGTGGGATCGGCTCCGCTTGGATTTCTTTGGAGAATGGGGGACAGGCGTCGTAGCCCACTAGTTCGCTGGCTGAGCCTTGCATGTTGGCAAACTGGCGGGAGGACTCCGCCAGCTTGCGCTCATGTTCCTCCAGGTGCTTCTTTGCTGTGTGTCTGATGGCTTCATCAATAGACCCCTCCGCTGAGGGAGACAGAGAACGTGACATGGGAGCGCGCTTTTCGTGATGGGGGATCTTGCTCTTTTTGTCTCGGTGGGGTCTGGGCACCGCCCGCCCGAGGTTTGGTGAGCAGCTCTCCCTGTCAGGATACCCGGCTCGTTGCCTTTTCGCGGGAGTCTGATGACTATCCTGGTTGTCGGTGACGGCCCACGACTGCGAAGGCCTTCCTTGGAAGGAACGCGAGCTATCACGGGGGGCTGCGGCATGGGCCGCGAGAGTCCCTGGCTGCTGGTGGGTAGCCAAGGACCGGTGTTGATACTGAAGCAGGTGCACTGCAGTAGCGAGGACTTGCAATTACTGGTGAGTGCGGCCAGCTGAGACTCCGCCAGAGGTGGTTGAATGGCTAGAGCGGGTAGCCCCACCTCGAGATTGTGTAGGTTCCCTCGGGAAGGGGAGCCCCCAACACAGCTGGTAAAGGCCTCTCGTGCTCGTGTCGTCCCACCTTCTTGGCACGCCAATCTGTTGGCGCCAAGATCGTCGTAGCATGTAGCTGCTATCGGTGCCAGGATGCGCTACCCTCGCTGCCTAGTAGTCCTCTGGTCCTGGACCTGCAAAACAGGGATTAGTGACCCAAGCCGGGATTTCCGGCGGGGGCACTCCGACGGTCAAGTCAGTGACGATCCAAGGAAACAGATCCTCCTGGTCGAGCCCCTCTTGATGGACTCCACACGAGGAGGAGTGTGTTGTGTGAGAGTGGGGTGTAAGTGTGTCGGGGGAAGTGTGGCCTGGTTAGAGGGAGTCTCTGTATGGCCCTTCCGCCCGACCTTGCTTGAGAATGCTGGTGGTGCCGTGCTTCTCTTCTT
Organism: Areca catechu; assembly: GCA_021397845.1. Taxonomy (NCBI): domain Eukaryota; kingdom Viridiplantae; phylum Streptophyta; class Magnoliopsida; order Arecales; family Arecaceae; genus Areca; species Areca catechu. The sequence continues at coordinate 89,028,813 of CM038048.1, read as the reverse complement.
GGTGGAGCCTGTACTTGTGTTTCTGTTGTCTGGATTGTGCCTTGCTTGTGTTGTTGTTGGTGTTACCTCCAAGTTTGTTATGAAATAGGTTACCGTTGGGTGTCCATCTCGGGATCTCCACCGGACTGTCAGGCACGTGCAGTGGTGTCCCGAGGAGCCTTTCCCGATTCATGATAAGGGGAGCTGTCATGTACTCCAACACTCCTCTTGGTCATCTCATTCCAGGAAACCTGGCAGTACCTCGATCAGTGGGCCGCCGCCCCTGGGATTCGAATCTCCTGGTTGGCTTCCTCTCTCGGGTGGTCCAGGTGGTTGGAGAGGAGCATGGCATCTCGATCAGTGTGCTTCTCCTCTTTCTAGTATAACCGGTGGCTGCAAGCGGTCAGTACGGTCTGGCAGGTGCTCCAGTGTAGTCCTCGGTCGGCTCGCTAGTGTCCTGGGATGGTGGTGCCAACGTCCGAGCCGGGGCTGAGCTGGAATGGTAGAGCTCGCTTCGACCCAGACGCCCCGAGCTTGCAGGGTCGTCTCGATGGAGGAGGGCAGAGTGCGGGCCCGGTCCAGAGGGCTTGCGCTCGGAGAGGCTCCACGTGGTGGAGGAGTGCTGAGTTCGATTCCGACCACAGGGCTCAACCTCCGAGGGTCCAGCTCTGGAGGGCAGAGTGTAGGCCCGATCCAGAGGGCTCGTGCTCAGAGAGGCTCCACATGGCGGAGTGCTGAGCTCGACTCCGACCATAGGGCTCAACCTCCAAGGGTCTCGCTCTGGAGGGTAGAGTGCGGGCCCGGTCCAGAGGGCTCGTGCTCGGAGAGGCTCCACGTGGCGGAGGAGTGCTGAGCTCGACTCCGACCACATGGCTCAACCTCTGAGGGTCTCGCTCTGGAGGGCAGAGTGCGGGCCCGGTGCAGAGGGCTCGTGCTCGGAGAGGCTCCATGTGGCGGAGGAGTGATGAGCTCGACTCCGACCATAGGGCTCAACCTTCGAGGGTCTCGCTCTGGAGAGAAAAGTGTGGCTCCGGCCTAGGCATCCCGAGCTCGCGGGCCCGACCTGGCAGAGGACGGAGCTTGGCTCGTTGTCTCGAGGGAGCTCAGCTCAGCTCGATAGAGGAGTCCAGGCAGGAGAATTGACGCGACGTCTGACACGGCGTTTTCTTTTGACATGGCGCCTATCAGCTTCCCCCATGTCAGCGTTCCCGCCATATCACTTATCAATATTCAAATAATGCAGAGATCATTCAACTATGGATGAAGAGCCGATCAACTATGGATGAAAAGCCGATCAACTATGGATGAAGAGCCGATCAACTATGGATGAAGGGCTGATCAGCTATAGATGAAGGGCTGATCAATTATAGACGACTTTCACCGCACGTGCTCACGGTCCTGGATTAACCGTCTAACAGCTAGATGCTAGCTGTAAGCGGTTATGTTCGTAGCCTATAAATACCTTCAAGTGCGATGGTGATGGGACTTCTGCTACTTCTTCTTTTCTGCGCCATCCTTTGCCTAGTTTTCCTTCGGATCATATCTGTTCCATTCCAGATGCTATTAACAAGCTTGACAGCTACCTCAACACCCAAATCTTCTAGGAAGATGGCAGAGAGCTAAATCAAATCAGCTCGATCCACTTTTCTTTTGATTCAAGCTTGTTGTAATTTGTTTGGATGCAACATCATCTATCGTAAATAAGCTGGTTTTAGTTGATAATTCATTCACAGCATGGTTTCAAGATAGGACCAGCCTCCTTTTTCTTACAGTGAATGCTATGTTAGATTTAAAATCTAATATATATATATATATATATAGTTTAATTATCATCTTATCATGATCAATATTTGACTCAATCATATGTACTATATCAGAATCCAATTGATTAAAGAGAACTATTCCCAATAAAACTAATTAAACAAGACTTAAATAAAACTCTAACTGAGATTTTAATGTTTTATTAGTATTTTGATGGGAGAGACACATGCAGCTATAAATAAGAGACTACCTGGTTCCTTTTCTCCAACTCTCATATAGTTATGTACGATTTCCCATTGATCGTCCACATAAGGAGAAGAGAGTGAGGAAAGAAAAGACTAGTCACGTCGGATATCTCAAGTACTGCATGAGAGACATCTCAAGGACTGAGCGATCTACAGACCTGTACAATTATGTCTTCTGCAATTATGATTTTGTAGACACATAAAAGCACGATCCAAGTATAAAGAATTAAAGATTTTCCTACATATAGCATCAGAGCACTGATTTCATGCTTTATGTTCAAGAATTTAAAATAGATTTTTATTTATAATTCTTTCTTTACGGTTTAGAATAAAAAAACTGGAAGTCTGGAAACCAATGTTAAGTGCTCGATTCCAGGAAATCGATGGGAGATACTGGAATCTATCAGATTTCGAATCATAAAAGTATTCTTATCGATCGGCAGATCACCGGAAAATGAACAGCAAACAACAAGTAAAGAATTATTATATTATATTATATTTATTTATTTATAGTTTAAATAAATAAATAAATAAAATATATATTTAAATAAATAAAAAAATCAGGCCAAGACTGGTGCTGAACAACCTTTCTCTCTTCTTCCCGTACTTGGAATGCACTACTGACCATGGGGTTTACCGGATGATCGATGGCGGTAGCCTATCGATTTTCCTGTTCTTCTCGCCGGTGGACGGGGAGGAGAAAGGTAGGCAAATGTCTGGTGGCTCGTCAAGATCGGAAGAAGAGATGTCCGGTGGATCGCGAAATCGAAAGGAGGCATGGTTTTCGGTGGAATTTGGGAAGAAAACTGGTTGTTTGGAAAGAAAATCCATGATTTTGTTCTCCTTTTCCCGGCAGTTATGATCACCGTGAGGCCGGCGACCCTGTCACCGGTGGCTGTGAGAGGGTCATCGGACCTTTGGTTCGGCCAATGGTCCTTGTTTGGGCGATATCCCGAGCTCCATGCCACCATTTATGATGGTTTTGGAAGCTCGGTGGAAGAAGAAGAAACGGGAGGAGTTAGTTAACGGGTTTCAGGTTTTTTAGTTAACGAGTTTCAGGTTTAAAACTGAAATCCATTAATAAAAGTTATCCTAATCAGATTGAGTCAAATTTTAATTTAGATCGGAGGATTTTTATAATTTAGCACCTATAAAGATGAAATTACATGTAAATCTAAATTAAAATTACAATCAGGTCCCTGTCGATTCTTTAATTATGTTTTATAGTAAATCTCCTATGACGTTTGCTATTTACAGTTTGATCCTGCATCATTTATTATTTACAGTTTAGTTTTTTTTATTGAATTTTATTAAAATCGTTATAATGTACTCGTTTGACATTTGACTTGAACAATTTTTGAGTGTTGGACTCGTAATATCTTGAGAAATATTTTGATTGTGTTCTTTATGAATGATAAAATATTTAAATATTTTTTGAATTATTTATTTATAATTTTATTCACTATTATATTATTTAAGAATGTTTTTGCGTAGCTCCAAAGGACCTAGAGCACTCTATGAATTTTGGATAGATGAGTTCTTGAGAGCTAATGATTTTCTCTCTTATTATATTTTGAAATTACATAAATGTGTGTTTGTTATAATTGATCTAAAGGTGACTGTAATAAGATATAAAATTGACAGTTATAAGTTAACCAACTTGAATTACATAAAGACGGAGAGTTCTACACCTATAGGAATAATCTCTAATTTTTGTAATCATAGTTGGTTAAACCACTGAAGGTACAACTAATATAAAAGGATCATAATTTAAATATAAATTATATGTTTATACCATAATTACTGTTGTTGCTTACATATTTCATATTATTATTGTTTGTGATTTATGTAATGCATATCTTGGTATTATTATGGTTAAATTTATGATTGAATTAGTTACAACACTTATTATATGCTATAATTCTTGTCTAAAGATATTTTATGATTATATAATAAGTGTTATTGAAAGAATTATTATTTTTGGAATCTGTAATATGAAAGTAACTGTATGGATATTTCTCTATTTACAGTTATAATCTCTGTTTCACTCTCATCATATCTAACTAATATTTTCATACTGAATGGATCAAATTACTCTGATTGGTATGAACAACTTCTTATTATTCTAGGATACCTAGACTTAAATTTGGCTCTACATAAATCTCAATCAGATTCACTAACTCCTACTAGTTCTCCTAATCAAAAGAAATTATATAAAAAGTGGGAGCATTCTAATAGATTATCTCTCATGATAATAAAGAGCTCTATAGCGAGAGACATAAGAGGATCTATTCCTGATAATGGATTGACTTCTGGGTACCTTTTCTTTGTAAAGTAATAATTCACCAAATCAAATAAAGTCCTAGCTGGCACCCTGATGAACAAGTTAACATCTATAAAGTATGATGGAATTTCTGTAGTGCAAAAGTATATTATAGAAGTATGTGATATATCTGAAAAAATAAATGATTTGGGAATGACAATATCTGAAAACTTCCTTGTCTAGTTTGTTCTTAACTTTTTCATTATAGTTTACTCAATCTAAAATCTACTTAATACACAAAGAATCTTGGTTAATAAATGAACTTATATCATAATGTGTGCAAAAGAAAGAGAGATTGAGATAAAAAGGGTTTCTAATTGTTCACATGGTTTCTGAGAAACGATATAAAAGAAAGAAGGCAAAGAAAGAAAATAAAGGACAGAACAATCTACCAAAAAAAGGTTCATATAAATTGAAATGTTTCTTTTGTAACAAAGAGAGACATGTTAAGAAGGATTGTGAAAAAAGAAGGAAATTATTTGAAAAGAAGGGTATTCCCTTATCACTTGTTTGTTATGAAACCAATTTCATTGATGTTCCTTCTAATACTTGGTGAATTGATTTGGGTGAGGCAATTCATGTTTTTAATTCATTGCAAGGATTCCTTTCAAGTCGAAAACCAAATGATAGAGAGCGGTGGATCTTTTTGGAGAGTCGGATGAAGTCCAAGGTTATTTCAGTTGGGACCTACAGACTTATTACAGACACCAATTTTTAATTAGATTTACATGATGTCTTTTATGCTCCTTCAGTATCTAGAAATTTAGTGCCGTTAGTAAAACTTGATTTAGAAGGTTTTTTATTTACTTTTGTAAATTCAAGTTTTAAATTAATAAAAAAATTTATTTTAATTGGTACTAGAACATTATGCAATGTTTATATAAAATAAATTTAGATTCTTCTTTTACACAGTCTCTACTTGTTTTGAATGTCAATGTTGGAATGAAAATTGATATTGTAAATGAGAGTTCTTCGATATTATGGCATACGTGATTAGGTCACATATCAATAAAAAGGATAACTAGATTGGTTAAGGAAGGTATTTTACCAAATCTAGATTTTAATAATTTTGGTATGTGTATCGATTGCATTAAAGGAAAATAAATTAAAAGTAATAAAAAGCATGCCACTAGAAGTCAAGGACTTTTAGAATTGGTTTATACTGATATTTGTGGCTATTTTTTACCTTGTTTTGGAAGGCAAAGGTATTTCATCACATTTATTGATGATTTCTCATGTTATGATTATGTTTTCCTATTACATGAAAAGTCTGAAGCTTTGGAAGTCTTTAAGGTATACAAAGCTGAAGTAAAACATTAACTTGATAGAAAAATTAAGGTTGTAAGATCTGATAGTGATGTGAATACTATGGCAAATATGATAAATTTGACAATATCCTGGACTTTTTGTCCAATAGCTAGAACAGTGTTGTATTATAGCACAGTATACTATGCCCAGAAATTCCTAACAAAATGGTGTGGCTGAAAGGCATAATCGCATATTGATGGACATGATAAGGAGTATGTTTAGTAATTCATCATTACCTTTATATTTGTAGGGAGAAGCCTTGAAAACTGCTATATATATCTTAAATCGTGTTCCTAATAAGGCCGTTCCTAAAACTTCTTTTGAGTTATGGACAGGTAGGTAGAAATTACATTTAGCTATATGCATGTTTGGGGTTGTCCTGCAAAGGCTCGATTATATAATCCATAAGAAAAGAAATTGGATCCCAGAACTATACGTTGTTATTTTATTGGGTATCCATAAAAGTCAAAATGTTTTAAATTTTATTGTCCATCACACACCACTAGAATTGTTAAAATTGGACCAGCTAGGTTCATTGAAGATGATGATAATAATGAGAGTGGTGAATCACATAATATAGTGTTAGAGAACATAAGAGAATTTTTTTTATTACAACAATACCTAAAGATATTCCACATGAAATTAATAATCATGAGACTATGGAACATCAATAAGAGACCGCTACACCACCTCTCGAATAAGCTATCATGAACCTGACCTAATTGAAAATAATCACAATAACACTGAACTTGGAGTATTATAGAGATTTGCTAGAATTAAGAGATCAGCTATTCCAGATGATTATATTATTTACTTACAAGAATGTGATTATGATATTGAAATTAAAGATGATCCAGTTTTATTTAAAGATGCCATGAATAGTGATGATTCTGAACTTTATTTAAAGATGCCATGAATAGTGATGATTCTGAACTTTTGGTTAATTGCCATGAAAGATGAGATAAAATTCATTAATAAAAATCAAGTCTGAGAACTTGTCGAATTACCTGAAAAGTTCAAGCTCATTGGTTGTAAGTGGATTTTTAAAACCAACAAGATTTTGAAGGTAATATCGAAAGGTATAAAGCTAGACTTGTAGCAAAGGGACTCACTCAAAAAAGGCATTGATTATTTTGAAACATTTTCTCTTGTTTCTAGAAAGAATTCATTCAGAATTATTATGGTATTAGTAGTTTATTTTGATTTAGTAGCTTATTCTTGAGTTGTGTCCTCTACCCGCTAGACATTGAAATGTAGAGCTTTTGGTGATGTCCAGTGGGCAGTGACATAACTTGGATAATATGCCGTCCCCTAGGTGTATCATATCACCCTCTTGTTAATTTTCTACTTCATTTGTTTATGGTTTTTATATGATAATGTCGATGATTCTTCATCGACACCCAAGTCTCAAGTTCTCCCTGTGGATGATTTGGGAAAGAGAATGGTGAAAACCTGTCAGAAATTTCAGAAAAGATTACAATTAATGAATAATCTACTCCTTGAAATGTCAAAGTTCATATTCCCATGACTCATAGCTAGTAGTGGTAACATATCTTTGTCAAGCTTCCTTGCCCCCTCCGCTGTTGACACTTGAGCCGACACCGTTGACATTGATCAATGCAATTGTCATGAAAGTCAGTATCATCCTGTCTTCTCATACATAATCCAATCATCTGGATCCTATTGGCTAAAGATCCAACGCAAGTTGCAAGCAACTAAGAGTAATGTGCCTTAAGAACACAATATTCTAGCAAAGTTTCAAGTTTCATGTGTCACCAACTGCAGAAACGAAAACAGGTGATGCGAACCATCTACGTGTACCATAAATGAAAAACATAACATTTAGAAAATAAATACATGGATTTTGTTATAATAATGGACACCAAAGTGATTGCTATAAATGATATATAACTAAAATAAACAGCCGGCTATCCAATATTTAAAGAGATATATACTTAGCTGACCCACCAAAATTTTAGTGAAATTGGCTGTTAACTGATCCCTTAGCAATTATGAAGGAAACTGTAAGTCAATCCAAATAAGATTGAATGGAAAGAAGATACTATATTATAGGAACTTAAATTAATCTAAGAGCACCTCATGAATTCTTCGTTCTTGTTACAATATATATATAAGATATTTTGATAAGAAATCAATGTTTCCCACCTAGCATTTAGTATGCTTGACCTCCTTTCTTTTCCCTCCATGAGCACGGCATGCACTCTGCCAATAAGTAGAATTATCTTTAGACAGTCAACACCAAAACAATTTAAATGCTCACTGTTTGGAAATTCAATTTGTCTCATGGGACAAACCTACCTCCTCTAGTCTCCACGCCAATTTACAATTGCAAGCTAGCTATAGCTTATTTTTAGAGAGATGCGTCTATAATTCAAAGATGTGTACTTCAACAACGACCTGAAAACAGATTTTTTTTTTTTTCCTCCTATCAAAAACGAAAAGTTGTAGAGGCCTTCCATCACCCTCATCAGTAGCTCAAGCCATAGTCATGAGTAAATTCCAAGCTAGTTATGTTCAAAACATGTGTTCAAAGTTTTGAAGACTAGCTTGGAATTTTCTGATCACCGTCAGATAAGAAGTCTATGGGGCGCATATCATGCATCCAATTAATAATAACTTCTGAAATGCCAAGAGTCCATGATGGACCGTCCTCTCCAACACCAGGGCAGCTACAAATAGGATCAACCTCCAACTCTTTGCCTTGCTCTGCCTCCTAGCAATAATGGCTATTTACATCATGTTCGCATGGCTTCTTTTTGTCACGCTTGCCTCCCTTTTTCTTTCTTTTAGATACAAAAGACGAAAGGCGATGTACAGACTCCCTCCTGGCCCGAAGAAGCTTCCCGTAATCGGGAACCTGCATCAACTTGGTAGGCTGCCTCATCAATCCTTCTGGAAACTCTCCCAAAAACATGGCCCTCTCATGCATTTAGAACTAGGTAGCATTCCAACAGTGGTAGTCTCATCTGCTGAGATGGCCAGAGAAGTATTGAAAACTCATGATCTCGACCTGTGCTCAAGGCCCTTCCTTGTTGCTCCCGCCAAATATACTTACAACTTCTTGGATATCGGCTTCTCACCCTATGGTGAATATTGGAGGGAGATAAGAAAGATATGTGTCCTTGAACTTTTCAGTGCCAAGAGGGTGCAATCATTTCAGTTTATAAGGGAAGAAGAGATTTCACTAATGATCGATAGTATCTCCCTTTCTTCAACAACTCCAATAAATCTTAGCAAGCTGGTGGTGACACTGGCAAATAATATAATTAGCAGAGCTGCGATGGGTATGAAGTACGAAGAAGGCGATGGTGAGAAGGGCATCTTTCACAGGCTTCTCATCGAAGTTCAGACATTATCACTCAGTTTTTATTTTGCAGACTTCTTCCCATCGTTAGGCTGGATGGACAGGCTTACAGGAATTGCTAGCAAGCTCGAGAAGAACTTTAGTAATTTCGATGCTTTCTTTGAGCAGGTCATCAAGGAGCACCTTGACCCAGAGAGGATGAGACCCGAACATGAAGACATAGTTGATGTGTTGCTTCGATTACAAAAAGATGGACATCTAACAAAAGATCACATAAAAGCAGTACTCACGGTATCCGTTTCTTACACGTACCTTCATATTCTTCATCAAACTTTGCATGGTTAATTTGCTTTCGCCTCTTTGTTGCAAAAAACTGTACTAAATTCACGACTTTTGCTTAATTGTTGAACTGTACAAGGTTTTGCTACTCATGTCCTTTCTTCAAATTCTTGTGGGGTTTCATTAAACTGGATTTTAAAGTGAATGTTGCTTCTTTCTTTTGCTTAGGACCTCTTCTTAGCTGGAACGGATACAACTTCAGCAACCTTAGAATGGGCTATGGCAGAGCTTGCAAGACACCCAAGACAGATGAAGAAAGCACAAGAAGAAATAAGAGCCTCTTTAGGAACTAAAGGAAAGGTGGAAGAAGGAGACCTTGACCAGCTTCAGTACCTCAAGTCTGTGGTGAAAGAAACACTCAGGCTGCACCCTCCTGGCCCATTACTGCTTCCTCGAGAGTCCATGAGACACACTAGGATTCATGGATATGATATCTTGCCCAACACAAGAGTGTATGTCAATGCTTGGGGGATAGGAAAAGATCCTAAATCATGGGATGACCCTGAAGAGTTCCTTCCCGAGAGATTCATGGATAGTTCTATCGACTACAAAGGACATGATTTCGAGTTCATACCATTCGGTTCTGGTCGAAGAATCTGCCCTGGAATGAATATGGGGACTTTGACAGTGGAGCTAGCACTTGCAAATATGTTATACCATTTTGACTGGGAAGTACCTGTTGGGATGAACAGAGAAGACATCGACATGAATGAAGCACTAGGACTGGTCATGCATAAGAGTTCTGCTCTTCACCTTGTAGCCATAAACCACATCATGAAATAGCCATAAATTATTTAAGCTATAGTGCCTGGTCATCTATTCTTGTATGATTAGGTGACATAAGAGTATGCAGAGCCCTCTGTTTGTTTGGCTGTGTGATTTTGAGTGTTGTCTTTCAGTACAACTTGTATTATAATCACTATACTTCAGTCTGATCTTAAATAAATAAAGGAGGGGAGTGTTGTGGAGCAAACCCGTTCCACGGAATATCCGGATCCAACTTGATACTGTCATGGCGAAAAGGGTACAATTACCAGGGAAGAGATGTAGAAGAAAAAGAGAGATTGCTTTATTCCTTTGGAGAAAAACCTTGTTACAACAAACAAGATAACACTCGACAGCCCTTCTGAAAACCCAGAAGCTTCTCGCTATCCCGCATGTCTTCTCTCTTGTAGGTCTCATGTCCCAAGAATCCACGTACGCCACGCACGGACAATACCTCAACGTGCGTCCTTCTCCAAAGCCCCGTGAAACACCATCACGGCACAAGTCCTCCATGTGATATCTCCCTCACGTGCGCCTCTCTGCAGTCCATCACCATGGTCTCCCATGCAGACTCCCTCACGTGTGGTCTCCAAGAAGCCTCCACCTTAGAACCATGAGCCAAGCCCCACGAACCAAGGCCTTCATGCTGATCTCTCCACGGTCTTCACATGACCGTGAGACCCCAAAGGGGTCGGCCACTTGGACCTTCCTCCAACCGCACACCCCATCTTCTCATATTTATAGCACATGGGGGACGTTGAAGCCTTCTTGGATTGGGCGTCTGATATTGAACTTCTTGTTGGACTGCAGCTACCACTTGAATCTTGTTAGGATTCAATCACATGGGCGGTTAGGACTTGTCTTGGGCCAATAACAAACTGATTAGAATGCCTCACATGGTTGGGCTTCCTAATTGGTTACAACCAACCAACTAACCAACCAATTGGCTAACCTCCTAACCAATTTAACAAACCTGGACCCAACCCCATAACCCAATTGGGTTATGTTACAATCTCTCAAAAAACTTCCCCCTTTCAAAGCCAACATAAAATTAATAATCCTTGGGTCAAACCCCCTGACCCAACATTACTCAAAAGGGACTCTAGAAAAAAATCCCAGAAAATCCTGGAATACCTCCAGGATAGCTTGGGACACGCCCCCAAGCTCCAGGGATCGCCTCTAGCATCCCTACCATGGTCTTCCAAGTCTCTCCAAGGCTTGGGAGCACCACACAAAATCCTACAGGGAGGACCTCCCTTGTTTCCATTCAAAAAAAGAGTTTGCAGAGCCAAGGAAAAATTATGTGCATGATGTTTCATGACATGTGAATATCATGGCAAGAGATATAATTCTCTAACCAAATAGAAAAGTCTTTATTCCGAATATGCATGTGCTGAACTTTCATCTATAAAATTTGATTGGATTTATGTTGTTTGAAGTGGCAAATATTACTCCAGATTGATTGGATCCAGATTGACATGCTGACAGATATTAGCATGCTTATGTGGGGAAGGACCAAGCATTGTGGATAATGATCACCATATAATTTCTGTAGCTGACTATGTTCTCGTGGCCTTCTTTCTAATATTGCTTGGATAGATTATTTTTTCTTAAATTTTTGAATATACTATTGGTTAAATAGCTAAGAACATGATTTTTAGTTTTTTATACACCACAAGCAAATAATGCCCACGGTGCAATCAAACTTCTTGAGCTCTTAGTTTTCTTGAAAGAACACTTCGAAATTAATACATAAAAAATCTTTATGCCATGCATCATGCTATTCTCAAACATCATGTATAGTAAGTATCACGTCCCGAACCTAGTACTGGGTCAGTCACATAATCGACTGTATGAATCCTAGAATACGCCCTAGAAATTATGCAAAGTCTTAAAAAAATTCATTAAAACTTCAATTTGCAAGACTACTATTGATCACAATTTATAAGAGAATACATAATATAAAGAAAACAATATAACTTATTGTAGGGTTTTGCATGGTGCTCTTAAGCTTTGAAGAGACTTAGGAAGCCATGGCAGGGATGCTGGAGGCAATCCCTAGAGCTTGGGGGCGTGTCCCAAGCGGATTCCTGAAGGTATTCCAGGGATGCTCTAAGTTTGAGTGTTTTCTCATGTGACTTAGGGAGAAGTTTTTTTTGAGTGATTGTAATATGACCCAATTAGGTTATGAGGTTGGGTCAAGGTTTGTTAAATTGGTTAGGAGGTTAGCTAGTTGGTTGGATAGTTGATTGGTTGTAACCAATTAGAAAACCCAACCATGTGAGGTGTTCTAATCAGTTTGTTATTGGTCTAAGACAAGTCATAACCGTCCATGTGATTGTAACCACCAAGAAGTTGTGAGCCCATGTGATTGTAGTCCAACAAGATCAAAGAGTCCAAGATGCCCAAGAAGACAAGAAGTTCACTATCCCATGTGCTATAAATAAGAGGGATGGGGCATGCAGTTTGGAGTGTCCAAGAGAGGCCGACCCTTTGGGGTCTGGTCAGATGTGGAGTCCATGAGGACTTCTCACGGTTCTGGTCTTGGACCATGAGGGCTTGAGGATGCCCCTTGAGGACTTCTCATGTGGAGGGCTTGTGCCATGATGGTATTTCATAGGGCTTTAGAGAAGAGATGCATGTTGAGGTATTCTCCGTGCATGGCATATGTGGATTCTTAAGGCATGAGGCCTGCAAGAGAGAAGACGTGCGGGACGGCGAGAAGCTTCTGGGTTTTCAGAAGGACTGTCGGATGTTATCTTGTTTGTTGTAACAAGATTCTTCTCCAAAGGAATAAAGCAATCTCTCTTTTTCTCCTACATCTCTTCTCATATCTGTTTGTGAATATTGAATCCAAAGAAAGGTTGTTGGGTTGTATCCTTCCATGTTGTTTCCACTATTTTTTGCTGCATATAGGTGCTGATCCAGATCTCCCAACAATTGGTATCAGTGCTTGGAATTTTTTCCAACATCTGGTATCAGAGCTTGGTTTGAGCCATTGTTCGAGTAGAAGCGGAGCAGTTTCAGAGCCACTGGTTTGAAGGTGGAAGAGGAGGATTCAAGGAGTGCATCGAAACAGGTGGAGTTGTACGTGTGTATGGTATCCCACGTGGATGGAGAAAAGAAAAGCCTGGATTTCTCAAGTTCATCGAAGTACATTAGCAGAGACGATGCCAGGGGCAGCTCAGGGAGATAGGAGACAGTTTCAGGAAGCGCCGGGGGTATCGAGCAGTCTGGAGTATCCTAGTGTGGCGGCATTGGCCTAGGGATGGAGACTAGAGCTGATGGAGATGGCAGCTCAAGGAGACCGGGATAGGTCTCAGGGAGCACCAGGAACATCATGCAGCCGGGAGATAGGCTGGGACTTGATGCAGCAGCCAAGTGGAGATGGTTGCTGGGCTCAGTCGCTGGGTTAGCAGAAGAGTTGGATGAGATTTTAGTTTTGGAGGAGCCTACGGGGTTGCAGTGTGTCCGAAATGGTTTCGAAGAGGTCCGCGGTGTGCAGAGGGTTCGAGGAGATAGCGATTGGGTATGAGGTTCAGGTGCAGGCTTAGTAGGGCAGCATTGAGTAGCTAGCCATGGGGTTTTTTTCTGTGGCATCAATGGGACTTCAGTCTTAGGTGGAGCACCGGTGAGAGGTGGCTTCACGGGTGGAGCAGGATTCGACACGAGTTTAGAATAGGAGGTGCAAGGATATTGGCCAGGTCCTAGCATGAGTGCCAGGGGTGCACTTAGCCAGGTGAAGTAAAGTGTGCAGAGATTGGCATAGCTTTGTAGAGATGGTGTTAGGTAAAGCTCCAGTTATAGCAAGTGCCGGTTCAGGTTCGTTGTGTTCTCTCTAAGGAAGTTCAAGGAAAAGTCTGATGCAGCTGCCAAGCAGAAGGAAGGTTACAATCATGGTGCAAGGATACAAGCAAGGATCTTCAGCTATGGAGACGATCATCCCAAAGGCCTCCAAGGGTGCGTAGTAGCTGAAAGGCGTTGGCAGAGGTAAGGAGGTCCGCACAAGAGGCTATCAGGACATGCAGTTACAGCGAGGTTATGCAGGAGGACATTACCAGGTTTGCCAAGGCTTGGGGCATCAAGGTGGAGATTGTATGGTTTTGCATGGTGCTCCCAAGCTTTAGAGAGACTTGGGAGGCCATTGCAGAGATGCTGGAGGCAATCCCTAGAGCTTGGAGGCATGTCATAAGTGGATTCCTATGGGTGTTCCAGGGATGCTCTAAATTTAAGTATTTTTTCATGTGACTTAGGAAGAGTTTTTTTAAGAGATTGTAACATAACCCAATTGGGTTATGGAGTTGGGTCCAGGTTTGTTAAATTAGTTAAGAGGTTAGTTAGTTGGTTGGTCAGTTGATTAGTTGTAACCAATTAGGAAACCCAACCATGTGAGGTGTCATAATCAGTTTGTTATTGGTCCAAGACAAGTCCTAACCGTCCATGTGATTGTAACCACCAAGAAGTTGTGAGCCCATGTGATTGTAGTCCAACAAGATCAAGGAGTCCAAGATGTCCAAGGAGACAAAAAGTTCACCACCCCATGTGCTATAAATAAGAGGGATAGGGCGTGCAGTTTGGAGTGTCCAAGAGAGGCCGACCCTTTGGGATCTGGTCTAGTGTGGAGTCCATGAGGACTTCTCATAGTTCTGGTCTTGGGTTGTGAAGGCTTGAGGACGCCCCTTGGGGCGTGTACCGTGGAGAGCCTCCAAGGTTTCAAGGAGGCCATGGTGTTGGACTGCAGAGAGGCGCACGTAAAGGAGATATCACATGGAGGGCTTGTATCGTGATGGTATTTCATAGGGCTTTGGAGAAGAGATGCATGTTGAGGTATTCTCTGTGCATGGCTTACGTGGGTTCTTGGGGCATGAGGCCTGCAAGAGAGAAAATGTGCAGGACGGTGAGAAGCTTCTGGGTTTTCAAAAGGGCTGTCGGGTATTGTCTTGTTTGTTGTAACAAGGTTCTTCTCTAAAGGAATAAAGCAATCTCTCTTTTTCTCCTGCATCTCTTCTCATATCTGTTTATGAATATTGAATCCAAAGAACAGGTTGTTGGGCTGTATCCTTCCATGTTGCTTTCACTATTTTTCGCTACATATAGGTGCTGATCCAGATCTCCCAACAATTGGTATCAGTGCATAGAATTTTTTCCAACACTTATATATTTATAAATTTAGTTATCCTTTAGTCATCTAATTGGTATTAATAACTCTCTATCTATTCATCATATCGTCACGAATCCAAACCACCACCAAGCTCAAATATCTTATACAACTTTAAGAATGAAGGAAAATAGGGAGTGTGAGCTTTACAATATAGTAAGGATTCCATACACTCACACCAATAATAATATAATTTGAAAGTAATAAGGAAACAATAATAGAATAAGGAATTATAAAATATCATGTTGTTGACTCATTTCTTGATTTTGATAAATAATAAAATATTAAGTATATTTGAGTACTAACTATGTATTAAAAGTGTATTTATCAGAACAGTGTACTCATCAAAATTATGATATGTTGAAAGTTCAAAGCTTGTCATCATATTGAAGAAGTCACTCTCATTGATGGAATTTCAAGTTAAATGGTCCTTGATACATAAGAATAACCTTGAAGAACTCAAATTTTAAAGTTAGAAAAGCTTCAACAGAGTTTCAACAGAGTTTCGGGAGAGTTTCAGCCAAGTGTCGATTCATGGAAGTGAAGTGTCGACTCAAGGTGTCGACTGATAGAAGCTTGAGCTGATACGCAGAAGAAGTTTCAGCTGGCACGCATGAAATATTGACTCATGAAGACCAAGTATCAATTCATGTATTCATTCAAGTATCGACTCAAGGCCTGAGACCAAAATGAAGGCAGAACATGCTGACTTCGGGGAATGGTTCAAGTATCGACTCATGAAGATAAAGTGTCGGCTCAAGTATTGACTCACCAGAAGAAGTGTCAACATACCATTACATTCCAGAGAGCTTCAGAAAGCATTTTTGACCTAGTATCGACTTAAGTATCGACTTATGACCTGAAGTGTTGATACCTGCAGATCTGGATGAATAGTAATAGCTAGTTTTTTGAAGCATAGAAATGGTCCTTTTTATCCCTAACGGCTATTTTCTCCACTCTAACGATCAAAAATTGTCATTTAAGGGTTGGAAAGGTATTTAAAGTAGGCAAAACTCAAGAGAGAAGCAACTAATGAGGAATTAAAGAGAATTTATTAAGAGTTTATTACTTTTGAGAGAAGTTGAGCCTTCAAGCATTCAAGAAGCATTCAAGTCCATCCTTCAAGCATCTATTAAGGCTTCAACAACTTGAAGACAAGCTTTCTCAACAGCAATCAAAGAGCTTCAAAGAGATATTTACTTTTATTTTGAAAGCTTATTGTATTCTTACTTTAAACTTGACTTTATTATTATTCCTAGTTTCAAGTGGATTGAAATTAGTGGTTGGGTTGTTGGTGAGCCTTGTAAAAACCAACTTTGGTTTTTGGTTAGCCTTGTAAAAATCAAGAGATTTTTGGTTAGCCTTGTGATAACCAAGAGGTTGTTGGTAAGCCTTGTAAAAACCAACTAGGTTTTTGGTTAGCCTTGTGAAAACCAAGGAATTATGATTAATGAGCCTAGAAAACTAATCGGCTGTAATCAAGTGGGATTAAAGTGAAATTCCCAAGTGGACCTTAAGGAGTGGATGTAGGTGCTTTGGTGTACACTGAACCACTATAAATTATTGTATATTTGTGATTACTTCTCTATTCTTGCTTTTACTTTATTTCTGCTGTATTTTAATTATCAAGCACACATATACTTAAGATCACTAGCACCTTCATTATTTTTGAATTGGCACTCACACTTACAACAAGTTTTAAAAATCCAATTTACCCCCACTTCTTGGATTGCTTTGCTGGGCAACAAGTGGTATCAGAGCAACGTACATAGCTTATAGGTCTAACCATCTTGAGTTAAAGATCTATGGTAGCCCTTTTAGATTCTAGTGTTGTTGAGGGACAAGCCTCAAATAGACCACCTTATTTTAATGGCACAAATTACACGTATTAGAAAGCTCGCATGCGAATTTATATGCATTCTATTGATTACAATCTTTAGAAAGTAGTTGTTAAAGATCCTCATGTTCCTTCAATGATTGTTAATGGTGTTGCCATTCCAAAACTAGAAGAGAATTGGAATGAAAACGACATTAAGTAATCGGAGCTTAATGCTAAAGCTATGAACTTGCTTTACTGTGCATTAGATCCTAGTGAATTTAATAGGATTTCTACATGCGCATTCACGAAGAAAATTTCGGACACACTTAAGGTTATTCATGAAGGTACCCATCAAGTGAAGAATACTAAAGTAAATATACTTGTACATATGTATGCAATATTTTGAATGGAGCTTAATGTATCTATTATGGATATGTATACAAGATTCACTAACATTGTGAATGGAATGAGAAGTTTAGGAAACGTTATGTCTAATGCTGACCTAGTAAATAAAATTCTTAGATCTTTGCTAACTTCTTGGGATCCGAAGGTTACGGCAATTCAAGAAGCTAAAGATGTAGAGATACTTCCCTTGGAGTAACTTGTTGGTTCACTCATGATTTATGAGTTGAACTTAAAGCAAAAGGCAGTGGATATGGATAGAAAGAATAAGACGATTGCATTCAAATCCACTACACCAGATGAACCTTCAAGTGAAGAATCAGATGAAAGTGAAAATGAAGACAAGGATGAAGAGGCTCTAGTGGCTAGAAAATTTAGAAGATTCATGAGGAAGAAGAAATTCTCATTCAAAAAGAAGCTACACAAAAGAAAGCCTAACAAGGACAAAGGCAAAGAAAAAGAAAAAGAGAAGGAGAATGACCAACGAATCTATTTTGAATGTAAGAAGCCCAGACACTATAAGTTTGATTTTCCTCTTCTTAAAAAATTTAAAAGAAGTTCAAAAAGAAAAAATGATGGCAACTTGGAGTGACAGTAAGACTCCAGCTCAGAGAAAGAATAATAGGAAGTCGTCAATCTATGCTTCATGGCTCAAGAAGCTGGGGTATAATCTGAACTTGAAATTAAATTTATATTTGAAAAACTTAGAGATACTTTTGATAAACTTATGCATGAATATAAATTATTGAAAATTAAAAATAAAAAGTTAAAAAGCATGCTGATTCATGTTCTTTTGAAAATACCAATCTTCCTAATGAAAATAATGGTTTAAAAATCAAGATTGATATTTTAGAAAAATAAAAGAATGCTTTATCAAAAGAAATAGAAGTTTTGAAAAGATTCAAAGCTGTTGTTACAAATAATAAACTTTTAAAGAAAAACAAAGACCTTGAGATAGAAAATAAGAAATTTAAATATGAGCTTGATAAAGTTAAACCTTTTATTGAAAAGTTTACATTTAGTTCTGAAAAATTGAATTTGTTGCAGAATAATCAAAGAGTTGTATTTGATAAAGCTAGACTTGGTTACAAGCAACTAAAGAAATAAAAATATTTTAAATTTTTTTTTGTTCCAGCATCTTCTAATGTTACTTGCTTTAGTTATAGAAAATTTGAGCATAAAGCATGTCAGTGTGACCTAAGAAAGTTAAACAATTCAAGAAAAGTTTGGGTTCCAAAAGAAACCTTTAGTACTAATCCTAAAAGACCCAAGATAGCTTGAGTATCTAAAATAAAAACTTGATCTATTTTGTAGGTGTGTCTTGCAATCAAAGAAAAGAGAAGATTATGGTATCTTGACAGTAGTTGCTCAAGATACATGATCGGAGATGTAAAGCAATTCACATCTCTTGAGACTTTAAATGGTGAAAATGTGATATTTGATGATAATGGTAAAGGCAAAATCATTGGTATCGGTATAGTCCATATCATCCTCTCTACTTATATTGATAATATTTTACTTGTTGATGAATTAAAACATAATTTGCTTAGTATTAGTCAGTTTTGCGATAAGGATTTTAAAGTAGTTTTTGAATCATCTTTTTGCATGGTATCTAGTCTTAATGATAATGGAGTAAAATTTATTGGAAATAGGTATGGCAACATCTATATTGTTGATCTTGATAATTTATCTTTACAAGATGGTGAATGCCTAGTTGTAATGAATGCCATAATTAATGAGACTAGTTAGCTTTGGCATCATAGATTAGGTCATGCAAGCATGCATCTACTTTATAAATTATACAAAAAGGATTTAGTTAAAGATTTACCAAAACTTAGATTTGAAAAGATAAAATTTGTGAAGCTTGTTAATTTAGAAAATAAACAAGAACATATTTTAAAACTAAAAAAATAATTTTAACTTCTAGACCACTAGAACTACTCAATATGGATCTCTTTGGACTAACTAGGATCACAAGCCTAAGAGACAAGAGAAATGAACTAGTCATAATGGATAATTTCTCTCGATTAACTAGGATTTTATTTTTGGCACATAAAGATGAATCTTTTTCGCTTTCATGAAGTTTTATCGAAAGGTTTCAAATGAAAAAGGTACTTCTATCGTTTGTATTCGAAGTGACTATAGAACTAAATTTGAAAATCAAAATTTTAAAAATTTTTATGATGAAAAAGGTATTGAATACAACTTTTCTACACCTATATACCTTAACAAAATGGGATGGTAGAAAGAAAAAATCAAACTTTAGAAGAAATGGCACGCATAATGCTTTGCAAAAATGATCTTCCGAGATATTTTTGGGTAGAAGTTGTTAATACTGCATGTTGTATTTTAAATTATATTTTAATCAGACTAATTTTAAAGAAAATACCTTATGAGCTTTGGAAAGAAAAAAAACCTAGTTTAAAGTATTTTTGGGTTTTTGGTTGCCGATGTTTTATTTTAAATAATGAAAAAGATAATTTAGATAAATTTGATACCAA
Organism: Areca catechu; assembly: GCA_021397845.1. NCBI lineage: Eukaryota > Viridiplantae > Streptophyta > Magnoliopsida > Arecales > Arecaceae > Areca > Areca catechu. The sequence continues at coordinate 89,008,888 of CM038048.1, read as the reverse complement.
GTCAGATGAAGGTATTTTCTTAAGATACTCTACATCTAACAAAGCATATAGAGTTTTTAATAAAAGAACACTTGTAGTAGAAGAGTCCATGCATGTAGTATTTAAAGAGTCTACTAACAAGTCCTCTAGAAAAGAGGATATTTTTGATGAATGTGTAGGTGTTGAAGGACTTAAGAAGCTTACTTTGGATGATCCCCCTTCCAAAGAAAGTGAAGAAGATCAAAAACAAGAAGAATGAAGAAGCCACAAGATCTTCACCAAAGGATCTACCCAAAGAATGGAGCTATGCTCGTGGACATCCTAAGAAATTAATCTTAGATGATCCAATGAGAGGGGTAAGAACTAGATCCTCTATTAGAAATGAATATGATTATATTACTTTTGTTTCTCAAATTGAACCTAAATATATTAAAGAAACTGAAAAGACCAAAACTGGATGATTGCTATACAAGAGAAATTAAATCAATTTGAGAGGAATAATGTTTGGACATTGATAGAAAGACCATCTAATGCTTCCATAACTGGTACTAAATGGGTGTATAGAAATAAATTAGATGAAAATAGAATAGTAACTAGAAACAAGGCTAGACTGGTAGCTAAGGATTATAATCAAGAGAAAGGAATTGATTTTGATGAAACCTTTGCTCCAATAGCTAGACTTGAAACTATTAGAATACTTTTAGCTTTTGCATATTTTTATGGATTTCAAACTATTTCAAATGGATGTTAAAAATACATTTTTGAATGGTTATATTGCTGAAGAAGTTTTTGTTGAACAACCACCTGGTTTTGAAAATCATGCACATCCTGATCATATTTTTAAACTACACAAAGTACTTTATGGTTTAAAGCAAGCTCCCCATGAATGGTATAAAAGACTCAGTAAATTCTTAATTGAAAATGGTTTTACTAGAGGTCATGTTGATACAACTCTATTTTTAAAGAAAAAGACTGATGATCTCTTAGTAGTACAAATCTATGTGGATGATATTATCTTTGGTGCCACTAAATTAATAAATCTCTTTGTCAAGAATTTGCAAAAGCTAATGCAGGAAGAGTTCGAGATAAGCATGATGGAAGAACTAAGCTACTTCCTCGGATTCCAGATTAAGCAAACTAGTGAAGGGATTTTCATCAACCAAGCTTAATACATAAAGGAGATCTTAAAAAAGTTTGGGATGGAGAAGACTAAACCAATCGATACACCTATGAGCCCTTCATATAAGCTTGACAATGATGAATTTAGTAAGAAGGTCGAAAATCTTATAGATGCATCATTGGATCATTACTGTACTGAATTACTACTAAATCAAATATTATGTTTAGTGTATGCATGTGTGCTAGATATTAGTCTGAGCTTAAGAAATCACATTTATTGGCTATTAAGTGCATACTCGGATATTTATCTGGCACTATTGATATTGGATTATGGTACTTTAAAAATTTAGCTATTGATTTAATTACATATTCTAATTCTGATTTTGTTGGCTATAAGTTAGATAGAAAAAGTACTTCTGAAACTTATCAATTTCTTGGTATTAATTTAATCTCATGATTTAGCAAGAAATAAAATTCAGTTGCACTATCTATAGCTAAAGCTGAATATATTATAGCTGAAAATTATTGTGCTCAAATCTTGTGGATTAAACAACAACTCGAGGACTTTGGTATTAAATTAACTAAGACACCAATAAGATGTGATAACACAAGTGCTATAAACTTAACTAAAAATCATGTTCAATACTTAAGAAGTAAGCATATAGAAATTAGATATCATTTTATTAAAGATCATGTTCAAAACAATGATGTTATGCTTGAATTTGTTTGTACTGAAATGCAATTAGTTGATATACTGACCAAGCCACTCCATGAAGATAGGTTCAGTATGATTAGAAGAGAATTAGGGATCATTAATCCTTTTGATTAAATTTTGATCTCTTCATGACCTTTCAAATCCCCTTGAGAATCTTTTGACCAAAATATCCTTGAAAATCATATTCAATCATCTAATGGCTTTTAAAATCAATCACCTTAATTTTCTATGATTTTTTTCCTTATTTTTTTCAAAGTATCGATACTTTGAAGTGTCGACACCTCCAAGTGTTGACACTTGGACTCAAGCCCGTGAGTCGACACTTGACCGGTAGGAACCGGGGATTAAATAAGGAAATTGATCTGATTTCTCTTATTTTCTTTCCAAATCCTTTGAGCCGACACCTTACCCCATTGTTCGCTAACCTCCAGTCCATGATTTTACTGTTCTATTGCTAATTTGAGCCCATTTTTCCTCTCTTCTTCACCGTTGTTCATGGTTTTATCGTGATTATCTTGCCCTTTCCTCTTCCATTCATCTATTTCTTTCTTCCTGGATAATGGGGCCCAGGAAATAGTTAGTCAAGAGACCTGGACCCTCTACACAAGATACAGAGCGGTGCATGAAGGCACATCACGAGGATTCAGCAGCATAGGCAGCACCTCACCAGGAGATTCCCGTCAGACCGCCTATCCATGGAGCAGACCGGATGGCCTCCAAGGTCATTGTTGGAGGACAGAGGGTAGATTTTGACTTTATGGACAAGCACCACTTCCGTATAGGAGATTGGCTGAGAGATGCAGGGCTGGCACATTTTTGTTCACTAACAGAGAGATTCTACCCAGGACTTATTCAAGAGTATTATGGCATATTGGCTAGAGGAGAGAATGATTGGATTGCTGAGGTCAGAGGGACTTCTATACCACTGACTGCAGAGATTTTAAGTAGGGCATGGGAGATCCCTATAAGAGGTACTATTGCAAGCTCCCTGGTTGATAGGATGAGCAGATTTCGATGCATTTTTGAGAGAGAGGATCTCGGAGAGGGAGCCACAATTGTAGCGTCTCGACTTTCTCTAAAGATGAGACTACTGCACCACATCATCGTCCGGATCCTTCTACCGAAGATCGAATGCTTCAACTTCATCACAGAGAGAGAGTTGCTAGTGATGATTTCCCCTGGTAGGAGGACTCCTGTTTGCCTTCTAGTACTCATGGTCCATCAGATGACTGAGACAGCTACTAGCAAAAGATTGTGTCTACCTTATGGTATGGGACTGACCATTCTGTTCAGGGCTTATGGAGTTGACTTTGATAGAGAGCCTTTCAGACAGCTACTCCACACTGACATCTATGACAAGAGATCTCTATATAGGATGGGGTATCACTTGCATAGAGGTCAGTGGAGACGGAGGATATTTAGTTTGACTACTGATGCTGATGATGAGGACATTGCTGAGGAGGAGTGCATATTTAGAGATGAGGCCGAGCCATCTAAGGCACCAAGAGATATCCCTGAGCTACAGCCCGAGCCATCAATTTTGGCACCTCCTAGAGATAGTACAGATGAGAGGATCACTCGCTCGGAGATCGAGGTGATGACTATTAGACAACGAGTTGATCACATTCACATGGAGTTGAGAGCAGGCCATCAGGAGATGAGAGAGGGATTCTTTACTATTTTGGCCGCACTTGAGAGATTATCTTTTGCCAGAGCACCTTTACCTCCATCATCGAATTCTTCGCCTGCTCCACCAGCACCTCCAGCTCCAGCTCCAGGCACAGAGACAGGAGATGGCTAGGCCAATTATTTCATAAATTTTGACATTGCAGATTATATGGCGGACCCTGTGCCAGATGTTGCTGCTGATCATGATACAATGCCCATAGCGAATGAGACGAGGACTCCAGAGACTATCCTGATCCTAGTTCTTCTGTTCTGACTCTAGTTCTCCCTAGCACTCCCACCATTCTTGATCCTTCAGACATTTTAGTTTCCACTCATATTCTTCACACTGATCCACTTGATACTTCTATTGATTTACCGACTCTTACTTTTAGTATACCCACTAGGACACCACCTGTACCTTCTGCTTCTTCCTTGATCTAGGAATTAGGGTTCTACACACCTGATTTCTACATTCTTTCTTCAAGACCCACTTTTGATGTTATACCTTCTATCATTGATATAGTTACTGATCCTGTCACTCTTTTTGTTCCTGCTCTTGATGTCGCTTCCTCTTTAGCACCAGCTAGAGGAAGAGCACATGCCAGAAGTAGAGGCCGAGGGCATGGCGATGCTCCTAGACCTATCTGGGCCAGACTTTCAGATCTCTGACCGATGTGGCCGTGACCCCGACCTTCTAGGGTAACCGGACCGATCATTCTAGAGATTGGATTTTTCTCTAATGAGGAAAGCACCCCTTAGGGTTGTTGAGTATATCAGCCTATATGTATTTCAATGTTTCAATGTATCAGTGTCCTTGTACTAATTATCTGTTACTTGTATCAAATTCTGGGTTTGATGTACAAATGCTTGAGATTTTATATATATATTGACTTTTTTAGATTTTATCTGTGTACACTCTTACTATACTGCAATGCTTTATCTCTACTTTGTTCTTTTTCTCACCTTTTTTAATGATGATAAAAAGGGGGAGAATTAGTAATAGGAAGATGGGGAGTAATAAAGAAATAATTAATGAATGGCAAAAAGGAAGAGTAATGGCAAAAAAATTAATGGTTTAAGCAAAAAGAGAGAGAGATGAAGAGAAGAATAAAGCAATAAGTAAGGAGGAGAGAAAAGTATTAAAGAAGTAAATTTTGAAATTTCTCAAAAATCTCTGAATCATTTGAAAATATTCTTTGAAAAATATTTTTTAGATCATATATTGAGGGAGAACTTTTGGTCTGCACCCTTCAATTCTATGCTTTAATACTCATTATCTTTAGTTGTTTTATTTTTTATGCTCTGATACTCCTTATTCTTATTTCTATATAACTCTGATACTCTTTGTTTTCATACTCGACATTCTTCATGCTCAAATATTTTTACTCTGATACTATCTATCTTTTTGATATATTATTTGCTCTGATATGTTCTAACATTTTTTTTATGCTCTTAAAGCTTTTGCTCCGATACTCTTCATGATTCAACCTGTTTTGCTCTAATGCTTATCTTTCAAATCTATTTTAAGCTCTGATACACATTGTGAACATCTAATATAAGTATACAACTCTGATATACTTCAATTATAGCTCTAATACATTATAATCATAGATCTAATATATTTTATTTATAGCTCTGATACATTGAAATTATATGAATTGAATTCCTTCTTATATATATAACTCTGATACATTGTATATGAGTTTTGTTCTTGATAAACATTACAACTTAAATTCTGATACTCATTATCAATTGCCTTGACACTTATAGTCAATTACTCTATACTTATTACAAATTTTTTGAGCTTACCATGGGCATATACTTAAAGGTTTTGTTATCATCAAAAAGGATGAGATTGTTGACTCCTGTCTTGATTTTGATGAATAACAAAATACTTAAGTATATTTGAATACTAACTATGTGTTAAAAGTGTGTTTACCATAATAGGGTACTCATCAAAATTAAGATATGTTGAAAGTTCAAAGTTTGTCATCTTATTGAAGAAGTCACTCTCATTGATGGAATTTCAAGTTAAATGAATCTTGATGCATAAGAATAACCTTGAAGAACTCAAATTTTAAAGTTAGAAGAGCTTTAGTAAAGTTTCAAAAAAGTTTCAATCAAGTATCGACTTATGGAAGTGAAGTGTTGACTCAAAGTATCGTCTCGCAGAAACTTGAGCTGATACGTAGAACAAGTTTCAGCTGGCACACATGAAGTGTCGACTCATGAAGATCAAGTGTTGACTTATGTGTCAACTTAAGTGTCGACTCAAGGCCTAAGACAAAATGATAGAACATACTGATTTCGGGGAATGGCTCAAGTGTCGACTCATGAAGATAAAGTGTCGACCCAAATGTTGACTCACTAGGAGAAGTGTAGATGCACTAGTACATTCCAGAGAGCTTCAAAAAGCATTTTTGACCTAGTATTGATTCAAGTGTCGACTCTTGTGTCAACTCATGACCTGAAATGTCGACACCTGCAAGTCTGAATGAATAGTAATGGCTAGTTTTTTAAAGCGCAGAAATGATTTTTTTTATTTTTAATGGCTATTTTCTCCTCTCCAATGATCAAAAATGGTCATTTAAGGGTAGAAAAGGTATTTAAAGTAGACAAAACTCGAGAGGGAAGCAACTAATGAGAAATTAAAGAGAATTCATTAAAAGTTCATTACTTTTGAGTGAAGTTGAGCCTTCAAGTATTCAAGGACATTCAAGAAGCATTCAAGTCCATCTTTTAAGCATCCATTAAGGCTTCAACAGCTTGGAGACAAGCTTTCTGAATAGCAATCAAAGAGCTTCAAAGAGATATTTGCTTTTATTTTAAAAGCTTATTGTATTCTTACTTTAAACTTGACCTTATTATTGTTCCTAGTTTCAAGTGGATTGAAACTAGTGGTTGAATTGTTGGTGAGCCTTATAAAAACTAACTTAAATTTTTTGTTAGCCTTGTGAAAATCAAGAGATTTTTTGTTAGCCTTGTAAAAACTGAAGGAGAAGCAAAGGAAAGCAGGCATGCAAGGTAAAAACATGGTATTTTAAAATTGATGTGGCAAGGTCGCTGACGTGGAGTTCCCATCAGATCTGGCCTAACACCGCGTGCTGCCACATCAAACCCTCTGCCAGGCGGCTCCCTCGAGGTTGAGGTGCCTTGGCCGAAGTCAAGCTCTCTCTCTCTTCGGGCTCCTTCGCTGGGTGGCTCCCTCGAGGTCGAGCCCACCTTGACCAAAGTCAAGCTCCCGCTCTCTTCGAGCTTCTTCACCGGGTGGCTCTCAAGAGGTTGAGCCCACCTCGGTCAAAGTCGAGCTACCACTCTCTTCGAGCTCCTTCGCCGGTGGCTCCCTCGAGGTCAAGCCCATCTAGGCCAAAGTCGATCTCTCGCTTTCTTTGAGCTCCTTCGCCAGGTAGCTCCCTCAAGGTCGAGCCCACCTTGGCCGAAGTTGAGCTCCCGCTCTCTTCGAGCTCCTGTACCGGGTGGCTCCCTCGAGGTTGAGCCCACCTCAACCGAAGTTGAACTCCCGTTCAAATCCTGTGGCGCCACTTCCCTTGAGCAACGGGCCATTGCCCAAGGACCACGGAGGAGCACCTCCTAGGATGCCATGAACGGGCCTGCTACTGTTTACATCAGATAGGAAAGGGCACCCTTCCCAAAGCACTGTGCTTTCTACCGACCATCTACATCACCAAGAAAAAGAAACTATCCCGGAAGATTCAAATCCAGGGGATGGCTGCCCTCCGATCGAGGCACTGCCAGGTTTCTCGAAGAAGAGCGACCAGACGGAGAGTCAAAGCATGCAAGGTGACCCCTTATCGCGAATTAGGAAAGGTACCCGTATGCATGGTACGAAGCACTGTCAAGCGTTGACCCCTCCAGTGCCGGCAAAGGGGGAAGATCTCGAGATAAGTCGCTGGAAGGGATTCTGGCAAAAAGGGACTCTCCAAAGGTTCCCGAAGGTAACCAAATCTAACTCGAGCAAACGAGGGAGGAGCAGCACACAGGAGAGCGAAGGGCCAGACGGAGCGCCTTGGGCTATTGGAGACTTATCGAGAAAGTCTTGACAGACATAGCCATGAAGCTTGAGCTCTCCTCAGCTGTTCTCACCCCAGCTCCCTTCTCTCCATTTCAAGCTAAATCTACTCCTCCAAGTGTGGAGTTCGAGCAAGGGGCCCACCGGGAAGGATTTATTCTCCTGGATCGTCACTGACTTGATCATCAGAGTGCCCCCGTTGAGATCCCTGGCCCGAGTTTCTTTTGTTTTGTAGGTCCAGGTGCACGTGCAGGCTCCCATGCGACGAGGTCGGCGTCCAAGGTTGGCTTCAGCTACATGCCACGATGGTGTAGGTGGCAACAAAAACTATTTTAAAATATACAACGGAAGGCTCGGTAGATAGATCAAAATGATCTATCGATTTGCCTGCAACAAGATCTAGTATAACAATGTAGCATGCAATAAAATATCAACAGTAAGAAAAGAGTCAAAAGGCATAAAGGTACCTTATCGCTATACCTTGAAGATGGAGGTTGTGAAAAGCTCTCAAGCCACACACGCGTCTGGCCTCTACGAGTAGTTCATACTGGGGCTCGACTCTGATCAACTCCCTCGGAGTGCTAGCTCCTTGGGATCCTTTGAGCCGATCTTTTTTTTCTTGGAAGACAAGGAGGAGAGGTGGAACCCTTCCTAACTAGCTCTCTTCTCAAGATCTAGCTTGAGTACTAGATATTCTCACACCCAATGCCCAAGTCCTCACAAAGCCCCTTTTTCTTTTCCCTCTTTTCTCTTTTCTTTTGTGTTGTCTTATAACCAGCAACAGCCCTTAAAATAACATTTATTTATAAGGGCAGCCATGAGAGGGAGAAAAAGGAAGGAGGAGTAATTGGGGGAGAAGGTCAAGGGCCATACCAAATGGGTCCAAGCTAAAAAGGCACGTATGACCATCATACCATGAAAGCTTGGAGCCAAAAATGCCCAGAATTCGAAATTCAAATTCAAAATTTGAAGTCAAAACCTTTCCAGAATTTTTGCTTGTCGGTCAAGTGTCGACACTTCCATTTTACCAAGTATCGACACTTAAAACATGGTCAATTACATTGACCTCCAATGATGTCAAACAATTCTCAATCATCGATCAACCTTTAGATCAGATAGAAATCCCTATGATGTATGACCTCATAGGTTCGAACACTAATCCGGTAGCACTGGAATACTTCCAATACCAGTCAAAGTCCTCATCTAGCAATGATACCCGATATCTGGATAGGTTGAAGATTACAGAGTAATTTCTTAGAACCTCTGGCATATGGTTACCGCATAATTCATCCCTTTGACCTCATAATGCTCAGAATGACCTAGGGTTTGACTGCCAACTCTAATTTGGTCCATCCAGATCGTGTCTCAACTTTACAAGTTCTATAACTCCTCACAAGAACTACTCTGGCCAAGGTTTTGCTAAATTGAGACACAGCGAGTCATTCACTCCAAACTATTTGAAGGAATTAATTCCATATTGATCCACCACCACTCCACAAGTACTGACTGTACCCAGAAATCTTTCATCACTGGATTAGAAATCCAAGTAGTCCGGCATCAAAGTACAGTGAGTTGCTTGCAAGCTACCATGGTGACCTCAGGTCAAAGGGACACATATATCCATATCCCTTCACGAGCAACCCTTTGGTAGAAGAGAGCTCTGCAGATGGTCACGTTCAGTGAGATATCACACATTTTACTTGTATGTCATATCAGTGTCACCATACTTCTTGGTTAAGAGGACAACCAACCAATGTGAGATACAACAACCTATTCTTGATACATCGTCGTCCTATAATAATATATCTTTTGGTTGTGAACCACTTTAAGAACTACTTGATATATCCTCTCTATATCAAATAATGTAGTTCCAAGGACTCCATCACACAAGAGTTCTTTTCAGGAAAATGCACATGTGATGAACAGTCAAAAGAATAACTTTTATTCATTAAGGAATTCATATATAATTACAAAATTACCACAACCATCTACAGCCTAGACGAGTGGTTTTGGGACATAATTCCTAACAAAAATCAAGAGATTTTTTGTTAGCCTTGTGAAAACCAAGAGGTTGTTGGTGAGCCTTGTAAAAATCAACTAGGTTTTTAGTTAGCCTTGTGAAAACTAAGGAGTTGTGATTGGTGAGCCCGGAGAACTAATCGGCTGTAATCAAGTGGGATTATAGTGAAATTTCTAAGTAGATCTTGGAGAGTAGATGTAGGTACTTTGTGTGCACCAAACCACTATAAAATATTGTGTATTTGTGATTGCTTTTCTTTTCTTGCTTTTACTTTATTTTCAATGTATTTTATTTATCAAGCACACATATACTTGAGATCACTATCACCTTCATTATTTTTGAATTAGCACTCACACTTGCAACAAGTTTTAAAAACCTAATTCACCCCGCTCTTTTGAGTTGCTTTGCCAGGCAACACATGTCATACAATCAAAATAACTCAATCGCCACATATTATGAAACCATATCTTATTTTTATGTTTCAGTTTAATCATCAATTTCTTTTAAGGTTTTGGATTAATTACAGTCATGTTTTAGCCCATGACTAGCAATTTCAGTATCACAATTTAGCCTATGACCAACAATCTTATTATCACACTTCAGCTTGTAATTGATAATCTTATTATCGCACTTTAGCCTGTGATTGGCAATCTAAGTGTCATGCTTCAGCCCATGATTGGCAATCTCAATAATCACGATCTTGCCCATGGCATGGCTAGTCCTAATATTTCTTTTTCTTGATTATCACTTTATCAAAACTCAAATATGTTATCAAATCATATTTTTTTTAAGATATCCAATAACCAGTATCACAATCCAAATCATTCAAAAATAATTGTTTGATAGAAATATATTATACAAAAATTATAAATAGTAATATCGGCAATCACAAATATCCGTTATGAAAAATTAAAATATATAATACATAAACAATCATGTATGATAATGCTCATATATAAGGATCAAAATCATGCTATATAAAATATATTTATAAATTAGTGATTACGGAACTCACTTAGTGCCCTCCTGTCATGGAAATTGTTTCCCTATATAATAATCTTATTTTTAATAAACAATTTCATGGTATGGTAGTTATAGGTTAGGATCCTCTATCCAAGTTTTATCAGCAATCTATCCACTGATTTCTAATCCCAACTTCATAACTTTCTCAATTTTTATTAGAGAAAAAGTTTTAGAAAGAAAATTATAGAAAGAGAAAGTAGAGAAACAACTAGAGAGAGAAGATGAAGAGAGAAACTGGAGAGAATGAAGAGGAGAGAGAATTTATTTTCTTTAATATGAATCTAGTTACATCTAAATCCACGTGTGGATATTTTCAAGACAAGCTTGGAATTTTCTGATCATAAGAATCCAGAAATGGTGAGAATCCATAATGTATTGTTCTTTCTGGGACCGGGGTTGCCATGGATAAGATCAGCCTCTAACCCTTCGCGTTGCTCTGCCTCCTAGCAACAATTGCCATCTGGATATTTGCATGTTTTCTTTTAGTCACATTTGCCACCATTTTTCTTTCTTTCAAATACAAGAGAACGTAACAAACGAAAGATCGAGTGAAGGCTGGCCCAAAAAAGCTTCCCTTACTTGGAAACCTACTCAGTATTAAAGTTTTTGGCAAAGTAAGCTTCCATTAATTATAAAATAATTTAAATTTTATTTTGAAATATAAACTAGATTGTTATCAGAATAAATGGTTAAGAAGTTCATAATTATTCATAATCATATTATTATTTAGATCATATTATTTTAAATCATGTGATGTAATGGATACCGGTGTAAACCTAATTTGATTAATAGATTCTATAATAGATGGACTCATTGTCATTATTAAGTGAATTAGATCCTCGCTCCACTTTTATATATATATATTCATATATGAAAATTTTAAAATTTAGAAATTTTTTTTTTAATGTTTTTAATTAAAAAATTATTTTATTGGAGAGACGGCCATAAAGTGAAAATGAAGAGAAAGACTTATAATTCGAAAGATATTACGACGGAGGTCATAAATTTTTAAAATTTTTAAAGTATACATTATTTAATTCTTTATTTTGTTCTTTAATATCCTATATGTCATAAAAAAAATTATATATTATCTAGTATCAAAATTTTTTATTATTTTTTAATATATATATATATATTTATATAGAAAAATTTTAAAATTTAGAAATTTTTTTTTTTAAAGTTAAGAATCTATTCTATTGAAGAGACGGGCATAAAGTGAAAATGAAAAAGAAACTTATGGTTCGAAAAATATTGAATTTTTAAAATTTTTAAAGTATACATTATTTAATTCTTTATTTTGTTCTTTAATATCCTACGTGTTAGAATCAAATAGAAGATTAGGACTAAAGTAATATGGTTAAATGAAATTAAAATAATTATAATATGAAAAAGGGGTAGAAAATCAAAACAAAAAATAATAATAATAAAAAGTGGAGGCACGGCAGCCGCGTCTCCTTCTTCCACCCCATCCACCGCATGAAGCGACTGCATGGGACGACCGGTGACCGATCCAGTGAAGGAGGTGATCCGGCGGGCGGCGGCATCAGTTGAAGCCCCTCCTCTCTCCTCGGCCGGCGAGGATGAGGTGCAAAAAAAAGGGGGGCGGCACAGCGGCCGTGTCTTCTTCTTCTTCCGCCATCCGCGAGCAAAGGCGGCTGCTTGGGACTGCTCTGGCAGCCATTTGAGCGAGTGGTGGCAATCCATGGGGAAGTGACGCCGGCCACAACCCCTCTTTCCCCTTCCGTCGATCAACCGGGAAAAAAAAAAACAACCGAGTCCCTGTTCGCCGGCGATTCTCCACTCCTGATCGCCGGCGGCCGACCGGCGAGTTTGGGCGAGGAGGATCACTGGATTAAGTTGCCTCCTCCTTCGCCCGATCGTGAGGAAGAAAGGGAGCTTGGGTTTCGGGTTCTAGGTTTAGACCCAAAATTCGAACCCAATTAAGAAAATTGATAATTTATATTTTAACCCATGTACTTTACACATTTTGATAACAGCCCTCCGAAAATTTATTTCTTAGTTCCTACCAAATGTTTTATTATAGAAAGGTCCTTTTGATAATTTATTTGAGTCTTTGAGCAGCTATTTTATTATAAATGAATCTTTTTGATAATTTATTTTAGTTCCTGTTGGCTGAAATCTAGCTTACCATCGAAGTTCGTCGGAGAAAATGGTGCTCACGGTTGTACCTGCAAAAAACTCAATCGGAGATAACTCTGACAAAGGTATTTCAATGTTTAAGTCAGTATCAGATAATAGTGAAAAAAAAATAGAGCATAATAGAATGTTTCATGAAAATGTACCTAGGCAGTTCTTAAAAAGCTCCCTTTTATAAGCAAGGCAACGAGGGCACTTTAGAAATATCAAAATTCAGTGGGTTAGTAGAATCTATCCGGTTGTCATATCTTGTTAGAAGATTAGGTAAAAAGTCAAGTTACTTATTTGTTTCCCTAATGATGAGGTTTTGTCTTATCTACGTAGCCGACCGCTTTTAATAATGAAAACTTGGATTGTTGCCTTGAACAAGTCACATTCCTTTTAATGGAGGGGATCCACTACTGTTTACAGAATATGGTCTTTTGATCTCACCCTTAAACATGTTAGAATGAGTACAGGATAGTTCGTTCTTGAGTCATCTTATATAGCATTGGAGGGATCACCCATCCCCCACTTTGAATAGCGAATCAGGGTTCGGACTCGATTTTTAAACAGGAGGTGAGAGCCGAGATGGTAGATCTCGCAAGTTAGCATGAAGAGCCATTATTTCGTGAGTGAAGGGGATTCATGTAGAATCGAGGAGTCGACTATAGTAGGGATCTATAGAGCCAAAACATTATCAAACTATATTTTAGCCAAAACAGATAGGAGGGGGTCGGTAGTTTCTTCATATAGGGGACCCTGACAAGGGTCTACCAGGTCAGAGCATAGTCAAGCCGAAGGCTAAAGTAAAATTCAATTGATAGACGGTCGAAGGTTGAGGCTCGAAATGCAATTTCTCTGATAGAGTTATAGATGGAGATTTGGTTTGTCAAAACCAAGTGAGACTTCTTCAAGATTTATGTAACTGGTATTGTTCCATCTATTATCCGAGGGATACCTTAATAAACCCTTCTATTCCAAAGGCATGTTTTCGCCCATAGGAACCGACACCCTTTGGTCCGAGACCGATAACTGGGTCTCGAATGATGTTGTTTAAGGGGCTTCTGTACGAGCGACTTATAACTACCGTCAACCCTTCGGTCATCACAAAGGCTATCTTGGATAACTCTTGCTCCTCTTCCAAGTATGGGTCTTCTATACAAATCATCTAAGAGGGAGTATCACAGGAGTCAGAATAATTTTTATATTCCCCTGTTGGACAAATTGTTACTCACCTTGGTGTTTAGTGCAATCCTTTCCTGTGTTCGATCGAAACATCTTCGAGATGCCGAGGATCAGGATTTTACCCTCATCAGTTGGCCCTAACTCTTTAGACTGGGTACAAGGTATCCGAAATGAAGAGTATGTGACTCTTATCCGAGGGATCCCAAATCAAAGCGAGGGATCGGGTTTTGCATCGGATGTGAACGGAATACTAATGGTGCATTAAATGCATATTTATGATATTTTTAAAAAAATATGATTTATTAATGATCATTTCTCCCTTTAAATATGGGATTAGAAACATCCTTTGTCCTCTCGCTTTTGTCCTAAGAAAGATCTTGCACCATGGGTAGGCGATTTCTGGCATCGAGGTGATTTTTGGTGGTATTTCCGGCAAACTTCCAATGATGGAATTTTTAGGCAAATGAATCTTGCAGAACTTGAGATAGTTTGAGCAATTGCCAAGAGATGCCAAGGGCCGAATGTTCTGCCGATCAGGTTGACCAATGAATGCGTTAAGCCTCCAATAGAGACGAAGAGGCCGAAGGTGTCGACCCTGATACATCTTTCGTATGCCCGTCAGGTGGCTTTGAAGAGGCTGCCAAATTGGTGCGGTCTCTACCAACACTCATTGACCTTCAAGTAAGGTAGACTTCGGACCTCGCATCATATAGATGAGGAATCTTTGAAGCAATAATTTAGGTACAAGGAATGAAAGATACCCTTTATTATTAGGCGATGTGTCTCAATGCCAGTAATATTATATTGCAGTTGGGATGACATCTATATTCCTTTTTGAAATCCATTGAAGCCATGGAGAAAAGTATTGAAGTGTCGAAAGAGAAGGCCATCAAAGCTAAGAAGGAATTATATAAAGCCTTGGCTCGGGCATCTGAAATAAAACAAGAATTTCAAGATCAAAAGGAACTAGCCGATGCTCTTTCTTGCAATACTATCTATTCGGCT